>CM053627.1:170723010-170808544 GCA_028646595.1 Phalanger gymnotis
TGAGATATTCCACATTGTCTTCTATTTTTCATTCTTTTGGTTCTGTTTTATAATTTCTTGACTTCTCATAAAGTCATTTACTTCCATTTGCTCCACTCTAATTTTTAAGGAATTATTTTCTTCAGTGAGCTTTAGGACTTCCTTTTCCATTTGGCTAATTCTGCTTCTTAAGGCATTCTTCTCCTCATTGGCTTTGTGGACTTCTTTTGCCATTTGGGTTAGTCTATTTTCAAGGTGTTCATTTTTTTTGGGGGGGGGGTCTCTTTTAGTAAGCCATTGACTTGTTTTTCATGATTTTCTTGCATCCCTCTCATTTCTTTTCCCAATTTTCTTCTACTTGTATTTCTCGGTTTCCAAAATCCTTTTTTAAGCTCTTCCATGGCCTGTGTCCAATTTATATTTTTCTTGGAAGCTTTTGATGTAGGAGCTTTGATTTTCCTGTCTTCTTCTGGTTGTATATTTTGACCTTCTTTGTTACCAAAGAAAGATTCTATAGTCTGAGGTTTTTTATGCTATCTGCTCATTTCCCCAGCCAGTTACTTGACTTTGGAGCTCTTTGTCAAGGTATGACTGCTGCCAGAGTGGAGAATGCTCTGTCCCAAGCTTCATGGATTTTACACTGCTGTTTTCAGAGCTACTTCTAGGCACCTGTAAAAGTTCAGTTCTTCTGAGGTGGTATGATCCAAAAAGAAGTATTTACTGCTCTCCTGGACTGTGCTCTGGTCTGTGAGTGACCTCAAGCCCTCTTTTCTGCCTTGGAACTGTAAGGAAGTATTCCCTCTCCACAGCCACAAGCTCTGCCACACCAGCCCTCCTTCTCACCCCAGGACTGCCGCCCAGGACTGTGGCCCAAATGCAAGCAATGCAAAGCAAGAGACACCTGCCTCAGCACCAGCAAAGAGATCCCTGCACTCCCACTCTGATCAGCCACTTGTTCCCCTCACTGTCTGTGGGCCTGGAGCTCCGGAAGCAGCTGCTGCCACTGCCACCTCCGCTGCCCCAGGGTTGGGGCTATACTTCCCTCACCCAGGTCTGACAGAGCTTTCCCACTGATCTAAGCTGTCTTTGGCTTTTGTGGGTTGAGAAGTCTGGAACCACCACAGCTGCCAGTGATTGTGTCCTGAGGCTGCTCCAGCCCCTTCAGTGCCATCCTGGGCCACGCTTGATTGCACTCATGCTCTACTTCTAGCCCAGTGCAATAGACCCTTCCCATGGATCTTCCAGGTTGTGATGGACTGGAGATTTGTTTCACTCTGTCATTTTGTGAGTTCTGTAGCTCTAGAATTTGTTTAGAGTAATTTTTACAAGTATTTGGAGAGGTTTGGGGAGTGTTCAAGTAAGTCCCTGCTTTTACCTCACCCTCTTGGCTCCCCAGAATGCGTGATACTTAAAAGGAGCCAGGGAGTATTTCAATTAGTGACTTCTATAGGGCATAAGAATATGATAGAGCATGTCAAAGACTAGATAATCACTTATATGTAGAAAATTCTATAGCTCCTCCCCCAGAAAAAGAAGGCAGCTAAAGTTGTCCCAATGGTGTCAGTTTCTCAGTAAACAATAGCATCTGTTATGAGTGCACACTGTCCTCCAAAAAGAGCTCAACAGGCTAACTTGTCTTCTGCCTTCTCTTTAATACAAAGCCAATAAGGAAGTCATGATAAAGACCTTTGAATTAATCTCTAAGTAAATGAAGTATGTACCAGTAAAGAATCATACTTCTCACCACAAATATTCCTGGCTCCAACAAGCGCCAGGGAATGGAGAAATACTGGTTTCTCTGATTTATGTTTTATATGGGTTGCTTTCTCTACAATATGTGTAGACCTGGTTACTATGAAAGCAATATCTTAAAAGTGAACTAGTAACCATTTCCCTGCCCCTAAACCCCAACCACCACTACCTCTTTCCCACAACTACTGTAAATTCATGTTACATTAGCACCACATTCCAAGGGCACCATAAGAACCACATGTAAGCCTATGCTAAGGTTCTGGAAAACAAGAGGAATTGACTGATTTTAGGCAGGGTGTGTGTGTGTGTGTGTGTGTGTGTGTGTGTATGCTTTAGGAAATTAAAAAAAACAATTATAGTACAGTGCTTGGAAATACCCTCTTTAAAAAAAACATTTGCTTTCACTTTGGAAAATGGAATGCAAAACCTACATGCAAATCCCTAATAAATTTATATGAAAATTTTTATTGTGAATCAAGTTAAATATTTAATGGAAATAAATTCTAACCACTGGACATTAACAGCTTTCCTACTAAATTACATGCTTTGATAGTCATAGGTTACATCAATTTATTGATATAGCCATAGTGAAATTTGCTTAACTTTTGAAAGACGAGGAGAAAATGTTCAATTAGACCTTTAAAATGATAGCTTACATTTAGCACTTTTTAAAAAGTATTTTATTCCCTCATCTATTGCTATAGCTTCATCTTATTTTAAAGGGACATACATAAAATTAATTCACTCATTTGACAATCATTTCTTAAGTGCATTTTAGGTTACAGTTTCTGTGATGGAGATATAAAGACACATTCCCTACACTCGAGGTGCTTAGAATCTAGTAGGGGATATAAACCATGTGTATGTATGTCTATGTGTATATGTGTATGTGTATGAATGCATGCATGTATATATACACATACATACATATACACATATAAAATCATGTAATATATTTAAATGGTATATATTTGTATGCACACGTGTATAGGCATACATGTATACACCTAGTGATATATGATTCTCTACATATACCATCACATCATCTGCAAAGAGTGATAGTTTTATTTCCTCATTACCTATTCTAATTCTTTCAATTTCTTTTTCTCTTATTACTATAACTAACATTTACAGTATAATATTACAGAGGTAATAATGAGCATCCTTGCTTCACCCCTGATTGCGTGAGTAAGGCTTTTAGCTTACCTTCATTACAGATAATGCTCACTGATTGTTTTAGATAAATATTATCATTTTTAGGTATGGTCTATTTATTCCTATGCTTGAGGTCTAGTGTCTTGCTCAGGGTTACAGAACTACGTGACAGAGGCAAGACCTCTTCGTGAAAAAGGGAAGGTATATAATGCAATTGTCATTATTCCCATTTTCACAGATTAGAAAGCTAAGATTCCAAAAAGCTAAGTGGCTTGCCCAAGGCCACACAACCACTAAATGACAATATGGACTGGAACCCAGTCTTCTGACTCCAAGTCCAGTATCTACTGCATTGTACTACTTTTCAAATTAGTCAAGAATACTATTCTTAGACTTTTCTTCACTCGGTAATCTAACTTCTCCCTCCCCTCCCCAAGTTAGCTTATATCTCTCCTCTTAAAATCCTTCCAAAAAAGAAAAGTTTAGAAATACTATCCTCTTTGTGCTATAGAAGGAGAGGGATGGGTATATTGAACACCTAATTTAAGGGAAAACTAGTCTACTTTAACTTATAGGCTCGAACATATCTCTATACTCCTACAATATTCATCATCCCAGCCCCACTCCCACTGGCCTTCAAATTATCAATGATCATAGAATTAGGAAACAAAGGTTATTAATACAATCCCCCTCATTTTACAGCTGAGAGACCTGAGGCTGAGGGAGGTTACATGAGGAGCTAACAGCAGAACAGAGATTGGAAGTAAAGCCATGACTCCAAGGTTAGGATTCTTTCCCCTGTATCGCACAGCACAGTCAAGGGAAATGGTGAGAGCAAAATCTTGAAATGCTGTCAATCAAACATGCATTCTGATATAATGGCTCCTAGAGTAAGCACACACACCTAGAAGATAAAACTGTTTTGTTTTATCTTTTTTTTTACATGCATGCATTCATACACATACATACTTTTTTTTTTACAATAGTGCACTGTGTTCACTATTGATTTAAAAAAAATAAAAATTTGATTTCCTAGAGCCAAGTGCTTTCTTAAAAGCATCTGACTAAGTATCACCCATGCATATTTCCAAATTATGCAAGAATCCTGGAAAGATATAAAAGCAATAACCTTGTCTTAATGACCCACTGGTCATTAATATCAAGCAAGGCATAAGATAGTGATAATATATTTGCCAAAGTTGTTCACCACTATCAAGGAAGAGAGGCAGAGCAGAGTCCAAGTTGAAGAGGGATTCCTTGTAGATGGTGAGGTCCTCCAACTGTTCTTATTTGCAAATGACATTGTGGTGGTTGCATCAACCCTCAGAACATTTCAGAGCCTCTTAAATGAGATCCAGAGTAATTAAGAAGAGTTTGGTCTAACTATCCACACAGGAAAAACCAAATGGATGAAGAATGCCTATTGTCCAGACTATAACAAATAATTAGACGAACAACGTGTGGAACGCATCCATCTTGGACAAACGCTGCAAATGTTCAACGGACTGGGCCCAGAACTGAACAGGAGTAAGAGAGTGGGCTGACTTGCCTTAGGGAATTTCAGCTATTTTGTTGTTGTTTCTTCCTAAAACAAGACAGTATTCTTTTTTTCATATCTGTATTCTTTCAGTGTTATATGACCATGAGTCATGATGCCCCGTAGTCTCTGAAGAACTGAATTTGATGACCAACCAAATGACAGCAGATACAAGACGATCATGGGCAGGCTGAAACCAATTATAAATGAAAAATTATTTAGGAGAAGTAGTGTTAATTACGTTTTCAAGAAATGTGTAATTAAAAAGATGGGTTGGTAAAAGGAAGGGATAACCAATGGGTATCCCATAGACCCTGTTAATGACCTTTTAATGTCAGGAGAATAAAAGTAAGGCACACAATTGTTTGGACATACCATCTGTGGTAAATTAAACTTATGGAAGGACAGTGTCAAGAGTTATGCAAGATTGGTTGGCATATATGGTATGGTAGTAACAACACCTACCCATATGCAGGCAAACCTAATTAGTCCTAAAAAGGTAATAAAACCTTCCCTAAATGGTCCGGGGAATTAAGGAAGGCTTGAACTGTTTGCTATTGCAGGTGTCTATTCACCTTAGTATAAAAGTATAGCATAAAAGGAATCAGGGCTCTTCAGAGTTGACATACCTTGCTGTCCCTGTGTGCCATTGTAGCAGATGAACAGGAAAGGAGAAACTAGCACCTTCTGAATCAATACTACATCCTTTCCATTCAACAGTTAGGACCTAATTAGTTCAAATAATGAATCTCTTTAAGTGTCTAGTGCAAATAATGAATCCCCTGAAATGTCTGCACTATTCAAATTCACATTCGTATTTCCATTGGGCTGAAACCAATGAACATATTTTACATAATTATAACTTTAAATATAGTGTAATTTAATCAGGACTTAACTGTACTGTTAACTAAACCCATTAAATTAAAGGTCTGATGATCTATGAGTGGTGCATTCCAATCCCAAACCTGAACCACTTGAGTGGACTGAGTCAGGCCTGGCCCAGAACAAATGGATTATATCTGCCATGAACATTACTGAGATCACTTACTCATTGAAGTACATGAATATTTGGTAGACCAAATTGGGGAGGTAAAATAGGTCAGAACAGGGGTGCAGAACCTGCAGGCTGGAGGCCACATGTGGCTTTCAAGGTCCTCTAGTGCAGCCCTTTGACTGACCAAGGGTCAGAGACCTAAAGGGCCACATGTGGCCTCCAGGTTGCAGGTTCCCCATACTGGGTTAGAACCTTAGAATAATTTACTCCCTATATTCTTCTGTAAGAACTATTTATTACCAAATTTGTTGCCCGAAGAAATGAAGACACACCTCCCTACAGCTATTAAAGCTTAAAACTGCATTAAGAGTTTTGGGAGCCCACAAATATGCTAATAATAAAAAGCATCAATAAGCGTTATTGAACTTTAAAATCAACAGATGTAGCAAATATCAATTTTAAGTCTGCATTGTCCATTACCCTTTAAGAGCATAATGTAGTAACGAACCTTTAATCAGCTAAATAATACTAATCAATAGTCAAGTCAAATCAATTACTATCTAGTACCTTCTATGCCCAAAGCATTTTGATTATTAACCAGTTTATGTTTAACTAAAAATAAGTTTTCTCAAACTTGATCTGGTGGGAAAAAGCTCTGGATTTGGAAACCGAATACCTGGCCTCCAACTATGGCTTTGCTACTCCCTACCTGAGTGAACTTGGACAACTTGCTTTTTAACTTCTCTTGGGCCTCAGTTTCCATATCTGCATTTTGAGCAGTGAAACTAGGTAAACTCTAAGGTCCCTAAACCTATGATGCTGTGATCTTTCCTTCAAATAATTTATTTTGTCAAATATTGATGGTAAATCCTTTATGTTTTAGTACTAATAATTACTAGTAGTAATAAAAGTTAATCATGTGAGTAACCAATATCAAACTACATTGCACTTTTATTTCTTGAATATAATTATATTGCATTAAAATTTTGAAAGAACTATTTTACCTTCCATATTTAGTAACTCTTATTTAGAGACCTGATGTTCTGGCATTGACTAAAAAAAAAAAGAAAAGCCAATTAACTTGAGAAATACCGAATGCAATAACGAGAAAGGTTATTACTTGGTTGCTTAAAAAAGGATAACGAATTGGTGCCTCTGACATGTTTCTTGCAGGAATTCATATTACAACTTTTCCCAGAGATGGTGTTTAACTTTGGGGGGAAGGGGAGGGTCGAGGAAGGAAAAAGTGAGAAAACTTGTCAGACGCCTCCCGAGTTCACACTCTAGTATACATTCATAAACACTGTATCTGACTGGCTAGATCTGAACTCCCCTTGCAACCCCACACTTTCCTGGCTCTCAGTTCTCACTCCAGGGCGGGATAGCACCACTGGCCACAGTTAGCTTCATTCCTAATGGAATAGGGGGCGGATCTGTTGCCCGAGTTCCCCTCTATTGGCTGAACCCTCCGGGACTGGCTGGGCTTCCTGGACCTTCATTGGACCGATTTGCCCCCTCTCCGCTGAGCTAATTGGTGGATCTAGGAAAGTGGGGTGGAGGAGGTAGGGAGAGGGGGCGGGGGGTGGAATTCCCCACTTAGATTTCTTGCCGGCGGTCTAGTTGTTGGTTGCGGAGAGGAGCGCTCAGCTTAGCGGATCAGGACTGAGGTTGGAGGCAGGGGAGAGGGAGGAGGAGGAGCCCGCAGCTGTGGTCCCCTGGGGGGAGTGCCTTGGTCAGGGGTCCTGGATAAAGAAGAGCTCCTAGAGAGGGGAGGTAGAGGAGCCTGACGAGCAAGTCACCTGCAGTGTGTCCTAGGAGGCTGGTTCTGTGCTTTCTCCTCCTTCTACTGGTGCGGTTCCTAGGCATCATTTGTCAGCGCTCCTCCTCCTGCTCTTCTTCCTCTCTCCTCCTCTCCTCCTCCTCCTCCTCTCCTCCTCTTCCTCCTCCTCCCCCTCCTTCTCCTCCTCTCCTGCCCTCGTTGCTGCTTCCCTCGCTGCTGCTCTCACTGCTGCCGCCGCTGCTGCTGCCCTTGCTGCTCCTGCCCTCGCTGCTGCTGCTGCTGCCGCTGCCCCTGCCAGGGGCCCAGAATCCTCAGGAAAGCTAAGCAAAGCAAAACCAAGACCGGCCAAAGGAAGAAGGATCCGGAGCTGCAGAACCGCTTGGCTGTCAGGCTAGAAGCGGAACCGGTCCAAGGAAAGGGAGAGACACACAAAGAACGTGGTGAGAGGAGGAGGAGGAGTAAAGGCGGGGGGGGGGAGGGAGCGGAGGAGGGAGGAGTGGAAGAAGAAAAAAAAAGACGGCAACTGCAAATGCTCGGCAGCATTCTCTCTCTCCTCTCATCTTCTCTTTCTCCTGCTGTCGCTGCCTCCGTTGAACATGCTCTCATTCGACACAACAATACCCTGCCGGCCCGTCAGTCCGTACTGGGCACAGCGAGTGTCCTGTTTCAGCCGTTGCACTTCTTAAACAGAGGGGTAGTTGCTCTCTCCTCTGCCTCTGGCCCTCACTTGTGTGTGTGTGTGTGTGTGTGTGTGTGTGTGTGTGTGTGTGTGTGTGTGTGTGTGTGCGCGTGTGTGTGTGCGTGTGTGTGTGTGTGTGTGTGTGTGAGAGAGAGAGAGAGAGAGAGAGAGAAGGAGAAGGAGGAGGAGGAGGAGGAGGAGGAGGAGGGGGAGGAGGAAGAAGAGAGAGGAGGAGGAAGAGGAGAGCAGAGATAGGCAGCGGTCTTCTTCTGGACCTCCAGAGCTTGTCTAAACGCCCGGGAAGGGGGAGGGGAAGGGGGCAGTTGGCTCTCCCCTCCCCCCTTCCTCCTCCCCCAGCAGCGCCCCAGCCGCTGAGATCTGTCGCTCTGGTATCTCCCAGGGCCCTGCTGGGGAGATCTAAAGGGGTCTGGAGTAGGAGATAGAAGGAAAAGAGGCCTGGAGGCAAGAGTGAAGAGCCCCTATCTTTCCACTCTGACTTACCGAGGGTCCTAGGAAACTTTGCTGGAACCGAAAGACAAACTTTGATTTCCGCGCTGACGCTCCCTGCCCTACTACCCTAAGCAGGCGGCCTTCTCCCTTTTCCTGTTACTGCCACCTTCTCTCCTTTTTTTCTTTTTCTGTTTTTCCCTTTCCTTCCTTCATTTCGTCTCCCGGTCCCTTCCACCACTGGCCCAAGAGAGGGAATGCCGTTAGTGCAAGCCACGGGACGCCCCCACCCTCTGCCTCCCGATCTCCGCGAGATCAGTGCGTGGCTGCCCTCCCCCTTGGCTTGTGTTCACCTCAAAGGGCCTTGAGCTTCATCGACGGACCGAACCGATTCCCCGGGACCGGTGCCACTTTGAACTAGGGGAAAAGTTTCCTCGAGCCTTGGAGGGACTGGTGTCCACCCACACGCCGGGGGCACTGCCAGCACTCTTGGCTACTGCTGTGTCAGCCCAACTCTTTAGACGCCTGGAAGCTGAGGCGCATCTGCATCTTCAGGATGTGAGTGGTCTAGGAGCCTGCAAGAAGATGCCGCCAAGAGCAACTCAGTACCCAAGTAGACCAGTGAGTATAGGATTGCACCCTGATTGGTTCCTGTGGGTTTAGTTCTTAGGTTTGATAAAGGTTAAGAGGCAGGCTGTGAGAAGCCAATGACTAATGTCATCTTCTCTTTTGGTCACCCTTCCCCCCCCATTCCCGACCCCCCCCCCAAAAAAAAAAACCTCTAGGACTTCTATTCCGAGTATCTTTCAGTAAGCAGGATTATAAAATCCTAGATTATGTCTGAAAGCAATCATTTGGGCCACTCCTTTCATTTCATAAATGTGGAAACTGAGGCCCAAAGAAACTAAGACATACCCAAGGTCATATAGGCAGTAAAGGGCAGAGTTGGTGTTTTTGAAGATACTGTATTACAGCTTACAGAATAGTTGGAAAAGCTGAAATCTGAGATCCAGGCCTGTATTTGCCACTCAGGAGCTATGTGACCTTGAACAAATTATTTAACCTCTTTGAGCCTCAGTCTTTAAAATGAGGGTGTTAGACTAAAAGATATCCAAACTTTCTATGATGTTTAAGAAATGCTGGTATATTTTAATTCGAGGGTCAAAGAACTATGCCTAGCTTTTTAGGTAGATAAGATTTATAAAATAACCAGGCAGTATACGTTTGCATAAAATTTCCATATACCTATGTTGACTTTTCAGTCTATTCAGAAGCAACTCTTAAGTTACTTTCATTACTATTGCTGCAGAGTTAGTCTTGAGAGAGGATAAAAAGTTACTACTTCTCCTGCAAAATGTGCCAGAAATGCTTGACAAAGTCAAGAGAGATAAGAATTGTAAAAACAGAAACAAGGATAGGTCAGAGAAAATGGAGGAGTTGGGGGTGGATAGGGAGAGAGCTATGTTAAGTGCCATTAAAAAATCTCTTCTGCTTCTCCTCAGTTTAGAAAATACTATACCCGCAGCTCCCCACCATCACCACCCCCAGCTTGCTCTTGTTTATTACGAACTTTTGAAAGCCTTCACTCTCTTTGAAAAAGAAAATGTCACATCCAAATTAATCTTAAACTGATGTCTTTCTTGCAGGAATAGTAACCTATAATGAAATATATCTGTATCCGAGTTTAATGAAGGTTTGAAAATAGCTCCTTATTTTCAGTGTCGTCTAAGCTAACACAACACACTTTTATGAAGGTCTTTGTTAAGATGTGCTCATGACATGACAGATGTATAATTTTAATAAATTTTTAATGGTATAAGCTGACAACATCTGGAATAGCCTTGGCATGTTGTCACAGGTTAAATGGTGATACAAGATTGTGCTAACTTTTATTTTAAATTATAATATATTTTCTTCACTGAGAGTGTATGGCAAAAGAGAATTGTTTCCCTAACCAAATGTGTGTGTATACATATATGTACATATACATATATGTATATATACACATATACACACATATATACACATATGTGTACATATATGTATATATATGCAAAACAAAATTCTAAGTTTGTATGTTTTACAGTAAAGGTTTATAGAAACTAAATGGGTATAGCCCTTAAATTATAAATTCCTCAGATTTTCTTAAGCTTTCTGAAATTGGTTTTTGTATATAAAAGAGACAGCCAATCAATTACTCACTTATAGGCTATTGAAATCCCATTTTGCCCATCTTTTAAGAGCATTAAAGTTTTGTTGCAGAGTGGTGAAAAAGTAAAACAGAAAGGGTACACAAAAAAGAATGAGGAAGAAATAATAGAGAGATAGAACCTGAAGGTTCTCTATCCAGCCTTGCTCTGCCCTTGTATGAACCTGCCCTCCTCCCTAATCCTCAGTTTCCTCATATGTAAAATGAGAATATTGGACTAGATGGTCTCTTAATTCACTTTCAGCTTCGAATCTATGATCTGATGTATGCCTTTAAGTTTGGACAAACACCAGATGGATAGGAGAAATCTCAAATGGAAAGAATCATGACTTTGAGAAATAATCATATTCCTAAGGAGGCTAGGTGAATGACTAGTAAAGGGAAGATAAACATAGAAGAGAGCACACTCTCTAAAACAGAAATCCCTGGCTATTTTTAAGAATGGAGACCTCAATAGCACCATGGCCTTATCCAAAAGTAACAATGAAATTTTGAGGGGCCTCTTGAACAACAAGATTTCTAGAACCAGGTCCTTCCTTTCGAGTCTCTCAGGAGTGTTCCCTGGGGAATAGAGGAGAGGAAAGGAATTAGAGGTATAACTATGATATCAGGATCCTTCAAATTTTTTGTGGTATTGCTCAATGAAAATTGCACCAGGGCTAGAACCTTTTCCTACTCTTATATCCTTGGCTACCTCCCAAAAAGAATGTTCTCCACTCAGCTGCTTATCGGAAGTCTCCACAGTAAGATGGAACTTCCTGCATAGCAAGGGGGCAAGAAAGGAAGAGAATCTCAGGATATGGTTTCATAGAAGGAATTCCATGACATCAAAGATGCATAGACCCTCCCCCATTTCCTGGAGGATCTTTGCCTACAGCTTTTTGCTTCTTTACCTTCCATAGCCCAAAAATGGAGGAGTAAGGACTGCTAGGTGATCTGCAGAGTTAAAAAGAGAGTTTGGGAAAGAAAAGGAGATAATGCTGAAACAGGGGTCTGTCCCTTCCAGAGTCACTCACAAATGGGGAGAATCATCCTCTCTGAAACTGATTTAGTAGATGGTAGGGTATGTAACTGTATCTACTGATTGTCACTTTCGCTTCTTTGTATCTGTACATCTTCAACCCCACTTAAGAGCTCTTACACCTCTTTTGCCCATAATATTCTTCAGTATTTCAAAAGATCCATGATTTCATTGGTCAATATATTTGCTCTAGTGACAGGGAATAACTCTCGCACATCTTAGGCGATAATTCTCTATAACATTCTGGGACCAAAAAAGTATGATCTGCCTTCTGATGATAAATGAATGGATGAAGAAACATGCGTGGAGCACTTACTGTGTGCCAGGTACAGTACAAATACAAACAAGGAAAACAGCTAATATTTGAATAGAGATAGATAACACATATGGGGAGTTAGAGAAGCAGGGGGTGGGAGAGGAGAATGAAAAGAGGTAAGGGCTTTAAGATAGCCAGATGTGGTGGCCTGGTTCTGGGCAAGATGAGGTTAAAAGTTCATCAGAACCCACAGTGGAGTCCACATTCTGGTTACGGGAGGAGGAATGCCAGGGAGCAGGCAATGCGGTTTGGAGTTCTCTGGGAAACAACACACTTTCCACACTTTGCTTGTCCAGTTGTCAGAACGAAGACCATTCAAAGCCTTTTCAGCCATGTTAGCATGAGCTTACGCTTTGCTGGTGTGATCTTCGAGAATCCTGGGTCAACTCCACACTCCTATGCATGAGATTTTAGTGGAGGCTACATAGTGTGGATAGAGAGAACCAGCTTTGAAGTGAGGAAGACCCACCTCTGACACAAACTGACTTGTGATGCTGGGCAAAAATCACCAAAGTTCTGGGTGTCATAAGACTAAGTTGTAAGGAAGGTGTCAATCTGTATTCATAGGAATTCTGTCCCCTTAGAATTCCCTATCCATCACTGAAATCACAGGTCTATCTCCTATGTCTCTTGTCTCTGCACCTACATTATTCCTTATAATAACTAAAAACATGTGGTGGAATTTCATGCTTTTGACAAACTAAGAGTCATAATAATAAAAAAAATTGGTCTAGATCTATGATTTCATTGGGATAGGGAGCCCCATTAAGGAAACTTCTGCCAATACAGTTAAGCAACTACTTTTCTATAATATTAGAGTTTCAAGGTGGTACAAAGAGTGTAAGTAAATTGCCCAGTCACACAATAAGTGTGCATCGGTGGTACTATTTTAACTCAGGTCTCAAGTCGCCTTCTGTCTACTACCATACGCCCCCTCAGGTGGTTAGATTTTCTTTCTGTCTCTCAGTTTCCCTCTCTGTCTCACTCTGTCTCTCTGTCCATTTGTGTTTGTCTCTACCTATCTCTCTCATCAAACTTGCTACGGAAAAGGAAGAGAAAATAAGGGAAAGGAGACTATGTCAGAAATAAGTAGCTCTGAATATTTTGGGGGAAGAGAGATCACTAAGTGATAACTGTTAAGAGGAAGGTGGTTATTGAAATAAAGAAGAAGGGATAGGAAGTAGAGAGAACATCATACTAGTTAAGAACCAAAACTCTACCACTAAAACTTGCGTTGCTCAGGTGAAAACTGCTACTCCTCACCTTTTCTTAAATCTTTAATTTGATCTACACTTTTAGAAATACCAATGAAGATGACTTTCCGAGATGACTCTGATTTCTGAATAAACAATCTTGCCTCTTATAGTAGTTGGCAGGTTATATGTGTATGTAGGTATATGTCTGTGTATATATTTGTATGGATATATGTGTATATGGATATTTGGATATACCCTTCTTTCCTCCACATTGTAGCAACTAGATGTTAAGATCCAAAGGCAATGTATGTGCCCACATACATATGTGTATACACGTGTATATACATGCATATACGTGTATATACGCACTTCCCCTTTGGATCTGAGGATCTAGTTGTTGCAATATCATGGAAAGAAGGGTTTTTATTTCCCTCTTCCTACATGAAGGAAGGAGCATAGATCTAGACCTGCAAGGGACCTTAAAGGCCATCTAATCTAACCTTTTTCCTTTTTTATAGATAAGGAAAAAGAGGCCCAGAGAGGACAAATAATCTTCTTAAGGTTATACTGGTCGTAAGTGGCAGAACTGGTATTCGAAGTTAGGGCCTTTGACTCTTAAGTACTTCAGTTTTCTTTCCCTGGCACCATGCAACCTCAAGGAACTAGAATCCAACTGCAAGGTAGCTTCTGGGAGTCAAACCTTCAGGGGAGCCAGTTTTGAGTTTCAGATTCACTCGGGAAGACACCATAGTAATAACACCCTACCTTTCTACAGCACTTTCTACTTTTGCAAAACACTTTCACGTGCCTGATGACATTCAGCATACAAAACCCTTGAGTAAGAAGCTACTGGTTGGTCTCATTGTTCCCAGCTTCTCCTCCTCCATTCTATCCATGTGCTGCTCCTCGGCTGGCCTTTCTTAAATTTAACTCTCTGATGGCCATTAAACTCTAAGCTATTTTGACTGGTTGTAAATCTCCTTCACAATATGGTCTCATCTTAGCTACCCAGCCTTCTTTGCCATTCCTTCTCACAGGGCACCTATTGACAGGTCTCTTCACCCCCCGTGGGCACTTTGTTCTGTTTCTTGCCTTCACGCATAAGGGGAAGAGTAATCTGGGAATCAGGAGACCTAAGTTATGGTTCTGGTTGTGCCACTAACCTTCTGACTCACCCTAGGCATTCTTTGAGTCTTATTTTCCACATCTCACAAGGTGTTGGGTTAAGTAAGTTTGGGGATGTCTTCTAGCTCTAACACTATATCCCCTTACTTTGCCTGCTTCTCCTCTTCCGGGTCTCACTTGAGGCCCACCTCCTCCGTGAATCCTCTTTTCACTGTTCCAGGTCTAGTGAATTGCTTTCCTTTGAGCTCCCATCATATTTATAATCACTTAAGTCTTGAGTCTATTTTTTTTATTGTTCACTATCATTTCATGTATTAGCGTTTCCTCTTCAGTTAGAGTGCAGGACCCTCGAAGGCTGCTTCTTCTATATTTCCCACAATGAAATTACATGATAAACTTGCCTTTGACTGTCTGAGATGGAAATAATATCTCTAAGAAGGAACTGTAGTTGTTTAATCCCTTGTTAGAAGTGTCAATAATGAGCAGAGAGAGTTCCTACCTTCAGGTTTGTCCTCCTGAAAAGTTAATTTCTGGTCTCAGATCTTGGCAGCTTTGAGCACGTAATGTACTTTACCTGGCAAGCACCAGCGTTCAGTACGTTGGCCATGGGGGTGTATACCAAAAGCAGGGAAGGTTTATGCTGGTGAGGGCAGTAAGCGGGACTATCGGATTACCTTGGCAATCTTAGCATTTTTTGCCTGCTCTGATCCGTTTTCATCTTCATTCCATGGTGCTGTGTCAACAAAAGACCTATTCTTTTGAACCGTTTCATAACTTGGGATACTTTCACACTGTGGGGGCTGTTGTGTAGATACCAACTAAACTCCTGGAGGAATTGTCCAGCCTTTGTGTTTGTGAGTTGGCCTGTGTGTGTACGTACATAACGCGCAAATTGCACTTAAATTAAGAATGGCGTCCCTGAGTTATGAGGTGCCATTATACATTGACCAAACTTAAGAAGACTCTCTCTTTAAAATGTGGTGACATTTAATTGACCTTTGAAAGTTCATTCTGTTAATCATACTCAAAGTGCTAAAGCTATGGTTGACTGATCTGGTGTTTTTACATTCAGTCGTGCTCAGCATATAAATTCTTCAGCATAATTGCTACTTATTGAGCAAGAGTTTCTTTTCTTCTCTGAAAATGAGAGAGGTATGTGTGTATGTGTGTGTGTGTGTGTGTGTGTGTGTGTGTGTGTGTATGTGTGTGTGTGTGTGTGTGTGTGTGTGTGTGTGTGTCTGTTTTAAACTTTACCTCTTGTTGTATACTTATAAAGCATTGAATCCAAATGCCTTCCTGTCCCTAGTTATGTAGGGTGTGGCTTGTAGATATGGGACTTAAGGAAATTCTGTTCTACTGAAATTCTATTTCAGTTCTTTTAGTCATTAGAACCCTTCAAAACTAGTCTGTTTCCATTTTATCCCAACTTAAGCATTTCAAGGCTTCCTTTCTTACAACTTCATAATTAAGGCTCAGTCTAATTTTTTATTCTGTTATCATACACTATTTTAATGCTAATATTTTTCCTAAATCCAGAGCTTAATAATCCATGTTTTATTAGCAAATGCTAAATATATCCCCTGAATTAATGCAAATCTGTGAAGTTAGTATTTTGCAGTATCATTATAAAAGAAAAACCCCACCAAATGTTAGTCCTTGAATTAATCTAAATCTGCCAAGTCAGTATTTTGTTAGTAGCCTCTTAAAAGAAAAATATAAAAGGTTTTCTTACTCCTTTGCCCAGTGGTGGCAGGGAGTAGTAGGGATAGACCTTATTTCCTACAGAAATCTATAGAAGTTTTTAAAACTTGAATAATTTAAAAAGACACTGGCTATGTAAAAATGTTCAGCGTATCTACTATGAATATGTATGGTTCCTTTTTGATATTTTAAAAGAACCATGAAAAGCATCTAACCATGAAACTGTTGATAGAAAGAAAAAATAAATACTTGTTAATTGTCAAGAGCTTTTTCTCTCATACTCTGGAATGGGAAAATGCATCTTAAATTAAGGAATAAGACTTCTATAAATGCTCTTACCTGAAATTTTTTTTTTGCATTTTAGAAAAAAAAGTACACCATTTTCCATTCTTTTACAAATTAATTTTTTAATTCTAAAATATGTTTAACCACAGTCAATATGAATTCTGCTCACCTTTCGTTTAAGTCTCAGTGTCCTCCTTATTACCCTTCATTAAGTAGTTCTTATTAAAAGGCCTTTTCTGACTATGGCAGTGTGGTACAATGGAAGGAGAACTGGTTTTTGAATCAGAAAACCTCGATTTAAATCCCTGTTCTGCTATTTACTACCTGTGTCCCTTTGGGCAAATCACACTTAACCTCTTCTCTGTAAAATGAGGCATACACTGGGGAGATTATATTAGATGATGTCTAAAGTAAACTCCTTTCTCCCTCAAATCTGTGATTCTTGAGTGATCTTTATGTCATAGGCCTATGATCACTAAGTATAACCTTTCATTTCCTCATTATTATCTCTCTCCTATTAGCTGTCTTTTTCCTTCCTACATCCCTCCTCTCTTTCCTTTTCCTTTGTCTCATCTTCCCATTCTTTGTCTTCCTTTTGTCTCATCTTCCCATTCTTCTTTTACGTCCCAACTCCAATGTTCACTACAAAATCCCAGCCTTTGTTCCTTAATTCTAGTTCTTCACTCAATATTTCTCCCTTCCTCATTTTGTTACTCTTTTTTCTTCCTAGTCCTTCCTTTTTGCCCCTATATATACATGTATGCATACATATATGTAACCATATGTTGATATGTGTAATCATATATTTCTGTGTGTATATGTATAATCATAGACTTAGAGATGGAAAGAATTTTAGAAGCTTCCCACTCTAACTCTCTTATTTTACAGATGAAGAAACTAAAACCCAGGGTGCTTGTTACTTGCCAGTTACATAGGTTGTATCAGAGGTGAGATTTAGACCCAGCTAATCTCACTTCAGAGCCTGTATGTACTCTTTCTATTTAGCCGTACTGTCTTCATCCATTCCCTTTCTTTCTCCTTTTTTTTTCTCACCTTTGATTTTCTTTTCTGTTTCTTCCTCTTCTTTTTCCACTGGGGAATGGTCATGTTAGCTATGTCATGGAAGGACCACAAATTAGCTGTGAGAGAGAGCAGCATTACTTATAATCACTTGGCACTGCTGAGACCTACTTTAGTGCTTTCTCTTGCCTCAAACTGTCAGGTTTATACTTATATCTGTTTACGTGATGTCGCCCTCTCCCATAACCATTTCTAGAACATGCAAGTCCTTGAAGGGCAGGAAATGTTTTTGGTGTGGCTTTGTAACCCCTTTAGCACAATGCCTTGCATAAAGGAGATATTTAATAAATGGTTGTTGGATTAGATTGACATATCAGGGTTGAGAAGGATGAACAACATCTCTTAATTTACAAATAGATTTCTTTGGTTGGTCTAGAATCTAATTTGTAGACAATGTCCCCACCAAGCAGTTTTTGTTACCACACTTAAAAAAGCGTCATATAGAAGAAATTTGTGTGATTATTTTATATTAAAGGAACAATCAAATTAACATATCTACTCATTAAATCAAAGGTTGTTTAACCTGTTATCTTCCATTTGTCAGGAAGAACTTGGGAATTCAGAATAACACACTAGGATTCTAAAGATTTTTTTTTCTTAGTACTACAATTGTTTTTTTATGCCATATTATTTGCATGGCATGTTTTATCTACCTATTCGACTATAAATTCTATGAGGACAGGGACTATATCTGATCTAAACTTTTTATTTTCTCTTGAACTTAGCATAGCAAATATTGCTCAAGCAGGTACTATGGATATAGCACTGTTTGTTTGTATAGATATATTTATAATATGATTATTTGTATTTATTGTGTAGCTTTCAGAATAATCTTTCTTTAAGTAAATACCTATTAGTCAGCTTTAGTGATCAGCTAGAAAGTCTTTAGCATTCATGGATGTAAATCATTACTATACCCTGGGGACTCTATTCACCAAGATCCTAGTTTTTCATTTTAGCCTTCTACTGCTGCTTGGTAAAACTGGCTAGCAAGACCATCAGTATAAGGAATCATCTCAGCTTTCCAGAAAGTTGTAAACTCCTGGAAGGTAGAGGAGAATGGAGAGGTGGAGAGAGGACAAAAATAGTTATTTCCCCCTATTTAAATTTTCATTATTTAGTGCAATACTTTGCCTGCAGCAAACGTTTAACTGTTGGTTGAACTAAATTGTTGCAAGCTACTAGAAGTGTCTCTTGGGAATCAGGAACCAAGATATTACTCTCTTTCATTTTCCCTTCTCTTGGCTTTTGTGAGTGCTGCAGAGGGTCTATTCCCTTCCACCCCATGAACTTGAGTGGTCTTTGGTATTTTGCTGGTCTCTTGGTAAGGAGGGCCTGTGCTCTTGGGTAGTACAGGGATGAAGAAGGAAGCAACCACTTAAATTCCCTGGTTGCATCCCTGAACCCTACCCAAGACTATGAAAAGAAGAATTATCCATCCAGAAGGGAAAAAAAATCAAGCCAGTTAAATTTCCAGTAACCTTTGGGACCCATAGGCATATGCCTACTCTAATTATTAGATAATCTACCACTGAAAGCACTGTACTCCAAACCCTGGAAAGAGGCAGGGTTGCATGCAAATCAAATAGAAGGACTGGTCCCTGACAGTAAGGAGTCCCCAACTCAACGGGGAGGTGCAGCTTGTATTTATAGAAATGCTCTTCTTCCCCAACTCAGCTTCCTCTAAGACTCAGTGCCTGCTTCAGGAGATCTTTCCAGATTTCTCTCACTTCTGGTGTCTTCCCTTCAAAGCTTACCTTGTACCTAACTCTTTATGTAATATGAAAAAGGTAAAGGGAGGGAGGGAGAGGATGGGGGAAGGGAGAGACAGAGACAGAGAGACAGAGAGACAGAAGTTTCTTGAGGGTAGGGACTGGTTTTGCTTTTTTTTCTATCTCTAGCATTTAGCAGTGCCTACCACATAGTAAGTGCTTAATAAATGTTTGTCAATTGGTTGATTTAACAATACTTTGAAAGACAAAATTATACTTTGAGTGAAAGACAAATTAAGATAGTGACCAATAAACATGTACAAAGGGCTGCAGAGAAAAGGAGAATCATCCTGGGTAGTTTTCACCATGTTCTTGGCAGGTAAATAGACTTGATTTCTGTCAACAATGTCTCTTTATAGGCGCCCTTAAATTCTCTTCATGAATAGGCCTTTGCTAGATAAATATCAAGGGAGGAAACTTATAATCCCAGTTTCTTCAGTCATTAGTCTTGGTTTCCAGTAACTTTATTGGCGTGGTGAGGCATCCATGTGTTGCCAAAATCAATAGAGCCATCCAACCAGTCTGTCTGCTACAGGTTTTGCTTTTCCTAAAGAGGCTTATGTCATGTTGTTTTATTTTGAATTCCATAGCAGGCAGATACAAATTATGACACCATTTTTTGGAATCCCTTCCCATAGGGGGAACCTGTTGCCTTGAGGCCACATGTGGCTTTCTAGGTCCTTGGGTACAGCCTTTTGACTGAGTCTAAGTTTTACGGAACAAATCCTTTTTAAAAATTTTATTTATTTTTCATTTTCAACATTTGCAGTTATAAGATTTTGAGTTAAAAATCCCACCCCTCCACTGTCCCCTCCCCAAGACAGCATGCAATCTGATATAGGCTATACATGTATCATATTAAACATATTTCCACATTAGTCATGTTGTGAAAGAAGAATCTGAACAAAAGGGGAAAACCATGATAAAGAAAATACAAAAAACAACAGCAACAACAAAAGAGAAAATAGTATGCTTTGATTTGCATTCATACTCCATTGTCCTTTCTCTTGATGTGGACAGCATTTTCCATCATGACTTTTGGAGTTGCCTTAGATCATTGTATTGCTCAAAAGAGCTAAGTCTAACAAAGCTGGTCATCTCAAGATGTTACTGTTACTGTGTACAGTGTTCTCCTGGTTCTGTTCACTTCACTCACCTTCAGTTCATGCAATTCTTTCCAGGTTTTTCTGAAGTCCACCTGCTCATCATTCCAATAAAATTCCATTATATTCATATATCACAATTTGTTCAGCTATTTCCTAAATGATGGGCATCTCCTCAATTTCTAATTCCTTGCTGCCACAAAAAGAGCTGCCATAAATATTTTTGTACATGTGGGTCATTTCCCCTTTTTTATGATCTCTTTAGGATACAGACCTAATAGTGGTATTGCTAGATCAAAGGGTATACACACTTTTATAGCCCTGTGGCCATAGTTACAAATTAGAACAAACCTTTTTATTAAGGGGATTTGTTCTGTGAAGTTTGGATTCAGTCAAAGGGCTGCACTTGAGGACCTAGAGGGCCACATATTGGCTTCAAGCTGCAGGTTCCCCACTTCTTTGACTAGGTCCTCAAAGGAGAATAATATGATTAGAGTGATAGGTATAGTAGAAGACTTGACAGCAGAACTGAAAATTAGGAGCAAGGGTACTAGTGGTATCTGATAGCAGAGGAGTCTTATAAGACTGATGTAGTCTTCATGGCCAGCAATGATTGTTAAACTAAGCTCTAGCATCTCTGAGTTGTTCTTCCTTTAGCCTCAAGGCTGATTTTTACCCTAAATCCTTTCCTGGAAACATAGGGACCAAGTATAAAACTTGTCTAAAGATATATATCCTAAGCATTGAGAGTTTATCAAAAAAGTTTAAAAAACCCAAGGCAGCCAATCACTGAGCATGAAGGAGGATAGTCAGGATTTCCAATGCCTTTGCAGCCTTCTGACATGTCCTGCATGGGCCCATTTTGGTCTTGACAGGCACCATTGCATTGCCTTCCCCCTTCTTGCTCCTCCTTCTTCCTTCCTGGGCCTGTAGCCTTTACCCTTGGGGAGCAGAATTTGTTGTCCTGTAGCTAGAATCTTTAAAAGAGTAAAAGCACAAAGAATGTTCTTCTCAGCTGAGATGCTTTGCATGGGAAAGTGTTCACCAGCCCTGATGATTGAAATCTTCCTTAATAGCTTCACACTCCGTTCACTCATTCCCTTGTATTTTATTGTGCTGGCTAAAGTCATGGGATTCATGAGTACCTCTCCCTTCCCCATGACCCCTCCCCCATCTTTTCTAATCTCTTAAAAGAGGCATCTTGTAGGAGTGGAAACTTTCATTCTTCTTTGCCTTTTGAGACTTATGTGTACTGATATGAGATGCCACTAGTAACTAAGTAATGTTTGTTTATGCTGGCAGTTTCACTCTGTAGCCATCATTGATGGGTTTTATAATACAAACAATATTGTTAGCAGAACTGCAGGTATTAGATTGGTATGTTTATTTTCTTTCTTCAAAAAACTGCCAGAACCTTAGCACTTACTTCTGAACATGTGCAGAAAAAAACAAGAAGTCAATTTTAGAAGCCAGATTTAAAAAAAAAAAACTTCAAGAACAGCCCACCTCTGATCTGGATATGTTAGTCAAAGATATATGCGTGTGTACACACACACATACATACATACATACATATATATATAATATATATACACACATACACACATATGTATACACACATGTGCATGGAAAAAGATCCGTATATATACATATTTATATATACATGTATGCATATATGTATATATAATTTTATATATGCATGTATAGTTTTAATGAACAAAGTAATATCCAGTTAGATGAGAAATGAATTCTAAATCAGATTCCTTGGAAAATCTTGGCTCCCTTTTTACCCCCTTTCCTTTCCCTCACTGTCAAACTGGAACTTTTCCAATAGGAATACATCATTCTTCTTATATGTAATCCTTCTGTTAATATTAAGAATTTAATTTCAGTACCAGTAAGAAACTTATCATGAATGATGGGGAGGCAATTAGTTGTCTATAGCAAATGCCCAAGCCCCTTCTTTTTCATGCATTTAACAGGCATTTATTAAATACCTACTATTTACTAGGTACTTTATGACATTATAGTCAATGTAATACTTCATAATATACTTTAATTCATTTCTGAGCCACTAAAATCATTTGTTTAGTGAACTGTGTAGAAAAAATCAGGTTATTTATTAGCTTACGTGAAAAGCTCTCTACCTGAATACCTAGGTGCAGTAGGTAATTCAGTCTATGGATTGTGAAGAGGGTTAAGTTTGGAGTGTTTAGTTAGTTTCCAAGTAACTGATGATAACAAACAGGAGACAGCCACTCTTTCTTGGAGTATGCAAATGTCCACTCAGAAGCTGCAGAAATCAGTTATAACCAGCTGCTCTTCTTAATCCTCCCTAATAATCCTCTTTCTGTTCCCTCTATTTTATTTTGTATCCTCTTCTTTCATAAGACCACAGATCACATCTAGAACATTCTGTCCAGTCATGGGTGCCACATTTTAGAAGGGACAGTGATTAGCTGAAATATATCCACAAGACAGTACCCAGTGAGGGGAAAAGACATCGTAACAGGAAAATTGATTGTAGGAACTGGGGATTCAGCCTTGAGAAGAAAAAGAATAAGAGGACATAGATTTCCCTGTCATCGAATAGACTGTATTGTGGAAGAGGGCGTAGACTCATTTTATTTGCCCCTACAGAGGGTGGACTTAGAAGTAGAGGAGAAGATTATACTTTGATATGAGATGGAGAGTAGTGGGAGCAGATGACAGCTTTTTAACTACTAGAAGTTTTCTAAAAGTAAAATGGACTGCCCAGGAAGTAGGGAGCTCCCCTTCATTAGAGATCTTTGAGCAGAGAGATGGAATTGATCACTTGTTGGAGCTATTGAAGCAGGAATTCATTAATTTTCCCATTCTGATAGTTTAACAAAAATAATAACAGCTTTACATAGAAGGAAGGGAATAGGTGAAATTAATTAACGGAGCATAATGGATTTGTTTTGTGAATGGAAACTGCACATCCTAAGCTACCATCTGATACAATTTAGTATCATTACTCTGCCAGTGGTGCCATATGGTCATGTGAGATGGAATGTCACACTGCAATGAATTGAAATTTTGGATGATCCAAGACCCATGACAGGTATAGGCTGCAGCCAACGATGATGGAATCATGCTACAAGACACTCATACAAGATATCATTCAGGAAACATAGGACTCTTGTTTCTGATCCTAAAAATGACTGTCTTTGATCTATTTTTCGTTTCCTAGCTAGCCTTAACAATCAAAAGTATATGGTATATCTTTTCCTTTCCTTCTCTCAGTCCAGACATTTTGGAAAGCATTAAATCCTTTATTCAGAATGCTTCATGAGTTGGTTACTAACTACCATGTCTGTAAATATACACTGAAACTATTTTGTAGTCTTGCTATTTTTAAAAGCATGTGGGTGTGGGAAATGATGGTGAGTGAAGTCAGAGTAATTCATGGTTCTATATATATATATATATATGTGTGTGTGTGCGTGTACACATATACATATATATACATATATATATATATATATATGTGTATATGTGTATATACACACACATGTAAAAATTAAGCAAGTTAACAAGAAGGTAGGCTACCATCTACTGTGCCTGTGATTTGGCTGTGATTTGTTTTTTGTTTCTTCTTTTTAATTCTTCTTGTCCTAGATTCAAGCAGTAGAAGAATCATAAAAATTATAGGATTTTAGAGTGTAAAGCAGCCTTTGAAATCCTTTCTCATTTTACAGATGAAAAGTCTGAATCCTAGAGAAGATGAAGGCCTTTCCCAAAAGCAAATGTCTAGTTAGTAGGATCAGATGTTTTTAATGTAGTTTGCCTTAATCTGTAACAGTGTTCTGTTTAGTTGAGATCACCCCTCCTATCCAGCCTTATTTCCCAATATTTCCAAACTTGAAACATGATCTCAACCCAGACTGGTTCTTATACACCTCAGTAACATTTCAACAAATATATACTCGGGTACTTGGGTGCTATAAATGTGTAGTGGGTGAAATCAACTGCTTTTGTTTTTGTTTGCTTTCTTCAGTGAATCTCACATATCCTGGTGGCAGAAATGAAGGAAATGAAGGGGATTAATCAGAGGTGAAAAGAAAGCCATGGGTTACAGTTGAAAATACACTAAGTTTAGAGTCAGAGGACCTGGGTTCAGATCCCACTTCACATGCTATTGCTCATATGACTGTGTGTAAACTACTTAATTCCCCTGAGTTTCAGATTCTTCCTTTTTGTAAAATGGGGAGGTTGGATTAGATATCCTCTAAAAGCCCGTCCAGGTCTAGATCCGTAACCCCATGATTCCATGACTTTTATGTCTTTATTGGTTGAGTATGGTACCTCATGCTATTTCGTATTGCTTTTGCTACTGTTCACTTGTTTCAGTTGTATCTGACTCTAAGTGACCCTATTTGGGATTTTTGTGGCAGAGATATTGGAATGGTTTGCCATTTCCTTTTCTAGATCAGTTTACCAATAAGGAAACTGAGGCAAATAGGGTTAAGTGACTTGCTCAGGGTCACACAGCTAGTAAGTGTGAGTATTTGAGACCATATTAGGACTCATGAAGAGGAGTCTTCCTGATTCCAAGCCTAGTACTCTACCCACTGTGGCACGTAGATGTCCTTGATATTTGCCTTAGGGTCAAATCAAATCAAGACAAGTATTTATGAAGCATTATGTGCCAGGCACCATGTTGTATGATGAGGATACAAAGGAGACAAAAACGGTCCCTTTCCTCTAGGAGTTCACAGTCTAATGGAGTATCACTGATTATTACTCCTTTAGGGGTCACAGATAACATTTTTTTCCAAATGTTTTCAGCTTCCAAGAGAGATTTCTACTTCCTAAGTACATAGCTGTTGACTTTTATCAGTTTACCTGTAGACCAGATTGAGTTGACCCATCTGGGATCTTAATGGGGATGTCTAGAGTTTTCTTCTTATTAGCATTCTTACCTAGTGTAGAGAGAAGAAAACAGAATCACAAGGTCATATTGGATGTCTAGATGTATTCTTGTTACTTGAGGCAGTCCAGCGTGGACAGGAGCAGACTGGAATGGATGTCAGGAGATCATGGGCACTGCCCACATCACCCCCCACACACACATCAACTCCAGATGTTACTACAACTGAAACTGGCCATCAAAGTCTTTCACATCTTCATTAATGAAAGGACAGGGAGGCACTTTGTAAATTTTGACACTGGTCATGACCTTGGATTTATCAATTAATTTTTATCTCTATCTCCTCACTATAAAGTAGTGCAGAAAGTACTTGTCAGAGGATTTCTTTAAAACTCATACCAAATGCCACCATCTACCAGAGGCCTTTCTTGGCCCTCCCAGCTGTTAATGCCTTCCTTTATAAGGTTACCTTATATATCTTCTGTATATATCTTGTCTATACCTATTGATGTGTATATTGTCTCCCCCATTAAAATGTAAGATCCTTGAGGGCAGAACTGTTTTGCTTTTTCCTTTTTCTCACTAGCACTGTCAAAATGCTTGGCACTCAGTAAGCATTTGATAAATACTTGTCAATTTTACCAGGTCCTAGAGGAATAATTGTAGAGTTTCATTTAACTACTTAAAAGAAAGATGCTGAATACATGTGAATGTATTTTAAGGAATTAAGAATTTAAAGAATAAAGAATTTTAAGGAGTCTGAAACAGTTAACTTCTAAAATATTGTAAAATAAAAATTTGTAATGAACTTCCTTTCAGGCCTTACACCAATGCCCATCATGGCTCTGCCTTGATACTTGTCACTGAAAGCTCTGATAGAGGAAGCAAGCTCTAGTAGTTTCCACCAATCTAGAGGGGCCTTAAGTATAGGCCCAGTGGTAGACTTTGTATCTGGCTTCTAAAGACCAGCCTAAATATTCTCAGTGAGACTCAGCAGCAGCAGGTTTCCCACCTTGATTTTTTTTAAAGCTACAAAAATTCATTAAAAAAAAACTAAGGAATGCAGAGTTTGAGCCTGCATTAGTGGAGGGAATACACAAATAAAGTCATGACTTTGGAAAGATTCAGGAATACATTTGTAATGATAGTTGTACAAGGCTGAGATTCTTGTAGAGAGTTTGGGACTCCAGAGAGAAAAATGTAGTTGTATCTTTTCAGGTTTGAGGATACACTTGAACTTAGAGACATTCTTTTTCTCTGGTCTACAATTTCATTAGCAACTAACACCAAACTTAGCCCATTGAGGGAGGCAGCCTAATATTAAAGAAAATATACTGGACTGTATCTCATAGAGACTTTGGGCAATTCACTTAATGCCTCCATACCCCAGTTTCTTCATGTGAATAATGATATTTTTAAATTCCCTTTTGAGTCTAACATTCTATCTGATCTTATGGCAACAAGGACTTAAAACTGATTGTACCAATGGAAGAGCCATTCTTTTTGAGTTAGAAGATGCTCTCAAATTGCCCAGAGTTATCAAGTATCTGCAGGAAAAGGTTTATATTTAAACATTTGTCATTACCAGGAGCTACCTGGCTTTGTGCCCCCTCATGTCCCTGCTCTAGTCAAATGTACCTACTTTCTTCTGCCAGTAGACTCAGAATCACCTTCACTCAGAAACCAGTGCGGGGCCCTGAATAAATCTTGACTTTGGAAAGTAGATGCTGCCTCAAGAGACAGTTGGCTCTCACTGTCAAGCTCCATCTTTGTTACTGCTTGTATCACCTGCCTTCTACTCAGACCTCTCATTGTTGGTCTCTTTGCCTGAGCTCCTTGCCACTCAGTGAACAGATCTTCTGCCTGGGTCTGATATTGGGTCAAGCTCCTAAACTAATCCTAGTCTGAGTTTCTTGGACTTTGCCCTATCAGTCCCCTTCTGTCTAGGAAACACAACCCCACAACCCTCCCATTCTGTGCTGCCTTATTCTGTTATTCTCCAAGTCTGAACATGACACTAATTAGCTCAGTACACTATTTATAATAAAAACAGTTTTGTACATTACTATTTTTTGAGTTCACCTTGGATTTGGAAATGAATTATTGGTACTGAGAAAGAATATTTTCCTTTTTACTTTTAAAGAGAAGTTACTTGTTCAGAAATTCATGGTGTATCTATTGCTTTTATTCAGAAACATTGTGGGGATTGAAAAAGACTTGCTGTCACTTCCTTTTCCCTCCTTTGGCCCACTACCCAGATTTGTTGTTGTTGTCTTCCATTTCTTAAAAAAGAGAAGACTGTTCAGGAAAACTTTCCTCTGGAAAGTTTGCTGAACTTGGAATCAGAGAACTTGGGCTTGAATCCTGCCTCAGACGCTTATTATCTGGGTGATTTTGAACAAATCTCTTATGCATTCAGGGCCTCAAAATGGGGGATTGGACTAGATGGCCTCTGTGGTCCTTTATAGCTCTGATTCTGTGTTTAAATCATCCTTTCATCTATACCGGAAAAGCTGTTTTTTTTTTCCTTGAACTCTACTCTGTTGAATGTAAGAAAAATTATATATGTATATATATATATATATATATAAAATGGTTTAGAAATGAATAGGCTACATTAATAACTAGGAGTTGGACTTGGTAGAAATTTTATGGGTTTGATCCCTCTGTTAGATATGAGGTCACATGGAAAATATTTGGTACCTAAAATTAAGCATATGCTTCAACTATCTTCTTTGTTGTTTGCATTATGTAAAACTCTTCTTTGTAATATTCTCACTCAGTTTGTAATGTTTTCTTAATTTACATTATAATGTCCTTTGGACTACTGTGAAATCTCCTCACAAGTGACCCCTCCTCATAGACAGCTCTGGTTCCTGGGTAACACGGTAAAGAGGAGTAGGCTGCACAGCAAAATTCTGACTAGCCATGTGCTACGTCCTCACTCATCATGCTTGCTTTAGACATTGGTAGAATCCATTAAATGGGTGTTTGAAGAGGTTAAGAAGAGAAGTCTTGGCCCTTCTTAGGCCAGAGCCATAAAAACAAAACAGCAAAGAAAGATTATGAAAAGTGAGACTAGTCTGTCAAATATGATGTGTGGGTCTTTCTATAGTCATGTCCCAGTCTGAGATTGGGTTTTTGTCAGTCTTGTCCGGAACCTCTTACTAAGCCTCATTTTAGGATTATTTCAGCTATCCTATTACGTGTGGTCCAAGACTCTAATACCTTCATTTTAGCAAGGTGACAATGTGTTTATATTACAATATAAGTATTAGAAAGGTAGAAGATATTTGACATTTTCATGTAAAAACAATTCTTGAAACTACTTCCTTCACTGAAGTCATCCTGCAGCTAAGGATATCAGCACAAGGGTGTAAACTTCATTTCCAGAAAAAGTAGCTTAACTCCACACCTAATTCTTTTTTTAAACTCCCAACTTTTCATAATAATGCCTCTTTGACCTGAAATGCCTCCCCATGGGCTAGCTGCACATAGTATCAAATTCTCTATGGCGGAAGGGTTTTTTCTTTAAAGGAATGTAAAACCCTCATGGTCAGTCATAAAGATGGTCTCTACCTCCTGTAGTTTCTGTGTGCAGTCTATTGGAAATCAGGCTCAATAAACCTTTGAGGCACTCTTGCTGTTTCCATCATCAAGTCTAACTTCTCTTTTTTGGGGTGGGGCAGGGAGAAATGTTGGCCCTATATTTCTGTTAATTACAGAAACCAAGCAAGGAATGATTAAGGCTAAGCTTTCTTTTTCACTAAATGCTTTTTGTTTTTAGCATAGAGGCCCTGACAGCTTTTAGCCTAGTTCTCTGCCTCTAGGTGCTTGCTCAATAAATGTTTGGGGAATTGACTTACCCAATATAGTCTGATGGTGATGATGATTCCAGGATGGAGTTCCTGGAATCCAGGCAGGGTCCTTGCACTCATTTTGTGTCTTTGGAGGAATGAAGGAAAAACCATCTGGCCTTAGTCTCTGAAGGATTATATGGCTCCTGGAATATGGAAACAGTGGCCTAACTACATCAATGCAGCTGCACCAGACATATTCTATTTTCAGAAGGTTGAGAGAGACTGGGTTTGGAGAGCTATGGGAATGGGGCTGTAATGGTGACATCTTTACACAATCTTGAAACACCTCTATCTTGACTTCTGAAACCACAGGACTTCTGATAACCCCATTACCCTGGACTTTTAGATATCTAGAGGCTGGGGAAAAGGTCAGATACTAGGGAGGCTGAAAGTAGGGGATAGGGTATTGACTTCCTACTCAGACCTGGCATTGTCCATAGGCAGAGTAAGCTTTCACTTCTTTCTCTTCCATTTGTTTACTGTTACCTGAAATGTCTCTAGTAAAGTCCCATTCAAATATCAAGACGTTTTGATTTATGTTAAATTGTAAATACCT
This sequence comes from Phalanger gymnotis, assembly GCA_028646595.1. NCBI lineage: Eukaryota > Metazoa > Chordata > Mammalia > Diprotodontia > Phalangeridae > Phalanger > Phalanger gymnotis. The sequence goes on from CM053627.1 coordinate 170,752,452, forward strand.
CCAGAAAGGAAGCATTTTAAATTGTTATTAGTTTTGTTCTTGAAGGGATAGGGATTGGTCATGTGATTTAATTAGTAGGAAGAACTCTCAAGTGAGGGAAATCCCTTTACCAGTGCAAGTAACCTCCTCTGAAATTTAGAGTCTTAGATGGTTGCCCCCAACATGGAGAGGCCACATCATTTGCCCAGGGGTCACACAGCTAATATGTGTCAAAAGTGAGACTTGTGATTCTGGTTCTCTACTAGGTATAGCATAGTAAGAATAAAAGACCCTCCCAAAAAGGAGAAAAGACCCTCCCAAAAAGGAGAAAAGACAGACAAATGACAAACATCACTACTTTACCTAGAATCACTCCTGCATTTGTCACCATCTTTTTGGGGTGATAGACAAAAAGACTTGGTGCTATAATAACTAGCTTCTAACAAAGCAGGAGAGCATCTTTAAGATTTGCCTGTGGTGCAAGATTTCCAAGTTATGACACTGGCTGGAAAATTTTAAGGAGACTGCATCTAAGATTTCATGAACATAGAAGACACTGGAAAAGTATGTAGTTTTCTATACAGCTTTCTAGAAGTATCTTGTTTCATCTTGTGAGTATTTGTCAGAGAATTTAAGAAAAATCTGGGTTTGATTTACAATACACAATTGGATTTTATTCAGGTTTGACCCCTGGCACCTAGGTAAATTTGCCAATCACATTTCTCAATTGGTTACATAATTTTTTGATTCTTAACACATTTTATTTAGTTCTTAACTGTATTATTTTTAAAGAGCCAGCTCCTCTAAATGCTATATAAACAAACCAGGTAGCTAGAAAAAGAAACAAATAGTAGAAACAGTTAATAGTTAAGATTTTAAAAAAAGTAAACAGGCTTTTATTGAGTGAGCAAAATTATGCAGCAACTTATTGGAATGACCTTGCTTTGACTTTCGCCCAGATCTGATCTCTCTTGTATCTTACAAAAGCTGAAAGGGAGCTGTACATAAAGACAGTGAAATACTGTATTGTTATAGATACAATGTCCTTCAGCTAATGAATTCAGACAACTGAGATCTTGTGGTCTTTCATTTCTCTTTTAGAGAGTCGTTGATGCTATATTAATAAAGTTACAGATGAAAGGCTAATCTGCTCCAAATTGGGCCAAGGTATAATGATGCTGAAATCCTTCTTCTCCCCTATCACCAAATTGTTCGTTAATGAAAGGCAACATGAAGTGCCTTGCATCCTCTCCTCAGGTTGTTCTCTTTTTCTGTTAAAGGCTTTGTTTTTTTTCTTGTTTTTGTTTTCTTAATTTAAAAGTGATAAGATTCCAAGGCAAGTAGGAGGCACTCCACTTTGGGGAAGACGCATTGAAGTAAAAATATTTTCTTTATGAAAATAACCACCACTGAGTTTTGTTCTACTGTTTTATTTTTTTCTCCAAGCTGTCCTGTGTGTCCAGGCTGGACAGCTTGGGGAGGAGGTGTTATTTATCTCTTTTAATTAAAAAGTTCCTACTTTGTTCGTGGCTCACTTCAGTGAAGTGGGCACCTCGGTGAGAACTTCATAAAGTTGGTAGGGGTAGTTCAGTCTCAGAGATATACTCACTCCTCTCCAGGCTGGAGTGGTAGATGGATGCCAAGTGCTAAGAATTTCTGGAATGTAGAATTGCACAGCACTGATAAAGTTTGCTTTGTTCCCTTATGTGACTTGACCCATTGAGAAAATGTGGTTCCCTAGGAGGTTTTAATCGCTCAAAGTCCATGGTTAATAAAAGGAAAGGCCACAGCATAATTGAGCTTGCTTTCACCTGCTGCCTGAAAGATTAACTTTCTTAACCTTCCTTAGGAAGGTAAAATAACCCAGCATTTTTAAGGAGTGATTTGTGGTGCTCTTCATAGCTATCAGTCTTAGTAAACACTGTTTGAGTGTGGCTTTTTCTCCCTCCCATCCCAGGCTGCTAAGTAACCTCTTCAGCAAATGGCGAGGGCCTCATGGCCATTTCATCTAAAAACAACTCCCAAGGAAAGACCCACCCTCTTTTCAGTATCAACTTCATCTGTTACTAGACTTGGACTGGTTTTGAATTACCTCAGGAAAATAGTTGTTGCTACTGCTTAACCTTTGGTTTTCCTCATTTATTTTCATAAGAGAATGGGAGTGGAATCTAAGGCACCCTGGTTGGACTTAATGTACGTCATGGTGTGGCAGCAGTGGGTTCTGTGTTTTTCCAGTGGCTTATGTTGATCTATAAACTGATAGGAAAAACTGGAGTAGGATCTAATGGTTCCTTTATTATACCTGCCTCCACCTCCTCTTCACCCTGAGTTTTGCAGTTTTAAAAGTCAGAGTTCTTCTCAGGGGGGAATTGGGAAGGGCAGGATGAGGTGGGGATATATTAGAGCAAAAGGGAAATGAAGGAGGGAAGCATTTAAGTCTCCCCCCCATCCCATGATTTGTAAAGTAACTCTTGTTTTATTTGTATACGTGTATGCTATATGGGTACTTCTTCCTTATAGTGAATGTTAAACTTTGGCCTTAAGTATTAAAATGAAATATGGTTAATTTGTTGCTTAGAAAAAGACCAATGCTGATTTCTTTTTGGTATAAGTAAAGCAAGAGAAAGAAATATTTATTTGTTTTCTGCATGCCCAATGAATAAAACACATGGAATTTCATGATAAACATTATAGCTGAATAACTGAACTTGCAAGGGGGTCTTATTTCCCCAACTGTTTCTACAAGGGAGACCTAGTTCTACCATCTGAATGAACCTTTTTCCATCAGCCAGGACACTGATGTGTGTAAATCTTCAAAACACCTGCTTGGGACCCCGCTTCAGGTTAACTAAATAAACAGTCAAAGAATGCATATTGCTGTTGACAGTGAGCGGCTGTAAACATCCTCGACTGGAAGCTGTGAAGCAGCAGATGGGGCTTTCAGTCGGATGTTTGCAGCTGCCTACTGCCTCAGACTTCAAGGAGTGTTGCCACTTTAAGGACAATTAGCATGTTGCTTTCTGTTTGCTGCATATTCAACAAAATGGAGACAAAACATTTGAATTTTTAAAAAAAATCTATTTCTACATATCTTTTAGAGGATTTCGCTTGCACGCAGACCCCACTCCCCTCCCCAACGAAGCACCGTACTTACAGACACTGCAATATTTTTTGATGGCTATTTGTAACACAATTGAGAGAATGCACCATATTCTTGTGCTAGATAAAAAGATGTATACTTGCCCACTTCTAGACACCTGCAGCCACTTGTTTTGCTCTGCTAAATCCAAGACTTAGAATCCAAATGTGAGAAAAGCTTGTGTAGGGCATTTGTGATGGATTTGGAGTTAGAGGAAGTGGGTTAAAATCCTCAGCTCTGCTACTTACTGCCTGTGTGACTTTGGACAAGTCACTTAACTTTAGTTGACCTTCTCAGTTCCCTCATCTTCAAAGTGAGAGGATTGGATGAAAAGATTCCAAGGTCCGTTCTAGCTATAGATCTGTGATAATGACAAAGTGAACTTTTATTGCTATTCGGAAATAACGGTCGAGATCACCAATTTTTTACATCACCAATGTATTTATAGAATCAGTATTATTTGGAAAGGGGAGGTGAGAGAGAGTAGGAAAAGACAGTAGGAATAAAATGATTTTGTAGCTTCTTGGGTTAGTGTTTAAAGGCTGTGATAAGAAGGGGAGAAAAGGCTGATGTTAATCCATTAGTTTTCAGGCTAATGTTTTAGATTCATAGAACCGAACAGAATGTAAAACCTTAGACTCAGGATCATCCAGTCCATCGTGCATATTCACTTTACAGATGAGGAAAATGAAGTTCGGGGTGGCTTAGTTCCTTGCCCACCATTGTGACCTAGGATTTCTTCTGAATCCTAACCTTGTGCTTCTTTCCCCTACACAATGCTGCTCCAATTTGATTCTGGTTAATTCTTGTTTTTCATTTGTTCTTATATAAATCTGCTTGAGATTTGGTTTAGGCCTTTGTAAAAGTGATCAGAACATTTTTATTGGATTCAGTGGTACTGCAGAGTCATATGGGATACTCTGTGGGGGGGTTGAGTTTGAGAAAGGAAGACCTTAGAGTTTAAATCCCCACATAAAACTGAGCTCAAGAAGTAACTCTCCACAACTCAACTTATTAAATCATAGCTGAGCTGTGATCTGTGATGTTAGAAGGATCCTTGATATATTGACAGTGGAATTACACCCACTCCACTCTGCAGGTGTCCTGTGGTTTACCCAAAAGATGAGTTGCTATTCTAAATTAAGGATTACTTGCAATTTAAATGAATACCAATTTGAATCTTTGAAAAGTACTCATCCCCATAATTTGTCATTAGTATAATTCTGTATTTTTATATAATATGTTTGCATAAAATATAGACTGTAGGAATAAAATAGAAATGCAATTGCCTCTAATAGAATGTAAGCTTCATGGGAGCATTCCATTTTCCTCTTTATATCCCCAGCACTGAGCACAATGCCTGGTGCACACCAGGTGCTTTAATTGATGCTTGTTGGTTGATTGATTGAAGAAATTGAGGTATTCTACCCTGGATTTGGAGTCTGAGGACCTGAGTTCATATCCCATCTCTGTCATTTACTTCCTATATGACTTTGAGCAAGGTATTTAACTTAACCTCTCTGGGTCTGTTTGCCGAGCTATAAAAGGAGCAGCTTTAGTTTATCATAATCAAAGTCTGTACTACAGGAATTTACCAAGTACTCAGTTTATTCCACTCATGGGGATTATACCAGGGATACTGATTCGTACTTAACAGCCCCATAACACAAGGAAGATGAATGGATTGACGATGGATTTCACATTCCTTGCAAAAAGCCATAGGAGGGAAGTACTACTTATGACAGACTCTGCCATTTGGTAGGCTTTTTATCTAAGATGGCTTCTCTTTAATGTGGATTGGATGATCTCTAAGGTCTCTTTTAGCTTGAAATTTGTGATACTATGATACTATGATAAAATTAAGAATTAATTAGAATTAATAGTCTGGATTTTGGGTTTTTTTGTCATCCAGTCGTTTTAGTCATGTCTGACTGTTCGCAACCTCATTTGGGATTTTCTTGACAAAGATGCTGGAGTGGTTTGCCATTTCCTTCTTCAGTTCATTTTACAGATGAGGAAACTGAGGCAAACAGGGTTGAGTGACTTGTCCAGGGTCATATAGCTAGTAAGTGTCTGAGGCCAGATTTGAACCCAAGAAGATGAATCTTCCTGACTCCAGGCTGGATACTCTATCCACTGTGCTACCTAGTTGTCCAGAATTAATAGTAGATGTTACAAATAGATGAGGGAAAGTATTCTAAATACTATAAAACATAAATGGCTTGGTTCATGGGGGAGTATAGGAAGAAGTCAGGTAAGAGCAAGTTAGAAAAAGTTAAGGAATGGCATATTATTTTAGTTTCTTAGCTTTTTTAAATCTGTGCTTTATTGATAAAATCTTGCAATACAATTATTTTGACCTACCTAACTCATAAATTCACTTTTATCACCTACTTATCTTGTTGATAAGCTGTGACAGAAAATTAATACTGATATAGATTTTTTTATATGTTGACTAATTTACCATTAAAATTTCTAACAACTTTTAGGGACAGAAATAGGTAAAGAAAAGTATTTAAATTTCCTCTTGTATGTAGAGCAGCAATTAAAAAATTTAGCTAACTTAGAGTTATACACACAGAAAAGGGTACAGCAGGTAAAGCCATACTGCTTCTGAGGCATGCTAGGTAATTTTCCCTTTGTCAGTCTTCATAGGGTATTAAGAAAGGTTACTCTTTATCCTTGTAAAATTAAAGCCATTCTATAAATTCATGTGTATCACAGGACACCAGATGAGATTTTCCAAAGGAACAGCTGTAATCTCAGAGAAATGTTTTTTTTTTCCTTTCCCTAGCTTTCCCACTCCCTTCATACACTCCCAATTATTTTCCTTACACTCTCTCACTTCATTGCTTCTCTCCTGTCTACTTCATTTCCCCTATTCTTACTCTAATGCTATCATATTTGTTATTGCTATTAGACCAATAGTTTTGAATGTTTTAAACTATTTTACTTAAACACTCAGACTTCCCTCACCCATGGTTAAGATAAATGCTCTTAAAATTTAAAAATGATGATTATTCTTTGTCATGGCCATTGCTGGTTCACTACCTTAGAAAATAATGCGATGCGCTTCTTTAGACAAATATATATATTGCCATGTTTCTGCTTGTGTTCAATTCTAGAAGGCAAACTCTCTCTGTTACTGTTACATTTGATATTCAGTTTCACAACATTAAAAGTTTCACACTTAAGCGTTCATAGAGCTACACAGTCTAAATTAACATTAACTTCAGTAAGGGGGATTAACATCCCACATAAACTAAAATTCTGAATTGCTAATTGCTTCCCTAGGGTTCTGCTCCTTGATATTATGTCTTTAATATCATAATAATTTAGGTCTAGCAAAATATTGCATATCGTGCTCATAAATATGACTTATTTCCATTGAGGGAGAAAACTTTCCTTCATCAAGAGGCTGACTACAAAGCAGTGTCAAAATGTGCTTGTGAAGCTAAATACATACAACTCTCTCCATGAAATTTGTAGTGTTTTAAAACACAATAGCCGAGCACTGAGTGATTAAAATAATGATGGCACATTTAGATTTCTATTCATTGGCTTTTTCAAAGTGGCGGTATGTTGGCCCCTGAAAGGAAGATTTCTGAGTGGGAAGGGATGATGTAACTGACTCTAAACATGGTGATGGTGATTCATTTCATTGACATTTCTTTCCTGTCTTTAAAAATGTTTTGAACCAAGGCTCCATTTTGGAATGATGCTGTACAACTGTTGCACATCTGCCAAATCTCTCCACTGCTTGAAGTTCGGCAAAAGTAATACAGTAGAAAGAACGATGTTTGCAGTCATGAAGGCTGCCAAGCGGACACGCTGATTTCTATCAGAATTCCCCCTTCTTAGCTAAAACTTTCCATTCTGTATCTTGGCTGAAAGGTAACTGCCCATTTCAGCTTTCTGGTCGTAGTTTAAAGTTGATTATCTTTCCAGGGTACAAGTTCCCCAGTTAATACTTAATTTCTACTACTTTGAATGCCATTTGAAGAAACTTTAAGGCTGATTCTTGGTTCTTAGAGAAGTCGTCCCTAAATAATGGAGTTGACTTTCTTGAGCATGCTAAGTTTTTACCTGAAATGCTATTTTAGAATAATGGAGTGTCCTATGCAGAGTGACGGTCTTAGATGTAGCTATCTCTGCTTGAAATTGTGTAGATGTAGAGCTATGCATTTCAGATATTTGAGATGTTGGGTTCACATTCATCTTTTCTTTCCTTTTTTGCAGTTTCCAGCAACAAAAAACTCCGGAAATAAAGTACACAAAAAATAGGAATGCTAATTCCCCAAATGTACTTATTATTAGATTGAACATTATGGAAATTAAATATGTTAAACTACATGCTTACCTTTAATGGAGTTTCTCTTTCAATTGTCATGCATGAACAAGCATTTCCCCCTAATGTATGGATTTTATTTATTTGGTGTGAGTAATTCAGGCAAGTTAAGGTTACCCCAAGATACTTAAATCTGCCTTTACTAATTTGTATATCTAATTACTGTAAGCTTAGTGGTGCACTACATTGTGGGAGAGGACAATATTTTAATGAAAATTAAAACAAAGTAGATTGGGGATCCATTTAGCTTGGACCCTAAATGCAAAATTGTCCTCCCTATCAACTTCAGTTCACTGTCTGATTAAAGAAATAGATGTAAATGCTCTCTTGTTTATGTTAACTACTTGGAATATACTCCAAATCTCACCATATTACCCATTTCTCTTAGTTTTTCTTTTGTCTTCTTAATTTTTTGTCTTCTTCAGCCTTCTCACCCTAAAGAACTTTGTATTTATGTTTATTTTATATACACCTATATGTGTACATGAATATTTCCTCCATTGGAATGCAACAGCTTCATTTTTTTCCCTGTGTATCCTTAATACCTAGCACAGTGCCTGGCACAAAGCACATACTTTATAAATGCTTGTTGATTGATTAAGATGTCTTCCTGTTTTAGGATATGAAATAAATTGCGTAAAAACACTCTGGAAGGTGTAAAAAATAAGGTATTATCATGTTTTCTTTTCTTATTCATAGCCATCACCAGATCTATCACTAAAATATTAGTTTTGTATATATTTGGTGCTTTCGATCCAGTGCATGAACTTGCTTAAAAATAGGCATGTGACCGAATCTCAGCCCCAGAGCCAACATAAGACTTTTTAAATGAGAGGATAGGATAGTAAAAGTTAGAAATACATATGTCATTGATACTTAAATTAATACTTCTGTGCTACAATAGAGGAAAAATCCTACCAGCAATTCATCTACTAAAAAAAAAAGTAGTAGGAAGATAGAAGATGCTAACACAAATAATGCCATTGCACTGATTCAGAAAACACTGCTTTTGTACTAGGGCTGAACTGGGTCTAGCAATAAAAAAAATTAAACTCAAAATTTGAAAAAAGTTATGTTAAAATCATTTTTACGTGTAATTGGGGAAAATAAAATACTAAACTTTAAAAATTCTCAAATTCAAAATATTACTTAAATTTGAATTAATACTCTGTGTTTAAGTGGAAAAGCTTCTAAAACTTGTGTTAAAGGCTGGATTCTCTCCTTAGCTCTTTCATGTTTAGTTGTATTTCAGTTTTAGGAACTAGCTTGTGGTTAATAATCACCAAATTGTGGATTACTCATTTTGGAGATTTAGACATGAAAGGGAACTTTGAGGTCATCTAGTTCAAAATCCCCATTTTACAGATGGGGAGATAGAGGCCCAAGGAGGTAAAAATAAATTAATAAGTGGAAGACCTGGGATCTGAACACTAGTTCTACAAATCCTTCTCTTTTCTACTACATTATTCAGAATATATAGTTTTGACACATTTGTTCTTTTAAAAATAATCTCAGTACCATATATATGTGTGTGTGTGTGTATATATATATATATACACACATATATATGTATATGTATGTATTTGGCTCCCACATATTTCTTCCCCATTTTCTCTTCTCCCTTATGCCAGTAAATCAGGCTAGAACAGTATTTAAGGGGTTTTTTTGTTTGTTTTTGTTGTTTTACTATCTATATTCTGGTGATCAGACACTAGACAGGAAATCCACACTCTGTTCCCTGTTCTGACACTGAGTTTTTACTGTGACCCTGTACAAATTAGTTAACCTTTGTGTGCTTTAGTGTACAAAAGCTAAATGTTATTTCTGGACTTGCAGCATTGGTTACTCAAAACAGATTTCTCAATCAGTGAGTTGTGTTAAAGGAAATCAAAAGATAGATATTCAGTCATGCTATCAGTGAGTTACTAGAAATCTTGAAAATGTATTTTTTTTAAATCCATTGAATATAATACATACCTCAATGAATAAGGCGGTTTGCACAAATGTGTCTGATTAGATCATTGATTCAAATTTAATGTATGTAATAGAAAATTCCCATTCACCGAATTTTTGCCTCGTTACTGCTAATGCAAGTTTAGAAGGAATGAACACCTTGCCTCTTCAACTGAGATACCTAAATGTAATACCATAGTAGATGGGCAGGGTGGGGAGGGGGTAAGGTAGAAAGGCCATGGGAAGGGGTATAAATAGCTGACGGAGTGGTGAGCATTATTATTAGGGATGAGCTGAAGCATTTAAAGGCTAGGGCAAATAGTCTTGGCCCAAGAGTTCATCAAAGGAGCCCTAACTACCCCCTTACTTTGTAAGAAGTGTAAAGGTTCATAGCAGTAGGTGAATCTGACCTCCAGCCTGAATGTATATTTCCAGATTGGGATGGTGAGAAGGGGAAGGAGATTCTTTTTTCAAACAAGGTAGAAATATTTTTTTAAAAAATAGCTCTATTTCAGTACCTGGTTTAATGTAACTGGAGTTAAAGGCTAAGAGAAATAAATAACTGTGTCCCCTTTCAGTACCCCCATTTAATAGGGCCTAGAAAGTCAGGCTTAGGTTATCTTAGCAGTTCTTTGAAATGAGAATTTTGTCATTTCTAGAGGATTGCCAGATCTTTGGACAAGTAAAACTGATTATAAAAAGAAATATATGTAGCAAGGAAAAATGCTCACAAATATAAATGCACTGTTTAAAAGGAATACATTATCTTTGTCCTATCATCATGGCTTTTCTGTACTGCCAGATCACAATAACAGTGGTTTCCATGATCCAAACTTGTGATCTCAGAATTCAAAAGTGTTAGCAAGAAACTTAAATACTTGTACCATCTTATTTTGTTTACCATATGGATTGGTTGTAATTTTCTTGGCAAGTGTAATTAACACTAATCTTCTAAGAAAAATGGGTTCTTCTTTATTCTAGTGATTGTCTTCTGTGCTTTAAGAATGGGAGAATTAACAGCTGGTACTGTAGTGCCAGATTACAGAAATGTCAAGGCATGGAAATGGAGTTTGAATATTATTAAGAGGTGGATAATTTTTAAAGGCATGGCCACATGGCTAGTGTGGCTAAGATTTGTATGAATAAAGGAGAGAATGACTTAACATTAGTTTTTCACAAATTAGGTTTAGTGGGGTTCTATGGAAAGAACCCTGGACTGACAGAGGGAGGCCTTGGGAAAATTTCTTCACTTCTTCTTTGAGCTTCAGTTTCCTCTGTCAAATGAGGGAGTTTGGCCATATCTTCACTTAGGCCTTCTCTGTCTATAACCCTAGTCACATTCATTAGCATAGCTTATGCTATTAGACAAAAATAATATAGCCTGGGAGTTCTATTGAGGTGTGACCTAAGTGCCTAAGTGGTTATTTTGAATATATAAACTTGGCTTTCAGGTGGCACGAATGGATATGATGTGAGGACTATTCCTGCCCCTGTGGAGGGGAGGAAAGTTAAGGACTGCATCTACAATCCTTAACAGACAGGCCTCATGAGAGCCCCCCAAAATGGAACTCTCTTTTCTTTAGGCTTGGAGAGGGCTATCACGCTAGAATTATATCTCTCTGACCCTGTCAAATAGTGGTAGTCTAGGATATGATAAATTCACATCTATAACTTCTTTCCTCAGTCCTTAAGGGAGTCAGGGTTGCCTTTAGCCTTATATTGACAAGCTTAGTTCCTTTCTACCAAAGACCTCTTATACAAAAGACTATTTCAAAAAAAAAAGCAAATTGAAGTTAAACCCATTTAACCAAGCAAAACAGCAGACAGAAATTGGAGAAGTCATGCAGATTAGAATATACCTGAGAATACATGATTGAATTAGCTTTTTAGCTGGAAGCAAGATAAAATCTCAGCTCAAACCAGGAGAGAGGGCCTGATCTCACCCCCAGGGGACTCCTCTCTCCACAGTCTTTAGAAGAGGCCAACTAGAAATCAGTGAATGTTGAGGAACTGGCTTCCCTTTCTGTGTGTGCCTCTCCTGAGGAGTTTCTCTAAACTCAGTAAATCCCTTATGCAGATACTAGGTGTCTTTGTGGAATTCAGGACTACTTGTTGTTAAGTCACTTCAGTCATGACTGACTCTTTGTGACCCCATTTAGGATTTTCTTGGCAATAATACTGAAGGAGTTGGCTATTTCTTTCTCCAGCTCATTTTACAGATGAGGAAACTGAGGCAAACAGGGTGACATGACTTGCCCAGAGTCACACAGCCAGTAAGTGTCTGAGGCTGGATTTAAACTCAGGAAGATGAGTCTTCCCGAATTCAAGCCTGGCGTGCTATCCACTGAGCTAAACAGCAGGAAGTAAAACAATGCAGGTTTGAGTGGAAGCACAGTTACACAGGATTTTGATCTATGAGGGACCTTAGACCTCAACTAATCCAACCCCCATATTTTGTAGATGAGGAATTTTCAGTTAAGAACTGGGACAAATTTCCAGCTGATTTGGTGAAATAAAAAGTATTAGCTTAAATAACAGACCATAAAGGAGCATTTTAATAAAATGTTCTAGGAAAGATGCCCCAAGCAGATAATTATGTTTATTATATGAGTCTTGAGAAAATAGTGAGGAAGCATCCTAATAAAGGAAATAAGAAATCTTAATAGTTATAAGCAGAAAATTCTAAGATTTTTAATTACCCAAGTATATGGGACAGTTGAAGAACTCTTTCTTCTCAGGACGTACTTTGTCTACTCTTCTTAAGGCCTTTATACAAGCCACTCTATCAGCATAAAACATCCTTATCCCCCTCCTTTCCATCAACTCGAAGGATCAACTCCAATGCCACTATCTTCCTCTTGGCTGTGCGTGCTCTTGGCTTTAGATCATAAAGTAATATAGATTATTGTTGTTTAGTCATTTCCAGTTGTGTCTGACTCTTTGTGGCCCCTTTTGGGGTTTTCTTGGCAAAGATAATGGAGTAGTTTGCCATTTCCTTCTCCAGCTCATTTTTATAGATGAGAAAACTGAGGTAGACAAGATAAGTAACTTTCCAAGGGTCACACAGCTAGTAGATGTCTGAGGCTGGACTTGAACTCAGATCTTCCTAACTCCAATCCCGGCACTCTATCCACTGTGCCACCTACCTGCCTGGCCACATATATCATTTTGGAGCTGGAAGGGACTGAGAGGTCATTTAATCCAGCCCCCTCATACTTAGATGAGGATACCAAAAGGTATCAAATGACTTTTCAGAGCTATATAGATGCTAAGTGGTAAAGTCAGTATTTGAACCTAGGTCTTCTGACTTCAAATCAGGTGCTCTGTCTGGTGTAGTTACTGTTTTAAATATTCATTTGGTACTTGATACATATACATTGCCTTATGTTATTAGCTGTCTTTTTACATCAGTGCATATGCTTTTTCTCTTTAGCTAAATTATAAACTCCTCAAGGGCAAGGCCAATGTTGAGTATTTTTTTGTACTACATCTTGCCTGAGATCTTACATACAGGACACACTCAATAGATATTTAAATTAAGATTACCATGAGCATGATACATGGATTTTAGCTAAACAGCATCTAGAAGTATTCTAGCTGGAAGGGGGTAGAGATCATGGTACGGTGCAGGAGTGCTAGGTTTGGTGCCAGAGGAATTAGATCTGAATCTTGACTCCTTGACTTATCAATTGTGTGAACTTGTGAAAGTCCCTTTTCTCCTAATGGTCTCAGGACTATGTGGCCTCTACAATTCCTTCCTCTTCCAGTGTATGATACTAAACCCCTTCATTTTATGTATGAGGAAACTGAGGCCCAGAGAAAAGAATATGTTTCTGGTAACTTGGGATATTGTGAAAAATTATCCAGCAATAAGAAAAGAAAAGAAAACCAATGGGGCTCTTATGAAATAATAAAAATTGGAAACTGCTCACTTAGAAATTAGATTTTCAGGGAAGATTAGCGTTGAAAAAAAATGGGAATTTGTAAGCTTTAACTTGGAGGATAGCATAGGAAATGAGGCAGTTTCATCTATCCTGAGCAGTTCATGAAATCCACTGGGTCCCCTGGGGTGTCACCATACAAGAATTGTTGGCAAGCATAATCTAGTGGAAAGGGCTTGGGACTAGGAGTCAGGAAACCAAGCCCCAAATGAGAGGCCTAGAATTTTAGAATTAGAAGGAACCTTAGAGATACATTCCTAGTAATCTATCCTCCCCATTTTGTTTATCATTAATCTGCTGAGTAACCTCAAGAAGTCTTTCAATTCATTTCAATTCTATAAATATTTGTTAAGCTCCTACTACGTGCCAGGCATTGTGCTAAGCTCTGGGAATACAAAAGAGGCAAAAGGCAGTCCCTGCCCTCAAAGAGGCTACAACCTAATGGGGGAGATAAAGTGTAAACACATATTTAATTCTTTTTTGCCTCTGATGCAGTTTTCTGTAAAAAGCAATAGGAAAAGGGAAATACCATGGAAATGTAAGTTATTAAGGTAAACAAATGTTTCAACAATCCAGCTAGCAGCTTCAGTGGGGGTGTAAGATCCACCAACAACCAGCACCCAGAAAGCTGCCAATACAGGTCCTTTTGATCTGCTGTACTTAAGGAAAGCAACTAAGGGGTTAACAATCTTACTTTAATTCAGCATACAAATAACATCCACCTAGCTCAGGGGGAAAAGCCAGCACCCTGAATTACAGACCAAATACAATTTGTAGTTTTCAACATCTCGGTGTACAGCCGGGTAGCTCATTAGAATGGCTGGCCCAGAGTCACATGCCACTCCTGCTGTGGCTCAGAGTGTGGCTCAGAGCTTCCAGGGAGAAAGAGAATGCTAACCTTTGCGCTTATATATCCTGTTCAGGGCAGTGACCTCACCCAGGCTGGGGGTGGAGAAGTTCCCCACCCCCAATATCACATCAGATACAAATCAATGGCTCCCAATTGTCTCAGTGCTCAGAGAAATACAAAAACATCCCACTTCATCTGCCCCATTCAAACAAAGGCCAGAATCATTAAAGGTCAACAGCAAAAAGTCCCACCTTAATTACTATTACAATAAATGAAGATCGCTAGATGACCCAATGGAGAGAACCAAGGACCTGGAGTCAGAAAGACCTGAGTTCAGATCCTGCACCAGACACCTCCCTGGGCAAGCCATTTAACCCCTTGTTTGCCTAACTTTCCTCGACAGTAAAATGGGGATAGTTATAATATCTACTGCCTAGGGTTATTATCAGACTAAAATGAGATGATATTTTTAAGTTCCTGGTGCTTAATAAAGGCTTGTCAAAATCAATAAATAGCCCTTCAAAAGGTTGTTCTTGTAGGCACCTTTTTGGACTGGACCTGGGATTTCATCAGTATAGATGAAATTTCTAGTGAGGAAACATCTTCCCCCAAAGCAGACCTACAGTTAATTGTGCAGTTTATGTTCTTGGAGAGTTGCCTTGGAGGCAATGAAAACTACCTCCAGAAAAAAACAAAACTTCAGTTCCTTGAGGGCAGGGCCAGTCTCAATTTTGTATCCTTATCCCTACCACTCATCACTAGGTGTTTGTTGATTGTTTATTAAGAAGACAATTAACATTATAGATTTTCAAAAACCATTCCTTGAGCGTTGATAAAGAACTTAAGAACCAGTTAGTCAACTCAACCCCTCTACCCCACTTCTTCATTTTACAGATGAGCAAACTGAGATTTCCAGAAAGATTAAGTATTTCCCCCTGCAATGTCATCCATTTAGTAAATGACAGAAACAGAGTCTGAACCCAGGTCTCCTGAGTCCAAAGCCAATAAGGGATGTTTCCAATGTTATTGTGCAGCCTCTCAAGCTTCTATGGAAGTTTGTCCATAATATATATGTTAAATTTAACAATTTTTCTCTTTACTTAACAGTAAAATAGTAGAGGGACAGAATGGGGATGGAATTATAAGTCCCTTTTTCTTGATTTTTTTCTTCCCTCCCTGCCCCTTTCCCCCTTCCCCCTGTTATGGTTTTGGACTCAAATGGAGAATACATAGGGTCTTAATCAAAGTTCATATACCCTGAATATATCTTTTAGTCTCAACATTCATCCTTGACCATCTCCTGTCAATGAGATTTTTCTTTAACCCATAGGAATAAACCCCTCTTTTCCCACAAATGAATTTATTCACTCAGAAAATAATCTCTTTGCCACACCCTCTCTGTGGTTGTCAGATCCTGTCATCATTTTATAGTTAATAAAGCTTCCTTGTGTTTACAATTTGTATCCTGCCCTAAGAGGTCACGGTGTGCCATGGAATTTATCTCCACAATATCCCTGTGAAGGAGGGGAAAGAGAGCCTCCCGTGTCTCAGATGCTGAAGGAATTAATTAAAGCCACACACCAAGTCAGTAGCAGAGACAACTCAGCTGTCCATGTGTAGAGGGCTTTGTGTAATATATCAATGGCCTCTTCCCCTACCCCTCTAACCAAAGAGGCTTTTGGAGTCTGGTCAATTTTGAAAACTACCTTTCCTGTTTAAAGTATTTCCTCTTTTTCCATGCTCTGTAACTGGTGTCAGGCTTCTAACATAAGGTAAAGGTATTGATGAGTCTCTGAAAACCCAGAGGGCCCCCATGTGAGAGGCAGAGAATTCCATTTTGAAAAACTTGGCCTGAAATCACGATGCCTCCCATAAATAGAATGGATGCAGGGGCCACTCAGATAAAGGTATTTGGAATTACTCTATCAGTAGAGTAACCAGACATTCCAAATGGAAAAGACTGTATATGGCTACTCTGGAAAGAATGTGGGGGCAGTGAGTAAAAACCTCCTTCAGACTCATTGGAAGGGAAGACTAATATGCTTTTAATAGTATGAGTTACAGCATAATAAAAAAAAATGTGGTTTTATTCACTTATTCTGTGCCATTAGAAAATTCTAATTTTTGTTATAATTATTTGTGCCCCTTGCGTTATCATTTCTACCCCAACACTACTAAATGAGACACTCCTTGAAGGTAGAGACTGTCTTATTTGTCTTTTTAGTGCTCTCTGATGCTTTAATACAGTTTTATGCAAATAGAGTTGCTTTTAAATGTCCATTAAATGAATGAATGCTTATTATAACTGGAACTAAGCTAACAAAGTTTTGCCTAAATCTTTGGGAACTCTTTTACTAAAACCAATTTTAAAAATTATAAATCTTTAGCATATCAACTTTGTATCTAAATGGTTGGTCCTAGAATGCTTAAAATTTACTGGAGGATTGTGTAAATTAGTTATTAGAACAGTTTTGTTATGACTATCATTTTGCTTTGCAGATTTCCTTCTTTTCTTCCTGTGCCTACAATTTCATTTTCCTCAGATCCAAGTCAAAGAGGCTTAACTGTACAAACACATACACACAATAATTATTTTAACATGAAAAGTGTTTGGTTACCCTAGTGTTGAAGAGCCTTAGTTATAAACATACCCCTGCTAAACACAAATTTTGAACTGTCCCCAGCCATCTACTTCTAAAATTTGAGGATTTCCCCCCAACTCCACCCCCCAAAAAAGATTTCATTTCTAATAGTCTATGTTTGGGGCTGGGGGGAGGGAGGGGGACACGAAAGTCTTCCAAAACCAAATGAAACCAGACTTTCAGAGCTGGAAGGGGCCTTAGAGGTCTAATTACTTTATCTTACAGATGATGAAATAGAAGGCCAGAGAAGTTAGGAGACTTGCCCACAATTACACAGCTGGTTGGTGCAGTCATTCAATTTAAAGTCATCCAAATGGCAGGCCCTATACCACTGGAGCCCACACTACAGCTACAGACCCCTTAGTGGTGTGTGTGGAGGGGAATGGTAAGGTTTTTTTTTTTTGAGAATCTAAAAGTGGAATAAGAGAAGAAAATTTCTATGGAAAAATGAATTCCAGGTTCCAAACTTATTGAGTCACAAACAGATATTTGGCATACAACTCCTTTACACATTGGATAGAGACCGAATTTTGTTTGGGATATTCTTTGACGCTGCAGTCTGATCCAGACCCATGGTACAGATTGTAACCTATGCAAGCCATCTCATCCGTGTGATTCCTGTCCATGTCTTTCCATAAATCCAACACAGAAGATCTCTCTAAAACACAGTAGAGACTTTTAACAGAGAAAGATGGCAAAAGAATGTATGGAATACAAGCTGTGTGAATATATGAAGGTTAGAGATAGCCTGTCAAGTATGGGAAACTCTTTAACAGTCCGATTTGATGAGAATGAAGAGTATACGAAGGGAAGTCATGTCAAATAGGAATAGAAAGGTAAATTGCATTGAGAATGCAAAAGAACTTAAAATGCCAAGCTAAGAAAGTCACACTTTATCTTATAGGCAGTAGGGAGCCATCGAAGATGGACATAGGAGTGACATGGTCTGACTTACGCTTTAAAAAGATAATTTTGTAAAAGAGAGGAACTTTGGGAAAGGTGAGCAGGAAAGCTCTCCAAACATTTAAACTAGATATTATTATTATTATTATCATTATTATTATTATTATCATCATCTTGTGAAATTATGGATCTTGAGTATTCTATGCAATTTCCTTAGAGACACAGTTTCCTTCAATTTTCGTGTTTATTATTTTCATGGAAATTCCATTAAGCATAATGTAGGGACCGAATATAGGGACCTAGGAAAGGATTAATAGTCTCAACAAGGAAATAATTGAAAATATGAGCAGAATGATAAAAATTGTCACAACAAGATTAGCTACCTGACCGGTCCCACCCAGAGGTAGCTAATCTTTCCTAGGTCCCTGTATTCGGTCCCTACAATACTAACATGAGTAGGCTTAGCTTTTTGCTGTTTCCTCAAAGTCCTGTGATCCAGTAATTCAGTTTAGTTAGCATAGTAAGAGCCACAGAGTGACTGACCTGTAACTTTGGGAAGACTTTGCATCCAGTCTCTCAACTACACATTCTATTTCAGACGTCAAACCTGAATGACTCTGGCAAAACTGTGCGGGGCTGTCGTGGTTGTTTTGAAAAATTCTGTGTGAAAAGATCTGCTTAAGCATATGGCGGACTACACTTTTTTTTTTTAAATGTGTAGAATTATAGGATAAAGTTATCATGCAGACATGCTTTCTTTTCCTTGAAAGCTATAAAACAAGAGAGGACTCCGGCTGCATCTGTAAATAGACTGCTGTCTTTTTTTTTTCTTTTTTGTACTTGTCAAGTATCTTTCATGCCAGTGTTCTTAATGAGATGCAGCAGCTGTTAAATGGATTATATATTCCATTCAATGAGGGGCCTCTAACTGCCACTGCCTCCAGGCTGCTCCCGTGCCTTCCGGCCAGGCTGGTTTGCTTGAGTAGCAGTTCTCTTGAGTTATTTTTAGCCTAGGAGATTCTGAAGCCCAGGTCAGACTTGTCCAGCAGGGGAAGAGGACATTCTGGCATCACCTTCCAGTCATTTCTCATTTCCATGTGCCTCAGCAAGGCAGTTTGGGGGCTCTTGAGTACTCCCATGAAACCTCCTAAGTACGGCCCCCCCCTCGGCTTGTTTGAGCCAGGCTAGGAGGCAGCTCTATGAGCTTTGGAGAGGAGCCGGAAGGAAGCCCACATACCAGACCGGGTCAGCTGCTTTGGTCTAAACCTTTGTCTTACTCCTAAGTTATGCGGTGTGGGCTTGGCCATGCCCAGGGGCAGCATCCTGGCCATATTCAAAGAGTTCAACTCTCTTTGTGCATGTCAAAGATCAAGCATGAAATTATAGTTGAAATTTCCCAACGTCACAGCCTAATCACTTACATAGCCTGTCCAATTGGTTAATGAGGAGCAAGCCTAGAAGAACGGCTGATTTGTCTCCACTTTGAAAATGAATCTTTAATTCTATGATTTTAGCACTGAGCGTTATAAGGTAGAAGACAGGTAAATGTATTGCCTTCTGTGTTTCACATTTGCCAAGTTTATTAAAGGAAGTACCTCTAAATATGGTCGGAGGGACAGATGTGTGACCAGCAGGCCTTTTCCACACCACATGCAGACTGTAATACTCTGGGTTTCTGTGTGAAGATTCTCCTTATTCCCACTCCCTCCTACTATTTTGATTTTGTTGGGTTAAAAAAAAGTACAGTGGTGTCTTTTTTTGTTGTTGTGTTTAAAAATTAAAACACACACACACACACACACACAACTTGTAATACTTAAGTTAAGCTCTACTAAGCATCTCCCAAGCTTTGGTGCAAACATTAGGGGATTACATTAAGAATTCTTAAGTCTATGTGGTTTTCTATCATGAATCAAATTATGTATTTTATGCCTTGAAGTACTACCCAGAGTTAAGTCTCTTGGCTTTTAGTGAATAAATCTGCTTACTTAGATTTTGGTAACATGCTTCTGAAAATGGTTGGGTCAGCAAGTAAGAGCAAGTATGCTGTTCCCAGCTGGCCCAAAAACACCTGCGTGCATGACAGCTGCTTGGGCAGTTAGTTTATGTCCCAGGGTAGGCAAAAGTGGAGATGAAAGTTTTAGGAAGCCATCTTACATTCCAGCTCCCAGACTCACAGGGAGAGTACTACAGAGCCCACCACTTATTTACTGCCTATCCCTGCCCCTTCTTGGACCCTGAAACCAAACTCCTTTACAAGCATGAAAGAGAGTAAATAGATATAGATTCTATCCTAGAAGAGTAATAAGTGGGCATGGATGAGAGCAGAAAGTTGTTTACCTAGAGCAGCCTAGTCCTAGCCAAGAACTATAAGGCTACTGCCTCTAAAACACAGTAGCATCATTACTCTGGAAGACACCATCTCTGCTTCTGTGCAGAGATGGTCTGCAGACATTGTTTTCCAAGGTTTTAAGTCTTAGCTTGGGGAAGGGGTAGCCAGGTGGTGCAATAGGTGGAGTGTAGGTCCTGGAGTCATAAAGATTCATCTTTCTGAGTTCAAATCTGGTCTCAGACACTGCGTAGCTGTGTAATCCTGGGAAAGTCACTTAACCCTGTTTACCTCAGTTTCCTTATCTGTAAAAAGAGCTGGAGAAAGAAATGGCAAACCACTCCATTATTTTGCCGAGAAAACCCCAAATGGGGTCATGAAGAGTTGGAGGTGACTGGAAAAGACTGAACAAAAACAACAGGTTGTGCAGGGTACTATTAAGCAGTTGAGTGAGGGTCAATTCAAGGTGCACTGGAGGAGAGAAAAGTCAAAGAATGAGAACTCTGAACACAGGTTAACAAAAGCTGCCCTGGGTGGAATTTCATATGAGTTAGATTCTAACCCCTATTGTGCTAGTCATCTAAGCTTTCTGGACCTCATTTTAACCATCTGTGAAATGGATCAAATGATCTCTCAGGCCTGATTCCAAGATTAAAATGACTCTGCTAAGCTATGCTAACTGGGCACCACTATGTGCAGCACAGTTCTTTACTGGCATATACCCAGGGAGTTTTTTAAAATTTTCTAAGGTGAATGTTTGCTGAATACACAATCATAAATGACAATGGTTTTATACCTGGCATATAGTAATTAAGCACCTAAAACAAAAAAAAAACCTAAAACTTAACTAAGCTTAAAAAAAAAAAAGACAAACTTCTTTACAAATGTAAACTTTAAAAACGAGAACCAGAATGCCAATTTTTTGGAGATATTAACATTTGCCTAGGGATACCCAGCCTATCTTGGACATAGGCCTATCGATGCTAAATTGGGCTGCTTGCAGTAACATTAGGATGGGGAAGAAAGTCAGAAAGCACTAGTTTTGGAGTCAGAAACCTGGGTTCAAATCCTGCCTCTGCCAAGGCCACCTGTGTGACCTTGGGCAAGCCTCCTAACCTGGCCTCAGTTTCCTCTTCTGAATGAACTCCAACATCCCTCCCAGCTTTGAGTATGTCCCTATCCTAAGTACTAACCTGTAACACTGTGGAAGTAAAACAGATTAACCTTTAGTCAGTATTTGAAATGAGAAGTTTGTTTTGAAAACATAGACAATAGGAGTCAACTGAATGTGCCCCAACTAATTTCAGATCTTCTGCAAAGCAGGACAAAACTCATGAAGGATGAGGCTAGACCATGCTGGGCAGAGGCAGGATGCTCCAACGTGGTGCTAGGGTGGAATACTTCCTGCACAGCTGTCTTTCCCTAGGAGCTATAGCTTATGTGGTTTGTGATAGAAGGGTAAGTGACTGCTGTCCTCCACTCCTTTCATTTTTTGTTCAACAAATATTGATTGAAGACTAATCGATCTATATGCGGTCATTAAGGCACATAATATCCCCGCCCTCCAAGGGGCTTACAAAATCTAGTAGGGGAGATAAGATATGTCAACCATTAACTGTGAGACAAAGTGAGGTGTTATAAATGCATTAGAGAGGTGAAATAAGGACCTACTCCATGCTATCAGAGCTCAGAAGAGAGAATATTCCCACCCCCCACACCCCAGCCTAGGGAATATCCAGGAAGCATGGGACCAGAGAAAAAGCACATGACAAAGAAGAGTCCAGTGGCCCAGCTTCAGGTGCTAGCTCTTTCACTAACTACTCTGTGATCTGGACCAAGTCACTTCCATATGTTGGCTTTCACTTTCCTGAGCTGGTGGCAGAGTGGATAGAGTATCAGAAAACGCGGATCAGAAAGACCTGAGTTCAAATACCATCTCATACATTTACTGGCTTCGTGACACTGAGCAAGTCACTTAACCTCTTTCTCTTAGTTTTGTAAAACAAGGATAATAATAGCATCTACTTCCCAATGTGGTTGTTAGGAGCAAATGAAATGATAGTGGTAAAAAAGAAAAGTGCTTAGCTTAGTGCCTAACACGTAGTAGGCTCTTTATATAAATGTCTATTCTTTTCTCTTCTCCCTTCCCTTCATAAAATGAGGAGGTTAGTCTGTGTGACCTCTGAAGCCCCATATAGTGTTAAATATCTATGGCAAAAGACAGTAAAGAGTGAGTTTTTAAGCAATGATTTCAGTTGAGAAACCTATATTCTGTTGTGCATGTGGCTCTTTTTGCTCATTCTCGCCTTCATCTAATGAGAAAAAAAACATTAGTCAAAGAAAACTCTCTTTGTGTCCTTAACTGTAGCTGTATTTGTTTATATTTTGCCATCTAGTAGTTATTCTAAATGTAATTACTTGTTACTGTATTGGTGTTTTTGGTTTGGAGTTCTTTATGGTGCTTTAATGGAGAAGAAATATCAGGGGTAGCATCAAAATTCCTTCTAACTCTGAGACTATTGTAGGAAGTACATTTAATCAGTCCCATATGCTTTACACCCTACTGTGTGCAAAGCATTGTGCCAGGCATTGTGGAGAGTTGTAAAGGAAGAAGAAAATGCAGGCCGTGCCCTGGAATATTACAAACCAGTAGTAGATAATTTGTTTTCAGGAAATGCATCCTAGATTTCCCTTAAGTAGCAGACTTGACTTTTTTTTTCAGGTAATATTAAATTAACTTTGATTGCCTTCCCCTCCCTCAAATAGATATTCACCTTTACCATATATTATTTGACCCTTTATTCTTATTTCAGAGCTTCTTACTTCTAAGATGTGTGATTTCAATTAGTATAGCCCCTTCCTCTACCAGTAGAGATTTCTTTTTTCCTTTTTCTCCTTTTTTTTCTCTCTAAGGTTTTTCTTTTTCTTTCTTTCTTCCTTTCTTTCTCTTTTTTCTCTTTCTTTCCTTCTTTCTTTCTTTCTTTCTTCCCTCCTCTCTCTCTCTCTCTCTCTCTCTCTCTCTCTCTCTCTCTCTCTCTCTCTCTCTCTCTCTCTCTGTCTCTATCTCTTTCCAGTTGAGATTAAGTGATTTGCCCATGGTCAAACAGCTAGTATCTGAGGCTGGATTTGAACTCCAGAGTTGTTGTTCTATCCATAGTGCCACCTAGCTGCCCTACCACTATAGATTTCAAACCCACTTTGAGTCAGGTAGATTGTTTGAAGACTGTTGTGCTGAATTTTTTCACTATAGCCAACCTTGTGAGAAGCCTCTCTGAACTGAGCTGGACTAGCCCTGCCACAGTAAGCATATGGTTAGTTGTGAGATTCATACTTACCCACATGTACAAGTGTTACAAATTCAGAATTATTGAGTAACTACTGAGATCTAAGCCAGGGTGACATGGATATATACATGTGTATATACATATATATCCATATATACACGTATGCTTGCATATGTATATATAGGCACACATATGTAATGTACATGTAATTTTAAATCTAGCCTCATTTCTGTCCCCCCAAAATCATTACTCAGAACTCAATACCAGATATCAGCAACGCATATATCTATATACATATAGAATACTTAAAGATGTGTGTCTATATATGTATCATATCATGTATACATATATTCCAGTTTGAGGGTGAGATAACTAATACGCTTCATCTACTGTTACCCAATAATCTTTGTCACAGTAACACAAAGCAAAAATTATCTTATGATTTTATACACACGCATACACATACACATACACACATTTATATATATATATTATCTAGCTATAGATACACACTTATATATGTATACACACATACACAAAAGGAAGGAGAGAATGAGAGAAGACAAGTCAGAGACAAATATAGAGACTAAACTTAATTCTGTGTAAACGGAATCATAAACACAAGAATGCAGATGTAGATATGTACAGACACATAGATACATGTGTAAATATACACTTATGCTTTCTTCTCTTGTGCCTTTCTGATTCACATCTGTTGATTGTCACTGGGTGACTGCTAGTATATTTATAAAATTGAGCTGTTGGCATGGCAGGTGCTACACACAACTTAAATCTGTTTTTACTGATTATTGTCAGATCACATCTGCCTGCTTCTGCACCTAGAGCAGTACATACACATTCCTAAACAGAATTTCACATTTGAAGATAGAGTTAATTTTAGTACCTGTGAAAGGCACTTAGAATAACATCCTTGAAAAAAATGATTTTTTTCTTGTTGGGGGGAAAAAAGAGAACAGTTTATGTTCTTAGTTTCTGCTCCTGTTAAGGATCATTTTTTTAGAGAAGGAACTGAAGAATAAACATCCTCACATGTCACATAGGCTATTCGTGAAATACTGCTTATTAATATGTTTTCTAATAATATGCTATTCCCACAGCCAAATAAATCTCTGAATAAAGTAAAAATATCCATTCATTCAACAAACATTTATTAATGACTAGTGTGTATAATGTGCTATTCTGGCAAAGATACAAAGATAAATAAGATGTGGTCCCTGCCATCAAGGAACATAAATTCTAGTAGGGCAGATAAGACATGAAGCCAAGGAAATAGAATGTACATTAAACATTTATGTTTATTACTGTTGTTCAGTCATTTCGGTCATGTCTGACTCTTCATGACCCCATTTGGGGTTTTCTTGGCAAAGATACTGGAGTGGTTTGCCATTTCCTTCTCTAGCTCATTTTACAGATGAGAAAACTGAGGCAAACAGGATGGAGTGAATTACTCAGGGTCACACATCTAGTAAGTGTCTGAGGCCAGATTTGAACTCGGGTCTTCCTGACTCTAGGCCTGGCACTCTACATCAACTGTTTAATAGCAATAATAATACCACATGCCTTTCAGGGTTGTGAGGATGAAATGAGCTAACATTTGTTTTTGTTTTTTAAAGTGCCTAGCACTGTGCCTGGGTACATAGTAAATGCCTTATAAATGCTTGTTCCCTCTTCCTAATTAAATAGGGCTTATATATAACAAATAAGTGTGCATCCTTGTATACACTTTAATCTTCAGTCACAACATACTCCTAATTTTCTTGTGTCGTATCTGGGACAATTGCATCAGTAAACAACTGCTACTTTACTGAGTAGATCATCTGGGTTGATTCCATATCAGTGCTTCCTTTAGAGAATTATTTGGGAGACTCCCTTCCAGTACAGGAAATGGATTGATGAGTCCAGAGCTCTCATTCAAGATCCTTCACATCTTTGAAAAGGAATCCCTTGCACAGTACGGATCTGTATTCTTGCCAGAATGTAACCAAGACATTTATCAGGGGAGGAGGAGGAAACCAGGAGTTTCTTGTCTGCCCAGCAGGAATTCTCCGGTCTGTCACGGGCATGTGGGGAAAAAAATGAACAATGTGACTTCATTAAATTTAATACAGAAGAGAATGCTATTAACTTTGAACGTGGAAAGGGAAGCTTTGGTTTTTTGAAATTCAGCTCAATTCACTAAGAACCTACCACGTGGGCATGCACCTTACATTTGACCAGGGAGACATAAGAAATACATAGAGAAGGAAGTACAAAATATATGCAGAGTAAATACAATGTAATTTCAGAAATGGGAGAAAGCATATTAATGGGAGGAGAGGGGGTCAAGAAAGGCCTTCTATGGAAGGTGGCACCTGCACCATGCTTAGAAGAAAACTAGGGTTCTCTGAGATGGGGGTTAGGTATGGGTAGGGGAAATGAAGGAATATATTCCAAGCACAAGTTCTTTTAGGACTATGAAGGCCATCAATCTTTACTTAGTTGCATTCCATCAGATCGCTTAGCTACGGAATTTGCAAGGTTTTTATTCAAACTGTTTGTTCATAAGGGAGCATCTTGCTGCAGGTTTGCAATCTGTGACCTTGGGCAAGTCATTGAACTCTGGGTCTCAGTTTCCTCATCTGCAAAATAAACATTCAATTCAACAAGCATCCATTAAACACCTGATCCATGCCAAGAACTAGACATCGAATTGGAGATACAAGGATGAAAACAGTGCCTGCCCTCAAGGAATTTATGTTCTACTGCAGGAATAAAAATGTATTCACAGGAGTAATTTTTTTTAAAAAAAATTATTCATTTAATTTTTAATTTATGGGATAAAACAAGCACTTCCATAATATAGTATTAAAAAATTTGCACATGAGCCTACAAATCTATTATGTACAACTTGCTAGTCCATTTAAATATATAATAAAGTTATCATGTGAATTTCTTTTTTTTTTCCTTTTTTTTCTCCCCCAGGCACTATGCTAGGTGTTAGAGAGACAAAAACCAAACATTCCCTATCCCATGCATCTTACAGACACACCTCTCCCAGAGATGGCTACTATTAGATACAAATATGTATATGCACATATGTGTGTATACATATGTATATATGTAAAATCATTCCATGCATATTTCTATTTATCAGTTCTTTCTATACATAGGAGTAATTTTTTAGTGGAAGAGGTCATGAGTAGTACTTAGGTCTTCTAAAGGGTCTGCCTACTTCATCATACTTTAAAGGATGGATATGTCTCCAGTTTTTATATTTTGTTTTTCTAATCATCTCCATGTTAGGTAATCAAAAAAAAAAAACACCCAAGGGTTGAACACCTCCCTGATCTGTTTTCCTCAAGGAGACCTAGTACAGAAATCAAGATGTGAGGGCTGTTTTGTTTAACCAAATCAAGCTGAAAGATACTGCCCAGGAGGGCTCAGCACCATGAAGTTAAATACTTTTCCTTCAGCACCCGCAGATCTAGTCTTTAAGAAAAATCAGAAACACAGACCACTTTATCCTAGTAAACCTTGTTCATGGTGGAAGAAAAGATGTGTCTGTCATTATTCCCTATTTGCTTTTAGCCATGTGAGCAGTTTGAAGTGACTGCTGGATGCCAGCACACATCAAAGCCATGGTGGGTGCCAGCAGACAGTGTCACATGACATCTGCTCAGCAGATTGGTTCGTGCCAGGACAGAATATGAGAAGCCCTGTGCTGAGGAGCTGAGGTTGAAGGAAGTCAGAGGGTAGTGAGGAAGGGCCTCTTCTGCTAAGAGCTTCTAATTACAAGTCAGCTGCTGTTTTAAACCAAAGAAACAGTTGAGGCATGTTGGTAACAGCAAACTAAACTTAAAAAAAGAAACAATGATTAAAATATCCACCAGTTGTAAGTTTGTTTCTAGGCAACACGATTAACTAAGGGCTTAATGATCCAGGGTTAACCAATGACCTATATCACCATAACACAAAGCAAAAAAACAAAATGAAACAAAAAAAACCACAACTTTTGTTTCTAAGCTGGCGATGGTATCTGCAGGGGCCAGAATACTGATATCCAGAATATTTTTTCTAGGTCTTAGGGAAAAGAAACAAGGCTTTCATATAGGATCATAGATTTAAAGTTGAACATCTATTTCAGTTCTTTCATTTTACAGTTGTAGAAACTAGGGCCCAGAAAGGCTAGTTGGCTTCCTTATGGTCACACAGGTAGTAAAGTAGCAAACCTGGTTTTTGAAATCTGTTCCTACTATAAGTTAGGAATATTTTCCACCATACTGCACTTACCTTCCTTTTTGTAGATTTACATTTGTCATTGAATGTACTTAGACTTCATTCATGATCAGTCTTTAAATAACAAAACAAAACAAAACAAATAACTTTAAGACCATATACTTAACACTTGGTTATTACATTTTTCATATCCTAGTGGGTGTGCCCTGAAAAAATATTTCACTTTTCTCTCTCTTTGGATTTTTCGAGGTGGAGAAAAGCTCCTTTTTTAAAAATTTTTCTAAATTGTTCACCATACCTATAGAATCCTATTTTATGTATTATGTGTGTATGAATTATGTACTATCCTGGTAAAGAGCCAGGGACGTTTGGGGTTTGCTCTTTCTTGTTTGTTTTTAATTTCACCTATCATTATTCCAAGACCTTTTGCATGTGGGTGGCCTAGAAATATATCAGAAAGTATGCCTCATGTTGTGCTAAGTAGAGTGGTCAGTGGGGCAGTATCCCGCTGCCCTTTCCACTCAGGAAAGCCCAGGTTCTAGTAGTCTTCGTACAAATCCTCCGTGATATCTAGGGTCACCATGAGCTTCTGGAACCAGTCCCAGGCTTTAGTCAATCTCCCAATATTTGGTTTATTTAAGGCTTTTTAGCAGATTTTAGCCTTGGGTAGATAATTTGATTTTCCAAGAGACAACATGTAAGGGAGTTAGGCTAAAAAGATCTGAAAGGTCCCTTCCACCCTGAAATTCTGTGCTTTTCCTTGGCTTTTTATTAGGACTCCATAAATTATGCATTTTTGGCCTGGAAACTATTTTGAGGGCTAATAAAAAGGGTAAGAGGGAAGATTATTTGTGTGGTTTTTAAATCTACTTGTTCTACCTACGTAGAACTTCCACAAGTAGGAAGATTTAGGATTAAGTAGAAATGAAGGCAAAGTGCCACATTTCACTGAATGACAAATAACAGCTGCTTGTTGTCTCCAGGAGTCCTATAACCCTTTCTCCTTCTATTCATTTTGAAAGAAGGAGGAAATGTATCAGAGAATCACAAAGTTTTAGAGCTGGAAGGGACTCAAGTGGTTATCTGTTTCTACCCTATGTCAGAAAACGACCTTCTTCTATAACATAACCAAGAAATGGAAATCTACACCCTTTTTGAAAACCGAGTGAAAGGGAGCGGATTATGTCACCTGGAGGTCACATTTACGTAAGTCTTTAAGGTTTACAACATGTTTATGAATATTGCCTCATTTTATCTTCACATCAACTATGGGAGGTAGACGGCATTATTGTTACTTTATAGCTGAGGAAACTTAGAGTGTAAGTGACTAGTCCAGCCTAACACTGCATATGGGTCATTTTCTTTTTTTTCTTTTCTTTGATTTAACTGGGATCTAGGCCTAGTAGCTGTATAGCTGGGTCAAAAAATATGCAAAGTTTGATAACTTTCTAAGCATAGTTCTAAATTGCTTTCCAGAATGTCTGGACCAATTCACAGCTCCACTAATAGCTATCTTTTATTCCCCAGCCCCTCCAACTTTGGTCATTTTCCTTTTTTGTCATCTTTACCATTCTGATAGGTACGAGGTGGAACCTTAAAGTTGCTTTAATTTTCATTTCTTTAATTATTAGTGATTTAAGGCATTTTACATGGTTTTTGATAGTTTCGATTTCTTCCTTTGAAACCTGCCTGATCATATTCTTTGACTAGTTTATCTATTGGAAAATAGCTCTTAATCTTATAAATTTGAATCAGTGCCTGATATATCTGGGGAAATTAAACCTTTGTAAGAGAAATTTCTTGCATGTTTTTTCCCAGTTACCTGTTTTGCATTCTAATTTTTACTCTATGTTTATCCAAAACCTTTTTTAATTCTATATAATCAAAATTGCTCATTTTTATCTTGTGTAATCTTTCTAATCACTTATTTAGTTATGAACTCTTCTCCTAGCCATGGAGCTAAAAGGTATATTTCCTCACTCCTTTCATTTGCTTATGATCTGACCTTTTATCTCTAGGTAATATTTCCATATGTACCTGATCTTGTATTATCTAAGGTATTGGCTGAGGCAGCTAGGAGGACAGAGTGCCAGATTAGGAGTCAGGAAGACTCCTCTTCTTGAGTTCAAATCCTGCTTCAGATACTTACTAGCTGTGTGACCCTAATCAAGTCACTTATCCCTGGTTGCCTCAGTTTCTCATCGAGAAGGAAACGGTAAATCATTACAGTATCTTTGCCAAGAAAATCTCGAATGGGGCTATGAAGAGTCAACATGACTTTAATGACTGAACAACACCAACGACAACACGTATTCGTGTAAACTTAATTCTTTCCATACTGCTGTTCAGTTTTCTCAGCAGTTTTTGTCAAATAGTAATTTCTTCCCTGAGTAATTTGGATTTACCAAAAACTGTACCACTGTGTTGATTTGCTTTAATATGTTGTATAGCTAATCTGTTCCACTGATCAACTTCTCTCTCTTCTATAAAACCATGACCATGTTGTTATAATGATTACATCTTGGTAGTACAGTTTGAGTTCAAGTATTGATAGATCCCCTTCCTTTCTCCTTTTTTTTCATTGTAACACTTGAGATTCTTTAAAAGCAAGAAAAAAACAAGTTATACATAATAGAAATCTGCTATTTCGTGTACAGTTTCCTTGTTCTCTTCTGCCAAGTATATGGAAATAGGCATTTATAATGGTGTTTGTTAAAGCCAGAATGATAAATTTTTTTAAAATAACATTAAAATGTCAGGAAAAATAAATAAAATGAGAGGGTTGAACTAGCTGGCCTTTGTGGTCCTGTGGTTCCTTTTCGATCTAAATATATGATGCTATCACTAAATGTTCTCTGACATACCTTCTAGCTCTGCATATGTAAAGTCTTTAAATTACTGTTATTTCTTGAAAATTCACTTCTCTTTTGTTAGCTTCACTTTCCTCCTTTGTAAATTGAGGAAATGGGACTAGGTGACCAAAAAGAACCCAATCCAGCTATAAATCCTATGAGTGTAAGTCCTTCAAATATATGTTCTCATGCGGCACCTTTTTCTGGAGTTTCTCAAAGGAGCAAGCACTAAACCATTATCGTGAGGAGCTGTAATGGTGATCTTGGTGGCAGTATATTTTTTTAACCTCATTTCAGATACAAAACCTAGGGGACAAATGAAAATGTATTTGGTAGTAGATACAGAGATGTCTTTGAAGTTAGGAAGACCTGGATTCAAGTCCTACCACTGACCCACACTGGTTTTTGTGACCCTGGGCTTGATCTCTCAGTGTCCTAGGCAACTCTTTAAGACTATAAATTGCAGAGAAAGGTCCGACCTGCATTAATAGAGAGAATTTCCTCACATGAGAATTCCCTATACTAATGAAGGTGCAGGTCTACTTCCTATGTTGTTCAGTAATTTCAGTCTGTCTGACTCTTAGTGACTCTATTTGGGATTTTCTTGGCAAAGATAATGATGTGGTTTGCCATTTCCTTCTCCAGATCACTTTATAGATCAGGAAACCAAGGCAAATAGAGTTAAGTGATTTTCCCAGGGTCACATATCTAGTAAGTGAGGTCATATTTGTCAGGCCCAGTGCTCTATCCATTTCACTGCCTAGTTACCCTTTAGGTCCTGTAGTAATCCCTATCTCTTTAAGCTATATATTGCCTTAATATTGCCTTCAGATCCCACATTCATTTATACTTCTCTCTGCTTAATGTTCTACTGTATAATAGCTTGATTTAAAGGATGATCACATTAATCAAGCTGTTAAATACTATGTAACATACCTTTTTAACATGTGGCCAATTCAAATGGTTTAATGAGACGAGTGTCTTTGGATTTCAGGAATCTCCCCCACCCCCCCCCCCCCACCTATACACACACTATTTTTTTCTTTCCAATTATTTTAGGAACTTCTAGGGTTCATTGTTAACAATAATGGATGATATTCCAACTGTGAATATGCTGTACCAGATGTGTTTCCTGAAGCAAGTCTCAGTTGATTAAAGTAAGTCATTATCATCTTGAAAACCAGTTAAGTGACTACTTGCATGTAGGGCTGTACAGAATGCTGCACAAAAGTACATAGATAACAGCATCTGCCCTCTGGGAGTTTATACCCTAAGAAGGAACACTAATAAAAACATATAAAGGCAGAGAATGTTGTTCCTATGCAGAAGTCAGTCTAGTTTTTAGGGGGAAGAAATCATAGAATCTCAGAATAAGGAACTCTGAGGCCAATTAAGCCAACTCTTCACTAACCAATTGTCCTTTCTACAACATCCCCACCACAAATAGTCATCCAACCTTCACTTGAAAACCTCTAGTGAGGAGGAACTAACTACCTTCCATAGTAGCCTAATCCACCTTAAAAAAAGTTTTTATATATGCCATTTGTTTTTTACATCATAATTTTCCCCAGTGACCCTTCTCCTTCCAGAGAGCCATCCCTTATTTTAAAGCATATTTTTAGAGCCAAAAGAAGAAAAAGAGGAAAAAAGTTACATTAACTGATCGATATATCAAAAGAGTCTAAAGATAGATGCTGTACACATTTGTGGACCTTCCACACCTGCAAAGGGTTATAACAGGTTGAAAATATCTTCTCATATCAGTTCTTTCAAGCCACATTTGTTCTTTATAATTTTGTAGTATATACTTTTAATTTTTTTCATTTGTAGTTCTTCCTATTTACATTGTTGTAATCATTGTGAATATTGTCTTCTTGGATCTGCTTCCTTCATTCTGCATCAGTTCATATGTAAATCTTTCCATACTTCTCTAAATTCATCATATTCAATACTTCTTAAGGGACAAATATTCCATTACATTTATATCCTACAATTTGTTTAGCCATTCTCCCATTGATGGGCATCTACCTTGTTTCCAATTCTTCGCTATCACAAAAAAATGCTGCTATAAATATATATATGTATATAGATACATATATATATATATATATATATATGGACTTTCTTCTCATTAGTGGGTTCCTTGGGGTATACACCTATGAATGGAATCTCTGGGTTAAAGGGCACAGAGATTTTTGAATCTTTATTTTCATAATTCCAAATTGCTTTCCAAAATTATACTAAAATGCCTATTTTCCCAAAAGTGCTCCAACATTAATGATTCCTAACTTTCGTCATCTTTGCCAATTTGCAGAGTGTGAGATGAAATCTCAAGATTTGTTTTGATTTGCATTTCTCTTATTAGTCATTTGGAGCATTCTTCATCTGATTGTTCATAGTTTGCGATTCTGTGTTTGAGAACTGTTCATATCCTTTGATCATTTCTTGGGAAATGGCTTTTGTGTGTATAGAAATATCTTGATTAATTGTTTACATGTGTATATATATACACATTTCAATATAGCTGTATATATATATGTGTATGCATATATATGTATGCATATATGTAAATATTATATATATATATATATATACACACATCATATGTCTTGAATACCAAATCCTTGTCAGAGAAGTTTGATACAAAGATTTATTTTTACCATTTAACTATGTACCCCATTAAGTGCATTAATTTTGTTTGTGCAGAAGATTTTTAGTTTCATGGAATCAAAGCATTTTATATGCATGTACATATGTATGTGTGTCTGTATACACTTCTGTAATTGCCTTTATCACTTGTTTAGTTAAGAATACATCTCCTGCCCTTAGCTGTTAGAGGTATAGGATCTGTTTCTCTTCTAATTTTTCATAGTATTTTCTTTAATACCAAAGTCATATGTCCATTTAGAATGTATTATAGAATATGATGGACAATGGTAGTCTAAATCTTATTTCTGCCACAATGCTTTCCTGTTTTCCCAGCCAGTTTTATCAAATAGAAAGTCCTTTCCTAAGTAATTTATGTTTAGTTTTATCAAATACTGGGTAATTAAATTTCATTGTTTCTAATTCTTCCTTCGCTAGTCTGTTCCAGTGATCTACCTCTCTATATTTTAACCAATATCAGATGGTTTTGATGACTTCAGTTTTATAATATCATTCGAGGTCTTCCATACTGACCTCTTTTCATCATTTCGCCTGAAATTCTAGATCTATCTTTTATTTTTCCAAATGAATGCTGTTTCTTGGTGCAGTGGATGGAGTGCTGAGCCTAGAGTCAGGAAGATTCATCTTCCTAAGTTCATATCTGGCCCTAGACACATACTGTGGGACTCTCAGCAAGTCACTTCACTCTATTTCCTTCAGTTTTCTCATCTTTAACATAGCAAAGGAAGGAAATGGCAAACCACTCCAGTATCTTTGCCAAGAAAACCCCAAATGGTGTCACGAAGAGTTGGACATAACTGAAACTACTGAACAACAACGTTATTTTATTGAGATCTGTAAAGTATCTCTTTGATAATTTGATTGGCATAGATTAAAAAGTGTAAATTAACTTTGGTAATATTCTCATTTTTGTTCTGTTGGTATGGCCCAACCATGAGCACTAAATATTTCTTCAGTTATTTAAGTTGATCTTTATTTCCCTAAGGAGGACTTTGTAATTGAATCTCTTCGAGTATTTTGTCTTCTTTGGTAGCTTGATCCCCAGATTGATTCCCATTTAGGAAAGCTCTAAATGTTAGGAATTTTTTTTATCTTGGCCTGAAATAAGAATCTGCAGCTTCTACATATTGCTCCTTAGTTCTTTCGTACCTCTTCCCCCATTCAAGAAACTCTGATGCCTTCCTATTACTTCCAAGATCAAATATAAAATGTTTTTAAAATGTTTCTTCACCTGGCCCTCTCCTACCTTTCTAGTTCTATAATGTCTTACCCCTGTACCTTATCCCTGAGGTTTCCTCCAGTTAATCTATATATGTATCTTATTTGTTCATAGTTGTTTGTGCGTTGTCTCAATTGTTAAATTGTAAGCTCTTTGAGGATAGGTATTGTTTTTGCCTTTCTTTGTATCCCTAGCGCATAAGACACTGCCAGGCACATCATAATACATGTATAATAAGTGGTGCTGCCTTAATTTTACTTCTGGGGCCAAGGAGAGCAAATCTGATACTGCCTCCACATGACAGACTTTCAAGTATTTGAAAGTAATTATCATATATCCTCAAGGCTTTTTTTTCAGGCTAAATATTACTGGTTCCTCTTGGTGAATGTCTCAAAGCCCTTCACCATCCTCTTCATCACTGTCCTCTGTTTGTTATCTAGTTTATCAATACCCTCCCTAAACTTTGGCACCTGCATACAGAGAGATGTAGCAGTGGAGGTGTGCTGTTGCCCCATGTAGGTGATCCAGGCATACATTCACTTCCACCTGTTCCATGGGTTAGGTTGCTTCTTTCCTTATTAGATTGATGTTCACTTTAACCACTCCTTTCCTCAGGAGGCTTGCTTTTCCCTCTAAAATATGCCAGGGGAACTCTGAGAAGAGAAACAGCCGGGACTGGAGTCAGGAAGACTTATCTTCCTGAGTTCAAATCTAGCTTCAGACACTTACAAGTTGTGGGACCCTGGGCAAGTCATTTAACTCTGTTTGCTTCAGTTTCCTGATCTGTATGAGCTGGAAAAGGAAATGACAAACCATGCCAGTATCTCTGCCAAGAAAACTCCAAATGGGGTCACAAAGAATCAGATATGATTGTAATAACTAAACAAGAGAAAAGTAGCATTATTGCAAAAGTATGACTGTTTTGAATCTCTCTCTTTCTCCCCTTGGCTATTTCCTTACAGGCACCATTGTGCTACATTTGAATAACAACACCTGGATTAACAATGTAATGGTTAACAAAGTGTACCTTTAAAGTGGTTTCATAGGCAAGGTAAATACACTTTAAAGAATCAGATAAATTTTGGGAAAAGGCACACACCCTTGAGGGAAAAAACAGAGAAAAAGGAGGGAAATGAGCAAATTCAAAGCTTTAAGTCTTCTCTCTAAATGAATCTTGAGAAAGCACAGATCCAACCTCCATAGGTCTTATGGTAAAAAAGGCTGGCACTGGTGGAGAATACAGCCCTTGTGACCTCATTCCAGCAGCCTCTCCCCCCATAGGGGCTTCTCACTAGTGCACCCTCTAGCAGCCAGCCACACATGGTTCATCTGGTTCCTAGCTCTATGCTGTTGCCACTTTTCTATTCCTCTCCCCACTTCTTCCCCAAATTTGTAATCCCTGCTGCACTTCCACTAGCCACCTGCTGTAACTTGGGAGGGGCTTTCCCAGTTACTCAAATCTGGCCAGCCACAGAATCAGAGGAGGGTCCCTCCAGGTCAAGGGAGGGAATGATGGGAGATTCCCTACCTGCCAACAGGCATTCATCTCCAGGGTCTTATACATAGGAAAAAACCTGATGAGGCAAAAACCTGGGAGTTGAAGTCAACCAGGAGTTAAACAGAAGTCCACCATAATAGAGCTAGTATTATAAAACCTTCTATGAGATATATTAAGTTGGAGCGCCCGAAATGAATCCTTCTGTGAGATTCCACTTTCAGATACTTACCTATTGAAATGTATCAAGATCTTAATTGAGAGGTGCTTGTAGTGATACAGAAAATTATCCTTAAGACTCCACATTGGAAAAAAAAAGAAAAAGAAAGAAATTTCCTTCAATTTAAATAAATGTGTAAAAAGAATTACAGAGAGACTAGCTAGCATAATTACAGCTAACATTTATGCAGTACTTCACTTACAGAATAAAATTTAGTTTGACATTCTAGATCTGCCCCTCCCAACACATATACTTTTCCATTCTTCTTACACATTCTCAATTTCCAGTCATTCTGATGTGTATCTGGCCACTGGACCCAGATGGCTCCAGAGGAAAAAGTAAGGCTAGTGACTTTGTACAGCCATCCCTCACTTAAATCCAATTCACTTGCAAGCTGTGGCATCACCTTCCTGATGTCACAGTCCTCTTCAATAACAAAGGACAAACAACAACACATTCATCACCATTCTTCAATTCAGTGACACTGGCCTCTTTGCTGTTCTCTATAGTGTGTGTGTGTGTACATAAACATATATATATAATACATAAATTTTTTATTTTTAGTTTACAACACTCAATTCCATAAGTTTTTGAGTTCCAAATTTTCTCCCCTTCCCACCCTCCTTCCCCACCCAAGACAGCATGGAATCTGATATATGTTCTACATATACCTTTGCATTAAACTTATTTACACAATAGTCAAGTTGTAAAGAAGAATTATGACCAATGGAATGAATCATGAGAAAGAAGAAACCAAACCAAAAAAGAAGAGAAAAAAAGAGAGAAAATAGTTTGCCTCAATCTATATTCAGACTATAATTCTTTCTCTGGATGTAGATAGCTCTTTCCATCATGAGTACAGGAAGCTTTCTTAATCCCTTGTAATTCTAGTGTCCTCTCTCTAATGATTATTTCCAATGTATTCTATCTATTACTTGTTTGTACATAGTTGTTTGCATGTTACCTCTCCTATAGACCGTGAGCTCCTTGACCGTAGGGACTGTGTTTTGCCTTTCTTTATATCTCCAGCACTTAGTGCCGTGCCTGGTACACAGTAGGTGCTTATTCAGTGTTTGCGTTCGTTTTACAGAGGACAAATTAGAGGAGTAGGAAGTCACTTGCCAAGGGCCTCAGAGATAGTATCTGAGAAAGGATTTGAACTTGAATCTTCTTGACTCCAAGTGTAGCACTATCCACTGCAGTGCTTATAGTAAGTCCTCAGAGGTAAAATTCCACATAATTTTTTAGTGTGGAAAGAGGAAACTTGGTGATGACTAAACTGCCATCAGCCACCTGAAATGAAAATATATTCAAAACTGGATGGACAGCCATATGTCTCACATGGTTTAGAAGCTGACTTGCCTTATAGCTAAAAGGATTGGTGCCAATTCTAGTGGTAATTTCTGCATATGTTGAAATGTCGCTATTTTTCTGTATATGAAGGATACACACACATACATATACATCTCAAAAGCTTTCTTGGAAGGATTTGTTGTTCAGTCATTTTTCAGTCATGTTTGGAACCCCATTTGGGGTTTTCTTGGCAGAGATACTGGAGTGGTTTGCCGTTTCCTTCTCCAGCTTATTTTAGAAATGAGGAAACTGAGGCAAACATGGTTAAGTGATTTGCCCAGTGTCACACAGCTAGTGTCTGAGGCCAGATTTGAAGTCACAAAGAGAAGTTCTCCTTTCTCCAGGCCTGACACTCGTTACACTGTGCCACCTAGCTGTAGTTAAAACACAGATGAGTGCCCTTGCTCTCGCCATCCCCCATCCCCAGTGAAGCAATCAGTGAAGGGTTTGTTTTGTTTTGTTTTTTTTTAAGTAAATAAAATAGACTGGATTCATGTGTGTTTGTCTCATTAAGTCCAGGGAGAACCTTAGTGCCTTGAGATATTATCAAAGGGATAGAAAGAAGTGACTCTTTTAGCAGAGAAGCAAAACTTTAACTCTTTGTGGCTCTACTTGTGTTTCCTTCAGATATTTTCTTTTTAATTGGCTCTATTTTTACCATAACATTGAAAAAGTAACAAAATGATTCAGTGGTTGAAATTCAGCAGTTTTCTGTACAACAGGATTCTCAGAGATTATTGATGTACCAAGTTCCAATATGAAAGGACTTGTTAGACTAATACTCATATTGTTCTGAGATGAAATAGCTATAATTCATAATTAAACACAAAATTGTTGTAGCCATACTTTAGGTTATACTGACACCTGGTGGTAGTCTTGACATTGTGGGAGTGTTTTATATTTGTCATTGTGTCTCCTTTTTGTAAGGAATTCTCTTTCCAGTTAGCATGTTTCCTCCTCTCTTGTAGCAGTAACCTTGAGACGGCAAAGGCTAAAGTTAAAAGTATCTTCTTTCTCCTCCTCCTTCTCCTTTTCCTTCTCTTCGTCTTTCTTTCTGCTGGGCTCCCCCACCCCAGCCCTAACACCCTCTTTCTTCACTACTGATTATAGGGAAAGAAAAGGAAAGAGAGCCTCCCACTGTGGCTCAGGGTTCTTGTATCACAACCAAATCCTTTTCTTAACTGAAGACCTTATGTACAGGAAGAGTAGTTCATCCCTATCATACGTTTAGTGCTAGAAAGGACAGCAGGGCCATGTCAAGTCCAGCTCCTTCATTCTGGGTAAGGAAACTGATGCCCAGAGAGTAACTTGCCCAACATCACACAGGTATTAAGATAGAGGTGGGAGAGGGAGAGGATCTCAGGTCCTCTGTCTATAAAACTTAAATGTTTCTGTGGTCACTTTCAAGTTCATATGGATCTAAAACTTCCTGATTTACAGAACTTTCAAATAT
Source organism: Phalanger gymnotis (assembly GCA_028646595.1). Lineage (NCBI taxonomy): Eukaryota > Metazoa > Chordata > Mammalia > Diprotodontia > Phalangeridae > Phalanger > Phalanger gymnotis. Next base: position 170,791,315 of record CM053627.1, read on the forward strand.
TAAGGTAATAAGGCTTTGGCTGGGGCAGGGCGGGGGGTGGGGAGGTGCAAGGCGGGGAGAGTTGGTTCTAGTTTATCATAACCTGATTCGATTCCTTGGTTTATCTTTCACATATAATGCAACACCAACTGGTGATAACACAAATGTGACAGGCATTTCAAAAAACATCTTCATATTTATGGTAAACATTTGTCAAAGAAACTTGAAAAACCTCATTTCTTGAGCTTATCAATGGTGAAAAACAGTATCCAATGCTAACTGATGCCTTTGAGTCTTCCGATGAATTTTCAGTTGTGGCTACTATGCCAGCAGGACATAATTATGGCCTTAACTGTGTCAATTTAAAACATATAGTCTTATTTACCAGATATTGGTGTTGAAGAGTGAAGGAATTTTGAAAAAGTTTCTAGTGAAGATAGTTTTCCTATTGACTTCCATTGAAAAACCAGTCATGTATTCTCACAACAAGCTTCTGGGCCCAAGAATATAGAAAACTTATTAAATTGTCTATTTAAAAATGAAATCAATAATTTATAAAATCAGTAATTAAAAACAATTAATAACAATACTCAATTTAAAATACAGTTGCAAAGTGCATATAATTATTTTGTCATGGGCCCAATAGAATGTATGACCCTGAAAAGTATCTTAGTTCCTACCTGGGTTTTCCACAACAAAGATGAAATGTGCCTCTATTTGTTAATTCATACTCTGTTTCCTCAACATTTGCAGAAACTTTTCATCTTTCCAAACTAACAAACTGATGTGGGCCAAAAAGAGAAAGCAACATAAAGTAGTATCATCATTTCAAAATGGAGTAGTCAATACTGGGACTGCCGTACTGGGACCCAAAAAATGCTGCTAGGCGAAAAACAATGAACAAAAGCCTGTGTCCATGCGGGAGAGGAAGTTCAGGAGACATTGTTGCACCACATTTGCCCCTCAGGCTGCCTTCCTATTGGGTTGGTGCACTATTTCAACACATAGAAAAAGGCTATATAAAGAAAGTCTGCCTAGGATGCCCACACAGCTACAGCTATGCACTTCCCTGTGCAGGAAAGCTTCTCCTGGGATCAGTTCTTCTCACCTCAATTCTGCCCAAAGGCAATAGGATTGCAGCCAGTGTTATTATATCCAGCAGACTGTAATCATGCTATTCTTCCTTTTCCTTAAATAACCCAGCTAAATTCTACCTCTCCACGCCAGAATGGCAATGCAATTGCTTTTGAGTTTACCTGAGCCCTGAGGCACTGCTGGTCTCTCCTTCCTACCTTGCTAACTAACTGTTCTTGGAGTAGGGAGAGGAGAGCCTGTTCTCGGATACATATATTAAATGAATTAATGGTTGAGCATGCTTCCTTCACACTAAGAAGCTTTAAAAAAAACACTAGATTTTAAAATTTGAAGGTTCCACAAAGATGGCATGGTGAAACTTCTCCCAGAGTCTTTGGTTGATGTCTTCAGAATTCGTTCCCTGCTTTATAAAACATTAGGGTGATTTTTATCATAAATTGAATTTTGATAATGAGAGAAACCTGAACTTGAGAAAAATTAGCATTTTAGCACTGGATGGCTTCTTAGAGATCAAGTTTAACTATCACTTTCTAGATGAAGAGAGTGAGACCCACAAAAGTTAGGTAATATTCCTGAGGTTATACAGTTCATTTAGTGACAGAGCTAGATGTAAAACTCAGATTTTCTTGTTCCTCGGCCATGTTCATGTCATCTAAGTTTTAAAAGTTGAGAAATAAAGGGGCCCAACTTAAAACAAAACAAAATTGTGAGGGCCTTTATAGGAAAGTCCTCTTATCCGTTCCTTTCTTTCTAAGAATATGGAAGATTTCAAATAGAAAGACAAATTGTTGCATTTTTCACTGGGATTTTCTTATATCCAACCATTCACTCAAAGTATGTTTCAGTTTAGTTTGGTGTTGGGATGTCTTTATGCCCTCATTGAATTTTGTTTGGCGAGGGGGACACATGGTTATTCTGTATCTTGCTGTTTTAATGTAACTTATCAGTTTAGTTAGTTTGCTGAATCTTTGGGGTTTTCTAAGTCAATAGGCTTATCTGCTGATAGGAATAACTTTTTCTCCTCTTTTACCAAGTTGCCAACTTGTCTATTCTTTCTTTCTTTTTTGTTCCTCCTATCATCAGCATTTCTAAAACTATGTCAAATAACTAGGGAATGTTACTGTTTTACTTCTCTAATGAGAAAGCCTCTGTTGTTTCCGTGTTGCACATCATGATAGCTTTTGGTTTTAGACATATAAGCTCAATCATATTAATAAATTTGACCCTTCTGTGGCTTTCCTGTTTAGGGTTTTTTTTTTAGCATAAATGAATGTTATCCTTTTTCACAATTCTTTTGTACATATATTACTATGATTACTGTAGTTCGATTGTATTCTCCTTTTAAATATGATTCATTTTGTTATTTTTTTATTCCTTCTGTTGAGCCATCTTTTCATTCATAGTATGAATCCAACTTTGTTGTTGAGTTATTTCAGTCATGTCCAACTCTATGACTACATTTGGGGTTTTCTTGGCAAAGATACTGGAGTGGCTTTCCATTTTCTTCTCCAGTTCATTTTCCAGATAAGGAACTAAGACAGCAGAGTTAAGTGACTTGCCCAAAGTCACATAGCTAGTAAGTGTCTGAGGTCAGATCTGAACTCAGGTCCTCTTGACTTCAAGGCTGGTGTTCTATCTACTGCACCACTTAGCTGTCCCTAGAAATCCAACTTAGTCACCATGAATAGTGTTTTTGATATTTTCTTAGAACCTTTTTGCTAGTATTTCATGCACTGATATTCACTAATGTCATTGATTCTTTGCTTTATCCTTTCTTAGTTTTGGAATTAGGACCATATTTGTTGATTAAAAACAGGAGTTTCTTGGCAAAGATACTGGAATGGCTTGCCATTTCCTTTATCCCAAATGGGATTGGATGTGACTGAAATGACCAGAACAACAAAAGAAGAGGGTTTTCAGCCCTGCTCAGTATTGGTCTCTGACATAGCTACTGTTCTAAAACAAAAATGGACACATTTCCCACCCCACCCTACCCCATCTTATGAACTGGGAGGAATAAAGGAGAAGGGAGTGGTCACTTTAGGAATATTTTACCAATAGCGGCTTCTGTTCCCCAACAGGAAACAGATTTAGATTTGGAAGCCTGACTTTCCAGAATTTGCAACAATGGCAATGGAGAGAATAGTACTCTATCCATACAACATAATTTAGAGTAACTTTGGGTATTATACAATCTATTCTATAAATTCTGGCATAAAACTAGTAACTTTTAGGCACAAAAAAGTGAGATTCAGAGGAAAAGAAAACACCTTAGAAATAAGGGAAATATACACAATGTAAATAAACTAGGATTTGACATCCACTGAAAGTTGGTCGACCAATTTAATGTAAGAAGTATACTAATGGATATGGCTATGCTTTTTTTTTAACAGAACATTCATTCATTCAACATGTATTCATTAAGAACTTAATATTTGTAGGTACTGTACTAGGTTGTAAATAGAGAAAGAAAGAAATAGTCACTGACTTCTAGGAGTCGAATTCCTTTTGGGGAGAACTACATATATCCACGGAATCAGAAAGATTTATCTTCATGAATTCAAATCTCAGACACTCACTACCTGTGGGACCCTGGACAACCCTATTTGCTTTAGTTCTTTATCTATAAAATGAGCTAGAGAAGAAAATGGCAAACCAGCATTTTTGCCAAAAAAATAAAAAAATAAAAACAACCTTAAATAGGGTCACAAAGAGTTGGTCATGATTAAGAAAACAACTGAATGACAAAACACCCATGTAAATATACAAAATTTATACAAAGTAAGTACAAAACAACATAGAAGAGGGTAATACTGCGGGGAATCAAGAAATGCCTCTAACATGAAGTGGCATTTGAGGGGAACCTGAAGGAAATTATAGCTGATAAGGGGCAGGGAGCTGTGTGTTTAAAAAAAGGTTCAGATCTAATTTTTATGTGTACTTGACATATACGGTCTGCCATATAAGAAACTTATGGTGATTGGGTGTTAGTTTATCAGAGATTCAAATAATATCAAATTTCTAGGAAAGGGAAAAAATAGAGTTCCGTGATAAAATAATAACATTTTAGACTTATGTTTGGGTGGTTAAAATCATAGCTTTTTCATGTAACTAAAATTTCTTTGATGACTGAATTTAGTAAGGGTGTGGGCCCTTCCAGTTAAAATATTTTTTAAGTCTCTGAAAGTAATTATTCTCCAGCCAGACCCAACTATTAGTCTCATTTCCTTTCTTTCTTGTCCATTTTTACATTGTTTACAAAGACTTCTCCTCTGAACTTAATATGCACCCTGACTGCCTTTTCCTCATTTGGAATTCATCCACACACTAGGGCTGCCTCACTGAAGTTTATTTAGCACTCCCAAAAGCCATGTTTCTTATTGTGGAAAATATTGCCTGTGAAACATTCATCCTCACCTACTTTCTCCTTATGAATCCTATAGAACAAAAAGAAGTGTCGTAACCCTGCATAGATGTTTAAAAATAAATAAATTTCTCACAACTGGAAAATCTCTATTGGTTTGCAAAGCAAGTTGGATGTCATCATTATTATTGCACATTTAATAGTAGAAACAGCATCTTCCTCATGTATAAAGGAGTCCAATATGTGTAGAGGCTCCATAAAAATTTCAATTTTACTGTTATTTTTCAATCCAAAATATTAAATAAATTATGAATGAATCGGGAATGCTTATTATGGGTAGCTGTTTTTCGGTAAGAAAACAGTCATTCTCCATTTAGCTCCGGAATTTCCCACACTGCACCTTTGTCAGGAGTCAGCCTGGTGCAAAGGAAATAGTACTAGATTTGAATTCAGGACCTCCATTTGAATCTTGCCCCTCCCTCTTATCACATCTTTGTGACCTTGAACAAAGCTTTCATTTTCTGTGGACCTCAGTATCCTCATGTATAAAATGAGCTAGAGGAGAAAATGGCCAAGAAAATCCCAAATGTGATCAAGAAGAGTCAGACGTGACTGAAAATGACTGAACAACAACAAAAATGAAGAGACTGGATTAAGTTACTTCTAAGATCCTTCCCAGATCTAAAACTATGCTTTGATCATCAGTCTGATGAGGTTAAAAGTTTCTGGAGCTCTATATGCAGCCTAGAGACCCTCACCAAAAGCATTGAGGTGTTTCAACAATCCAGCTAGCAGCTTCTGTGGGGGTGTAAGATCCACTAACAGCCAGCCAGCACCCAGAAAGCTGTCAGCATGCTGCAAAAGCACAGGTTCTTTTGATCTGCTTAACTAAGGAAAGCAATGTTAAGGGGTTGACGAGCTTACTTTAATTCAGCATACAAATATCATTCACTTAGTTCAGGGGAAAAAGCCAGCACCCTGAACTTCAGAACAAATTACACACATCAACAGACAGACCAAATAGAGATTCATAGTTACCAACATCTAGGTTCAGCCCGGGAGCTCATAATGTGGGCTGGCCCAGAGTCACAAACGCGCCACCACTGCTGTGGGTAAGAGCTCTGAAGAGGAGAAAGCCAACCCCTGGTTTTATATCTTTTACAGGGTCAGGGGTGAGTCATGCATTCGACTCACCCATATGACCTAGAATTGTCACAAAGAGGCGACTTAATCCCAGGTGGTCTAAAAGCCTCTGCTGTCCCAGATGTGTCACTCAAACTCATATGTAAACCAGGCCCTCCCCTGAGTTAGCCCCACCTTGGGCCCCACCTTAGTTACCAATCCACACCTACATAGGTGTTACACCTAATAGGGGTTTGGGCCTGGGGCTTAGCACCTAGTAAGGCTCAATGAAATACACCGAATTACTCAAAGGAAACCAAAGCAAACTAAGTGCTAAGAGCCCATTTTGCTTACCAACACACGAGGATATCTCCTGAGTTTGGATAACTAGGGAACATATTCACACCTCATACCAGATAAGTGAGTCAAAATAATCTGTGATGAATGGCTTGACTTAGGCTGTGGTGGATGTATCAGCCTCTTAGTATTAGCCTTATTAAAACGTGCCAAAACCACAAATCATTATGCCAAATAGATATACCTGTTGTATCTGACTTTTTGTGACCCCATTTGGTGCTTTCTTAGCAAAGACACTGGAGTGGTTCACCATTTCTTTCTCCAGCTCATTTTGTAGATGAGCAACTAAGGCAAACTGGATTAAACGTCTTGCCCAGGGTCACACAGCTAGTAATCGTCAGACTGTATTTGAACTCATGAGGATGAATTTTCCTGACTTCTAGCCTGGCATTCAACCTCTGTACCACCTAGTTGCCCTATAGATAAGCTTAAATTTTTTTTTTTATCACCAAGAGAGCTGAATGGTCCACTGGGGCAGAGCACCATATATAATGCCAGATATTTTTTAATGTATTGATCAATTTTGCTGAATTATTTTCTCTTTTTTTCTTTCAATAAAAAAAAATCTTTGCTATAAGGGATGGCCCTCAGAGAGAGAAGGAGACAAAAGGGAAAACAATCAATGTAAAAGCAAAAAGTAGTTATAACATTGTTCTTAAAATGAAGCAAAGAGGTGCTAACAGACCTGTAGCTGGCATTTTTCAGAAAGATCCAGAGAGAGCTAAAAGGCTAGAGACTTGAATAGATTTGGGTCCTGGGGAGTGGGTGCCTGTGCATTCATATAGTCTTCCCACTGGGAATCATGAATGATAGCTTTGGGGAGTAAGCACAAAGCAGTTACATGAGTGATGTGGTCCATGTGGTCCAAGAGGTAGCAGTGACCTCAGCAACATGACCCAAGGAACCACATGTTATAACTTCTTGAGTAGAAGAAGGGAGAATTCTTTAAATCATGTATTCTTCAACCCAGTGACAATGGCCTCCTGGCTGTTTGATAAACGGGGCTCTCCGTCTTTCAGCTCCAAGCATTTTCTTTGGCTTTCTCTTATGCCTGGAATGCTCTCCCTCCTCAACTCCTCCTGCTTTCTTTGGCTTCCTTAAGTCCCAACTAAAATCCCATCTTCCATAAGAAGCCTTTCCCAACCCCTCTTAATTCAAGCACCTTCCATCCGTTAATTATTTCCTTTTTATCCTATATATAGCTTGTTTGTATATATTTGTTTGCATGTTATTTCCCCCATTGGATTATAAGCTTCTAGAGGGCAGGGATGGTCTTTTGCCTCATTATATCCCCTGTGCTTAGCACAGCGCCTAGAACATACTAGGTGCTTAACAAATGTTGATCGATTGACTGATTGAACCTAAGTTCTTGGCTCTATTCAAAGAGAGGCAGTGACTGTAGTAGTAATTTAGATTTGAAGATCTTTCCCACCCATCAATAGGCCATGTAACCTGCTTATGTCACAGGAAGCCCAAGACATGTGGTAGGAGGAGCTTCCTGACAGGAAAACGAAGTTTTGTCACAGGAAATGCAGAGAGAAAAAGGCAGGGGAAGGAGGGAGGGAGGGAGAGAGAGAGAGAGAGAGAGAGAGAGAGAGAGAGAGAGAGAGAGAGAGATTGAGAGAGAGAGCGCAGTTATGGCTGCTAATGGTCACCCTCCTGATTGTTAGAACTGAACAGGCTGACTTAGCTGTACTGTGAGTTTGTTTTGGGGAAGATGCCAGCAGGGGGTCAGAGAGGTTTTGGGATGATGAGGCTCCAGGTTGCGATATTGTGTATTGAATGTTTTGGGTTCCTTGCTGTTATGATCAAGTAGACTAATTGGCTATGGGAGCTGAACACTCGGTTATGGGATATGGTTCTCTAGTGTCTGAATAAATGATTTTCTTCTTCTACCTTCTATGTGGAGAGTCTCGTATACTTTGCAATACAGATCTACATAGGCGTTTTGACAATTATCATCTACATTGTTTTTATTGCCTTACTGTTCCAGTGATATAATCTGTAAGCCCAAGAAATGGGACGTAACTATCTGGCCTGTAGCCGAGTGTTCAGATTCCCTCTAACCTTCTCCTCCCCTCATCTTGCTAGGTTAATGGAAGAGCACCAAAAGTTTCTAGCCCAAGCATCTAGTGAATGGTCCTGGATCTGGAAGAGCAGCAAGGGGATTGATCAACAAAAGTACTGTAGTTCAGGGGAAAGAGCAATGAATTTAGAGTCAGAGGATGTTGGCTTCAATCCTGACTCCGCCACTTTTTACCTGTGTTGTGGGCAAGGCACTTCACCCCTGTGGGTTTCTCCTCTCTGAAATGAGGGGAGATTTGACTAGGTGACCCTTAAGGTCTCTGAGAGCTAGATATATGATCTGTGACGTGGAGGAATGACACAACCTGCCTGATGTGACCATTCATCATTCAGGGATTACAAGTCTGGTAGGGAAGGGAGTTGTCTGACTAACAAGACCAATTTAATTTGCCTTCCATGGAAGGGGTGGGGGTGGGGTTTCAGGCCCTTAGAACCATAAGGCTCCAGACCTGTATAGGTCCCTGGGGTGAATGGACTCATTGGAATGTTGAGTTATTTTAATCTCTAGCAACCCAAAGCTTGTTTTCCTTCTAGAGAGAGTATAAGCCCTTGGGTATACCACAAAGCTAGAGGACAGATCTGTTTTTGGACTCAGTGGAATGTTTAAGGGTTGTCTTTTCTAAAAGCCCCAAAGTATATTTTTTTCTCTAGGGAGAACCCAAATCATAGCGGGATGCTATCATTAGAGAATTCTCCCCTGAGTGAGGAGAAGGTGGGAATCACTAAAGAGGGGAGAGCATTATATTAGTTGCTTATGGGCTATTTTGTAATCTTTGTGTTTTCTGCCCAGGCATTCTTTCTATGAAATAAAGGCTGTCCTCTACCAATGCCACATTGGTAGACATGATGGGGGCAGCAAACTTGAGCCAAAAAAAGCACGATTTTTGAGAAGCTACCAAGGGTGTGCTGGAACCAGCTCTAACAACCAGTTGTTTGATTTAATTGTTTAATTTAATTTAATTTTCAGCGTGAGTATTTACAGCTCAGAAATATACAAAGCAAAGCTAATTTGTTGTTTTGTTTATTTTCTAATCTTTAAAAAAACCAATGGGACAAATGGTAATAATACATATTAAACTTAAAAGTTCGATGTGTATTTTTTGGTGGGGAGAGAGGTAGTTGTTTAACATTTACCATCACACCATGTTGGAAGCTTGCAAGACTGAACCCAGGCCATGTAAATCTAGAGCTTGGAGTGCTAGACCACAGGTTAAGCATAGTTTGGTATATACACCTTTTTCTAGTCCCAACTCACGTGGGTTCCATTTTTCTATTTTAAGCCCCAAAGTATTGCATGGTCATATTAGTTTGGGAAATATATGTCAAGTGTATGGCATCATACAACTGTTGCTGCTATAGTGATTATTTTCGTTAGATTGTCACTGTCCTAAAGTCCTTTAAAATTACATAATTGGAAGAATCAAGCAAAATTTATGATCTTTTTTTAGACGACAAATGGGTTAGAGAGGTTAAATAATTTCTCCAGGGAAGAAGCTCGGTATTCTGGAAAGACTTCCTATCCAGGCTGCACGCTTAACTCTGGCTGGCCCTTCTCAACAATGACGCAAACTGTTTTCATCCTGAAAACTCACTTTACCCTGGCCTTCTCACGTTGGACATACTGCTCTGCCCTTGGGGCCTTTGCGTTATGATTGTATCTTGTTCTGCCCCTTGACCATCCCTCCCTGCTAATCAGTATAGTAACCAAGTTTATGAGTAGCCAATATAAAGTAGCAGTAGCAGGAAGGAAGATTGCAGAGGAAAGTCATGAGCAAACTGTGCCAAGATCAAAGGGACATAATGTACAAATTGTATCATATATTAACCAAAATTCACATCGTGAGAATATGTGCTTAATCAGGAGAAGCTATCTGGGTGCTGCTCTCAAGGCCTTCTGGTATTGTGATACATAAATCTCAGACAAGCTCCAAACAAACTCAGTAAGACCAGCAGAACACCAAATGGTGCTGATAGTTTTGAAATGGCATGGGTATGTTAACCTTGAAGCTTTACTGACAACTTTGAGATGATTTGTCATATCTTCATTTTTCTCCATGCTCCAAATTTTCTTTACGATGCCCCCAACTGGCTACCTTCATCTTCCCTCACCCTCCCTTCGGCTTCCTTTTATGCATTATCTTCGACCATTAAAATGGAAGCTCCCTCTGTTTGAGTTTGTATTCTCAGCAATTAGAACAGTGTCTGCCACATAGTAGGGGGAAGTTTTGTATAACTCCTACCACGTGCCAGGCACTGTGCTAAGTGCTTTTTATAAACATCTCATCTGATCCTCATGGTAGTCCTGTGAAGGGAGATACTATGGTTATCCTCATTTTATCATTGAAGAAACAGGCAAACTGAGGTTAGGGGCCATGCCCAGGGTCACACAGCTACTAAGTGGCAGAAACTGGATTTGAACTCAGGTCTTCCTGACTTCAGGCCTATCGCTCCCTCCATTGCACCATCTAGTTCATAGTAAGCACTGTGTAGACTTTGGGAGTCAAAAGAAATGCTTGATTATATTATATCTAAATTAATATAATTTGACTGAGCCTTACTAAGGACAAAGCTCCAGACCCAAACCCCTATCTACTAGATGCTAAGCCTATGTGGGCATAAAGCCCTCTGGGCCGTAAGGGGAGTTGCTAAGACCAGAGCCAATAGAATGCACCTAAGTTCTGGTCACTCAGATGATGTTTGATGACGTCCAAAGACTGTATGAAAAGAGAGAACAGAGCTATTTGGTAGGACCCTCACTCCTGGAGGAGTGTGGCATGTGACTCTGGGCCAGCCATTGTTATGAGCTCCCCAGCTCCTAAAGTCAGATGTTGATGGTTCCTTGGTAACTATGAATTGTATTTGATCTGTTTATAATGTATGTTTGTAATTTGTTTGTATTTGCTCTGAAGTTCAGTGTGCTGGCTTTTTCCCCTGAACTAAGTGAGTTTATATGTATATGTTGGATTAAAGCAAGATTGTTAACCCCCTAACGTTACTTTCCTTAGTAAAGCAGATCAAAAGAACCTGTGCTGGCAGTGTTCTTGTTGTTGGGCTTCCGTTGGTCTTTCACCCCCACAGGAGCTTCTAGCCAAATTGTTGCAACAGGAGCCTGCCTCCTTGAGGCCACATGTGGCCCCCTAGGTTCTCAAGTACAGCCCTTTGAATCCAAACTTCACAGAACAAATCCCTTTAATAAAATGATTTGTTCTGTAAAATTTGGATTCAGTCAAAAGGCTGCCCCCAAGGACCTAGAAGGCCATATGTGGCCTCATATTCCCCACCCCTAGCCTAGAGTATGGTGGCCTTTATTGGTTAGTGTTTACCGAGGATTTCAGTATAGTAGATGCTAGACAAGTCATTTAACCCAGTTTGCCTCAGTTCCTCATCTGTAAAATGGTCTGAAGAAGGAAATGGCAAACCATTCCATTACCCTTACCAAAAAAAATACCTCAAGTTGAAGTCAGGAAGAGTCAGAAATGACTGAAGTGACTCAATAACCAAAAAAGCAACAAAAAGATTGAATATGTTTTCATCACCTATGAACAGGCGTCTAATGCAAGGAGGATCCTATAAGGCTTGACAGACTGATGTCTTTCCACTAGTGGTCAACACACATTTTGCTTCATTCTGAGAAATGGCATCAGTTATTGCTGCTGACATTAAAATATCCACATCCATATCTTGTGGGATAAATACCTACCATAACATCGTAAATGTGACAAAATCTTATGAATGCCCAATTCCTTTACGGCTCTTGTTTTTTAGCCATAAAAAAATGTTTTCTATTTCCTACAAAATGCTCTTTATAGAAAGAGTGCTCTTTAAAAAAGAAAGAAAGAAATCAAAGACTCCTGGAGGTGATCCTTCATCTTCTAGGGACCGTCAGCCACTTTTCTTTACCCTGCCTTGTACCTCCTTTGTTCTATAGAGCTAGCTACTCTGGAATATAACAATAGTTATGATTTCTTAACTCTTCTTTGACTTCTTTTGTATCATGGACTAATTTGTTATGTGAAGATCACAGTTACACTGGAGCAAACAATATTAGAAAGACCCTGGAGGAAATGATTAACCCTATTTGTGCTTATGCCTCCGAATGCTGATTTTTTTTTCCTTTCACACATTACATAGAAATTTCTGCCTGATGTTACCAGTTTAGATTATACTTTTTTTATAGATGTACCTTTCATCCTAGCATATTTATTTTTCTCTCCCTTGATTGAATTTATGACCATATAACCTATAATTAAAGTGACGGATTGTCTTGTCTTACAGGCCCATGGTGCTCCGTTACATGCAGGAGTGAGCCAGAATAAAGTTTCACACTTCAGCATGAGAGATAAAGCTGGATTCTGGATAGTTGGGGGGAGATTCTGGACAGAAGTGCTTGCTTTCTAAAGGCAAAGGTGGAATGTCTTGGGATCAATTTTTAGGGAATGATGAAAACATCCAGAATCCAGGTCCATACAAAGCCAAAGCAGAAGTCCAAGAAATTACCTGAAAAAAGGAAAGACATTTACAAGCATAAGAAGACAGTGCTTGATTGGGCACACAGCATGAACCCGCATGGAAATCAGGTATGTTCAAACCTCAGTCCCATACTACAATCCCAAAGAATCCTAAATTCCCACATTACTCCACCAAACTCAGAAATCCCGAGTGATATTTCTGCAGTTGAGTAGTGACCTCATGGATGTGTCCTCCGCTGATGCTGTCTTGCCTGAAATTTGCACTGGTGACCTCAAGCCCATTTTGGAGAATACTGAGTGACAGATATTGTAAACATCCTACACTCTCAGCTGTGGAAAGTCAGAAAGCTGGGAGAAGGCTGTTTACTCTGTCTGCCTTGGAAATCAGCCGAAAAGAAGAGAATCAAGGGCATTGTTATGTATGTGTGTCTCCTGCTCCAATTATTATTGCTATTTGCACCAGAGGTCAGATTTGTAAAAAAGTCAGGTAGAAAGTAGGTTGTCTGGGTCATGAAAGACATGTGACAGAATCAGTTATCTCCATGCATAATGACATTGTTTAGGGGGAAAAAAGATTCACATTCACCTGAGAAAGCTACATAATGCATATTCTTCTATCACAGAGGCCTTACATCAATAATAGAAGACAAATGTGTGTGTGCTAAACAAAGCATTCTGTAGGCAGCCTAAGTAGCGTATTTGCTCAGAGTTTAGCATTTCTGAAACAGAAATAGGATTTACCAAAATTTATGAATCACTAAACTATGGAAAGCTTAGAGGATGCAAAAAAAAAGTCTTTCTTCCATCTTCCTGGGTGTATACAACATGTATACAACTTAAGTAAATACAAAGTAATCCAATTAATTTTGAGAGAGCCCATGCTTTAAAAACAACAATAATTTCACCTCTAATGCTTAAAACCTGTGTGGCCTTGGGCAAATCACTTAATTTCCTTGGGCCTCAGTTTCCTCATCCGTGGAATGAAAGAGTTGGATTTGATTGCCTCCTGAGGTCTTTTCCAGTTGTAGATTTAAGACCCTATGTACAGTAAGTATAAGCATAAAGGATGTTTTTCAAAGCAAGCCTCCAGGTGCTAGAAACATAGGATTAGGCTGAGTGCATAAAGAAAGGAAATAGGCATTTATTAAGCACCCGCTATGTTCTAGGCACTGTCCTAAGAACTTTATAAATATTATGTCATTTTAGATTGAAAAAAGCTCTGAAAGGTAGGTGCTACTGTAATCCCTATTTTGTAGTTGAGGAAACTGAGACAGACAGAGGTTAAGTGATTTGCCCAGTGTCACACAGCTAGTTAGTGTCTGAAGCTGGACTTGAACTCAAGTCTTCTTGACTCCAAGCCACACACTATAAAAGAGGATTAAGAGCAATCAATTGGGCAGTGTGTGTGTGTGTGTGTGTGTGTGTGTGTATACATATATATATACATGTATATGTATGGATAATAAACCATTAATGCTGTTAAAAAGAAAGTTAAATCATTAACTTAATGCCTCCTTTGATAAAGAAAATAATCTGCTATCCTACATTGGCTGTATTGTTCTAGGATATTATTAGCATGCAGGGCTTCCTACTGCTTTCTCAACTATTAGAATGACATTTTACACTTTCCCCTTTGAAAAAATGCCTACTAGAAGCAGGTAAAGATCTTTACTTTGTACTCCACCGTCTCTTTTCTTTATTTAAAATTTGTACATTGTGATGCCAGTAGCAGATGATTTTGAGGAAGTGTTTGAACAAGGCCTGAGTTACAGGGGTTGGGAGTAACTCTTGATTGGCCTGCTTAGCAACTGCAACTTTGCAATGTCATGAACCTCTTTAGATCCCTGAGACAATGCTCTGCTGTGTCTCAAAGAACCAGCTATTGTAGGCATTAAATTTGCCTTCTGCCAGGAGCTGAAAGCATAGGAGGGTGTTCAAAGGGATCTTATATGGATAATGGGGGGAAGCAGCAAGGGGTGGAAAAAGGGGAAATGGAATGGGTCTGCTTTTATTTAACATTTTAGAAGGCCTGTCTTCATGGAAGAGGAAAAATCTCAGTCTTTTTGGATATACTTGAAAGTGATTTTTCAGGATATCACTACACTCGAATTTAGATAAAATTGGGGCTGTGGAAAGGCAAAATTTTAATGCTCCATGTGCACTAAAATGTTCGAGTACATCTGTCTCCTTGTTTATGCATGACCTTTAAATGGAGGCTTTAAAAATATTTCTAGGCTATCTTTTACTACAGTTTTTTTCCCAATTAGTAAAGAGTGTAGATATATGGGGTAGAGAAAGGGCAGGAAGAAGAAGAAGGAGGAGGAGGAGGAGAAGGAGGAGAAGAAGGAGAAGAAGAACAAGAAGAAGAATCAGAATCATTGAAGCACTTTTTTTTAAATGCACAGAGTCTAACAGAAGGGAGTCCAGAAAGAATCACAGTCAAGCAGGACAGTTTTGAAAGTTACATGTTGAATTTATTATGTTTTTAAGAAGGAAAGCAATTGGTACCTAATAGTGATTCCTGTACAGTTCTTTTTTTCTTTTAAACTGTGTATATAAAAATGCTCATTTTACTTGGCATTTATTAGGTTCAGAATTAAATTTATTTTTATGCTTTCAAAATATTGCCAGATATTTTTACAGAGAAACATTCTTCCAGATGTTTCACAATTTCTACTAAATTGCTTTATGACAAATAATAATTTTATGACTGTTGATTTCCTATTGACAGGGCTTTTAAAGAGACTCGAGCATATTTACTGAGATTACACTTCTGTTTTTAAATGTATTCTCAGTAGATATAAGATGATGCTTTAAATGTCCATATGACATCCATTATTATACTTTGTATATATACATGTCATGTTTTACTATTTATGTTTAAACACAGTATCTTTGTATGTAATAAGCAAAATATGCATTAGAACCTATCAATTTGCTATTTAAAATTATTTGTGTAGAGGTTTGGATTGTTTACCATGTACCATGTTTACAGAAAGAAAAACTTTGTTAAGCAAACTCTATAAAGTGAAAAATGAAAGTAATATTTTACTTAAGAGAACAAACTGTTCTCAAGTCTAAAACATCTCTTCTCATATAAACAAATAATATACTAGTTATATCATTTTTAGTCTTTTCAGTAGCACTATTTAGCAACACTAATTTGAGTTACGAACTTAAAAGTAATAAAACTGTATTTCTTTTAAAATGTAATAATTTATCCAACTAAAAATTCTATGATTATATGTTGTTGTTTTTTAAACTAGCTGTCATTTAGATGACTCTCTTTCCAATTGCCAGTATTGGTCAGGTTTTATTTCATAAAGATATATAAATTTTTATCATGCCTACTAGTCTGTCTCCATAAAGCTACAAAGAAAATCTGGTCTGGATTTCCCTGAAGAAATCATAGAATCTTACAGTTAGTAAAGTGCTTAGGAACCATTTAGTCCAACCCCTACCTGAAATGCAAATTTCCATAAGCATTAGACCTATCAAGTGGTCATGGAATCTTGAAAACTTGCGGTGACAGAAACTTAATTACCACTTCATTTTGGGGCAAACCTAATTGCTAGGAAGTTCTTAGTATTTAATCCAAATCTATCTCTTGATAATTGCCAGCTAGCAGCTCTAGATCTGCCTGCTAAAGTCAAATTGAAGTCAATAAACATTTAAGTATCTGTTATGAGCAAAGCACTGTGCTAGACCTTGGAGATACAATGAGTTGCATTCTAACACTTGTTTTGAAAACACAGATTTGTTCCAGGTTGACTGATATATTTTATTAGGGAATAATTTGAGCTGAAGGCAGATGTTGCATTTGCTTATCTGAAATTTCATCTGTGAGAAACAAGAAGAACATGGAAAATTGCACCCAGTTGAAGGGAGTTGCGTGAGAATACACAAAATGCTTATAGGTGTACAGAAGAGACAAGAGGATGACCAACCACACCCAGCCACATGTGATGTTATCAATTTCAATCTATTTTACCATAACTCACAATCTGCAATCTTCCAGTACCCACTTCCACAAACATACTTCAAGGCAAAGTGCCGTATTGATTATTGTTGTTGTTGTTTTGTTGTTTGACTTCATTCTCAAAGAGGATCATGGTATCAGGAAGGTGATGCCATGACTTGCAGATGAATTGGATTAAAGTGAGGGAGGGTTGTGCAAAGTCACCAGCCTCACTTTCTACTCCCCTGCCATCTGTGTCCATTGGCAAGATAGGGATCAGGATGACTACAGATGTCCCCCAATATCAATTGTATATCTACTTGGAGTGGGAACTGTGGGCTGAGTGCTGGTCAGCACCCACCTAGGCACACACCGCCTACCCTACCTTCTGCTGTGGTCTTGGGGGCTTCAGTGTCCTGGAGGGTACTTTCTTACCTGTATGGGTCTCCTTTTTCAGACAGTAGGCTGAGCAACAGCTCAAGGCTGCTAACCTTGCCACTATTTATTGCAGTATTTATGTATTTCTTTTTTTTAATCATTTATTTATTTAATACTTTTAGTTTTCAGCATTGATTTTCACAAGAGTTTGAATTACAATTTTTCCCCATTTCTACCCTCCCCCCAACTCCAAGATGGCATATATTCTGGTTGCCCTATTCCCCAGTCAGCCCTCCCTTCTATCACCCCACTCCACCCTATCCCCTTTTCCCTTACTTTCTTGTAGGGCAAGGTAGATTTCTATGCCCCATTGCCTGTATATCTTATTTCCCAGTTGCATGCAAAAACTTTTTTATTGAACAT
>CM053627.1:170809044-170829136 GCA_028646595.1 Phalanger gymnotis
ATCTATAAAATGAGCTGGAGAAGGAAATGCCAAACCACTCCAGTATTCCTGCCAAGAAAACCCCAAATGAAGTCATGAAGAATCGCATGTGACTGAAAACGACTGAACAACAAAAATCTTTTTTTTTTAATGTGTCACTGCTGAAGATATTTAATGTTGGTTCCCTAATCCTATTTTTCCCAGAGGTCCTGTGGTTTTTATATGATTTTGCATAGCTTGGTGATTTTTTAGGAATGCATATATCACATTGTAGCAGACCTCTAAGTGCCACCATTCCAGTGCAAGCCCTCATCCCTCCAGCCTGGTCTATAACAAAAGTTTGTTGGTGAGTCTGCCTGACTCATGTCTCTTTGTATTCTATTCCATCCATTAAAGTGATTTTCCCAAAATGCAAGTCTGACCAGGTTAGCCCCTTCCAGTGGCTCCCTATCACCTATAGGATTAAATGCAAAATCTTCTCTGCTTGGCATTCTAAGCCCTTCATAGTCTAGCTCCCTTCTACCTTTCCAGGCTTCTGACTCTCCTATGTGTATTCTTTGATCCAATGATACTGACCTCTTGGCTCTCCCACAAAGAAGACACTCCATTTCTCAACTCTGGGCGTTTTCTCTGGCTGTCCCTCATGCCTGGAAAGCTCTCCCTCCTTATCTTGCCTACTGACTTCCCTGGTTTTCATTTAACTAAATTTCCATCTTCTACGGGAAGCCTTCCACAATTTCTCTTAATTCTCATTCCTTCCCTGTGTTAATTAGCTACTATTTATCCTGCATATAGTTGGTTTGTATATGTTTGTGTGTTGTGAGCTCCTTGAAGGTAGGGGTTATCTTTTGCATCAGTACTTAGCACAGTGACTGACACATAATAGGCACCTGATAACTGTTTTTTAAATTGATTGATTGAACTGACTGTACAATGAAAAAGAAGAAAAAAGACACAGCCTCTGTCCCCAAGGGACTTTTGTTCTATAAGAGTTGGGGGGGGGTGGCACAAGGTTATGCTGGTAAATGTTTAACAACTGACTCTTTTAAAAAGAAATGTTGGCATGACAAACTTTAAAATTTAATCTTCATTCTTAACATGTTCTCCATCTTCTTAAGTCTCTAGATAATCACCAAAATAATAAATCAAGTCTGATTTGTGGCACTTGCCAATTTCTAAGGTATGAATGCTCACAACAAAAATGTAACAATTGACCAGACAGTATAAGCTGGCTTCAGCAAACCCCTGGGTGGGTGTCCTAGGTTAATAATACAAGCAATATAAGGAGTCTGAAGGGCAGTGGTGAGAGTGAAAGTAGATTCTAGGCATGGAAGACAGTTAGTTCAAAAGCATAGAGACTGAATGTCAAGTTCAGAGAACATCCGAGGGGTCAGTTTATTTGGAATATGGAGAGTTCGAAGGGGAATTATCTTAAACTTGGACCAACTGGGTAGAGATGAGATTGTAGATGTCTTTAAATGCTAAGCTTAAGAGTCTGTATTTAATTTTAGAGTCAATGGGGAGTCCCTGAAGCTTTTAATCTGGGAAGTGAAATAATCAGGCCTTTGGAAGACTAATTTAGCATTTAGAAAATGGAAACATTAATTCCTAGAAGCTAGAATGGGTTCACTAAGAACAAGTCAGATTAGACTAATTTTATTTGCTTTTTTTTCTCCCCATAGGGGAAGGGAAGGGGAAAACCATTTATGTTGCACCTACTGTGTTCCAGGCACTGTGCAAATATTGTCTCCTTTTATCCTCACAACAACCCTGTGGGGTAGGTGGTGTTATAATTCTCCATTTTAGAGTTTTGAGGAAACTGAGGCAAGCAAAGGCTAAGGGACTTGCCCACAGTCACATAGCTAAGTAAATTATCTGAGGCAGGATTTGAACTCCAGTATTCCTGACTTCAGATCCAGAGCTCTATCCATCTAGCTGCCTAAAAAGAATGTTTGCTTTCTGACACCAGATTTAGTTGATCAGTATCTGGACTTCAGCAAGGTATTCGTTGAAACTGGTTGATGTTCTTATGTACAAAAGTTGGTGCAGAAAATGGATTGATATCAAGAAAAAGGTGTGAACAAGAGGTGGTGGTAGTAGTAGTGGTGGTGGTGGTGGTAGTGGCAGTAGTGGCAGTAGTAGTAGTAGTAGTAGTAGTCATTCATAATAGCATTACTCTTAATACTATAGCATTACTATACCATATTAATACTACAATATTACTATATAATATTATATATACATATATAATATCATATAATAGTATTACTAATAGTCATTTCTTGTTCAGTTGTTTCAGTCGTGTCTGACTCTTTGTGACCCCGACCCCATTTGGGGTTTTCTTGGCAAAGAAACTGGAGTAGTTTGCCATTTCCTTCTCCAGCTCATTTGACAGATAAGGAAACTGAAATAAATAGGGTTGCTTGACTTGCCTGTGGTCATACAGCCAGTAAGTATCTGAGTCCAGATGTGAACTCAGGAAGACTTTTCCTGACTCCAGGCCTGGCACTCTATCCACTGCGCCACCTAGTGATATCATAGTTCTGCTTTAAAAATTGCATAGAGCTTTATATGCATGGTCTCACTTCAGCCTTACAAAACAATGAGAGGTATTATCCCCATTTTAGAGATGAGGAAACTGAAGCTATGGCACTGTAAGTGGAGAGAATAGAACAGAAGCCAGAGATATTGTGGAGGTGAAATCAACAAGACTAAAAGTAATGGCTAACATTTACATAGTGCTTTAAGATTTGCAAAGTATATTACACATTATCTTATTTGGTCCTCGCAACAACCCTGTGAGATTGGTGCTGCATTATCTCCATTTTACAGGTGCAGAAACTGAGGGAAACAGAGTTTAAGTGACTTGCCCAGGGTCACACAGCTAAGGTGGTATTCAGACTCGGGTATTTCCACCTTCAGGTCCAGCACATATTGAACCTGGTCACCTCAGTTGCTGGTTTTCCTCTTAAAATAGTACCTGGAACTGAACATAATGCTTCAGATCTGTTCCAACCTACGCGGAGTACTTATTGTGGGTTATAAGTATTATCCTAAGTACTTATTACTTTACTTGCTCTAGAAATTATACTTCTCTTTTTATCTTTAGTGCTCAACCCAGTACTCTGCACCTTCAATAAATGATCATTGAATTGACATATTTAAGTCAGGATTGCCAGCGGGCCAGTTTCCACCAATTTTTCACATGAACTGCTTTCTAGGAAATTGATTTTTTGGACCCAACTGCATTTTGCATTTTTTTTTTATAGTTCATCCTCCTGAGATGCAGCACAGAAGTCTGTGAAGACTTTTTTTTATGTTCAGCATATTAACTAGGCCTCCTGGGTTTATGTCATAAATTTAATGTCATCTACGCCATCCTCTAAGTCACTGATGAAAATGTTGAACAGAACAGAACCATTTGGAGCATGCTTCTAGAGACTTCCTTTTTTTCTTTTGATATCAGTCCATTATCAGCATTGATTTGTACACAAGAACACCAGGAGGTTTCACCAGATACCTTGCTAAAGTCCATCATGTCTATAGTATTCCCTTGGTCTGCCTGTCTAACGTCTAAAAGCAAATATCTTTTTAGACAGCTAGATGGATAGAGCATTTGGCCTGGAGTCAGGAAGACTCGAACTCAAATCCCACCTCAGACACTTATAAGCTATGTGATCCTGGGGAAGTCACTTAATTTCTGTCTGCCTTAGTTTCCTTAACTAACACAGGGAATTAGAACAGCACCTACCTCACAAGGTTGCTGTGAGGATAAAATGAGATGATATTTGTAAAGTGCTTATACAAATGCTTTTCCCCTTCCCTTCCCCTATGGGAAAAAAGCAAATAAAATTAGTCTAACCTGACTTGCTCTTGGTGAACCCATTCTGGCTTCTAGGACCCAATGCTTCCATTTACTAACGGCTCCCAACCATATGTTTAATAATCTGTTGTGTAGTTTTATTTGAAAGCTCCCCTCTGCTTCACATTTTGCAAATATCAGGCAGGTCTTCTAAATACAGCACTTGTGTTTTTTTTTCTTTTGGGCATGTGACCATTGACCAATTCAGTCATTAAAAATCTGCACAGCTGGAAATTCAGTTGCAAATCCTGTCTAAACAGTAACTAGGAGGAAGCTGAGAAACATTCTGCTCTGCTTCCTTTCAATATTTCCTGCCTCCTTTAATAAAACAATACCCTAGGAAATCTCCAATTCAGTATGTACAAAGACACCTTCAGTAATCTCTTAGGACACTGTAAAGCCTCAAAGACTATATTCAGAAAAAAAAAACTTTGCCCTTCCTTCAGAATATCCTACTACCTCCACAGGACCCTTGCTCCCTGGGGAAGCTCAATGGCCCATTCATTTCCTCCTCTGTCTCTAAATTCTTTCCCCCCAAAAAAATGACAGGGAAGGGAACAAGGCACAAAATATCAATGTCAGGAGCCCTTTATCTTTTCTCATGTTGCTACTACAATTCCCACTGCCAGTTATACATATTGTAGAATAGATCAAAATGCCAACAATTTAATTGGCTTACCTTCAATTCAATTGACTTTTCTAAGGTCATCTTGGGCATTAGTGGCTATGCTTGGACTAAATCCAGAGTATTATGATCAGGTCTGAGGATGAAAATTTAAGAAGGGTTGAGTAAGCTGGAGAGAGTCCAGAGAAGAACCACAAAGATGATAAAGGGACTTGAGTCTATATCATGAGAACTTCAATTGAAGGAAGAGGAGATGTTAAGGCTGGAGCCAAAAAGACTCAGGGAAAATGATAGCTATGTATTTCCATGGCTATTATGTGAAATAATACTAGCTAACTTTTATATAGTGCTAATTGTGTGTGCCAGGCACTGTGGTAAGCACTTTACAAATTATTATTTCATTTGATCCTCACAACAACCCTCTGGAGGTAAGTGCTATTATGACCCCATTTTACGGATGAGGAAACTGAGGCAAACTGGTTAAGTGCCTTGCCCAGGATCACAGCTAACAAATGTTTGAGTCAAAACTTGAACTCAGGGCCTTCCTGATGCTAGATCCAGCACTGTATCTACTGTACTACCTAGCTGCATTATATGGTATATAAATACATATGATATGTATATATACATACACACATCTATATACACATATATATGTGTGTATATATATATATATATATTTATAAGATGTTAGAAAAGAATCAGACAACATGATATTTATGTTCAAGTATTTGCATGGCTGTTATGTGAGAGAATAGATTTATTCTGTTTTACCCTACGAGCATTATCCAGAACAATGAGTGGAAAATCCAAGGAGGCAAATTTAAGCTTGACATCGAGAAAACTTCCTAATAATTAGAGCTCTGAAAAAGCTGTCTCAAGAATGGGCTGTCTCAAGAGGTTGTGGGTTGTCTTTCCTTGGAGGTCTTCAAGTGAAGATCAGATGAGTCTTTATCGGGTGTATTGTAGCAGTAATTCCTTCTGCACATGGGTTAGACTGGATCGATGCTGAAGTCCTTTCTAACTTTCAAATTTTGTAAAATAGGCTTTATAAGCTTATAACCTCCTCTCTAGTCCTTTTTTCTAAATACACATCCATCGCCAAGAATCCAGAGGAAAAACACACATCTACTCCAACACCCAATTTGATAAGATATCCCACTCCTTAGAGTGTAACATGCCAAAACAATTTTCATTTAGATGTTAATATTTTTTAACTTTTAAAATGTTTGTTGCTATTTTTTTATCTATGGAAAGAAAATTTTTCTTAAGGTTTTATTTCCTTTTAACTTATATAAGGCATGACAATTTTCATATGGTCTTTATAAGTTAAGCACCAGCTCAACAGTTCTATATTGTTGCTTGAAGGCTAACATTGACTATTTTAAATGCTGACTACCGTGCGGTACGTACTCCTTTTGTGTCAATTGTATTTATAAAAGTTAGGTACATTTAGTTAATTAAAACATTGAGATCTCTCTGGTAGCATTACTAAATTGGTACACTGCCCTAACGCTACAGCTCATGTGCTCCACTGCTACCCATGTCATGTCATTAAAAAAGTAAGGAAGAGCCTTGCATTTTGGGTGCACCTTTTGGGTGAAATTATGAGACAACATGGACAAGAGATGCTGGTGAGGCATGGAGAAGTTATGGTCTTCATCCCTGTAGGAAATACTATATCAGTGAGATGGTAGATACATTTTAATATTTGGAGTATTTGAGTGCCCTAACTGGTACCCATATAGTCTGAAAGAGTTAGAGAATCTGGTTTATCTTAAAAGAAATGACAATTATATCGTTTAAATTGCCAACAAACTGCCTGGAAAATTACAGTGTAAATCCTGAGTGGCTGCCTAACATTCCATAATGTCGAGTATACCAAAAGGCACTGGAAAGCCAGGTATGGCCCTCATTGCTTTTTTCCTTTTGGCTTAGAAAGAAACAGAATTTCTTTTTATGACTTCAAAGAGTCTTGTAGGCCAGCCACATATCCTTACAGTTCTGGGATATGAATTGCTTAAGAATCTGACAGTACTATGGGACTTCCTGTCATTGTACTAGAGTCACACACAATTTTGGCAGTCAAGGAAAAGAACATGAAAAAGGCCCTCAGATTAGCTTTGTAATCAATCAACAAATATTTAAGTGCCTATATGCTGGCAGTGGGCTTGCAATTCGTTTGTAATTTGTGATGTGAAAATAATACAAGCAATCAAGATAAATTTAGATGAGCAGGAAGGATAGCATCCAAAGCAGAGCAAACAGGATGGTAAAAGGCCCATAGAAAATGCCATATGAGAAACAATTTTGGAAACTAGAGATATGCAATGTTATTGTATTATCTTCTATGTTGCTGAAGGAGCATATGTATTAAATGCATATACAATCTGAATTTCGGTGCCCTGAGGCAAGGATCTAGTTCACTCCCCCCTAGTTACAACTTTGCATTGCATAATTCTAATGTAGCTACAAATGCCTAGGCAATAAGAAGTTTAACATCTTTATTGTAAACATTTCTTCTCCACAACCTTTGATTCTGCAGACAATATTGGACTCCTGATGCTATCACTTGTTCTGAGAGTGTAGGTCTATGGGATATTGCCAGTCGTAATTGGTTCTTTCCCATTAAGCCTGGGTAATAGCTTGTGTTTGATTAGGCATTATAGATAAAAAGTCATCTCTTTAGGAGCAGAAGCTGACACTCTTCTCTTTTTGTATCCATAGGACCTCAGACTTTACCTGGCACATTGTTATCATTCAGTCATTTCAGTCATTTCCAAGTCTTTGTGACCACACTTGGGGTTTTCTTGGCAAAAATACTAGAGTGGTTTGGCATGTCCTTCTTCAGCTCATTTTACAGGAGGAAACAAGGCAAACTGGGTTAAGTGATTTGCCCAGGGTCACATAGCTAGTGAGTGTCTGAGACAAGATCTGAACTCAAGTCTTCCTGATTCCAGGTCCAGTACTCTGTCCACTGTGTCACCTAGATGCCCATATGCCTACCACATAGTGAGTATTTAATAAATGCATTTTGACTGATTAATAGTTGCAGTGGCAACCATGTTCTTGGCTTTGCCTCATGACCTACAAGGCTACATGGCCGCTTATTCATACTATCACCTAATTCCTAATTACTGTATGCCAGACCATTCTTCTGCTCCTCTCTTCCCTTTTCACTGAAGTTGTACTTCAATGAGCATACAGAGCTTCTAGTTATTCCACTTCATATCAGGCGATAACTGGCTAGGTAGCCACCCAGCTGGCGTTTATCCATTGCTCTTGTCCATTCAAGCAGATCAAGGATGGCTTCAATCCCAGTAGGCTGACTTTTTTCCAGGACCTCACCGCCAGTGGCTAGTGTTACCTTTCAGCGTTATGTATGGCACCAGGGAAATGGCTTAAATAATTCTATCTGACATCTGACAGGTCCAAGTTATGCAACACACAGAAGGTACATCATGGACATCCCTGATCATTTAGTATGTGTTGGGACTTGATGCCTTAATAGGTCCTGGCAATTGTGTGTGCGCACGTGTGTGTGTGTGTGTGTGTGTGTGCGTGTGTGTGTGTGGTTGTTGTTGTTTTGGACTCCAAGCCCAGTACTCTATCCCCTGTGCCACCTAGCTACCTCAAGGTACTGCTAGTGCCCTTAAAATTTTAACCCAAATCTCACAAATATACAAGGATCATCATGTATGTTAAAGAGTGGATAGTTATGAACAATACAGCCTTCAAATACAAATGACTAGATTCATTTTTCTTTCAACTACACAAACACAAATTAAGCTTTTTCATGTTTCAGTGCAAAAAAGATTTCTTGATAGTTTGAATAGAATCGACATTTTCATATGATGATACAACTGTTTTGTTGTTTATGTTTTCAAGAGACTTCTACCTTCTTTTAACAAATAAAAGAAAAAATGGCTGAAACTTATACTGCCATGTGAAATGTGGTTCTTCCAATAGGCTTTGGGTTTGATCCAAGACCTATTTAATTACAGTAAGTCTTTGTTTATTTTTCTTTAGGAGTAAGAAAGTTGATTTGAATTCAGTTATGATGGCTTTGGTCACAAACTCTTGAGCCTCTTTTTATCACAATCCTATCAAACATGACGTGTGTTTACGTGGACATTTTATTCCTATCATAGTCATAGTGATGATAGGAGTAACATGTTTAAAAACATTTTAAGGTTTACATAACTCTGAGTAGTTCTTTGAGGGCACTATTATAAGTTGAATTCACCCTATTTTACAGATTCTCTCTGAACAGATATTTAAGTCCAGCCAAACACTAGAGAGTGAAAAAAAGCCTTTGCTATATTAATTTTAAATCTTCCTTATTTTCTTGAACATGTATTATAACTCTAATACTTTCCATGAATCAACATGATAAAATGTGTTTGTGTTGCAGCCCACGCGTGAGAATATTCAAGATATTTATGTAATGTATGTACAATATGTGTATAATATGGATAAGGGCAGTTAGGTAATACAGTGGATTGAGTGCCAGGCCTAGAGTTAGGAAGACTCATCTTCCTCAGTTCAAATCTAGCCTCAGATGCTTACTAGCTGTGTGACCCTGGGCATGTCACTTAACCCTGTTTGCCTCAGTTCGTCTTCTGTAGAATGAGCTGGAGAAAGAAATAGCAAAACATGCCAGTATCTTTGCCAAGAAAGCCCCAAATGGGGTCACAAAGAGTTGGATATCACTGGAACAACTGAACAGGAACATAATATGTGTATCCATGTGTGTGTGTATGTATGTAAGCATATATGCCACAGTGTATATATGTATATTATATACATGTATGTATTATGTACACATAAATAATAATGCATAATACACACATGTATGTGTGTATGTGCTATTAATCTTGACCAAAGAGAGAGAATGCCATGAGCCACTCCAGTAAGTCAAATGCTAATAGGTTTGAAAATGTATTAGTGATGCAAATGTGAAGTTACCTGTATTGTGTAAATAGAATAAAGAAAATAATGTAATCTATGAGAATATCCTAGTGAAACAGTCCTAGAGGACTTGACTAAGTTAGAAAAGCAGGGAGACAGCAAAATTAGTTCCCAGTCAGCTTTTTTTTAAGCTGTTATCCGAAGTTAGATAATTATCTTAGTGGTTTTGAATCACCCTGTATATATCCCTGCAAGTCCCCATTGAGCCTCTTTTCAGATAAGGACACTATGAATGAATAAATGCATGAAACGGGCCAGTTTCCACATGTGAGATTGTAATGTACATAGGCACAAACAATCCATCAGTGTTCTCTAGGTCAAATATATTTGATAGCAGGGCCCCTGCTATTACTAAAAATGGAAAGAAAAGTAGTATGTACTAAAAAGACACGGGACAATTAGTATCAGCTGATGCACAATGAAATGAGCAGAATCGGAACAATAAACAGTGACTGCAATAAGATAAAAGAAAAGAACACGAAAAAGAAGCCAGACTCTGAGTGATTGTAATGACTAGTCTTGATCTTGGAGAAGAGATCATGGAAAATATCACCTTCCTCTTGGAAGACAGGTAAGAGATTATGGGGAGGAGAGGCGGGAGGGGGGGGGGCAGGGTGAAGTGGGCATGCAGAGATTTTCATACACTATACTACCAGGCAAGGTTATTGCATGGCTGGTT
Organism: Phalanger gymnotis; assembly: GCA_028646595.1. Lineage (NCBI taxonomy): Eukaryota > Metazoa > Chordata > Mammalia > Diprotodontia > Phalangeridae > Phalanger > Phalanger gymnotis. Next base: position 170,819,161 of record CM053627.1, read on the forward strand.
TTTGCTAAATTGGTTTCATTTGGTTAAAAGGGAGAGTTCAGTGCTGGGACTGAGGTTTGAGGGATGGTATGTTCAAAAATGACTGTGATGTAAAAAACACAAGGCATCTTAATTGTATTAAAAATAGAGCATTAAATTGAGATGTGGTCTTTGTGTGGCACCTATGTGGAAGAAAGATTGTTAGTTTTCTCTTTTGATTAAGTGCAGGCTGTTTAATACTGTGGGAATTACCTGTTTTGTCCTTCCTCTGGCAAGAGAACATCAGGGGCCCCAAAATCTCCCCCTGCAGATGCATCATTCTACTCTAACATCATACAGTCCATCTGTGGAAGCAACCTAATTCCTATATCCCTTTTGCAGCTATTTTACTATTTTATTTTGGGAGAATGGTACTCAAATACCTACTTTTTCAATTTAGAAGATCCTGGGTATATAATCAGAGCTACAAGAACTATCCTTATTGTCTTTGGATTTTTTTTTTAATAAAATGTGTTTATCTCTGTTTAGATGGAAAAGGAGTGGTGAAATTCAACACTGTAGAGGATGGGAGTGGGAACAGAAAGATTTTTTTTGGTGTTTTCTTTTTCTTCTCTTTAACCTGCGCAGTACTTTCAAGTGGCTTATGGAAAGGATTAAAAGTAAGGAACGTAAAAGACAAATAGAATTTGTTTCCATTGTCTGTCTCTGAAATTCCCTGAGTAGACTGAAAGTTCAGTTGAGGTCTATGAAAATATTAGAGAATGCCAAAGGGACAGCCGCCAAGACTTGAGTCTTTGTACAAGAACTGAATCACTACCAGCAGCTCAGAAATTCAAAAACCTTGGCAGGAAAAGAATAGTCCTGCAAAAGGGGAAGAAAATATATTGAGGCTACCAGATTTAGAAATGTATAAAAGAATGCCCACATTGAAGCTCAACCAGTTCTGCCCCTCTAGGTGAACAAGTACAATATTAAAGCATGATGATGAACTAAAACAAATTTTAAATGCCATTTGTTCCTATACTCAGGCTAAACAAATGGGAACTAATCTGGGCCAATAGCATGCATAATGACTAATAATCCTGTCAGTTTCCAAGATACAGGTTACAGACTTAATGAAGTAGATAGAGGGGTAGCCTTGGAGTCAGGAAAACCTGGTTTCACATGCTACCTTTAACACATCCTAGTTGTGTGACTATGGGTGAGTCACAAAACCTCTAAGTATCCCAGGCAACTTTCAAAGACTATAAACAGAATGACTACAAACTAAATTACAACTAAAGCATTGCTTATTTACATTTTTGGAGGACTTTACATCAGAAATCACAAGTACTTCCACCCCAACATTACCCTACATATTATATAAACATTTATGTATGTGTGTATGTAAATCATATATTTGTATACATAATACATACATATATCTGTATTTTTGTGTATGTGTATGCGTGCATATGCATGCTGTGATTGGAGTCAGAGAACCTGTGTTCGAATATTTACTATAACTTTGATCTCAGAGAAGTTGTTTAGATTCTCTGTGTCTCAGTTTCCTTATCTGAAAATTAGAGATTTTCAAACTTGTCCACAGGCTGCAAGTGGCCAGCAAGATGCCTGAGTGTGCTCAGAACCAGATTAAAATGTAATTAGGAAATGTTTGTCAAAATGAATAAAAATATAGCACAAAATAAATAATATACTTTTGTGGTTCTTAAGGGCCCACGAAGGGTGTTGAAAAAAATGTGATTTCTGCCTAGTACTCTGAGTGTGAAGAAATTCAATGAAGCACAGGGTAAACTGAGGGAACAATATGGCTCCTAAGGTAGCCAAGGGCTTAGCCATCTAATTAGTTGCACATGAATGAGGTGCCAGACCTGGAGTCAGGGAGATCATCTTCCTGAGTTCAAATCTAACCTCAGACGCTTATGAGCTGTATGACCCTGTGCAAATCATTTAACCCTGTTTGCTTCAGTTTCCTCATCTGTAAAATGAGCTGGAGAAGGAAATGGCAAAACACTCCCGTATCTTTGCCAAAAAACGTTGGACAAAACCGAAATGACTGAACAACAATGAACAATTGGTGGTTTCCTAAGTCAGTTATACTTCTGGGATACATTTCTATTTGAATTTGACGACAATAGATGACTTTGAAGGTTTCTTCCATCTCTAAATCTCTAATCCTATATTCCGAGACCCAACAACATCTTCAAAATTGTGATAGCGATACTATATTACATATTTCACAAGGGTGTCGCAATGAAAATATATTATAAACTTTGAAGTGCTATGTGATTTTTAAAATTACTAGCAACATGGAAAATGTGAAATGTTAATGGAGGGGCTTGGTAGTAAAGATGGGTTGTTTCATAACCTGTCCAGACCTTGAATTCTTCGTGTATAAAATGAGAGGGTTAAACTAGATAACTTCAAAGATCCCTTTGAACTCCAAAAAATCTTTAATCCCATTATGATCCTATGATCTTATTCTACTAAATATTTAAAGTAGGGATATCTCAGAATTATTCAGGGTTTTAAAGAGAGATGCTGTCATAAAAAAAATTTGGACAATATTCCTTGGCTTTACGTTTCAACTAATGTAAAATATTTTCATACAGTTTTATTTTACAAAGGAAATTTGAATATTTTATAAAGAGGTTATTTGATTATGATATAACATTTTATAAAGAGATTATTTGATTATGATATAACATTTATATGGTATCTTAACTAAGTTTTATATATACATATTTTTTTACTGAGATGTTTCCCAAATTGAAGTACTAACACTTTATATTATGAGCAGAATTTATCAATTTAACTAAATGATATCAAGAGTAAATGTTTGGTTTATGATTCTCCGCTCTTAAAACAATTAAGACATTTAACTGTAGTGAAGGAAAAATAACAACAGAGGGCACTCTAGTTCTCTAGCTGATTCAAACACAGAGCAATGATAGCCATTTCAGCCTTCCAGGAAAGACTGGACAACTTGGGGATCTGGATGTTTTGTTAAGGAATGAATGAAAACGTAACATAAAACTGCACTGTTTCTACCGGCCAGCTTAAGAACACCATGCCTTTCCCCACACAAGAAGCCATATATCCCTTTTCTTGCTTACATAATTAGGTGCCAACAGGGGCATAAAACTCTGTTCATCATTCTGCAGATGAATTGGTCATTTCAGACATTTTCATAGTTAACAAAAAAACAAGTATTTCATGCATACAGACATTGCCTGATTTCACTGAACATATATCGAATACAGGAAAAAATGTTAATCCAAAAATGTTAAACGAATGGGTTATTGGTTACTATTGCAGGCTCAATTCCCCCATTTTAGAGATGGTTGATAATAATAATTATTATGTAGTTCACATTTATATAACACTTAAAGATTTATAAAACGCTTCACATTGATTCTCATTTAATCCTCACAATAACCCTGCAAGTTTCGGTACAATCACTATCCTTGTTTTACAGATAAGGAGACTGAGTCTAAGCAGGGTTAAATGTCTTGCCCAGAGTCACACAGCTAGTAGGTGCAGAGGGATTCCAACACAGGTCGTCCTGACTCCCATCTCTAGCACTCTATCTCCTATACTACCTTGCCTCCCTTACTTTAAAACTGCTATCTAGAGGTTACCAATTTTCAAAAGGCGTGCAATAGCAACACCAGTGTTTTTCTGAACATCATTTCATCTTTCTGGATTCAGAAGGTCATTGCTAGGTCTTCTGTTTCAAGATCATATATATAAATGAAGACTCTTGCATACTCTGGAATTTTGTTTGTGTGTGTGTGTGTGTGTGTGTGTGTGTGTGTGTGTGTGTGTGTGTGTTACCAGACTTGTAATTTCAGTGTAGAGAGTTCCATTAAGGAACCACCATTTCATAATATCACCATCTTTGGAATTAACGGGATTTTATTTTTTTTTTTGATTAGTAAACATTTATTTTCTCTACCTCCCATCTCTTCTAATTAAAAAAGAAAGAATAACAAAACCCTTGGAACAAATATGCATAGTCGATGTCTCATTCTGTATCTTAAATCCATTACCTTTCTGTCAGGAAGTAGGTACCATATTCCTCAGTCCTCTGGATTCATGGTTGGTCATGGTATTGATAAAAGATCCTAAGATTTTCAAAGTTGTCTGTCTCTGCAGTTAAAATTTACAGTCTCGAGCAGTTCTCTGGCATGCTGAGGGCTTAAATGACTTGCCCGATGTAATATAGCCCAGCATCAGTGTTTGAAGCAAGACTTGAACCTAGGTCTTTTGATTCCAAGTCCAGTATTCTAGACACTATGCCCCACTGCCTTTCATCCTGGAAGTTACCCTTTTTAAAATAAATCTCTAATATCTCTCCACTTGGCTTACCATTGTGTTTTCATAATAAAATGAGATTTTAAAAATTCTGGTTTCCTAAGTTTGGGGGCTATTCGGATTCTATATATATTAACATCGAATGGACCAAATATATCTGTATATATAATTTAGAGCCAAGTATGGTTTCAGTTTTGGGAAGTTTTGTACTTAACGGCTTATGTTAACAAATTGGTTTAAAACATTTCCTAGTCTTCAGGATATACAGATTGGATTATTAAGAATTGTACGAATTAAAACACTTTTTTAACAAAATGAAATTATAGTACTAATTAACACAATGCTTGACTCAGGCCCCACAACTACGAATATATCATAAGGATGTTGCTAAAAGGGAGGTGGGGTCCTGGGAAGACCTAGCTAGCCTAATGTTCTATCTCAGTCAGCCTTAATTGGGCTTAGGATCCGATTCTTCCATTCTTCTACATGTCCTTAAACAGATTAATCCTTCTCTGTCTCAGTTTCAGGACCTGTTAAAAATAAACACTTTTTTCCTCATCGATTCTCCAGTAGGCTGTGATAATTAGTGAGCGAACAAGCCTCTATAATTCTCTTTGTACCACAACACCCACAGTTAAGCATCAAAACATTCTTTGATGATGGTGATGATGATTAAATAGAATTCTTTTGATGAGAAACTTTATGAATGCAAAGCATATAATAAACTGATTATTGCTAATTCACCTGAGCTATGTAATCCACTCATCCTTCTAGGAGGAGGGAGGATGGCAGCACCCACTAGAACAACAGGTGAGGATAATGCCTATGGGGAAAAGTATTCTCCCATCAATGAGCCATCCCTGGATAGAGCAATGACACCTAAGCTGCATGTTAACAGTAGTTATTCTCTAGTTATTTTTAAAGATATAACACCATTTAACATAAAACACCTATTAAAAGACAATATATGGATGTGAAACTACTTCTGATCAATTGTTGAGCTTCTTAACCTTTAAGGTATTTTTTTTGGAGGGGGGAAGGCAGGGCAATTGGGGTTAAGTGACTTGCCCAAAGTCACACAGCTAGTAAGTGTGTCAAGTGTCTGAGATCAGATCTGAACTCAGGTCCTCCTGACTCCAGGGCTGGTGCTGTACTCACTGTGCCACCTACCTGCCCCAACGTTTAAGTTTTTTAAATCAATTTTTAGCTGATTTTAACCTGCATTTATTAGGTGACTTCAATGTACTAGTCATTGAGGATGCAAAGGCAAAGGGACAGTTCCTATCCTTATTATCCATATTGCTCTGGGTCTTCTCATGTCATTCTGTATCAGTTTGTGCCATCTTTTTTTTACAATTGTATATAATTTTTATTTTTTGTAATTACAATTTAACAACATTTACAAGGCAAAATTAAATTTAAAAATTAAATAAAATTTGTAGGACAGCTAAGTGGTGCAGTGGGTAGAGTGCCAGGCCAGGAATCAGGAAGCCTCATCTTCAGGAGTTCAAATCTGTCCTCAGACACTTGCTAGCTATGTGATCTTGAGCAAATCACTTAACCTTAGTTGCCTCAATTTCCTCATCTGTAAAATGAGCTGAAGAAGGAAATGCCAGCATCTTTGCCAAGAAAATCCAAAATGAAATCACAAAGAGTAAGATATGACTGAACAACAACAAATTTAAATGTATAATTTTTAATTTATATAATTATACAATACAATTACATTTATGTAAAACTGTGAATATATAAATCCAGTCCTTTTATGATTATACAAAATTCATCTCCATTTGTTTAAGTTATTCTAAGAGAACTTGGGCCCTAGCTTCATTTGTATTTCCCTTCAATTTTGAGAGTCCTTGGCTAAATATGGATAATATAATTTCTTGGATAAGTAAACCTAAGCTATGAATCAATGGACTCAGTCAGATGTTTGGGTCAACATAATTTGTAAGATGTTCAAAAATGTTCAAGAAAACATTTTAAAAAGTAGACCTATTTACACTTTGAAAATGTATCCTTCCACTGGAGATGCTATGGTAGAAAAAGAGCAAGGTTTGGAGTCAGAGGATCTGAATTAGGTACTTCTTCCATTTACTGCCTGTATAGCCTTGGGAATTTAATTGGGAGGGGCTCCTAATTTATCTTCCAGCACTGTCAACAATCTTATCATCCTATGAATTCTTCATTACCATTATCACACTCAGCTCTGTCTCATAGGATCTGACACATCTGTTAATCAGTGTGAAGTCACTAGTAATAAGATAATAAAGCTAGGAGATTAGTCTTAAGCATCCTAAAGAATTTAGTTGGTTTATTGATATGGAACCACTACTTTCCATCAGAACTGAATCTAAATGTTCTAGGCTACCTAATGGCATTCAAAACACAAACTTTGAACCATTTCCCCTCACTTCTAAAATATTCTATGCATTTCATAGTCATAGACCAATTAGTTCTTATGTAAAGAAACAATGAAGACCACAACTATAATTTCCTCAATATTTTGAGTTTAAAATGTTTAAGTTTAGTGTTTGCCCTCCTATTAAGAGTAGATAATGGTAGTGAGCTACTCTTAAATTGAGTTTGATATTTTTTGATATTTGATATTTATTTGATATTTGCTGATTCTCTAAGGTTTTCTAAGTAAATCATATCATTAGTAAGGACAGTTATAATACCACTTTAAAAAAATAATTTTAGATTATACTGTCTGCTGAGATTAGTTAAAAAATTGACAGAATAATCCATGTAGAAATAGTTATTGAAGAATATACTATAATGCGACATTGTTCTAAGCAATAGAAATTTCCAGTTTAGTTGGAAACAAGACTAATGTATATCAAATAGTTTGAGACCATATGTAATTAAATGTCGAATTATATTGCTCACTCCTTTTGGATATATGTCATTTCCAAAACATTTATATGCATATAATTTGAAGCCAACTATGTTTTCAACTTTGAATAGTTTCGAATACTTAAACCAGAATAAGCAACTTTGATGTCCTTCTGGACAATAGTATAACTGCCTTTTACCAAAACAGATCTAAATTTTGTGTCATATAATGTTCATAGATATATAAATAAAATGCAAATAAAGTATAAATAGTGTGGGGTAAGCCATGAAACTAAAAACAAGTTAGGGGAACTTTTAAGTTAGGGTTACTAACACAAGGAAAATGTCCATTCTAAATGAGATTAATATTTTAAAGCATTTAAAATAGGAATTTTGAGTTTTAAATCCTCAATCTAGAACATAGTTAATGAGAGCTGCTTGCTTATTCTTGAGATAATGAAGGATCAAAGTTTGCATTGAATTCCTGCAGTGTTTTTTCATACTAATCAAATACAATACAAAATTTAATATAATTTTAATGCAATCTTTATTAAGTTTTTACTGTACACAGAGCACCATGCCTAGGCACTGAGGGAGACTCCATGTTTGTACAAGATAGTCCTTGCCCTCATGGAGAACTTTATAATCTACTAATGGGATTTAATACGTACAAAGATAACAATAAAAAAGTAATATACAATGTATTATATTAAAAAGATGTAAAGATGGTGGTTTATGAGGTTGGGGTAGGACAAAGCGAATTTTGGAGTTGGAAGGTACTTCAGCAGCCATTGAGCCATACGACAGCAGAATCCTCTCTACAGCATACCTATAAGGTGGTCATCCAACCTCTTCTTGAAGACTTTCAATGAGGGCAATCCCAAGCTTCCCTGAGGTATTCCATTCCACTTTTGGAGTATTCTTGTTGTAAAGCTCTACCTTACTGAGAACCTCTTTTTGTGTCCCCAGGGCTTAGCCCAAAGTCTGACACAGAATAAGGACTTCCTAAATGTTTTTTGACTCACCAAGCCTAAATTTTCCCTTACCTACCTTCCAACCATTACTCCTAGTTTTGCCCTTTGAGGGCCAAATAGAAAAGTCTATTTATTCCCTCTTCCACATGACAAGTCTTCAAGTAGTTGAAAACTATAGAGTCTTCTCCAGGCTAAGCATCTTCAATTCCTTCAACTAATCTTCATATGGTATGGATCTGAGATGAATTGGAGATCATAGTACAGAGCAGATTGCGATTCAGGTGATACTTTTTTGAAGCCAGCCTCTGGACCAAGTTTGCAGAATGGTGATAGTTTCTCATGGTAATGAGGTCATTCATACTCAGTGGAGCTAAAGCAGAAAAGAGAAAAGGCAGGGAGAGTCAGGAGTTCTAAAACCCCAGAGAATAGGAGAAGCCTTGATGCTAGCTTTCAAGAAGCCTGGACACTGGGAAATGCTGAATTCTGCCCCTGACCCCCAAAGCAAACTGTCCTCAGCTCATTGACCCAACAGCCAGCCTGGTATCTATATCATGATCAAGCCACCCAAAAAGCCCATGCTACAGCACACTCATGACATGGACTTTAAATGTACCATTTTTTAAACCTTTGAACACAGTAGGGGCATAATATATGTTTATTACTGTTAAGTTTTAAAGAATGAGGATGAACTCAACATGGGGAAGATGTTGGCATATGGCATGTATTTCAAGAGAGAGCTAGGTGGTTCTTCAACCTTGTTTTCTAGGATGAGAAGGATAATATAATACACTAGATGACAGACCAAGAGACAAAGAGATCCTTAAGATTCAGGTCACTAAGGTTAAATTTATGTCAAATGAGCTTGATGGGCAAATTTAATGTTTCTTAAATTGATTCTCGTAATACAGAACTGATCGAACTGACAAAACTGAGACTTTGAAAAGGGGAATTATTTATCCAAGGTCACACAGCTGATGACAGAGACAAGTTTTGAATCCAGTTATCCTAAATCTAAACCCAGCACTTGCTCCTTCTACTAGCACCAGCCTTTGTGCTTGGTGCAGAAAAGTGTTTTTCAAACTTGATAGCACCACCTATAAATGAATCAGCTGAACTCTGTCCATGTTAAAACAGCACCAAAGGATATTGTGAGGTGTCCAAGCTGAAGTATCAAAGTACCTTGAGAAGGCAGCATGTATCTGGCAGGCCAAACCACTGTCTTCTCCTTACTCCTTACTCCCTCCATTCAGATCCCAGTAGAGGAAGTGTAGGAACCTGTTCCCAGCAGCTCTATGAATAGCAGGACCTCACAACATTCCCTAGCATTTTCAGGATCTTCAGCCCCAGTGGCTTCAGCAACCACAGCTACTGTAGATCCAGAAAAGGGAGTTCTCAATACCAAAATCTTTGGCATTGTCAAACGGTTTTGTTTATGGGAATGGCACTAAGATGCATTACCATTTAATTTGCTGCCGCTCACTAAGGACCTCTCCATCTGTCTTTCCTCCAAACCCTCCAAAAGGTATTGTCTCACTCTATTAGAATGTAAGCTCCTTGAGGGTAGGGCCTATCTTGCCTTTCTATTTGTATCTTCTGTATTCAGCACAGTGCTTTGCCAGTGGTAATAACAAATAATAAGCATTTAAATGGTTTTTCATTCACCAATTCAAATCTAATAAAATGAAATTTAATAAGGCTAAATGAATAATTCAGAACCTGTGGTAAAATATTCAGTTTCCTAAACAATGGATGGGGGAGGCAAGGCTGGACAACAGTTTCTGTGAAAAAGACCTGGGAGTTGTAATGAGTAAAAGGAGTAAACAGTAACTAAAAGTGCTAATTTTATCCTAGATTGCATTGAAAGGAAC
>CM053627.1:170829636-170854448 GCA_028646595.1 Phalanger gymnotis
AGTCTTTCACAACATGAGTGTTGTGGAAAGGTTATACATAATGATACGCATGTGGCCCAAGTTCAATTGCTTGACCTCTTAGAGAAGGTGGGTGGGAAGGGAAGAGGGGAGAGAATTTGGAACTCAAAGTTTTAAAAAATAGATGTTCAAAAACGAAAACAAAAAAGTTTTTGCATGCAACTAGAAAAATAAATAAACTCCATCAGCTTCTCATGGGAACAAAAAGAAAGAAATTACAGAGGTCTTTTTGCTACCCCTGAGCCAGGACTCTGTTGCTTTGCCCATATTTGGATCTGGGTCACAGTCCTGGTGGCAGTCCCAGGGCAAGGAGGAGCATGAGCATAGCAGGGCTTGGGGCCTGAGGGGAACAGGGACCCTGGTCACAGTTACAGGACAGAAAAGAATGCTTGTGGTCACTCACATATCAGAGCACAGGCCAAGAGATAGTGAACGCCTCTCCTTAGATCACACCGTAGAAGAACTGAAAACTTAAACGTCCCTAGAAGTATCTGAAAACAGCTGCACAAAACCCCTGAAGCTTGAGACAGTGCACCCTCCATCCTGAAAGCAGAGCTCTACTTTAACAAACAGTTAGAAGTCAAGTGATAGGGAAAATAAGCAAACAACAGAAAAACTCTGACTACAGAAAGTTATCATGGTGACAAGAAAATCAAAACACACACTGAGAAGAAGATAACAAACTTAAAGTTCCCACATTCAAAGCCTCCAAGAAAAAATATGAATTGGTCTCAGGCCATGGATGATCTCAAAAAGAATTTTGAAAATCAAGTAATGGAGGTAGAAGAAAAATTGGGAAGAGAAATGAGAGCGAGGCAAGAAAATCATGAAAAACGAGTCAATACCTTGGTAAAGAAGACACAAAAATACTTAAGAAAATAACACCTTAAAAAACAGACTAGGTTAAATAGTAAAAGAGGTCCAAAAAGTCAGTGAGCAGAAGAATGCCTTAAAAAGCAGAATTGGCCAAATGGAAAAGGAGATCCAAAAGCTCACTGAAGAAAATAATTCCTTAAAAATGAGAAGGGAGCAAATGGAAGCCATTGACTTTATGAGAAATCAAGACACAATCAAACAAAACTAAAAGAATGAAAAATAGAAGACAATATGGAATATCTCATTGGAAAAACAACTGACCTGGAAAAATAGATCCAGAAGAAATAACTTTAAAATTATTGTTCTACCTGAATGTCATGATCAAAAAAAGCCTAGACATCATCTTTCAAGAAACTATCAAGAAAAACTTCTGTGATATTCTAGAACCAGAGGGTAAAATAGAAATTGAAAGAATCCAATGATCACCTCCTGAAAGAGATCCCAAAATGAAATCTGCCAGGAATATTATAACCAAATTCCAGAGTTCGCAAGTCAAGAAGAAAATTTTGCAAGCAGCCGGAAATAAAAAATTCAAGTGTCATAGAGCCACAGTAAGGATAACACAAAATTTAGCAACTTCTACATTAAAAGATCAGAGGGCTTAGAATATGATATTCTGGAGGGCAAAGTAGCTAGCTACAATCAAGAATCACCTACCCAGCAAAATTGAGTATAATTCATTGGGGAGGGGGATGGACATTCAATGAGATAGAGGATTTTCAAGCATACTTGATGAAAAGACCATAGCTGAATAAAAAATTTTACTTTGAAATACAAGACTCAAGAGTGGTATAAGAAGGTAAACAGGAAAGGAAGATCATAAGGGACTTAATGAGTTTAAAATGTTTACTTTCCTACATGGGATGATGATATTTGTAACTCATAAAACCTTTCTCATTATTAGGGTAGTCAGAAGGAGTATGTATAGACAGAGGCATAAGTGTGAGTTGAATATGAAGTGATATTATCTAAAAAATAAAATTAAAGGGTGAGAGAGGAATGTACCAGGAAAAAACAGGAAGGGAGAGGTAGAATGGGATAAATTATCTCACATAAAAGAGGCAAGAAAAAGCTTTTACAATGGAAGGGAACGGGAGATGTGAGGAGGAGTGATTGAACCTTACTCTCGTCAGAATTGTCTCAAAAAAGAAATAACATACATACACAGTGGGGTATAGAAATCTATCTTACCCTACAGAAAATTGGAGAGGAAAAGAATAAGAGAAGGGAGGGGTGATAGAAGGGAGGGCAAATTGGGGGAGGGGGTAGTTAGAAGCAAAAAACTTTTGTGGATGCACAGGGTAAAAGGGAGAGAATAGAGTAAATGGGGGGAATAGGATGAAGGGAAATACAGTTAGCAATAGTAACCGTGAAAAAATTTTGAAACGGATTTCTCTGATAAAGGCCTCAATTCACAAACATATAGAGAAATGAGTCAAATTTATAAAAATAAGAGCCATTCTCCAGTTGATGAATGATCAAAAGATATGATCAGTTTTCAGATGAGGCAATCAAAGCTATCTGTAGCCATATGAAAAAATACTTTAACTCACTGCTTATTGGAGAAACGCAAATTAAAACAAGTCTGAGGTATTACGTCATACCTATTAGATTGGCTAATAGAACAGAAAAGATAAATGATAAGTGTTGGAGGGGATGTTGTAAAAACGAGACATTAATGCACTGTTGGTGGAGTTGTGAATTTATCCAACCTTTCTACAGAGCAATTCGAAACTATGCCCAAAGGGCTATAAAACCATACATATCTTTTGAACTAGAAATACCACTACTAGGTGTGTATCCCAAAACTGATTTTTAAAAAGGAAAAGGATCTATATGTATAAAAAAATATTTATAACAATTCTTTTCTGGAAGCAAAGATTTAGAAATTCATGAGATGACTATTAATTGGGAAATGGCTGAACAAGTTGTGGTATGTGATTATGATGGAATGCTATTGTACGACAAGAAATGATGAGCAGAATTCTCTCAGAAAAACCTAGAAAGCCTTGCATGGGCTGATGCATAGTGAAATGTACTGTGTGCAAAGTAACAGCAATATTGTAAGATGATCAGCTGCAAATGACTTAGCTATTCTCAGCAATACAATGGTCCAAGACAACTCTGAGGACTTATGATGAAAAATGCTATCCATCCCCAGAGAAAGAACTGATGGTGTCTGATTATAGATTGAGGCGTACTTTTAAACTTCATTTTTCTTGAGTTTTTTTGTCTGTGTTTTCTTTCACAAATTGACTATTATGGCTGTTTTTCATGACTACGTAAGTATGATGTGTATAGAATTGCTTGCCTTCTCAATGAGGCGGGGTGGGGAGGGAGGAAGGGAGAGAATTTGGAACTCAAAATTTTAAAAATAAATTTTAAAAATTGTTTTTGTATGTAACTGGGGAAAAATAAAATACTAAATAATTTTGCAACATTCAGAAAAAAGCAAAAAAAGAGGAAAGCAGCCTTAATACTGCAATGAGAGTTAACATAAGGTTCGTTTCTGCAAAACACTTGTGATGATCTGTCATAATTTTAAGATGGCTTGTGATGCTAATGCTCGGTGATCATGGTTTTTAAACAGTCTGAAATTTGAACTTCAAAATGCAAGAATCCATAAGATTTTGATCATGTGATTACACAGTTGATGAGGTACAACTACTGGGTAAATAGAAGGAAATGAAGAAGCTTCTATGGTACAGTACAGGGAACTCAAATAAGGACGTGCATGTGTATCTCACTATGGGAATCAATTTGCACTTGAATGTTGATCCCTTATGGTGGTTTGGAAATAATTTGATGACAGGTTGAGAAACTGTAAGAACGCGATGCACTTAGTCAGAAATGTTCAGCTTTTAACGCAAGCACCGCGTAGACACCAAAATCATCATGTGTATGATCACGGCCATTTCAAATCACTGCAGAAACAAGCCTACAGTGCCTCAAAGATGCATATGATTGTTGTCACAAAGGAAATATATATTTGCAACATAATTGGATAATTATTTACTGCTTAAGTTGTCATTAAAGTGACATTTAGTATTAATCCCTTGGACTATCATGGTAAATCCACTGAAGGGGAACCACTTATCTAGTCCAAACTCTTCAAAAAATGTATATATTTACTTACAAGTTATATACATGTATTGTCAAATTAATAATTATGTACATTGAAAAACTTATTTAAAAACTAAATAAAATAATGAAATAAATATTAAATTATTTGATCCTAGAGTCAATAGGGATTGACTGGAATTTATTAAATAAGGGAGTGACATAGACAGACTTGCTCTTTAGGAAAATCAGTTTGGCAGCTGTAGGAAGAATAGATTAGAAATGATAATCAACTGTGAGAGACTTAGCTACTCTGATCAATACAATAATCCACAATAATTCTAAAGGACTCATGATTTTAAAAAATACTATCCACCTCCAGGGAGAGAATTAATAAACTGAGCGCGGATTGGAGCACATTTTTATTTTATTTTATTTTTTGCTTTTCTTCTCATAATATAGCTAATGTGGAAATGTGTTTTACGTTAACTTTCTACATATAACAATTATTGTATTGCTTGCCTTCTCAATGAATAAGGTAGAGAATTTGGAACTGAAAATAAAAATTTAATTAAAAAATAGATTAGAGAGGAAAGACATTTGAGGCAGAAAGACCAGTTAGAAGACTATTAAAATAATCCAAATGAAAGGAGGTAATGACTATGTGAATGGAGAAAATAGACATATAAGAGGGATGTTGTGACAATTAAATGGATATGTAAAGTACATTACAGTGAGCAGTTGCCAATTGTGATACTGAATCTGAGTTGTTGAAAGCATGGCAAGGCATTTGACAGTAATAGGGTGAGGTTAAAATTGCTCTGAAGACTAATCAGTGTTGACCTCGGAAGGGAGGAAGCTGGGAGCTTGCATAGCAGAGGGAGCTGGTGTCTTAGGGGAGTTTGGGGAAATAGGAATAGGTGTGGATGTGTTGGAGACAAGCTCCATCATTGACATTGCAAGGAGAATGGGCTGAAACCTAACCCCCCTTTGTTGGTTATTATCATTATTAACTATTAATATGGTCTTTTGGCTAGGGCTGAAAAAATCATCACCCTAAGGCCAACCTGGTGATGAACCCCTCCTAACTTACCTAGATTGATCCTGAGATAGCAGATATACAATCATAGGGCTTATTTTAAGCCTCTCCAAATGGCTTAGACCTGCCAGAGACTGTACTCTATCAATAGCGCCTTTGAGAACCTAAAATCCCCACCACTGTCCAATAAGGTCTCAGAATGTACCTTGAATGGAGGTCAGAAAAAACTAAACATTTTCAATTCATTCCACATAAACAAAGTAGCATTTATAGTAATGTGTTCATGAAAAGAATAAAAAATACATTGTACCTAGAAAGGAGAGAGAGTGTTTGTTATATTTTTTTAAATGAGGATGCAGCACAGGATGGGAATTTTATTTTCCTGGATATTGAGGCAGCCAAATGAAGAATAGTTATAAATGCACTCATTAGAAATCACAAAGCACAAGTTAATGTAAGCTCCTTGAAAACATATGATGGAAAGATTTTTTTGAACCCAGAGAACCTAAGTTCAAATGCTTCTTCTTATGCTTGCTACTTTTATGGCTTTGGAAACTTAACAACCTTGGGCCTCAGCTTCCTCACCTGTAAAATGACTAGGATGAGGTGGGGGGGAAGGTAGTGAGATTGAATGAAATGTATAACACTCAACTAGGATTCAGGAAAACTGAGTTCTAATACCAGATCTGCCACCAACTAGCCATATGACTTCGGATAAATAATTACTCTAAGACTGTTTCTTTAACAGCAGAATGATAATTTTATTCCTAAGATTTCTTCCAACTCTCTCATTAAATGATCTGTAAATTAACCACATGGTGAGAGACTTGCAGCTCAGAGCATTTAGATATGGAAAGAGCCCAAAAGTTTGAGGACAAACCATGTTGACTGAAAACTAAGGTGTAGGGTGAATTAATACAGAAAGAATTAAAAATCACCAAAAAGGTGTCCATTTATACCTAGGAATTTATTTCTTTAAAACAATGTCCAGCTTAACTTAAAAGTATTTTAAATTTAGTTATTTTAATAAAGTTATATTTTTAATGGAAAAACACTAATCTCATATTCACTAAAAAAACTTTTGACTAAGGCTTTATGGCAGACCTGCACAACTTGACAGTATGTAGGGGCCAAAATTAAAATAGACTAAACTTCTTCAGGCCACAGATAGGTTTTTAGTGGCTCACTTTCCGAGTAAGGATAACTAGAGACAGACTGACAAAGGTTGGTTGCTGCCAGTCACGTGACAAACAAGAGAGAGTGCACAATGGTGGGCCACCTGAAATCCTTTGGTGTGCTGTATGTTGTGCAGGCCTGCTTTATGGCTTAGAAAACATGGTACCTATTAATACTAGCTGATGCAATATACTTATATTATAGGTTCTTTTGATTTCTTTGAGAAGTGAATTACAATCTTTTCAAAAGGTGAAATTATAAAATAAAAGTTGTGAGGCACCAGCAAAATCACAGGTAGATGGGACTAAAATCAAGGGAACTTTAAATATTGTATGTCATGCTTAGAATGACAACCTTAAATCTGGGTGTTATCCTGTGAAATTTTATTATGGGCACTTACAGAGTATATGTAACACAGTGTCCAGCTAGACACTAATCTTTGCATCTCATAATATGGAGAAATCAGAACCATAGATAGTAAAAACATGACATTTCCCTTTTTCCTTCAAGTTCCTTGTTAATATTTCCCCTTCATTACACCATCGTGCAGTATTTTTGTTGCTCTTTCTAGATGTTATTGCTACCATGTTAACAGATACAACATATAATTACACTAGAGAATTTATACATATCTACCACTTTTTCAACATAGTACATATGTATATGTATGTGTGTATGCATATATGTTTATACACATTTAATACACACACATATATCTATGATATATACATATATATATACACACACATAAAATGATGCCATAGTATAACAATGGGATTTTATTTCTTAAGATCTAGAAGCAGTCAAATGAAAAATGTTTGCTAACTCATAGTTAGTTATCATAAAGTATTACATTTCGTTGGCTGAGTTACTACCATGCTGGTGTCTAACACCTCCAGAAAGACATAAGGGAAATTAAATCAATATCTTCTTTATTCATTCTTAGCAGAATGTAAGCTCCTTGAGGGAATGTACTTTTTATACTCAGTCTTTGTACTCCCACTTTAAAGCAACCAGGACTGTGCCTTCTACAATGGAAATTCTTACATCGGATTGGATTAGAAACCAGAATACGTATGGCAGACAAGCTATACTCACACTCGTGATTACCATCTCTTGTTACAAAGGAGACTGTGGATAGTTTTCATGCATCACCTTTGCCTAAATTTACTTTGGTGAAGACACAAAGGTTATTCTCCCAAAGGTTTAATACCTGCCCTGGTGGGCAAGCCTCTTTAAACCAAAATATGTGGGCCTAAGTCACATATAGGATATTTCTTCTAGAGTAGTAATGACACCCTCTGTTATGAGATTTGATGCAGAGTAAAGGTTTCCAAACTTTTATGATTTTGCATCCCTAGCACTTAACATTTTTTTAAGCACACATCTAAAATGTATATATTTTCTTATTTACAAGTTATATACATGTACTGCCAAATTAATAATTATGTACATTGTAAAACTTACTTAAAACTAAATAAAAATGAGACAAATATTAAATAATATTTGATCCTAGAGTTAATAGGGATTGATTGGATTTTATTAAATAAAGGAATGACATAGACAGACCTGCTCTTCAGGAAAATCAGTTTGGCAGCTATATGAAGAATAGATTAGAAATGGATAGAAATAGAAATTAGAAATAGATTAGAAAACTAGAAATTAGAGTCAACTGTGGGAGACTTAGCTACTCTGATCAATACAATAATCCACAATAATTCCAAAGGACTCATGATGTTAAAAAATGCTATCCACCTCCAGAGAGAGTGCAGATTGAAGCACATTATTTTATTTTGTTTTATTTTTTGCTTTTCTTCTTATAATATAGCTAATGTGGAAATGTGTTTTACATAACTTTCTACATATAACAATTATTGTATTGCTTACCTTCCCAATGTGTAAGGTAGAGAATTCGAAACTGAAAATAAAAATGTAATTAAAAATAGATTAGAGAGGAAAGACATTTGGGGCAGAAAGACCAGTTAGAAGACTATTGAAATAATCCAAATGAAAGGAGGTAATGGCTACATGAGTGGAGAAAATAGACATATAAGAGGGATATTGTGACAACTAAATGGATATGTAAAGTGTGCTAGAGTGAGAGGTTGCCAATTGTGACAATGCGAATCTGAGTCGTTGAAAGTATGACGAGGCATTCAACAGTAAGTAATAGGGTGAGGTTAAAATTGCTCTGAAAGACTAATTGACATTGACCTCAGAAGGTAGGAAGTTGGGAGCTTTCATAGCAGAGGGAGCTGGTATCATAGGGGAGTTTGGGGGACTAAGAATAGGTGTAGATGTGTTGGAGACAAGCTCCAACATTGACATCACAAGGAGAATGGGATGAAACCCATTGCCCCCCCACTTTGGTTAAAGATTGACCACACATGCCTTAAGGTTAGGCTGGAGCCCTCCCAAGGGTCTGCTTTGTTGCAGACCACTAGTATATAAAAGAAGGAGGGAACTCTGCAAGTTTAATGAACTTCTCTGAACCTCTTTCTTCATCTATGAAATGGAAATAATAATATATGCATTTTCTACCTTAAAATGTTGTTAATGATGAAATGATATAATTTATATAAAGTATTTTATAAACCATAAAGAGTACAATAAAGAAAAGAGCTTTTGCTAAGCACCTATGTCCCAGGTACTTTGCTAAGCACTAGGTATACAAATCTATGCAAGCAAGATAGTTCTTGACCCCAAGGCCTAATAGGAGAAAACAACATGAGAGAGCTGGAAAAGTAGGGTAGAGGGAGACCCAAAGATGTAGAGATGCTTGGGAGGTGGCATGGTAGCGTGGTTATAGCCAAGATGAGGCCAAAAGCTCACATTATCAGAGCCCAGAGTCCCAGGGCGTTCTGTCCGAGTTTCCGGTGGGGGACAGGAGGGAAGATGGGATGAGATAATGTGAAGCAGTGTGGTATAGTGTATTCATCATTGAACTTGGATTCGGGGAGGCCTGGGTTCAAATCCTACCTGTACTACTCACAAACTCTGTGACAGTATGCAAGGCTTCATACAGGCCTCATTTTGCCTTTCTATAACATGAGAATAACAGTAGTGCATCTCTCACAGGGTTGTTGTAAGGACTACATGAGATGATGTATATAGAAAGTGCTTCGCAAGCCCTATAAATACCATATAAAGATCACTTCCTGTTATCATGTCACACTACCTACAATATCCTTCCACGGGCTGCTCCATCTATTTTTATTTTGAAAAGTTTTCTACAATTTGAAATTCAGCATGAAACATTCCTCTACTTTATTTTGGGGGCTGGAGAATCCCCCTCTTCAGCTTTCTGTGACACTGCTATTTCCTAAATTATAAAAGACAATGGCACAGGAAGAATGATTTATACTTTCCTTTCCTGGGTTAATTTCCCATTCTATTTTGAAGATTGCAATGAGCAGGAGATGGGTACATAGCATATTTTCCTTCCTTGGCCTTAGGCTCCCAATTTTGGGAACTGTATGAAGCCAAATTAAAGAGCCAAATTAGATAGGATTGTTTGCTACTCTGCTTTCAGCTCGTTCTCCTGTTTGGAAGAAAATCTACATTCAGCACTTTGGAACTGTGCCGGTTGAAGATGCTACAAATCTCAGCCACGTTAGAGTTTGTCCCATATTAACGCCACAAAACTGATCGTGAATTTTATATATGCTCAGGATGATGGGTTGGCAAACAAAGGGGTTCTCTCAAACCTTGAAAAGCAGAATGTACAATCCCTATCTCTGCCATGCAGAGCTAACTTTAGGTATAGGCAGAATAGGTACAGTTCAAGAGTGGTGCCAGGCAAAATTCTCCATTTCCACTCAAAATCAACCCTGTTTTCTGTGCCATTACACTCTTTAAGATTTATTCTCAGAATTAGGAAGGCTCATAGGACTTTGAGCTACAATGTGTTAAAGGGAAAAGAGCATTGGCTCTGGGTATGAGGGCTTGGGTTCCAATCCTGCTTCTGGCACTCACTACCTGTGATGCTTTATTCCTCCTTGGACTCTTCACTTCCCTCTCCTATAATATGAGGAGGTTGGACTAGATGACGTCTAAGGATCCTTCTAGCTCTAGTTTTGCAGTCCTATTATCTAGTCCCAATAAGGCCTAGACAAGGCAAGTGACTCATATACATTTTATATTGAATTATCTGAGTACATGATAGGTGCATGATAGGTATCTCCCATCCCCCTCCCCAGTAGAATTCAAACTTCTTGAGGGCAGGAACTTTTTTTTCCTTTAAAAAATCATTAAAAATTTCTCTACTTATCAAACCACCTAACCCCGAAAAAGAACACTTTGATATTCAAAGAACAGAACATAGATCTCCTAGGTTATATATAGCTTACAAGAGAGAGAGAGAGACAGACAGATGGACAGACAGAACCAGAGCCAGAGAGAGACAGAGAGACAGACAGAGATAGAGAGACAGAAACAGAGAGACAAAGAGAAAGAGATAGACAGAAAGAGAGAAAAATAATAATAACTCAGGTATCAGTGAAAACAAGACTGAAGGAATGGAACACAGGATAGATAAATAGGCATGGGGCAGAGAGAAGAGGACAAGATATAGGGAAGGAGGAAAAGGGGGATCTTCTAGGACTTATCGATTTCCAGTGCTATATAGGATCCTATATATAAGACATAGGAGATAGATCAATAGATAGATAGATAGATAGATAGATAGATAGATAGATAGATAGATAGATAGATAGATGGATGGATGATAGAGGTAGATATATTTGGAGCTGGAAGGGGCTGTAAAAATGTCATCTAAACCAACACCCCTCATTTTATAGATGAAGAAACAGAATCAGAAAGGTTAAATAGCTTTCCCAATGTCACACAGGTAGTTAAGCGATAGAAATGAATTTTAAATTTTAAAATGGAGCCCTGAGACTCCAAATCCAGCCCTCTTCCTATGGCTCCGCTGCCAGTACATGAAACACTATTTTTAGAAAAGTATAAGAAACTGTGGGCCAAGTATATAGTCATGAATAGAAAGATACACTCTTACCTCAAAGAAAATGAGACCCAGTTTGAAATTAGTCCCATAATACCAGGACCTGACTAAATCCTCCTTGTTTCACATGTACAGTAAAAGCTAGTGCAGAGAACACTTGTTTTTCCATTTGTTTTGTTCATCTATCTTCTCTGCTACTTCTCCCATTGGCAAGTTGGGCAGGGAAATGACTATTCCCCTGGAGGTTTTACAAATAACTCTGAGGAGTTAGAGTTGCTAATACTATCAACCACAAACTCCCAACAAGTATCTTTCCTCTAATATAGATTAACCAGTTAATATCTCTCCAATATAAACCAGTTGATATTAATTGGCTATCAAAGATTTATTGAAAAGATGTAACAAGGAACAAAGCACAAAACACCCCCACCTCCTCCCCTTTGCACCTTCTCTGTACTCTCTCCATCTCTGAGGAAAATGGATTCAAATTTAAAATGGTTGGCACACAGCATCCTTCCCCAATTAGGGACATGTTCCCTGTCCTGCACATATACAAGGTCTGTCACTGAGAAGAATGGGCTCAGGCTTAAAGCACAAGAGTTGCTGAAACACCTGTAGGGAGATACCTGTAGGGAAATACCTTTTGCCTCTGGAATTGCTCTTCTCCATTTATAAAGTCTCCACCAAGCTCACTTCTGGGTGTTGTATAGCTAGTGGACAAATTGTTCCCTTACTCATCTGGAATGGCTATTTGCTGGGATGGGTCCAACAGGTCATTCAGTTGCTATAGCTACCCAAGAGATTTTATTACTAACTTCAGTTGCTGGACCTTTGATGGTATTCTCAACCTTTCAAAGCTCACAGGGTCATAACTTGGTCAATTTCATCTCCAAATACTCAATTGCCTATGATCAAGAAAAAATAAACAGGAGAAGAAAGAAAGAGAAGGAGCCATGCATTCATGGCCATGTGGAGGTGGGGATATAAGGCAGCTCGAGCCCCTGCCCCTCCTTCCACTTGGAGGCTCACAGTTATTCCAAAAGTCTCCTTACTCCAAAGTTGCCAGGCAAGAGATGAATAGATCAGCCTCTTAAACTTTTGTATGCATACTCAGTTCTGGCTCAGCTTCCACTGCATCATTCATTGGTCCTTATGGTTCCTCAGAAAATCAGAAGATATTTCCTCACCACACAGCATGCCAACAGGAAAAAAAAAGCCAGAGGAAACTATTCTTGCTCTGAAGTAGAGGGAAAGTCACTTCCAGTCAAAATAGCTGCTTCAGTGGAGTCAGATTGCCCAGCTGACATATAAATTTTCACCAAGATAAATAATGATCAATAAATACAATGAGAAAATACAATAAGCAAATATTTCCATCTCAGAAGTGCAGAAAAAGTTGGCCATAAAGAAATGTGAAATAAGGGAGACAATTACATCTACATTTACAGTATATTACACAAGCAAACAAACCTTTAGTCTCCAACATGACAGGAGACATAAGTGGCTCTGTGTCCAGTGGCAGCAAGAAATAGAAGCTTACCTGAGAAAGCCTCAGGGTAATTAGAAAGCCACAATTACCTTGGAAACTCTGGTGAGTACCAGTGACCAAAGAGTTGTCATGGCTCAGAGTAGGATATCCCAGCTACCCAAGGTTGTCCAAGATCCCTAGCACCCCGAGACACCAAAGAGAATTGTAAAGATCTAGCATGCTGAACCCCTAAGATGCAGGAATGTCTAATTCCGTGACATGGAGATGAGCCCAGACCACCCCACCCCAAGAAGACTGAAGGTGAGATCAGCAGGGCCAACTACCCCCAACAAAATTGCAAGAAGGGGTGGAACCTGAACCTGACTCAAAGCCCCAATTCAGGAACTAAAGCTTGATAGACAAGGAAAAGAAACAAAAAACCAAGCAATTAAAAACAGCAATTGTAAATCTAGAGATGCCAAAAAAGTCTAACTTGGAAGAAAAATAACTCCGTGGGCAATTTGGAATGATGCCCAAAGGGCTATAAAAATGTGCATACCCTTTGACCCAGCAATATCGCTTCTAGGGCTATATCCCAAAGAGATCATAAAAATGGCAAAAGGACCTACATGTACAAAAATATTTATAGCAGCTCTTTTTGTGGTGGCCAAGGACTGACATCGAGGGGATGCCCATAGACTGGGGAATGGCTGAACAAGTTGTTTCATATGACTATAATGGAATACTATTGTGCTATATAAGAAATGATGAGCAGGGGGACTTCAGGAAAACCTGAAAAGACTTATATGAATTGATGCTGAGTGAAGTGAGCAGAACCAGAACATTGTACACAGTAACAGCCACACTGTGCAAGGACTGATTTTGATAGACTTAGCCCTTCTCTGCCATTCAAGGACCTAAAACTTTTCCAAAGGACTCATGATGAAAAATGCCATCCAAATCCAGAGAAAGAACTGTGGAGTCAGAATGCAGAGTGAAGCAGATTCTTTTCTCTTTTGTTTTGTTTTGTTTTCTTTCTCATGGTTTCTCCTGTTCATTATAATTCTTCTATGCAACACTACTAATGTGAAAATGTGTATAATAGGAATGTATGTGTAGAGCACATATTGGATTGCATGCCATTTTGGGGAGAGAGGGAAGAGGGAGGGAAAGAAAATTTAAAACTTAGGGAAATGAATGTTGAAAACTGAAAATAAATAAATTAAATATTTTTTTAAAAAAGTTAAAAAGTAACTCCATAATGACTGTAGATAAAGACTAAAATGAAGTAGCAGGAAGGACCTCTCTATAGGAAGTGGACTAACCAAAGTCTCATGTGTTGCACTGGCAACAAGCAGAGACCATTATGTATTTCCTATATAAACAATGAGGAAAAGCAAATGTGTTCTTGCTACTTGACCAGTTCCTCACCATACCTATGTCATATAAAACACTGGCTAGAGGCATTGTTGTAAGTTAGGGCCATAACAAGACATTTTTGCCTAAGAAAGTTTTTAGCAAAACTAAGACATTTTATCCTAGGAAAGTATCTTAAATGGTGCCCAGGGCAAATGTCACAAAAGTGTGTTCCCTTCCCCTTCATGCCCATCGGCAGATTGCACAAAACTGTGCCCTGAGTTGATTGAGGGGGAAAAGACAGTATATGCAGTATATGTCCTGTTGGTAGAAAGACAGAAGCCCCGGGATAATTGCTTGAGGTCACTCAGTGTTGAGGATTCCATAATGGCGGGGAGAGAGAGAGAGAGAGAGAGAGAGAGAGAGAGAGAGAGAGAGAGAGAGCAGGATGGAGTAAGAGAGGAACTCACACTAGCCCACCATTTGGCATCTTCATATTTTAACCAATGGTCATTGTTAATTAGGTGGTAAGCTAGGTTGTTTCAGACTATTGAAGGATATCAAGGGCTTTCAATGCCCTTTCAATCTGGTATCCTAGGGCAAAACCCAGGTTGACCCACTTAGGTTGGAGTCCTTGAAGCAGCACAAAGAAACTTGGAT
This sequence comes from Phalanger gymnotis, assembly GCA_028646595.1. Classification (NCBI taxonomy): domain Eukaryota; kingdom Metazoa; phylum Chordata; class Mammalia; order Diprotodontia; family Phalangeridae; genus Phalanger; species Phalanger gymnotis. Next base: position 170,844,253 of record CM053627.1, read on the forward strand.
GTGGAGTCAGGAATGCCCTGGATTCCAATTCAACCTCTAACATTTGTCAGCTATGCAACCATGACAAAACCATTTCTCTAAGCCATTTTTCTCATCTGTAAAATGGGACTAATAATGCTTATAGTACCTATGTTATAGGATTTCTGTGAGGAGCAAAAGAGCTGATGTATGTGAAGGGCTTTGTAAACTCTGAAGGGCTATATAAATGCCAGTTTTTTTATTATTTTCTTTCTGAGCTGCCAACCAGGCTTCATTGACCGAAAAAAAAGGTATGTGTATATAAAAAGACCTGATTAATAGTTGTCATTTCTGCAGGGGAATTCTCAGCCCATTTATTCTACTATTATATGAAATTAGAAATAGAAAAGGCATTTCAGCTGATCTTTCTGCTAAGATGATTCCCTGCAGCATATTTTATCGCTTCTTTTGGTTCAATTTTAAATGACTTGAAAGATGTGTTTTCTACTTCTTCTCCCCCTGGACAGGATTCAAATTCCTTTGGGAAATATTTCCAATGGTGTAAAGAGTGAGATGTTAAAAGACGTATGTTCTCCTCCTGTTTCATGTGGCAAAGCACTATAGAAAGAGAACAGAGGAACAGCACAGAGGAACGAACATTGGTTCTGGATGTCAGGTGACTTGGGTTCAAATCCTGCCTCTCATGTTTGCTCTCTGTATGCTTTTGGGCAAATCACTTAAGTTCACTGGGTATCTATTTTTCAGCTGTAAAATTAGTTTGGACTAGCTGACCTTGGCAGGGTCCCTCTCACCTCTAGATCTAGGATCCAAGGATGCTAGTCCTGGAATCATGGCACATAGACCTGTCTCTGTCTTTAGTAGCTATATGAAGTCACTTAACCTCTGTTCTTTAGTCCCTTCATTTCTAAAATAGGGATAATAATACTTGCAGAACCTGCCTCAGAGTTTTCCGGAGCTCTATATCAGTCAATCAGCAGGCATTTATTAAGCATCTTCTACTTCATACCAAGGATTGTACTATGTGCTGGGGTCACAAAGAAAAGAAAAAACAGTCCCTGCTCTCCTGGAGTTCACATTCTAATACTGAAGACATATAAATAACCAGGCACATACTGGACGAAATGTACTAACACAGGAGAAGGTATGTGCAGCTAGGAGGACAGGGAAAGGCCTCTTGCAGAAGGTGAGATTTGAGTCACATCTTCAAGGAGGTGGATGTGAGAAGAGAGAGAGTGCAGGCATGGAGAAAAGCCAGTTCGGAGGAATAGAGTCATAAGATGGTGAGCTGTGTATGAGGAACAACAAATAGGCTGATGGAGCTTTTTCAGAGCCTAAGAGAGGGGAGGAGGATAAAACACAAGAAGATTAGAAAGATAGAAAAAGGGGTCAGGCTGTACAGAGCTTTGAATACCAAATAGAAGATTTTATGTTTTATCCTGGAGGGAAGCTATCATGTTGAATTTGAATGAGTCATTCTACCTTAACTAAACATCCATTCAACAAATATTCATTGAACAGCCATGACATGCGAGACACTGTTGGTAGGTTGGCTAAGAGATGGAAAGACATACAAGACAGGATGCCTACCCTCAGAGAGTCTACAACAATGGTAAGGAAACAAGACATGGATGTAAAAAAGCGTAAGCTTTGTATGTGATGTGTCTTACAAGAACGGTGTGAACATGGCATCCACATCCAGAAAAAGAAATAAGGAGTCAATGCCGATCGAAGCAAACTGTTTCCTTTTGTTTTGTTTTGTTTTATGTTTTTCTTTCTCATGGTTACTCCCATTCATTCTAATTCTTCTATACAACATGACTAATGTGAAAATATGTTTAATATGAATGTATATGTAGAACCTATATTGGATTGCATACTGTCTTGGGGAGGGGGAAGGGAGAGAGGGAAGAAAATTTAAAACTTATGGAAGCGAATATTGAAAACTAAAAATAAATAAATTAACTTAAAAAATTAAAATTAAAAAGAATGGTATGAACATTTTCCCCGTTTTGGGGGTGAGGCAGGAGATTACAGATGTGAAATGTTTCAGAGCTGTGATGTGTTCAAAGTTGAATGTTTTTGCTATTTTTTGTTTATTCATTTTGTTTTGATTGGGGGGGAGTGGTGTTCTGTCTGTCCCCCTGCGAAGTAAAGTTTACTTTCTAGTGGTGTGACCCTGGGGGAGTCACTTAACCCTATCTGCCTCTGTCTCCTCATCTGGAAAATGATCTAGAGAAGGAAATAGCAAGCCACTCCAGCACTTGCCAAGAAAAAACCAAAAAGGATCACATAAAGTCGAACATGACTGAAATCACTGAACAGCAACACTAAGGTTCACTGGATGGAAGGGGCAGGAGCTTTATAATTTGAATGAATGTGACATAAAAACAAAATACCTCAATACAATTTTTAAAAGCAGTGCAAAGTGCTATAAGAGTTCAAGGGAGAAAAAGCTCACTTTCAGTTTGACTGATGAGGAAATAAACACACATAATAGTATCATAGCAATAACACATTAATATAGGGCTTTGAGGTTTACAAAGTACTTTACATCAATTATTTCCTTGCTAATATCATCCCCCACTTTTTAGATGAAGAGACTGAGGCTCAGAGAGATAAAGTGACTTTTTCACATTCACACAGTTCGTAAGTACCTAAGGGAAGCCAAGCTCAGAGGTGGGCAACCTGTGGCCTCGAGGCCACGTGTGGCCTTCTAGGGCCTTAGGTGTGGCCTTTTGAGTCCAAGTTTGTATGTGTATGTGTGTGTTGGACATTTTTAAAAATTTATTTATTTTTTTGTTTACAGCATTCAGTAGCACAAGCTTTTTTGTTTTCTTTATGGAGAGGGGAAGGCAGGGCAATTGGGGTTAAGTGTCATGCCCAAAGTCACACAGATAGTAAGTGTGTCAAGTGTCTGAGGCCGGATTTGAACTTGGGTCCTCCTGACTCCATGGCTGGTGCTCTACTCTCTGGACCACTTAGCTGCCCCCTCCACAAGCTTTTGAGTTCCAAATTTTCTCCCCCTCCCCAAGACTGCATGCAATCTGATATAGGCTCTACATATACATTCATATTAAACATTTTCACATTAGTCATGCAGCAAAGAATTATAACCAATGGAATGAACCACAAGAAAGAAGAAACAAAACAAAACAAAAAAGAGAGAGCAAATAGTTTGCTGCGATGTGCATTCAGACTCTGTAATTCTTTCTCTGGATGTAAACAGCATTTTCCATCTTGAGCCTTTCTGAGTTTTCTTAGAACCTTGCATTGCTGAGAAGAGCTAAAAGATAGTCATCGCACAATGTGGCTGTAACTGTGTACAATGTTCTCCTGATTCTGTTGAGTTCAAGTTTTACAGGACAAATCCTTTTATTAAGGGGATTTGTTCTGTGAAGTTTGGATGCAAAGAGCCATACTTGAGGACCTGAAGGGCCACATATGTCCTGGAGGCCACAGGTTCCCCACCTTTGACCTAGGTCTTCCTGACTTCAAGTCCAGCATTCTCTCCATTACACTAAGATGACATTTGATGTGGACTCTAAGAATACATAGGGGTAGGGAAGGTGTTCCAGGTAGAATTAAGGCTGGAAAGGTCAGGTCACATTCAGGGAATGCTAAGTTGTTCTTTCAGGCTGAAGCACAGAGTACAGATAGGAAAGCTAAGGGAAACATGTATGGAAAGTTTTGTTGTCTACTGAAGCATCTCACTTAGCATACATTATCATTGCTGCAAATTTAGATGGCTATGACTGAAGCTTGGAGGTTAACAACTTTATGCCATAAAAAGTGGAAAACATATCTGGGGTTTGGAATCAGATTGTGAAGGCTTTGAATACCAGGCTGAATAGGATGTACTTTATTTCTCTTTCATTGTGGAGCCATTGAAGGGTTCCAAGCAGGGGAGCAACATAACCAAGGAGATGCTTCAGGAAGATTAATCTGGCAATTGTCTGTAGAGTGTGTATCTGCTGAAATTCTTAGTAGCAACAAAACCAGCAAACGGTCATTACTATAGTCCTTTTTAAAGGTCCCACAAAGCATTTTCTCCAGAACAACCAAATGAGGTAGGTCATTAAAAGGTTCATTATCCCCATTTTACAGAAAAGGAAATTGAGAGGGTAAGCTTACCCTCGAGAGGGTAAGCAATTTCCTCAAGGTTAGCCAGCTCATAATGTTAAAGCTGGAATTCAGAACTAGGCCTCAATCTAACTCCCAGTACACTTTTATTTCCACCACATCATGACTGTATCTAAGCAGGCTGGTAGAACAATATGGCCAAATTAGTGCAATATGTTGAGGCATAAGGAAAACTTTCAATCTCCTCAAAAAACCAAGAGTGCGAAGAGACAGTGAGTCTCGTGGAAGCAATGCCAAAAGAGGCACTTTATTGCCATATGAAGAAGCCAGCAGAATGTCTCTGTGTCATAAAGTTGTCAACCTCCAAGCCTCCATCACTATCTAAATTCACAGCAATGATAATAAACACCAGTGGGGCACTTTAAGTAGACAAGATTCCCTGGTTCCAATTATCAAGCAACTTCGTAAAGTAATTGGCCTTTTAACACCAAATATGTCTCTTCTTTAGATTACCTACTCTATGATCCTGTGTGACTACTCCTCTGCGATCAGTCTGTCACATTAATGGACCCTTTAAAAATAAGTTCTCATGTTGCTAAATGTTTCTCATAGCAGAATATCACATATTTTTGGTTTGAATCAGCAATAGCACTTGTGCAATTACCATAGGCTTCCAAGAGGCCTCAAGATTGAGAGGAAGAAGAAATGTTTTATCAGCAGAGTTTTACCTAGAGTGGACAAAATTCTTCTAAACACACTTTTGGGAAATTAGCTCTTTTTTGCCTTTTTCCTACACACAGAAGAGTTGATGATAAAGGAGAAAATAATTTTCAGGCGGTATATACTAAATGTTCCATTAATGTTCAAGTGAAATTTGTCCGTTGCATATCACTGAAACCCACACGCTATTGTGAACCATAGCTCTTGTATCATTATAACAGACTGTGTGTGTGTGTGTGTGTGTGCGTGTGTTGTGTTTCCTGGTATTAGACTATAAAATCTAGGATCTGTCCTGAATTATCTTTGCATCTTCCCTAAGGTCTAAAATGTGCTTTTGGTATAATTTTAAATAAATGGCTGTTGAACAAATGAATAGTCATTCACTAGACATTACTGAATGAATGAAAGAACACTTATTAAGCACCTAATGGACATCATGCATTGTGCTAATATCTGGGAATGCTAATACAAAATGTGAGGCAGATCCTGACTTTAAGGAGTTTACATTCTAAACAAAGTGGGTTAAAATCTAACTCTTATGTGAATTTGGACATACTCACCAATCAGGATAGTTCAAAGCCTCAAACAAAGTTTATTTTATCAATAATGCCTTAATTTTTCTTTTCTTTTTTCTTTCCTTCTTTTTTTTTTCTTTTCCTAAAACTATGATTTCATCATAGGGTTAATTTCCTGATATGGAAATTCCTTCCATCAACGCAAATCAGTAAATCCTAGAGTTTTTAGAGAGTTGCCTGGGGCATTGAGAGAGTGACTTGTCCATGGTCATATGGCTAGAATATATGTCAGAGGCAGGACCTAAACAAAGGTCTTCCTACCTCCAAGGGCAATTTTCTATCCACACTACCCAAGAACTTCAGCTTACAATTGTACTTGGTGTGTTTTATTTCATTTATTCTTACAATATCCAAGAGTATTAAGAAGGGAATGAGTACCTTCTAATCAAAAGCTACTTGACAATTCTAAGTAAAAGACAAAGGCACCAAGGATATCTGTAGACCTAAAGGCTGGTAAGTAGAACTTGTAGACAGCCTGTATACTAGGGGCTAGATAGAGGAGAAGGCAATACTTGAAAAGCAACAGCCCAAACCCACAAAAATGAAGTTAAAATAGTAGTGATAATCAAAAGAACAGTAGGCATTTATATAACTTAAGAAAAAAAGTGATTAAAAAGATAAACTTTAGCAAAGTTTATCTGAAGGTCCAGATGTATGACTATTTAGGAAATTTCTGTTTAAAATTCTGTACTCATAGAAATGGCAGCTAGGTGGTGCAGTGGATAGAGTGCCAGGCCCAGAGTCAGGAAGACTTATCTTCCTGAGTTCAAATCTGGCCTCAGACACTTACTATAGCTATGTGACCATGAGGAAGTAACTTAACCCTGCTTGCTTCAGTTCTTCATCTGGAAAATGAGTTGGCAAAGGAAATGGCAAACCACTTCAGTATCTTTGCCAAGAAAACCCCAAATGGAGTCATAAAGAGTCAGACACACAGAAAAAGACTAAACAAAACTCATAGAAATAAGAAATTGGGAAACTGGTCCCAGCTTCGTATATTGGAAACTGTATTGGATCTGGAGTCAGGGGACTCAAGTTGGGATCCAGGATCTGCCATTTACTGTGTCCTTGGCCCTTATGGAACTCAATTTCCTCATTTATAAAACAAAATAGACTAGCTGACCTCTTGGGTTAGTACTTATTTATTCTACAGTGTTACCTAGCACACCAAAAGGTTAAGGGATCTGCCTAGGGTCTCACTGCCAATATGTGTCACAGATAAGATTTGAACTCAGACATTCCAGACTCTGAGATCATCTCTCTATCTACTATACAGGAGTGCTTCTCTCATTGGGATAGGCATGTTTTAGTATTCCCATTTTGAAGGAAAGTCACTCAAGAAGATTTGGAAAATAGACTGTATTTCAGTGAGGAATCCAGAGATTAACTCCATATAGTGCTAAGTCCAGCTCTAAATCAAATCCCAGGAGCCCCTGATGGATGTTCCTCATAAAGACCTTATAAAAGATACGAAATAAACACAGGAAGTATTCATTTCCCATAGCAAAGTCCAAGGGTGTTTATCCAGCAATGAATGCCATTTCAATATAGATATTCAAGCTCTCCTTGGAGTTGGCTAGCAGTTGAGACTGCAGGATGCATGTTCTAAAATAGCAATTAAGGCACTTGAAGAAGTTGCCTTTATCATCTTCTTTCATCAGTAGAAGCTTTCGGGTGGCCATTTTAATGAATCCCCAGCTAGAGTGGGCTTCAGGATTCACTGTGGATACAAAGTGGGCAGAGCCCACATCCAAGCAGAGGAAGTTAAAAGCTGAATGCAAAGGAAAATTTCACTCTGTCCAAAACCAGTTCGGGCTTATCACAGAGCAAAAGTTACATGTAAACAATAAAACTCAGGGGCAAGAGTCAAATCTGTCATATGCTGCTAGGGGAATTGTAAGCACCTAGCCATATGCTCCTGAGCGGTGCGACTTCAGCCTTGTGCTTTCTCTTGTCTATCTGCGTCTGTGCATATGATTTCCAGGCAAGCACCAACATGAGGAAATGCACCAAAATATAGAGAATCATCTCAAAAACTACTTTTTTTAAAAAAATCTATATTTTTACACAAAGATTTCTTTAATATAATATTCGAAACAATTATTAAAATAATTTGACAAGGTATAATACTTGTTAGGACATGAAAACAGGAAGACTGGGTGTTCTAGGCATGTAATTGTAAACAAAACATTCATTACATTGGATTTTTTTGGACTGGACCTATGATTTCAGTTGCATAAAGAATTCACTCTGTCAGAGTAGATGGCAACAATTCTGCACCTTATAGTCCCAGGTGGCATGTTGGTAGAGTGCTGGGCCTGGAGTCTAGAAGATCTGAATTCAAGTCCAGCTTCATACCCTTACTAACTGTGTGACCCTAAACTAGTCACTTAACCTCCGTTTGCCTCACCTATAAAATGGGGATAAAAATAGCACCTACCTCCCAGGGTTGTTATGAGGATCAGATGAAATGATAGTAAAGTGTTCAGCGCTGTACTGTATAAATGTTGGTTGTTGTGGCTGTTATCGTTATTATAATTATTGGAGTTACCTTGCACTCTAAGAGGTTACAGATAGGTGGTGCAGTGGATAGAGCACAGGGCCTGGTGTCAGGAAGATTTGAGTTCAAATGTGAGCTCAAAGACTTGCTAGCTGTGGGACCCTGGGCAAGTCACTTGATCTCTATTTATCTAAGTTTCCTCATCTGTAGAATGAGGATAATAACAGTACCTGTCTCAGAGGGTTGTTGTGAGGATCAAATAAGGTATTTGTAAAGCACCAAGAATGATATCTGGTACACAGTAGACACTTAATAATTGCTTCTTCCCTTCTCTTCCCTTCCCCATGGTTTTATAGCCAGAATGTGTCAGAAGTAGGATTTGAACTCCAATCTTCCTGATTTTAAGGGCAGCACTCTATCTACTACACAAGTATAACAACAATGTTACTAGCAGCTGCTATGGAGGTATAAGATAAATAACACCAGCACACAGGAGGGCTGCTAGCACAGGTTCATTGATCTGCTTTTCTAAAGAAAGCAACTTTAAGGGGCTTATAATCTCACTTTAATTAAACATACATGTATTATTCACTTAGTTCAGGGGAAAAAATTTGTACCCTGAACTTCAGAGAAAACACAAACAGAAATTACAATCAGAAAGTATATAAACAGAGCAAATAACACAAATCAGCAGACAGTCTTCTAGCTGTCTGACCATAGCGATACATACGTAGTTACCAGAGAGCGAATCACTGACATCTGGGTTTTCAAAGCCAGTGGGGGGTGGAGGGGGCTCCTTAACGGCTACCCAGAGTCTTGTCTGGCCAAATCACAGGCACAGTCTTCCGATGAGTGAGCCCCCAAAGCAAAACCTCACCTCCCACAGTTCTGAGAGTTCTGGATTCTCAATTCTGAGTTCAATGGCTATCCTCTGGATATCTATACCCTTTTTTCAGGGCCCGAGGGCTTCTCACCTCTTGTGACCTAATTAGCAAAAGGGTGTGGGCCTTCCTACAAACAAAGGCAAGACTGGATCCAAAGGCACTTAATTGCCTTAGTGCTGAGAAGCACCCCAAAAGAAAAAACAATAAAAGTCCCACTTTGCTTGCCCTTACAAGGATGTCTTGCATCTTGGGATATGCAAGTTTTAATACTCTCATTACCATTAACAGATTTTAGAAATAAGTTTAAAAGGAAATCACTCCACAAGATTCAGAGAGCAGGGTGTATTTCCGTAAGGAATCCATAGATAGACACCATGCAGTCTTCCTTTTCAAAAATGCATTATTATTCTCTTTGTTCGGGGATGCTGATGCCAATGTGGAAGATGGCAGGCTGGAACTTGTGGCTCTCTCGATTAATAATATTAATAGCACCTAGTTTCTGCTAGGTGCTGTACTAAGTACTTCACCCGATCCTCCCAACTCGTCTGGGAGGTAGGCGCTATTATTATCTTATTTTACAGATGAGGAAATGGAGGAGAACGGAGGTTAAGTGACTTGCCCAGGGTCACACAGCTAATAAGTACCTGAGGGCAGACTTGAACTCAGACCTTCCTGACTCCAAGCCTGATGCTCTCTCTCTTTATTGAATCATCTAGCTACTCCAAAAGAAAGAGCAGCTCTCTGGTCAGTGACTGTGGTTCTCATTCGAAGGGCTTGATGTTTTTTCATTACTCTCCTATTCATCCTAACTCTATCCTAACGTGATATTGGCGAGTATTGGCTTAAGCAGAACCATCCCAGTCTTCTATAAAATCTTCAAACAGGCTGTGAGTTTTATTTTGCATGGCTCATTCCTCCATGGACAAAGATTACAAACACTGTAGGTTTTAAGAGTATCCCTAAGTTGTGGTGGTTACAAATAGAAAACTCATCATCTGACAGTTAACTGTTTGGAAGCCATCCTAACTAGGCCAGTCTCTGGACAACAGATACAGGCTGTCCCGTAGGCCTGTCCTCGAAGCCTTTTCAGCCCTGGCAGAACCACCCAGAACTTGTTGCTTAGCTGACTCAGCCTTTAAGAACCTAGAGTCACCTCCATGCCCTGATGAGTCCAGAGAACCTCAATGTTGGCCCCAACCCATAAAAGCTTTATTTCTTGGGGCGGAGCCAAGATGGCGACCGGAAAGCAGTAACTGGCATGAGCTCCCCACCAAGTCCCTCCAAAAACCTATGAAAAAATGGCTCTGAACCAATTCTAGAACTACAGAACCCACAAAGGGGCAGAGGGAAGCAGGACTCCAGCCCAGGTCTGCCTGGATGGTCTCAGGGTAAGGTCTGTCCCGAACAGAACTCCCAGCCCCCAGCCGAGGGGAGCGGAGCTGAGCCAAGCAGAGCCCA
>CM053627.1:170854948-170883017 GCA_028646595.1 Phalanger gymnotis
GGAAATGGGGAGAAAATCTGTAATTCAAACGCATGTGAAAATCAATGCTGAAAACTAAACATATTTAAAATAAATTTTAAAAAAAAGCTTTATTTCTTTGCAAATGTTCTAAAAGACTCCAATGTTGGCACCTAACATATATGGATAATTGCAGTGAAGAAGGCTTCAGGTAGACCGCTGCACATAACATTCATGCATCACAACGGCTAGTACTTCTGCAATTCAGTGTTTAATAACAAGAGTAATATTTCAACTTGGGTTCAGAGACCCTGCTGTTTAATGCCAGCACAGACTTTATACCATATGCACCATTCGATTAAATGAACTGTACTTCAAAATGTGTTGGTATTACACTAAAACTGAAATGAATTATAGGATCATAGATGTAGAGCTGTAAGGCACCTCAGAGATCATTGAGTCTGACCCCCTCATTTTACAGATAAAGAAACTGAGGACCAACAAAGTTAAGTCCCTTGTCACAAATCAAACAAACAACAAGCATCAGGGTTGGTTTTGAACCCAGGTACTCTGACATGAGAGCCAATGTAATAAAGTAGATGGTGGCTTGCTGGGACAATTGGTAGAACACTAGACTTTGAGTTATGAAGAACTAAATTCAAATCCAGCCTCAGACACTTATCAGCTGTTTAACCTGGGGAAAGTCAATTAACCTCTCTCAGCCTCAATTTCTTCATTGATGAAATGCAGAGAACAAAAACACCTACATCAGGGTTATTGTGATGATCAAGTAGGTAACGAGTACCGTGTTTTGCAATTCTTATAGTGCTATATAAAAGCTTTCTATTACTAAACCTTCCCAGAAACAATGTTCTAGGCTAAATGTTGTCACTAACTGGACAGTATACCAGTGCCATGCCAGGAAATGGAATCACTTCCATTTGCATTGTCTTAGGAAGATTCTGAAGATCACCTGGCACAATAAAGTACTGGACACTGAGGTCCTTTCTCCTGCTAAACTGCCAAGCATTCAAACTCTACAGCAGAGAGCACAGCTCTGGTGGGCTGGCCACATTGTTCAAATGCCAAATATATGCTTGCCTAAAAGACTTATTTTATGGATAATTCACACAAGGAAGACACTACCATGGTGATCAGAAGAAGCAACACAAGGACATTCTGAAGTTCTCTATGGAGACTTTTGGAATCGATTGCATGACATGGGAGACACTGGCAAAGGACCACCCAGCATGGCATGCCCACATCAAAAAAAGTGCTGTGCTCTATAAACAAAGCAGAATTGCCACAGTTCAAAAGAAATGTGAGATGCACAGATTTACAGAATCCTCCTTCAATGTTCACATGGACTACTTGTGCCCCACCTGTGGTGGACCATCCAAGTTTCATTGGTCTGATCAGTCACAGTCAGACAAATTGTAACTTGACTCTAATATGATAATGTCATGTTGGTCCTCTGAGAATGAAGGACAACAATCAGTCAACTGCATAACCTTAAGAAAGTTACTTATAACCACTCTGAGCATTGGGTTTCCTCATCTCTTTAGAAACAGTTAGTTCTTAAAGTGTAATTCTATTAGGCTTACCTGTATAGGCTTCTGATTTCAGAAGCCAAGAGTAGCTGAAATGCCACTATCCATAGTTGATTTATCTCCAGAAAATTTAAAAGGGATAAAATGAAGAAAGGGTTGAGGTATACCTTTTGAAGAGAAAGAAGATACCAGATCTCTATTCTAGCTATTTATTTGGTTTGTTTCAGTAATTTCATTGACATGGGGAACTTCCAACATAAAAACCACCCTGACACATGGAGATTAGACACCTCTCTGTAACATAGAGTCTTAGAAAGTTGCCTAAGAGCATTGAGAGCTTCAAGGATCAGAGGTAGGGCTGGAAGAGACCTAAAAACCAGATGAAGAAAGTAAGGTTCAGAGTCCAGGGTCATACAGCAAGCAAGTAACAGAGTCTGAATTTGAACTCAGGTCTTCTGAGTCCAAGCCCAGCACTCTGCCTAATATACCTAATATACCATGACATCCTGGTGATGACACAACTAATATGTGAAGGAAGCAGAGCTTGAACCGGGTCTTCATTACTTTAAGACTGGCTTTCTGTCTGCTATGCTACCAGTGTCTCTCCAAGTAATGAAAATATCAGAAAAAATAAGAATATTCATTGAGGAATTCTTATTTCTTTAAAACTTTGTTCATCCTATTAGACTGCAAAAGTCTTGATTTTCAGTGGGGGGGAAATAGGCAAGTGGGACACCCTGTTCAAAGTTTTAATTAGAGAGACTCATTATTTAAGTGTGTTAGCATTTAAGTGGTCTCCCCAGGCTATGAAATTAATACCTCATTGGAGCGTTTGAAATTAAAATTACCATTTCAATATGGAAGAATTAAGATATCAGAGTACAGAAGACCTGTTCAAAGATGAACAGTTTCTACTTGAGTCACAGCCTGGCAGAAGTGATATTTAATACTCTAGCTCTCCTCTGAAGGCAGCAAGGTGGCACAGTGGATAGAGAACTGGGCCAGGAATCAGGAAGATGTAAATTCAAATATGGTCTCAGACACTTACTAGCTGTGTGACCCTGGGCAAGTCATTTAACTTGTTTGTCTCAGTTTTCTCAACTGTAAAATGGGGATAATAACAGCAAGGCTAACCCTCACAGGGTTGTTATGAAGATCAAATGAGATAATATTTGCAAAATTAGCATAGTGCCTAGTACACAGGAGGCACAGAGTTACATAAATGCTTATTCCCTCTCCTTCCTATTAACACTGATAGGGCTACTTCAAAAAATGAGTAAACATAAGCATGTCAACTTTAAAGCATTATAAGCATGGAAAAGGTCCCAATCCTATCACTATTTCTCATATGAAAATATTATATTTATACCTAGTAGCCACTTAGTAGGAAATGAAACTATCATTCATAGCTATATAATCATGCACTGTATATAAAATGTTTGTTCACATAAATTAGAACGTTTCTAGGTTAAATTATTTACCACTAAGATCAGTGGTATGCCGTCACAGCTCTTGTATGTACATCTCTTATGGCTCCCTTTCCCACCCAACCCCAGTCTCTCCAACAATCTTTTTGGTTAGATTTCCCCACTTTTCCAATATCACCCATCCAAAGAGCTCAAACATTTTCAGACAAAGCCAATTCTGAGGCCTATTGTCAAATTTCAATTTGTTTAATTTTACCACCTTTGACATTGCTTGATTATCTCCTCATCTAACTGCTTCTTTTACCTAAGTTTGGAGTGAATAAAATCATTTATTCCAATCACAGGCAATCAAAATGCTTTAAAAATACACTGTCCCTACTAAAAAAAATAAAATTTATAGCTATCCTTCAGTTGTAAAAAACATGTCCAAATAATACTACTTCAATTACTGATATATTACCGAATAATGTACATTAAGATTAAAATAAATAAAAAATATACCTTTGCCTAGTAGAAAAATCAATTGACTAAATGGAGTGTTCTGAAGAAATAATTTCAATCTGATAAAACTAATCTGACATATCCTTCTACCTCTCTGATCACTTATCACTAGCCTTTTGTAATGACATCTTCAATTAATCGAATCCAACAATCATTTTTAAGTACTTCCGATAGGCTGGGCACTGTTAGGCCCTAGGGATGCAAAGACAAATTTTGTCAAAGTCTCTGCCCCTAAAGAATTTATATTCCCCCTTTATCTCGCTCTATTAATTCTACATATCAATTATGGATTCATTCATTTATTTTTTCAATAAATATTTATTAAGCACCTACAGTGCACCACGCCACAAAGTAGAGGCTCGGTCCTAGATCCTACCGTACACACACACACACACACATTCTTAGCAACCATGACCACAGCTTCCAAATCATGTAAGGGAAGTGAAATGTACAAATGTACAATTTTGATTATTCCAATCAGCCCTCTAAGCCTCACTAGAATAATAGGTTGCACATTTTAGGCATATCATAGGCTTAATATGATGCGAGGTGTATATATTTATAAATATATGTATATGTATATATAATTCCCATATTTTCCCCTACCGAACTTTGTACTTATCCTGTTCGTTTGTGTTGTTTTTACTAACATAGGATAGGAACTAACCCTGTGATTTCATTAATATAGGGAACTCCCACGAGAGGATGGATACTCCCTCTAACAATGCAGGTCAGCACTTTCTCTGCAATTTATAGTCTTAGAGAGTTTCTAAAGAACTGTGAGATTAAAAGTCTTGCCCTGGTTAGTCAAATGATAAGAGTCATAGTCAAGACCCAAGTTTTCCTGGCTGACTCTCTATCCTCCACGCTGCATCTCTCATTAAAAACTAGGTTTTACGAATGGATAATTACTATCAAAGAGTGTGACTGATTATATTAATGGAAAAATGGAAACTAAGGATGATCATGTGGCAGGCACAGGAAAAATAGGCAACCATGTATTCTAGCTCTCTGAAAAATAAGTTTAATCATGCAAGATCAATATAAAATTCTCTGATGCCATGCTAAAACATTGCTGTTAAATTGAAGAGGCATTATTATTATTATTATTATTATTATTATTACAGGATATAATTTTGGCAGTTACTAAAAACATTTACTTGGAAGGAACTCCAAATATATTATTTTAGAAACAATATTTTAAAATCTAGCAAAAAGCAACAGAAACTACTGCTCTTTATACATTTTTGGCATAACACTGCCATACAGTTACAGAATTATAAAATGAGCATTTTATAGTACCATACAAATCCAGAAACTGGTTACAACTTCTACCACATACATATGGTATTGGTGCTAACGAACATGCATGGCATTCTGTAATTTTATGCTGCAAGATAATACAGAGTACAGAGCATACCCATCAATTGCAACACATTTGCAAAATGAAAATGTGTGCATTTAAAAAAATAGTTACACCACCATTTTTTTCAGAAATACATAAATATGACATATTACCATTTCCAAAATGGCACAGTAAATTGATTTTAGCCTGCCATTTATTTCACTTTGGGAACACCCCTCTTTGAAATGAGTTGAAGGATATAAGTAATTTGTCCTCATTTACACCCCAAATGTTGATAGTAAACATGAGTTGGATTTGTCCATTTTTTAAGCCTTTGACTCATAGAAATGTGGGGGATAATTATTTTGTCTCTGACATGCACTCTGAATAAGCACTTGCTTAGGAGCACAGACGTTAGGGCTAGAAGAGGGCTTAGAGGTCATCTAGTTTACCTTTTTCTAGTCTACTCTTCTCAGAAACTGAGACCCAGAGAGGTTAAGAGATTTACTCAAGGTGACAAAAGTATTAAGTAATAGATTAAGCTCTAGATATGAATTCAAAACCAGTCTACTACATCAGACTCCCTCAATTCTTCCTCCTTTCTGTAGACAGCCTTGTCAACAGAAATATGGGTTAATACCTAAGTCAGTTTGTTGGCATCTGAAAAGAGAAGTGAAACTTGTCTTAGTGAAGCTAGTTACTTAATAGCAGTAAGTGGGGACTGAGGAGGGGGTGGAGCAGCTTTACCAAGATGAGATTACAAATTTCTGTTTCCATGATTTCCCAGACCAATCTCACCGTAATTAGTAACATCACGACTTGAATAACATTACTCAAGAACCATACCCTGGATGAAGATTTTCCAGATTATCCTCTCCTACTTCTAATAAATGCAGCAATTGCTTCCAAGCATATGGCTGGTTATGATGGTTAAGTATGATTCTATTATTAGCTTTGTTTCTGTTCCTTAGAGAACCACAGAATCTCAGACTGGGAAGGAACAGTGAGGCCATTTACTCCAAATACTTTCAGGTTCAAGAATCCCTCTGCAAATATCCAACAATTGGTCATTCAGACTTTACTGGAAGACCTTTCCAGAGGAAAAACCCTTTAAGTCCTGGGGAAAGTCCATTCAATTTTGGGGTAGTTCTCATTGTTATAAAGTTGCTGGGCTTTTTGTTTGTTTTGCTTTTAAAAATGTCAAGCAAATATTTGACTTTCTGCAGTTTCCACTCCCTTTTCTGACTCTGATCTTCTGAAACGAAATGCAACAAAACTAACTCCTGTTTTATAACCCACTCTTTAATAAAAATTAAATAAGCCCAACCACTTCTTCAAGTCCCAGCCCCACCAATACACAAGCAAGTCTTCCCCCTCCAGGCTCACCATTTTCATAGCAGAGATTCTTAACCTAGTGTCCATGGACCCTCAACGGGTCTATGGATTTCAGGGAGGACTTTGAGCTTAGACTGTTAAAAAATCTCTATTTTCTCCAGCCTCTAATTAAAAGTTAATATTTCTTTCAACACTTTTTCTGACAAGGGATCCATAAGCTTTACCAGACTGACAAAGGAGTCTATCACACACACACACACACGCGGCGCACACAGATTAAGAATTCTAGTTCAAGAACAATGATCTTAGAGAAAGAAAACTGGATATACATCTCAGTTCTGATACTTTCTAGCTTTATGACTGTGGGAAAATCACTTAATTTCTATGGACTTCCATTTTTTGATGAGAAAAATCATATTGCTTACCTTATAGGACCAATGTGTGGAAAGTATATTGTAAACCTTAAAAGTTCTATATAAATGTGGATTAATTTTTCAATATTTAGTGGTTTCTTCCTCCTCTCCTCCCCATTAGACTGTAAATTCTGTAAGTACCCAATAAATCCCAAATGACTAATTCAACCCACTCTGGAAAAACTGAAGAGTTTCCTGGGGACAGAAGCTTATAAAAGTAGCACTGCTCGTTAAGATGTTGCAAACCATCTTCCTTGTATTAACACTACCACTTTCATAATTTTAAGAATGAAAATGCAATGAATAAATTTCAAGGTTTAAATATATCCTATAAAGCATTTTGATTAAATGCTGAGAACCCACGGCAATTGCAACCTTTGCCCTTCTGCTTCTATTTTTAAAGCACACTGAATCCTTTTACCGAATTTTTTAAAACTGCAATTGGACTGCCAAAATAACTTCTGACGCAGAATCAAAAAAATTACAGGGTGACATATTTCCCAGAGAATAATTATTTACATGTAATTTTAATTTGTATAACAGGAGTCAAGTTGATCTCAGTATACTACACAATGAAAAGATAGTGACCAACTGCTTATCATATATGTGGTATAAGAACAGACATTGACTTCGATTGAGCTGAAACTGTGTTGTCTTATATAGAATGAAGTGTATATATGAAATATCCAGTTTTAATGGAATGATTTTAACTTAGGAACACATACATTTTGAGTATCTTGTGTATACCCTACAAAAATAAATAATTCCTTACCAAAAAAAGAGGACTCAACAAGCCAGAAAGAAAACAGAGATAATAGTATTTCTTTTATTAGCAGTATCATCATTATATTGGAAAGCAGGACTCAATCATGCAGTCATAATTTGTCAAAGCAGTTATGAAAGTAGTTTTTAGATGCCTTGAACAGTTTCTTAGAATCAAACTTCTAACATGTTAGTCAAAAGGGCTTTCCTTTCCTACTTCCATGTACCTTTTACATCAGCAGGTACAAAGATGTGATATTTCATATTTATCCAAGATAGGTGTTGAAAGCTAAAAATAAAATATACTAATTAATAAAAAGCAAAAATAATTTTAACACACTAAATAGTTTATGCTTTTTATTCCAAACACTTTCCCCAAAACAGCGTATTTATTTAATTTTATGGAAAATACATCTAATTCCCCTTTCCCTCTTTGGATGAATGCAAGTCTCACCAAGAGGCCATTTCTCCAAAAGAAAAAAAAAGGAACAGTAACTTTCATGGAAACCAATTTCATTCATGATATTAAATATTATAATTTTATATCATGATATGGTTCCTTACAATATTTTTAAAGAAATGAAAGTGTCAGCTTCTTAATGAAAACTGCTTACACTATGTAAGGCACATCTGGAAACCTCTAGGAATACGTATATATAAGCAAATCATTACTAGCTTCAATCATACGTGATCTTTAAAAACATGGAATATTCCTGTACACATTTTGCTAAGTAGGTGGGATATTCAGAATTGGGAAAGAGCAAGCAGACAAAACCTTACTGTCACCCCAGAAATTACCCACATGAATCAGTTAGTGCAATAAGCAGTATAGAATTATACGTTGAAAGAATAACGAGTAACTAAACATATTCTCCCTTGTTTTGGAGTTCCCAGATTTTTTGTGTTTCACTGACAGCCATCTTTCTCTACAACCACAACTGCAATTTGAAATATTAGTCACTCTAGCTTTAATGAGTTTGCAAAGTGGCAGCCTGGATCTATCTCCTTGGCTGAACTTTAGATATTACTGTGTTTATAACTCCTTCTACCACAGTATTTAGATCCTGCTGTGGTGAGAGAAATTAGAGTGCTTAATTTCAATCTGGACATTGCCTAATGACTGTATCTGTTGTCATATATGGAGAGGTATTATTCCTAGGACCAAGTAGGAACTTTCCCCTAAGAGAGGTGAGGCCTAATAAAGCAGCTGTAGGTACAGTCAGCAACCAAGAGAATGAAAAACAGAACAGTTCATAATTGTCTTTTCTTTCTAGAATATGAAGGAATACTTGAAAAATGTCTTAAAATGTGGTGCTTAATTTACTAGATTTAGTTACTGGGGATTAGATAAGTCAATTATTACAAAATTTTAACTTGGCAAAATTTGATTTTTAAAGAAACACACTAAATTGTCTTTTATCAATTTTGATATTAGTATGAAGCTTTTCCTTACTAAACTTATTAAAGCAATGCATATATAATATGTTACACTTATTTTCTATTCCCACCCACCCCTTCAAAAAAAATCAGACTGCTATTTAGAAAAGAGCTTAAAGAAAAAAACAGGTATTTCTGCTCAACAAAATCTGAATCCATGATGACTAATAAAAAGGCTAACTGGAAGCCTGCCTACTTGGCAAAAAGGTTGTTCAGAACCTCCCGAATGATTGTGTTAGTCTGTGGTCACAGGGTTTGTTTTCTTCCCATACACTAATTTTTTTTTTAAAAAGTGATCTCGAAGCATAAATTGAAAACAGTTAAGGTATTTTTTTTGAAGTGCATAATACACTTGATTAACAGTAAACTGACATTTCTACTTAAATCTCTAATCGAATTTCTTGGAGCTTTTTTATGGGAACAATCACCAAAACTGTATGGTGAGTGGCAGAATCGTTTAATGGTATAGATTTTTTCATTTCCAGTACAAAAAAGTGAAATGGCAAATTATCACAAACGTCCTAGAATAATCCATGCAGCATTACATCTATTTGCCATGAAATACAAGTTACCATTATATCAATATCTGACTGCATATCCTTGTAGCCTCAGGTACAGGATAAGGACTATATATCACAAAGGCTCAGTAATGTTCCTGGCACTTTAGACATGCTTCACTGAATTTTTGGTAATAATAGCTTTTCAATATGCCTTAGTAATCACAATAGTTGTGTGTGTATTTTAATATAAGATGACAAAACCAGACCTACAGGGCTGATTCCTGTTTCAAATACATAGAAATGCATTTCTGCAAACCTTATAAAACAAGCTACTAAATTCACAGAGTATTCTTGATAGAAAAACAAATACAAGATATTTGGCACTTAGTGCAGCTGCAAAAACGATTATATTCTCTCACTAGCCTTTATTCTCCTCTCAAAAGCCCTCATTCACCTTAACTATATGTTTCAAAAAGCCTCTAGTGTGAAGAAGACCAGAATCCATGTGGAAGAAACTCAGTTTTCTCTGTAGGACTACGTAATAGAAAATTTCATGAAACAAGTTAGACAATATCATATACAAGAAAAGGAATTCTTAATTAGAAAAATATTTTTAAAAAGTAATGGACAGTGCTGGACTTAGAATCAGGAGAGACTTAGGCCTGAATTCTGCCTCTGATATTTTCTACCTGTGTGACTATGGACAAGTCATTTACTCTCTCGGAGCTTTAATTTCCTCATCTGTAAAATGGGAATAACCATACCTGCAGTTACCTAATTCATTAGGCTATTATTGGGACCAAATGAGATAATATAGTGTAAAGCATCATATAAATGTCAGCTATTATTATTGCAGTGGACAATTTAGAGTCTGTTTCCACCTCAAAGAGTTATGATATGCTACAATTACTAAATAAAAGGTTATATTCTATTATAAATGATTATTTAATAACTTCGCTCTGGTTACTAATATTAGCTGTTTACTTAATATTCTGAGAACACAGCTATGGATATTGAGTACAGAAGCACATGTCTAAAATGCAAAGGTACTTTCAACAACTGAATAAATCTCTGTTATTTGTAATAAGCTCTTAAAGATTATTCATCATCAACATTGTCCTTGTCTTATCTATCATCAAACAAACAATCAAATGTGGGAGTCTCTCTCCCAACTCACATCATACAGCATTTATGAGGTACCCACAAAGGTATGGTGCTATGCTAGACACCACACATTATTCTACATATTTCCTGCATAGAATCAAGAAAGGGATATGTAAAAGCTCAATATAACCATAGAACCATTGCATAAAATAAGAGAAAGCAAAAATAGGCACTTGACAAAATTTAAACTAATAAAACTGTCAAAATGATACTTATTATCATGACATAAAGAACTATCTATTTCAGGAAAGTATGGCATCATTCACTGATGATAGCCATTGATATGGGATTTCATTTTGTGTGAAAATTCACAATTAAACTTGAAAATAATCAAACATTATAATAACATTAAACATATCTCTAATAGCCTATTGAACTTGGGAGTTGGGTGGGGTAGGGAAGTAATGGCTAAGACCACCGAAATACAACACTGGAAGAAAGTAGCTGAACAGAAACATGCAATTGAATTCAAAGTAGTACATATTAAAGTATTTTTCTGGAATTATAACTTTCAAAATGCCCCTATCCAAAAAAAGTAAAGCAAAATAAGGAAAACAACTTCTTCCCAAAAGAAATGAATAAAACAAAAATACCGTATCTATTGATAAGAGTAAGTTCAAGGTGCATGCTTTAAAATTCTTACTAAAGTGATCATGATTCTCCATTTTCTACTCACAATTTCTACAAATAACCCAATTAAAAATAAATCATACAAACTTTTGAAAGTTAGGATATG
Source organism: Phalanger gymnotis (assembly GCA_028646595.1). Lineage (NCBI taxonomy): Eukaryota > Metazoa > Chordata > Mammalia > Diprotodontia > Phalangeridae > Phalanger > Phalanger gymnotis. The sequence goes on from CM053627.1 coordinate 170,866,077, forward strand.
TATACTAAAACCTCCATGAAAAGCCTACTTCAATGATTTCCTGTGGTATTAGGGACCCTTTGGTCTTCAAAGGCTATGCAACTGTAGCTCAATCTCTGGCAGATCCTTGAAGGCAAGCTTGAAGGCTTCACATATGGCCATGTGTGTTGTGTATCTGTTATGTGAGAACCAGCCTAAGTTTGGAGAGGTTTATCACCAGAATGTTGGCCATCAGGATTTTTTTAAATCTATAGCAACTCGTGTAACCATCTAGTACGGTTTACAGTCTGCACTGATGAATGCCTGCAGAGATGAAATCTTGGATGGTTTGGTGTCCTGCATTCTAAGTATATTCAAACCAAGTGTGATGAATTTCAGCCTTTGTTTTTCCAATTTCAAGGCTTAACACTTTAAAAAGGGGAATCACACAGTCCTTTTTCATTACATAGAGGACCACATCAATGTATCGACCTTATAAGGCACCTTATAGAGATATCTGTGTTTATACTGTTAAATGCCTTGCAAAGTAGAACAGGTTTCATGCCTTTGTTTTTAAAGATTTTTTAAAAATCCTCCCTCTTTTCATTCTTCCTGTCTTCAGGTTTTCTGTATATACATAATTATCTGAAAGACACAGGATCTATAACTAAAACAAACACGATGTCCTCAGAACTAATGTTTCTCTGTGTCTTTGGCATCAAAATTTATAGTAAGTGCTTAGCTCAGGAAAACATAGCTATGATTTGTTTAAGAGAAAATCTATGGAATTTAAGGTTACACTCCAGCCAAAATTCTATTTCAAATTCAAGCTGAAGGTCAGCATAATCCTTTATATGGATAGTTCTTAATGCTGCCTGGAAACTTATCTTATCAATTTACAAAGATTTAAAAAATGGGATTTAGGCATATCAGGGTGACTAAACCAAGAATATCCTTTCCATTTTGAAGATTTTCAAAATAAGCTTTTTTTGAGGTACTCCCCAAAGACCAAATTGCTTTTGGAATACATCTGAGAAGACTAGAGATCTCTACTTTCTTTTATTTTAAATAAACCAAGTAAAGAATGAAGCAGTGTAACACAACACAATAGAACTGTTTTGTTTTTTCCTGTATAGAATGCAATCTATCCTAAAAGGAACTATTTCTAGGTCAAACACAGACAGTTGTTTCAAGGTACCAAGAATGTTATTTTAAAGCTATTATAAATTGTATACAAAACTGAATTTGAAAACTCAGAGCCTAAAAGCATTATCTGATGCATCTTGTCTCAGGACTTCCAAAATGAAAACAACAAAAATTGTCACAAACAGATGTCTGGGTCCCAATTTTAGGATTTGACCTCATTTTTGTTCTTTGGGATGGGTTCTACAACAGTTTTTTCTTTACCTAAACTGGTCTGTGTGTTTTCTGGAGAGTTACTGGAGCAGTTGTTGCTCTCCTCATCAGAGGAACCTTTCCTTTGAACTCCTGAATTTTCACAATCCAGGCTCTGAGATTCGCTGTCCTCACCTTTTTCTAGAGAAGCAGCATTCTCCTTTTTATCTAAGAGATTATTAATAGTTTTTTCTGGCTTAGAATTTGGACTTCCAGCACTGCTGTCCTTTTCACTATTTCTCAGCTTGGCAACTTCATTACCAGCCTCCATTCTAGGCCGATCTGCATTTTCTCCATTTTCTTTCAATTCTCCCTTATTTTCTTCAGCTGCTTTGCTACTTAAATGAACAGCTGTGGAGTTATTCTTAGACTCCTTGGATTTTTTCTGCATAGATTGACTATTGTGACCAGAGACAGGAGACGTAGGGGTCTTTGCTGCTTTGCTTCCTTCAGGCTTTTGTTTTTTAGCAGGTCCCCAAATAAAATGATCTGGAGGGGTGTAATGTTGTTGAGCAAACCGGAGGAGTTTCCTTCTTTCTCTTCTGTCTCTAATAGTATAAACAAAATATTCCAAAGCACTCTGCTTGATATTTGGGAGAGTGTTCTCTACCAGAGCCTCTTGAAGAATAAATTTTACAAGAGGGGATTTAAAATGTTCATATCCAAGCTCACCGAGGCTTTTCAGAATCCGGGTAATTCTTAAGTAGTTATGCTGAGACCTGGAAGAGATTATTAACAGCAATCAGGAAAAAAGCAGACAGAAAAAAAAACAGGGAACTAAAACTACTAGAAAAGTTTTATGGACAAGTAATAAGGTGAAATGTCATATTACCTTTAAATAGGAAAGGGCCCTTGAAGGAAAGAATAAATTAGGGCCTTTTAGTTAGACTAATATAAGAAACAACATGGAACAGTGGGTAGTGAGCTGGGCTTCAGAGCTACCCTCTGACACATAGTGGCTAAGTGGGTAGGTCGCTTAACCTCTCCATGCTCTAAGCAACTTTCTGAGACTCTAAGTGGCAGAGGTGTTGACTTGCACTGATGGAGTTTCCTCACCTGAAAGTTCCCTATCCCAATGAAGTCACCTGTACTTATTCCTACAAGGCTAAAGGTCATAGATTTAGCCCTGGAGGTGCTAATGTTCAACCCCTTCAACTTCATATGAGGAAACTGATGCCCAGAGAAGTTGTGATTTGCCCAAGGTCACTCAGTATTTGAGCTATGATTCAAACCTAGGTGTTTCCCCTATAACATGCTACAGAGCCTTGATGTCAAAATACATTTGCTGATTTGTGTGAAAATCAAAAAAGTCTCAGTAATACAAACACATTCTATGTTTAATGCTTTCTATTAGAAAAAACATACAGAATAAGAATTATTCCCAGTGATGTTAGAGGAATTAATATTTGTTTATTAAGTATTCTGAGAATCAATAGTATAACTAACCACTTAATTGTAAAAACACTACTGTTTTTGTAATTGTGATTTGTATAAGCATAACAAGGGCTGACATGCCAGCTGCAGTTTGGAGAAGCTGATCAGCAAACTCAGCAGAATGAAGCAACTGGAAAAGAAGGAAGGAAAAAAAATCACTTCACTTCACTTTGCAAGCAATTCTAACTGGTTAGCAAAGAAAACAATTAAGAAGAAAAAAGGGACCACCTTATTTGCATCTGCTGCAAATCCAATGACCTTATTATTTTCTTCTATTCCATGGCATTCTCTCCAGCTTCTCCAAAAGCTATCACCACTATTTGTCACATCCCGAAGACTGCTCCCATTTCAAAATCTAATGTTTCTCTTTTCTGCACCAAAATCTCTTTCTATAACTAAACATACACAGCCTTAAAATTACATTTAAATACCTCGGCATACTTCTTCTAGGTTCCCAAACACTGTCTTATCTATGCTCTACCTTCCCAATTCAACCCAATCCATACATGTTATTCCTAATGGCTTTTACCCTAAAAGTGTTTTCCAACTGCTTTAATCAGTGCTTCTACACACAGCTATGTTCAGGAGAACCCTAGTGTTCTATTTGATATGAATAATGGCTCTCTGAGATTAATTCTGTTGAACAATTTAGAAACAATCATCCCATCTGTGAATTCCATAAGTCAAATCAATTAGCATTTACTAACTGCCTACAATGCGCTCAAAGGAATGTTAAATTTTGATCACTGAAACCTCCTAAGATATCTTGGGGTTTACAGGCTAGATTTCTTTCTTAAGCTCAAATCACTCTGGCTTTCACTGACTGGCCAATAACAGGTCCCACTCCAAGCCCCGCTTGGTCATTGTTTGTTCCCCCCACGCCCCTCCATGGCTCAGAGTGAATGTAAATATCATCTGTTTCTGTTTTGGCCAGAAACCCTAGGAGGGTCTTCCTCTCCGAGACTGATTTTTTTTTGACTAGGTAAAAGAGACCACTGTTTGCCTCATTCCTTACTTAGCCTTAATCACTGAATGGGTGTCACCTCAGTCAAACTGAGACTTGTTAAAAACCTTAGTTTAAAAAGGCCAAGGTCTCCCACTGCATCCAGGGCCATCTCCAGTCATCCTTATCTATATCTTGCTACATGGCACAGATGGCTCTGGAGGAGAAAGTGAGACTGGTGACTCTATACAACCCTCCCTCACTTAAATCCAATTTACTTGTAAGTCATGGCATCACCTTTCTGATGTCATGGAGAACAAAGGACAAACAACAACAATGTGCCAAGAAAGTACTAGGGTTTAAAAAAAAAAGTACAATCCCTGCCCTCAACAAGCTCACGACCTAATGGGAGAGATAACATACAAACAGCTATATACAACACCAGATAGATAGATAGATATAGATAGATGATAGATAGATAAATGACAGACAGATGATAGATAGATGATAGATAGATAGATAGATAGATAGATAGATAGATAGATAGATAGATAGATAGATAGATATGATAACCTGAAGGTAGGGGGAGGCACTAGCATTCAGAACCAGGAAACACTTCTTGCAGAAGATGGTATTTTAACTGCAACTTGAAGGAAATCAGGAGGTGTAAAGGAGCAGAAAGCACATTCCAAGCATAGGAGACAGCTAGTGAAAACGTAGAGTTGGGAGATGGATTGTCTAATGCAGGCAACAGCAATGCCACTGGATTATAGATTCATGGAGTGGAATAAGGTATAGGAAGAATAGGAAGCATATGTCCCCAGAAAGACTATTCCAAGCCTTGGGTCTTTTTCTCCCTCTCCCCTACTCCTGCCACATTTTTAACTCCTGCCATAGTTCCAAAGAGACCAATATTCTTGACAGTCAAGAGAAGGCTTTTTTTTCTAATTTGTGCTCTGTCTACATCTCCATGCTACTTAACATAGCTCAAACCTACAAGTGGGAAAAGGGCAGGCAGTGGGATGAATGTTATAACTCTTGAAGAAACATATCAGAAAACAACAGTGAATACTGAGTCTCAGCATTAGTAAAAACCAAAGTGTGGGACACGGGGAGGGAATTTTGAGAATAGTAATACTCTCTCATACCTAATACTGAAAACATGTCTGAAACCTTAAATAGATTTGGCTCTCAGAATCATATTTGATGTCCCTGATTCAGTCCAAGAGCTATGTCAAAGAATTTTTTAAACAAAGAAATAGGTAGATGTGAATGGAATTTGTTTTATGTTTTTAATGGGCACTCCGCCACTTGCTTTATAATTGTACATTTTCCAATCTTTTTCTAATAGTGTGTGCATTAACATTCCCTGAGCACTACTAAATTAAAAGGGTATCATGCCTTTCTGTCTTCTATATTTGCAAAGCCAGTGACAATTATATGGTCTTTGATTTAAGAGCATATACCTTAATTTGTTGAAAGGCAAATAGAATTTGCTTACAAAGAAGTTAACACAGGCAACCACTTATACGTGGTCACAATATTTATTAGTAAAATATAAGCTCTGTGAGGGTTGGAAGAGTTTCGATGATTGTTTCTGTATCCCCAATGCATATTACAGTGCCTGGCACATAGGAAATACTCAATAAATCCTTATTGAATTGAAGTTAATAATGGAAAATCAATGGGACCTTGAGGAATGAACCAAACTAAGGGTATTTTTTGTAATGCTGAAGCTCAAATGGTGTGGGGCATGGGGTTTTGTGGCCTGCCAAAGCAGAATGGAATCTCACTGTATCTGTGATATTAAGGATAGAGGGTTATCTCTGGATTCTGATATTTCACATTTATCTTCTTCACTACACCTCATAGCTAATGGTTTGGCAAAAATAAAGAAAGTACTTCTACAACTCAGCTGTTGGTATACATTTGTTCTCCCACTCCTCCGGTGTTAGGTCAAAATTCAAACATATGAATGAGTTTTAGTTGGGGAAGGATGTGATTTTAAAAAAAAAGGACAAAAATGATTTTCAAGTTGATGTTGGCTCTCTAGGATCATCATAGGATTGATTTAGAGCTGTAAGAGTCCCTAAAGGTCATCTAGTCCAACCCCCTCATTTTATAGATGAGAAAACTAATGGCCAGAGAGTTTGAACCATTAAACGACTATAAGTTTTTAGGATCCTATATCTAGAGCTGGAAGCTTCTTCAGAAACCATCTACTCCAACCTCTTCATTTTATAGAAGAGGAAACATGTCATAAGAAATTAAATGACATGTCCAAAGGTATATAAGTAGTGAGTAACAAATCCAGAATCAGAACCTATTTAAAATCTAGCGCTTTTCTCACCACACACGTTTAAATCCCTCACCTCTCAGACCATTCATCTCCTCTTTTGCTTAAATATTTCAAGTACAGGTTTTTTTCCTTGTCTGAAACACTGTGACTTCTTTATGCTTCGTAAGAGGCCATAACCAGAATTAATTACCATTTGGTTGCCAAGTTTCTGGTGATGTCTCTACAATCTTATCTAGGATGAATTTTTAATAACAGGCGTATGATGTCTCCTTCCAATTTTTCCATTTTCGTAGGACTTTCACTATTCAAGCATACTTTTATAAACCTATGGTCACCCTCATGCCATGACACATCTTAGTAGGCTAAGAGAAGTCCTTTTATATAGGGATGATGATACACAGCCCTGTCACGCGGGTATGATGTTACCTGCTCCATCTTTTCCACAGAGCTTTTAGATGACCTGGGTTCAAATCCTACCTCTAACACTACTTGTGTGACCATGTAGAGTGAGGCATCTAAAGACTCTTTTAGTTCTAGATCTAAGATTCTAATAACTGATCTTTATAAAGTGTTTCAAAACTAATAAAACACTGTACCCATCATCTCATTTGATACTCAAAAAACCCTCCAAGTTAGGTACCACAGCCATTATTACCCCAATGCCCCAAACATTCCCCAAATGGTAAAACTAAAGTTCAGAGAGATAGACAGGTGATTTGCCTGTAGTAGCATTTACAATGCTGCAGCTCAGGGATTCAAACCCTCCCTCTTAGGTTAATCCTCATTCCAAATCTAGGACTTACATATCATGCTACTTCTTAGGTAAGTATAATACAACATAGGGAATGAGAGCAAAGAGGAAATCCAAATGAAAGGTGCTCTAGGAACATTTGAGAGGAAAAAAAACAATTTCAGCTGGGGTGGAGGAAGGCTGAACTACAGTAGTGGCCAAGTGAGTGGAGAGATGAGTTTGAATATGAGATGTTAGTAAAAACGCATGGAAATTAGCAAGTGATTTGCATGCAGAGCATAAAGTTGAAGGATGTCTCTAAAGGTTTGAAGCTGGTGACTTAGAACAGTGGTATATCAATGAAATTGGGGAAGTTTTGAGAAGGGACAGAAGTTTTTTTTGGGGGGGGAGCAAGAAATGGTTAAAGTTTGGGACAGGTTTAGCTTAAAATACCAATGAGACGTCCAAGTAAAAATATCCTGCAGGTAAATGGGAATGTGGGACTGGAATTCAATAAGGAAATCACGGTGAGATGTACAGATTAGAAAGGCATTTGCTTTGTACTATGTCATAAGAGTTGATGAGAAGTCCCAGGCAAGAGCCTGGAAGGACACTGACCCTCAGGGGGCAGGAGATGAATGATGAACTGATGGAATAAACTGAGAAGGAACAGTTTAGATACTCAGGAGAGGCTGGAGACAAGTATATTAGAAAAACAAGAAAGGAGGGAAGGAGCTGGTCAACAATATCGAATTCTAAAAGGTCAAGAAGATGAAAAAGGATAAGAATTAAGAAAAGACTATTCAATTTAGCCATTAAGCAATTACCAGTAACCTCTATGGAAACATTCTGAATAGAAGCCACACTGCAAAAGGTTGAGGAGTGGATAAATGGCAATGAAGTAGAGGCAGGTACCACATACAATTCTTGCAGAAAGCTTATCAAGGAAAGTGAAGACAAATATAAGACAACAGCTTGAGGAGATAACAGGGTTAAGTGAAGGGCTGTTTTTCCCCTTGCTGTATTGTTGGTTTTAAAATGGGAAATATTTAAGTATATATACAGATAGCAGGGAAGAATCTGATAGTTTAGGAGATACCAATGAAAAGAGAAAGAGAGATATGATTAATGAAGCAAGTGCATAAAATGGATGAGCACTGATATGGTCATTGGCTCAAATACATTGACTAGCTTTGGAAAAGAGAAGGATCACCTTATCCTCTAAGATATAAAGAACTTGGGTATAGAAGCTTTCATGCACCTGGATTGAGCAGAATAAAACTACTAGAACAACAAAATTAGTCCTAAATTTTCAGCCAGGTAAATAAAAAAGGGGAAAAAAACACTTTGTGTATTGTTAATGCAATGGGAAGATCTTTCCCATCCATTAATAGGCCTATGTGACCTATCTGAGTCACACGAGTCTGAGTCACATGGAATCCTAAGTCACATGAGCCTGTGGTGGGAGGAGCTTGCCAAAAAGGTAGAGCAGGAAGGGGGTGGAGCAGTAAGTGAGACAGAGCAGTCAGAGCTGGGAAAGAGACAGCAGGCAGAGCAGCTAGCGTGAGTGAGAGAGGGAATGATTTTGCTTAAGGGAGCTTGGTTTGTGGGAAGGCCCAATGGAGGGAAGGCTTGGGGATGGTGGTGCTCTCTGCATTGATAATGTATATAGATTACTTTGTTGCTATGATGGATTTGCCTTTCTGATGTTGGAATAAGTGTTTTGGTTTCGCCTTCAATGAAGAGTCTGTTATATTTTGTGATGCAGAACTATGCCACCATATTCATAGCAGCCGCAGCCACTGTGGGTATCGCACTGGCGCTACACTGAGTTATATAGATTTTTGCTTTTTGGCAACAGAAAGCATATGAATTATCTGAAGGAAGAAAATTTCTCTTTCAACTAAAGCAAGAATTTATTATGTGGGATCTTTTATCCTACTATAAAGGATACTAAGCAAGCAAACAATATCTTAACTATGATTTTTAAAAAATCTTTTCAACTAAATGACTCTCCTACCAACCCTCTCCACAAAGGCAGCGAAATAACATGAAATCGTACCTCACTTAACAACATTTCTGCAAGGGGTTTTGCTATTTTGGTCCAGGTACTTTGCTTTCTAATGGTCTAACATTGTAGAGAGAGATCTGGATGAATGGATAATTAGCATAGCTATTAGACTCTCTCTCCTTCTCTCTCTCTCTCTCTCTTTCTCTCAGATATTAGTTGTCTTAAATGAGCTCTGAACAAATGCAGAATCTAGTTCAACTCACAGATTAACTAAAATGGTTTAGAAGATTTAAAAATCTACTCAAAGCAAGGAAATCAGGGAGGCATTTTCTTGGATTGAATTAAATTGGATAGAGGCATGACCCACTTTTACAAACCATATGTTTACCAGTTAAAATGACAGATAGTCTATCAGTCAACAAGCATTTAGTAAGCACTTACTATTGTACCAGGTCCTGTGATTGGCACTGGGGAGACAAAGAAAGTTAGTGAAACAGCCCTTGGTCTGAATTCACATAGATAAAATATTTGTCAGGTGCTTACTATGTTCTAGGCACTGTACTAAACAATAAGAATATAAATACAAACACAATAGCCCATCCCCTCAAGAAGCTTATATTGAAACATGGAAGATGGTACATAACAGGATACTGAAACTCAGGGGGAACCCAAATGAGGGAAGGAAAACTTGGTGAGATGTCCTAGAAGTGGCATGGGGGGTTAGGCACCAAGGTAAGATAAAAGTTCATTCCTCAGATCCAGGAGACCCAATGAGAGTCCAAGATTCTTATAGAGATGTACAGAGAATAGGGCCATAATGAGGATTTAACCAGGAAGTAAGTTCCCTCAAAGAAATTACATCTGATCTACTGGTCTAAATAACAGGATATGTATATATATACTACACACACAAATATATGTACATATAAATGCATATTTATACACATATACACTCATATGTGTGCATATTTACATATACACTACATATATAACACAAACACACATATATAAATATGTATATGTATGTACACATACATATATACACATATTTATATGCATGTATGTACCTATATACATAATGTATGTATATACACATGTACAAAACAAAGGTAGCATGGGGTAGTGGATGCAGCAGTAGATGTCCAGGAAGACCAGAGTTCAGGTCCGGTCTCTGACCCATACTGGGCAAGTCACTTAACCTCTCAATACTCTAGGCAATTCTCTAGTGCTATAAATGGCAGAGAAGATGCCAACCTAAAATGGTAGAGTTTCCTTACCTGGGCATTCCCCATATTAGTGAAACCACAGGTCCAGAACCCACTTCTAGCCTATACGAAATTAATACAAGGTCATTTTTGGACACAGACTAAACAGCAGCTAAGGGGACCAGGAAAAACTTTACATAAAAGGTGACACTTGTGGTTGAATCTTAAAGGAAACTAGAGATTCTAAGTATGAGGGTAGTAAGGAGGGAACATATTACTGGCATGGGGGATAATCAGAGACACAGATATGGCAATGGAATGTCAGGGGAATAACAACACTGAGTCAATTGTGAAAGTCCACTTATATTATTTTGATCTGTTGAATCATCTGCCTAAACTTTGTTTTCAAAGGTCAAACACCAAACAACCAACTCTCAATTACCTGTGTGTTACTATTCATGTTTTAAATTATCTATAGCAAGTAAATTAATAATAGCTGACTTCTCCCTGATACCTAGCAAGTTTCTAAATTGTAACCTACTCAGATTAATTGATATATTCATGGAATGCAAAATCGTATTTTCCATATTTAGACAATTTAGTTGGAGTTACAAATTGATGTTTAACAAATATTAAACATTCCCCCAAAAAACCTTAATAGAGACGTATCTTTACGTAGTTTTTTATTTAACTGGTGTTTTATACCATTGATTCTCTCTAAAAGCAGAGATAATTGAGAACTTAGTAAGTATACTCTCCTCTTTAAAAATGTTTGAATAAGACTAGGGCTAACCAATAGCCAAAGCATATAATATGCATACTCATCAGAACAGGAGTTCTGATGGCAGGTAGAATCATTAGAGAGAGGGCATTATACATCAAAGGTCCCATTCTTAAGCAATTGACATAATTCAAGGGCAGATTTTTTTCCTTCAATAGCACAGCATTGTCAGTGAATTACTTAATACGCTTTGGGATAGAATAAAACAGACTTGTTTTTCTGCATACTGTGACACAAGCCATTAAACTTGACTCATAAGTGTCAGGTGGGCTTCACTATCTCCACCCTCCAACACTCAGAGACACATACACATACACACACACACACACACACACATACATTGTATGTGGGCAGAGATTCATTTTCGGTCTTGTATATTTCTTTGTTTGGGTCAGTGGGGAAAAAAGGAACAGTAAATGAGAAAAAAATCAAGCAGCGACAACTTTCAGGGTAGCTATGATAAATTGTAAATTTGGAAATTACTAAGTAACCATAAACAAGTCACAATGGTATATGCTTTCAAAATGATTGCATCACATACCAGGATGAGATTACCGGAAAAAATCCCAATGAAAGGCCATTTTTAAAGATTTTTTTATGACACCTTTAATGCCATTTTAAATTATTAGAACATTATTAGCTTAATGCCATACTGGGTACATTCCTGATTTAAATGAAGGAATTGATCTTTTAGAATGTCTGTGATGATTTTAAAGTGTCTTATTTTTCTGACCATAATAATTTTCCCCTTACCCCTTTCATTCTGGACTAATGTTTTCATTCACACATGTAAGGGACCCCTTGTGTCGTATCCTTAACTAAAACAGAACAACTGGTCTGACTTATAGTCTTAGAAATGTTAAGTGATTTGCTAATGGTCACATAGCTAGTAGTAAGAGTCAGAGGAAGCACTTGAATTCAGGTCTTTCTAACTCCAAGTCTAGCCTTCTAGACACTATACCAAGCTTCTTCTCATACATATGCTCCTGAGTTCAAATCCAGCCTCAGACACCAGTTGTGTGACCCTAGGTAAGTCACTTAACCCTGTTTGCCACAGTTCTTCATCTGTAAAATAAGCTGGCGAAGGAAATGTGAACCACTGGCAGTATCTCTGCCAAAAACAACAACAATAACCCAAATGAGGTCACAAAGAATTGAACACAACTGAAATGACTGAACAACAATGAATATCCCTAATGTTTAGTACAATGCCTGGTATATAGCAAGTGACTAGTAAATGCTTGCTGACTAACTGATTGACTCAAAAAAGTCAGCCTTTCCTCTCTCCTGTCCTTAAATTACATAACCTAGATATGAATTCCTCTTTCCTTTCCTTACGTTCCATAATCCATATAATTATAGAAACCCCAAAGCTCCCTCCACAGTCCCAACTTATGGGGATAAAAAGCTGTAATCCTGATGATACGTCCTTTTCTGCCCTTTAGGGCAAGATTTTAGAAAGTGCATCAAGTGCAATGAAATATCCCACTGCCCACTTTCTACATTCCTGCTCCAGGACTACATAGTGCTGCTGGGGAATGACACATACCTGGCCAATCATAATCCAACTGTAATCTGTACCTCCACAGTTTGTCAGTAGTGTCCCTCCCTGGACCTCTCTTCTAATGAGTCTCCTTTGGCAATCTGATCCCATGTTACTTGTTCTAACTTATTTATATCTGGTCCCATCCTACCTATCCAACTTTATTTCTCATTACTCCCCAATACAAACCCTTCACTCCAGTCGAGTCCGTCTCCTCACTATTCCCCACACACATTCTATTCATTCACACCTTTTTCATGTTCTTTCCCTTGCTAGGATGCCATTACTCCTCGGCATCTCCACATTTTGCTTATCCTCCATGTCCCAGCATAAGTGTCATCTCCTCCATGAAGCCTTCTCTAACTATTCCAATCCAGACTGAGCTCTCCCTTCTCTGAACTCCTACTGTATTACTTATAGACAATAACAAACACTCTTAGCAAATCAGTGAGGGTCAGCAAAATATATAGTGGACAGACAGCTTCAGAGTTTAAAAAACATGGGTTCAAGTCATGCCACCCCCCAAAAAATAGCTTGCAACACTTTTGTATACATTCCCATAAGTATGTATTGTCTCCCACAAAAGAATATAAGTTAGCTGAATGCAGAAGACTCCTTTTGCCTTCATTTTAACCTTCGTTAGCCCCTAGCATAGTCACTGGTGCGTGCTGGGAATTTAATGTTTATTGATTGATGGAGTGGTACATTTCAGTGCAAAGTGAGAATAACATAATAGCTAACATATCCAGGGTCCCACAAAAACATCATATTAGTTCATATACCTTCTCCTCTCACCTCTTTTTTTTCTTTTCCCCTTTGTGCATTTTTACTCTAAAATGAAGATAGATTAGTACTTATATGTAGATATAGATATATAGGTATGCCCATAGCTATCTCTCTATATTAACATGTGAGAGAAAGAGAGAGAGTAGAGAGAGAAGAAAGAGAGGAGAGAGAAAGGAGAGAGGAGAGAGAGGAGATAGAGAAGAGACAGAAGAAGAGAGAAAGAAGAACAAGAAGGAAAGAGAGAGAGAGAGACAGAGAACGTACACAAGAGCACTTGGGTCCCAAGCTACAATCAAATTCAGTTCAATTTAAAAAGAGACTTTAAACCTATCTATGAGATAGAAGAAGGGAGAGATACTTTGAAGAGTAGTTGAAAGGTCTTGTTTAAGTATAAGATTTGTTTTCCTTTCAAGTTTTGAATTTGGAAAAGACCATACATCATGGCTCCTCTGTCTCAAACTGAAAGGGGCTTTGTAAGGGGCTTAGTCTCCTAACACTTACTACACTTCATGCTAGTCAAGGGCCTGCCTAAAAATCCAGAGAAGATGAAAGGAAAAGATAAAAGATGGAATATAGGAAGGAAAGCAAAGCAGTAGGGGTAGAAGAAAGAGAGAATGTTACTGTAACATATATTCTCTTCCCCTGACTATAGAAACAAGTGAGCCACCCCATTGCTCCTTCAAAGTATCCTACTTTATATAAAGTGCCCCTAAGGGAAAAATGCTTTGTCTAGCAGTGAAACTGACAGAGGCTGCTAAAGCCCTGTGGATCTGGGGCTGACAGCCATTATGGTTGATTGAGAAGTGGGCTGCTGTTTTTGTTTCGTTTTGAGGTGCTTTCTGCTGGAGGTGGGCAACGGAGGGAGTTATGAAGTCTAAGGAAAAATAATTCCAAAATAGTATTTTGGATTTTGCAAACAGGGAAGGAATATTTAAGGAAAAGAAAATTCTTGCAGATCTACTTCAAAGATGCAATTTTATTTTTTACAGTGCTGGGTCCACAGCCTGACACTGCTAAAGAATAATAAATTACTTCCATACTCTGAGTTTTCTACAAAATGAGTTAAAATTTCATAGGGAAGAAAATTTGATCCACAAGCAGCTAATTCTATGAGAGGCAGAAACGTATAATTCGTTTTAAAGGTGCTAAATAAATCAGGTTACCACATAAACTTAATTCTTTATTGCACTAAGCAAATGTTTTTTCATTCATTCATTCAAATGTACTTATTGTTTCCCTATTAGAATGTAAGCTCCTAGTAGTCAGGATTGTTTCTTTCGTTGTATTTATATCCCCAGCACCTTACACAATGTCAGGCACATATTAGATATTTAATAAATGCTTGTTGATAGATTGCAAGTCTTCTAATCAAGATCATAAAATCTCCATAGTTTTTTTTACTGTAATAATCTTTTAAAAATGAAGTTGATTATATCTAATAATGCTACAGAAAGGAGTTAATAAAAACTCTTGCACATATCCATATTTAATAAAATTAAGACTAAGCACATAAAATAAAGGCCTTAATATAATCTTAATTTGATGATGCATTAAACTCTGAAGTGTTTTTGGTGAAGAAAAAATGTTTAGGTCAGTGTTAATGGGTGTTTTTTCCCTTATGTCTACTTGTCTAGTTCAGCTAATTATAATATTCTAAAAATGCTTTAAAGCTGTTTTTCAGTCCGACAAAGATGTCATCCTCCAATTAACAAGAAAAATCAGTTTGCAAGCGGACCAAGAAAATATTAATAAAACACGCCTTTGGTTGTAAGGATTTATGACAATTCTAAAAATCTCAGCCAAAAAAGTTGTCAGCCTGTCCCAAATATACTGATTTTTACATTTTTTCCAATGGTTTTCAAGCGAACAAGAAAAATTCTTTCTTTTTTTCAGCTAAATAATAGCAAGGGAATTTTTTTTTCTCTCTGTTTGGTAGAACATGTAAACAAATCACATTCTTTTAAAATAATTTAAGTGAAAGGACTTGGCCATCACTGATCTAGACTTTCAAGGAGCAAATGACTGGAATATTTGGAGAGGATGGGGCCCAAGATTTCTAAAGGGCTGCTTTACTTACTCATTCAGATGCTGAAACCGTTCCTGCCAATTAGTAGCCCGAGCCACATTTCCAGTTTTATCAGTCAGCTTCATTCCAAAAAATTCTAACATCATTTTGTAAGCCAAGAAGAACCTTCTAGTTGCTTCTTTTGTTTTTTTGAATTCCTAATACAGAAAAACAAATTCAGCTAAAATTACTGTGGAATACACATACTTTACTATTGTCATATGTTAACCATATATATATATATAATGCGTATATATATACTCATAGTACATTAAAAATGAAGGTGTGATATATATTACCTCAATTTCATATGTAGTTAGCTCTTTAGCATAAAAGTTCAAACCTTGTTCTCTCAGCGGGAAAAGCCTGTTAAAAAAAAAGAAAGAAGAATTGAAGTTGTATTTTTATGCAGTTTGGTTAACGCAAATAATTAAACAAGTCATGCTTTAAAATAGCTAATAAGTAACCAACCATTGAATATAAGTGTGGTTATGCTCCAGTTTTTCATAATCTCCTTTCCATTTATTTAGGACTTCTTCAATGTAAACACCTGAACAGTAAATATTCAGAAAACTAGTCAGATTCATTTGAAAATGTTTGAAGAATAAACTGTAAGACTCATGTCAGTCAAAGATAATAACTGACCAGGTTTTCCACTTAAACATAGTAGACTATATATAAATAGATATAACTATATCTTTCTGTATAGCTAGATAATTATATGTACACAACTATATCTATATACATCTATATGAAATTAAAGATACAGAATATGTTAATAAAAATACTACATTTCACTAAAGGATGAATAATTTTTAAATGTTGGAACCCCCTCCAAAAACAGGCTTATAATATGTAATTCAACATAATTCAACAAAATCATTAAATGCCTACTGTGTGCCATATACTGAGTTAACACTGGGGATACAATGACAAAAAACCAAACAATTTCTTCCCTTAAGGAGCTGACATTCTACTAGGGGAAAGCCACAGGTACATTGATAAATAAATGTAAAACGTATAAAAAGATAATAGAAAATAAGTCCCCAAGTCAATATGATTCTGCAAATATAAGATGCTACTCAACTGAAAATATATTCTGATATTAAAAAAAAAAACCTCATTCATTTAAAAATCTTTTTCACATGACTCATGTTTATTCTCTTCCACCCCCGCTGATGTCTCCTTTCTCCTCTCTCCAAATATTTTTGAGTGTGTTCCCTCCCACCACCCGAGGTTTCTCCCCTTTTTGGCTGTAGAAGCAATTCAGAATTTCTATAGTTGAAGACATGCTAAAAATAAAGGAAAAAGTCTTTATACTTATCTTTGGAGCATTTTTCCTACATAATATCACCATTTTAAAGGTAACATTTACAGATACAATGTTTGTTTAAAAAAGTAAAGTGGCAGTGTCATATGAATTACTTTATGCATTGAGATCCAGGGAATGCCTTATACAAAATTCTGACTGAAACTTATGACTCCACTAATACTGTCATGAACCTAAGTTGGGTCTTTAGTATAAGAATTAAAAAATGTTTAACAACTTACATAAAGATTCGCTGATTATAGTCAACCCAAGCAATAAATGTACTAATGGAAGAGACAAAAACAAACTACTACTATAACTCTATAGGGAAACTGCTATAACTCTATACGTACAACAATTTCCATTAGGATCATTAAGACTTATGGAATCTTTACCAGAGCTAAATTAAATATTTATTCTTTGATTCTTTTTATGTGTTTCTTAGCCTTTTTTTGAAGAAGTAAATAAGTAACATTTTAAAA
>CM053627.1:170883517-170975471 GCA_028646595.1 Phalanger gymnotis
ACAACTGGGAGCCATTGATTTGTGTCTGATGTGATTTGGGGGTAGGGAACTGCTCCTCGCCCAGCCTGGGTGAGGTCAGGGCCCTCCAGGCCCAAACAGGATATATAAGCACAGAGGTTAGCTTCTCTATCAGAGCTCTGAGCCACAGCAGGAGCGGCTTGTGACTCTGGGCCAGCCGTTATAATGAGCTCCCTGGCTGAACACCCAGATGTTGATAGCACTACAAATTGTATTTGGTCTGTAATTCAGGGTGCTGGTTTTTTCCCCTGAACTAAGTAAATAATATTTGTATACTGGATTAAAGTAAGATTATTAACCCCTTAACATTGCTTTTCTTAGTAAAGCAGATCAAAATGACTTGGGCTTGCAGCATTCTGTGAGCTAGTTGTTGTTGGTTTACACCGCCACAGTAGCTGCTATTGGGATTGTTGATACACTTGTTAAAATGTATCTGGAACGGCTGTGATATCTGAAGATCCTTATACAAATGCAAGATATTATTATGTTTATTAAAAGTATTATTAGGAGAGGGAGAGTTGGTGTTTGAAAATCACAGATGGATAACCCACTTGCAACATTAACATTTGGTTGAAGCTTTGGCATTACTTGCTTTTGTGACCAGTTTTTTCCAGCCTTCATCTGTAATAGCAACCTGGCATCCTACGATTCTCACAATTAAGGCAAGTGCAGAGATTTGGACACTTGGTTCTCTGGTTTTGAACACTGGCTACTAAAAACACAAGGAAGCTTAAATTCTGGCTCCTACCATATATCCGAAGATAATTCTACCTAGTAAGTCCCCAAATGTATTTATCCTGAGCACCAATAAGTCAAGAAACAGATCAGAATTAACAAAACAATGTTCTCAGCTTGGCCTCAGTGAAAGGAAAACCTTTAGTCTCAGAAATGCCCAACATCCCCAGATGCAGTATCTTCTGTTAAAAAAAAAATTAATGTGGGTCTGTAGGCTAAAGAGAAACAGAACTTTGAGTTTTAAATGTCCAAAATGTAGATAAGAGTCTATAGAAAGCCAAAAGCCAATGTATATAATACAAGAAGAAGCAGTGTAGTGTAGTAGATTTGAAGTCAGTAAGACCTGAATCTGAGTCCAGCCTCAGAAACAAGAGCCTGCAAAGACAGGCAAATCACTATACCTCTCTGAGCTTAAGCAAATCTCTAAGACTTTAAGTCTCAGATAGTTGCTAATTTCTATCAGTGAAAAGAATTTGCACACTAAGAATTCCATATAGCAATGAAAGTATAGGTCTATGTAAAAAGAGTCTTATAGGAAAGAGTCACCCCTATAATAAAATAGAACAAAACGTATCTTGCTTTGTTACATCATATAACGCTCTTCTTGGTGCAGCAGAAAGAGCACTATTTCTCAAGTCAAAAGACATGGGCTCAAATCCTACCTCTAACAATCACTACGTATATATCCTTGGGTAAATTACTTCAGAACTCTGGACCTCAGTTTCCTTATTTGTAAAAATGAGGGGGCTGGGTCTAGGGAAGGCAAAAAGAGTTAGCACTTATGCAGTGCCTGACACTGTGCTAAGTGGTTTATAAATATTATCTTGTTTAATTTGGACTAGATGGTCTCAGAGGTACCTCTCCCTATGGATGTATGCCCTTATGATCCTCCCTCCTACATAAACATGGATACCAGATAATAATTCATTTATGTGGTACACACACTAACCCTATGAAGATACTATTGCAAGTATCCTCATTTCATAGATAAAAGAGGACACCTGGGCTCAGAAAACTGAAGTGATTTACTCAGCCCGTTAGCTGATAAAGGCCAGAGCCAGGAATCAAAAAATAATTTTTCTGACTCAAAATTCTTTGCAGATCAAAATGAAATCTGAATCAAAAGTTCATATTAAATCCTATCAACCCACAAAAAACCAGAAACTTTAGGCAACATAGGAAAAAGGAGGAACTGAAATGTATAGCATGAAGTGGAAGAAACCCCAAAGTTCTGATTTAAACCATTTGTAGATTATCGGTCTCTAACTGCAAATGCAAACTATAATTCAGGTGGGTAAAGCACAGATCAAGGGGCAAGACCAATGTCTGGGGAGGAGGAATGGAATTTTTAAAACTTTTTGAAGTTTGTAGGTTTAAATTTTTAAAGTTTATAGGTTTAAAGAAGTAAGGATATATGTATGTGAAGTATACATAACTTGCCATATTTGTTAACTTGGACCTGTAATTTTAGCAGTATAGAGAACTCTCAATTTGTAATATCTTTCCACCAATAAAGATGGGCTTCTCATCAGTAACCTACGGGTATTAGAGAATTTCCCAAAATCACAGAGCTAATACATGTAAAAGGAAAGACTCATACCTAGATCTTCCTGACTACAAGATTGGCTTGCTATCCACCAAACCAAGCTTGATATGTCATGGACTGATAAAAATTTACCTTCTATTGCTGTTCGCTTATGGTCTATTTGGGAAACACTAATATATATGATACTAGCTGGTTATAATGAGTCACAATTTTTTAATCTGATTCAATTTGGCTATCCTGTATTAACTGGCATCCCTAAGCTTCAAGAGAAGACTATGTTTTAAACGATAGATAAATGAAGGAGAGAAAACAGCAGAGTGGGAGATACATGAGTTATATATGAGCCAGAGAGGGTGAGAATGGGGAGAGAGAGTTATAATGCCCAAATACTCTCCACTCTTCATAGTATCAAGAAAGCAGGACCGAAGAGATAGTATAACACCAGATGGTTGTTGTTCATCATTCTCAAAAAGTAGAAGTTGAAAGACTTAGGTAAGCTTAGGATATGCGATGCTATGCCAGAGCATTCCCTATCCTGGATCAAGATAACAGAGGTTTCTGGAGCCAAGTGAGTCTAAATTTATCCAGCTCTCTAGTCAAGAGAGCACTATAACAGGTACCCTTAGAAGGGTCACATGAAGTCCCTGTAGTAGAGCCAAAAGGATTCATAAAACAGAGAATTCTTTAGCAAGTTGGAAACTGCAATGATAACAGTACTGGTAGAAGAGGTCTGGGGAAGGAGAGTGACCAACCCTTGGTCTTTTTTTCCCCACTTTCATTCAACTCAGATGGGCAGAAACAGAACAGGTTATTATTGGCTTAATTTAGACAGGATAATATTTTGGAAAGAGCAGAAGTTTTTGGAATCAGAAGAGTGAATTCCAGATCTTGGTTCAAGCACTTATTAGTTATGTGACCTTAGGCAAGTTATTTGAGCCTAAATTTCTCAATCGGTAAAATGATCACTAGAAATATACAATCCCTTTTGGTTCTAAAGTGCATGTTCCTTCTTAGTGAAACAGCTTTTGGGGTGATGATTTTCCATGTGAGTAGTACATTTCCATTTCTTTTCTCTGTTTCTAGAAGTTCTTGAATGATTTATCAGAAATTGTTGAAGATTTTCTTTATTTGAAAAAAAAAAGTTGGCCAAATTTTATGTGGCATTGTCGTTTTAAATATAAAGATTGTCATGCTTAAAACTACCTATTTTAACAGGTTTACTGGGTGAAATAATTCAATTGTTGGAAAAGCTCATTTGAATTTCTTAGATGAGATGCACTGTCTGGGTAAATGAAGAACTCTTCTAATATTTAAACCTGAAGTGGGGAAATATTAGAAATAGTTTGGTAATACTCCTAACAGGAAGAGAAAGGGACAGGCTTTGGTGTGGTCTGCACAGTGGGAAGAGCACTCGACTTGGAGGTCAGAAGTTTCAGCTTTGCCACTTAGTAGCCTTTGTGACCTTGGGCATTCTCTCCAAGCTTCTGTGAAATGGAGAGATTAGCACTAGTAAGTACTCCACCATACAGAGAAGCCTTTTACTTAAGCCTTAAAGTAGCATAAAGTCTGTATAGGTTTAAGAAAATTGCCACAAGTGTGAATAGGTTTCATAGCCTTCTATTTTTAGCTAACTGACGGGCCCTTCTCTGTTCTTCTATCTTCCTTCCTGCAGGTGTAGGGAAAGCACCAAACCAAGTTAGGTTTTCTCTTTGGAAGAACTTCCTTCTACAGTACAATTCACGGGCACAGATGTGCAGCGGGCCTGGGCCTCCAGCCACAACCACAGCCACGG
The DNA here is from genome assembly GCA_028646595.1 of Phalanger gymnotis. NCBI lineage: Eukaryota > Metazoa > Chordata > Mammalia > Diprotodontia > Phalangeridae > Phalanger > Phalanger gymnotis. The sequence continues at coordinate 170,887,609 of CM053627.1, forward strand.
CCGCACGCCTACTTCTCAACCTGCCTGCAATTGCAGGGCGCCCCTCAACTTCCTGGTGACTCAGAGAGGTGCGTGCCAGGGGAGAAAAGAACCCCTGTACTGGGCACAGTCTTGCGGAAGGCAAGGAGGGAGGGATGGGGCTTAAAGAAGAATCACCTCCCCTCACCCCACAAAATAATAAATAAATAAATGCATCCAGACTAGGGCACTGGATGGAAAGCATACTCTCCTTCAATATGAGGGCGTTTTTTTTCCTTCACCCTCTCAGTGAGTTCTCCCTCCCTCCTCCATCGGGCTGTGGCAGCAAAACCAAGTGGTCCCACTCGGGAACAAGGAAGGTCTCAAATCTTCCAGGAGGAAGCGGGGGATGCAGGAGTGAGGGCACGGCTGGGGAGAGGTCACAGAGGGACGGGACTGGACCTAGCACCTTCCTCCCAGCCCCTGCCCCCCGGGAAGGCTCCGGGGCGTACCTGCTCCTTGCTACTGGTGGCGTCTGCGTCTCCCTCAGGTGCGGCGGGGCTGTCTTCTGACCGCTGGCTAGCCCTAGCAGGTGGCCCCGCTAGTTGCTCGGGCTCGTACCCCGGGCCCTCGCGGCTGCCGCGGCCGCTGCAGTCTCGGCTGTCCTCCTCCTCGTCCGGCTCCGGCTCGGAGTCCGTCTGCCAGGTGGAGTCGCAGTCCTCCACGGTGGTGGGCTCCTTGAAGCTGGTCCCGCTTAGCAGATTGCCCATTGAAGACACAGCGACGGAGACGGAGGTTGAAGAGGGAGAAGGCGGAGGTGAAGGAGAAGGAGGAAGAGGAGGAGGGCCGAGGGAGAGGGCAAGGGGCTGCGGGGCGGGAGGCAGCGGCGGCCACCCCAGCTCACGCACACTGCCCTCGCCGCTGCCCCCACGGAAGCAAAGAGCCGAAGGGAGGCTGGGGGGGGGGGGGCGGGCAAGGGGGACCCAAGGGGGGGGCTAGGGCCCGAGCATGGCAGCACTGGGAGACTGGGGGTGGCCTGGGACGGGGCGCAGGGGCCTCCAAGAGAGCACAGGGCAGCTGCCACCAGCACCTCACTGATGCTCAGGTCCAGTCCGGCTGCTTCTGCCACTGCTGCTGCCGCTGCCTCCACCACCGCCGCCGCTGCTGCTTCAGTGCGGAGAGAGGCAGACACACACACTCACAGGGAGGAGCAGGCGGCCTCGGGATTTCCACCGCAAACGTTTAAACCCGCCCATCTGATACCTTCTCCTCCCTGTGGGCAGGAGGCTGGGTGCTGGCCAGGGCGACAGAGGAAGGGGCGGCGAAGGTAGGCCAGAGTCCCTTCCTCCAGAGCCCAGGAGGCGTCACCTCTCAGAACCCCGGAGCTGGCATTTTAACCCCCCACGTTTCAGCCTGGGCTGCTAGGCCCTCCTTTGCCTTTTTGCCTAGTTAGCTTCTGGGGTGGGAATGGGGCCCTTCATGAAGAGAGGGCGCCTTCCTTCCTGGTCCTGTGAGATTACCCCACCACCCCCACCCCTTTGCGCCCCAAGCTGGCTGCATAGGCAAGGATGAAACTTATGCCTCCCTTCCCACGAGCTGACAGACTGACATAGAGTTCTCCTGGGAATTTGAGGAGTTGCCCTATCATCAAACATTTATTGGCTACACTTCCCCTCCCCCTTCCGCTGCTTGCCTAGGAGGAAGATAAATTAGCTGCAGCAGGAAGAAGACAAAAACTAATGGGGTCCCACTCATAAAACTGCAAAAGCCAAATTACAACTGGTACATTCAGGATGGTTACAGAATTTCTTCCTCCCCAAAACTCTGTCCTTCCTCCTGTGCCTCGAGTCCAGATAAAACTCAAAACTTTCCACAGTCTGAAATATGCTGATCTCTACCTGAGTGTGTGTATGCGTGTATTCATGAGTGAAGTGTATATTGTATATGAATGTGTGAGAGCTCTCTTAAAATGGACTTGTTTCATATACAATTCCATTTAATCTTTACTGCTTTCGGTCAACAAGCATTTTATTAAGCACTTATGTTCCCGGCACACTGAGGATACAAAGAAAGACAAAAATGTCCCTGCCCTCAAAGAGCTCATATTCTAATAGCTATAGTGCATTGTAGATCTGTAGTCTGCGGTCTTTTTTGAGCCTGTATCCCTTCAGCAAAATATTTTTGAGCATATACTCCCAAATATGTAGGTTTGGTTATTTATAAATTATATGCATGTGCTGCTATACTAAATAATTATTCATATTATCCAACTTACACAAAAAAAGTAGAATTTGCAGAAGGATGAGATGAAAATGTAATAATAGTTGATCCTGGAGTCAGTAGGAAACAATTGAAGTTTATTGAACAAATGAGTGACAGGGTCAGACCTGCCTTTTAGGAAAGTCACTTTGACAGTTTGTGGAAAATAATGATTAATAATAATAATAACTAGAATTTATATCATGTCTTAAAGTTTGCAAAGCACTTTTCATATGGCAAACTCATTTGATCTTCATAACCCTGTAAGGTAGGTACTTTTGTTAACCTCTTTTTATAATTTAGGAACTGAAAGCTGAGAGTAGTTAAGTAACATGCCCAGTCACATAGCTATAAAGTCTGAGGCAGGCTGTAAACTCAAATCTTCCTGACTCCAAGTCCCATTCTCTATCCACTATGCTACTTAGCAGCTTTAAGAATACAATAGAGGCTTGAATGTGGGAAACCAATTTGGGAGGTTATGGTAATAGTCCAGGCAAGAAGTGATAAGGACCTGAACTCAAGTAATGGCCTTGAGAGTGGACGGAAGAAGATGTATCAGAGACTTGGAAGTAGAAAGGTCAAGATTTGGCCACAAACTAAATATGTTGAGGTGGGGCGGGGGTAAGGAAAAGTCAAGAGTCAAAGATGATATGAATGTTGTGAAAACCCAGATGACTGGATGACTAGAAGGATGGTGGTGCCCTTGACAGTAATAGAGAAGTCTGGAAGATGGGTAGCTTGGAAGTGGGGTGTGGAAAGATAATTTAATGAGACCTGTGATTCAGATTCCAATCCATACACACCTGTTCATGCCAAAATGAAAAGTGAGGAAGCAAAGATCTTGCAAGTCACTACCCCAGAATAGCAGCCATGAGGGGATCTGAGAGGCAAAGTATAGGGGCAGAATTTCTCAGTGGCACAAGGTAACTGTTGTGGTGGAAGTTAGTTTTGGTTATAATTGTGCTGAGATGCCTGGACAGACTCAGAAGGGAGAAGAGGTAACTTGCACAGCAGAGGGAAGAGGTAGAGTACTGGGGGATAAGGATAGGTCATAGTTAGGTTGGAGACATACCCTATGATTGGCTGTCAATTGGTTATCAACGAAAGATTGGCATAAAATTGTCTTGCCACCTTCTAGTTAGGTGATCACACACTCTATGGGGTCAGTCCACTACTATTCCTTTCCTTGCTTTGGAGGGCACTGTTATAGAAAATAATCAGATAATTGCTTCCTTTACCCTCCAGAAATAACCTGTGTTGAAATCTGAATACAATCTCAAGGCTACCTACTCTATACCCCATTTTAAAATGGAAACCAGGTAGGTGTTACAAAATTCACATGTTTTCATTGACATGGCTTTCCTCTACGAATCACTTCCCTTCTCATATTCAGGCAGCCTTTCTCCAGCTGCCCAGGTAATCTTAAAGCCAGGATCTGACCACAACACTCCCAGGCTCATTGACTCCCAAAGGCTCCCCATTGCCAACAGAATGAAGTACAAACTCCTTAGCCTGCAATTTAAGCCCTTCTCCAACTTTGAGTTCTATCCTACCATCTTTATTTTGTAGTACTTTATTATTTAGTCTCTATGCTATAAACAACTGCTGCTTCCACATCTGAACATGCATATGCACAAAGAATCCCCATAGGAATAGACTTCTCCCCTAACCCATCTCCACTTAATAGCATATCTTCTCCTTCAAGGCCCAGCTCAGATGTCATTTCCCTTCCTGATATCACCCACCACCACCACCCCATAGATGTGATCCCTCCCTCTGTAAATCCCTTAGAATGCTTTGCATGAATTTGACTGTGCACTTACCATTTTTCTAACTGTTATTGAGAAGAGTACCAGTTAGAGGCATCCTTAGAGTAAGGAACACTTGGGTTCTAGTGTCACCTTTCTCTGTCATATACTGGTTGTGTAGTCACTTCACCTCTCAGTGCTTCAGATAACTGACTCTAAGTTGAAAATCGGTTGCCTATTTGCATTGGTAGAGGGAATTCCTTACACCAAGGAAAGGATCAGAACCTCATTTTTACAAAAAAAGAATAGTTAGAATTTGAATAAGAGAAAATGAAAAGACCTCTCAGGTGAAGGGAATAATGTCAGCAAAGGCAAGAAAGTAAGAATAAGTATGGGTAGGTATAATAGGAAGGAAGCCAAAGCTGACTAGAGTAAAGGCCTGAGAAATGTGGTAGGATGAGGTACCTTGAGAGATTGAGAAGACTTTTCAGTATCAAACTCTGAAGTTTGTAGTTGAATCTATACACACTAGAAGCACTGTTACAAGTTCAGAAGCAAGGGCATGATTAAAATGGTGTCTTGATAACATTAATTTTGTACTAGTGTAGAGAATGGATTGCACTGAGAAAAATTGAATGAGGGATCAAGTTAGAAGAGTACTGTGGTAATCCAAGTGGGAGATGATAGTATCTTGGCTAGGATGAATTATTTGCCAACAGCTTTAATAAATGCCCCATTTGCAGAAGAAATGATACTCTTAGGTCTATCTACAACTGAGTGGTCAGAATTTTCAGAGTGCAGTAACATTTAAAACTTATGTCACAGAGATCTGGAAAATTTAGTGGGCAGAAAAAAGGAAGGACAAGAAAGAAAGAAAGAAAGAAAGAAAGAAAGAAAGAAAGAAAGAAAGAAAGAAAGAAAGAAAGAAAGAAAGAAAGAAAGAAAGAAAGAAAAGAGGGAAGGAAGGAAAGGAGGAAGGAAAAGAGAAAAAATAAAGAAGAAAGGAGGGGGAAAAGAAGGAGGGGAAGAAAAAGAAAAGGTGGGAAAGCAGAAAAAGAAAAGAAGAGGAAAGAAGAAAAGGAAGAAAAAAGAAGGGGAGAAAGGAAGGAAGAAAGGAAAGAATAAATACAATCATAGGCTGAGCAAGCTGCAATGGATAATAAATAAAGAACACCAAAGAAGAATTGGAGTAAAGTATGTCATGAAGAAATGATTAATTGAATGAAAGAAAAAGCAGTTACTAAGCACTGACTACGTAATAGGCACTGTGTTGAACACTGGAGATACAAATACTAGCAAGAAAGTCACCACCCTCAAGGAACTTACATTCTAATAAGAGAAGACAATACAATGGCGGGGGGAAGGGTATCAGGACGACCAAGGAGGAGTGTTTTGGACACAGAAGTCAGAAGGAATAGTGAATGTAGTCATAGTATCATTGATTAGCATATTCTTTCTAGGAAGGGCAGTGTTAATTGGATAACTTCCCAGAGGTAGAGTTGGAAGATGTGGGGAGGGTAGCTTGGCATGAAAATGGTCAGAAAGTGGTGTGGTAGGCCTGAGTCCAGGCAAGATAGAGCCTTTTGGTTGGTCTCCCTGGCTCAAGTCTATCCCCACTTTAATCCATCCTCCACTCAGCTGTTAAATTTTCTTAAAGCACAGGTCTAACCATGTTGCACCTCCTACTCAATAAACTCCAGTGGCTCCCTATTGCCTCCAGGACCACATACAAAATGCTCTATTTGGCATTTAAATGTCTTCATAAAATGACCGCATCCCACCTCTACACTTCTTACATCTTACACCCCTCCACCTACTCTATAATCTAGCTACACTGGCCTGCTTTCACCGAAACCTAAAATGCTCTTCAATTGGAGGTATCAAAAAGTGGAATGGGACACTTTAGGAAACCAAATTTCCCATCACAGAAGGTCCTCAAGTGGTGGCTAGATGATAAATTCTTTGAAAGTAGAAAGTGTCACATTTTTCTTCTTGCTGTTCCAACCATCTAGCATAATGCCATGATGAAGGTGAATGTAGTATACATTAATAATATGTTTGTTTAACTAAACTGAAAACTTAGGTATTTAAGATTAAATTGGTATATAGGGATGTGGATAGGCAAAGCCCACCCATCAAAATGAGTCCAAACTAGGTTGAACGCAGAAGAGTTTTATTAGGAGGAAAATCAGATACTAGTGCTGAGACCCCCTAGTATAAGGTACAAAGGAGTGCACAGCCCAGGAGAGGCAAGGGAGATTTATGCTTGAAAACCACAATGGGAAGGTTCAGGGAGGGGTTGGGAAAAAGAATGGACAGCCTTTCTCAGGGACAGGTGGGACACAGAAGCAGGATGTTTTGCAAGAGCAGCTGACCACAAGGCTGGTTTGGGCCAGTTTGGTTGTGGGATTAGGTGGGCACACCACAGCTCAGCAAAGTCAGCAGAGAACACCAGCAAAGGCATCTGGAAGTGAGCAAGACTTTGGCTTACTGCAAGCTCCTGATAGTCTCCTTTTGGCCAACGGACTTACTCTGTGTCTAGTGCAACAGCCTGGGTAAGGCAACTCATAGAAAACAGACATTAATTTTGGGAAGTACTCTTGCAGGGATAAATGGGTTAAAAAAGAGCCACTTGTAAAAATACTCATTTCTACCAGAAAACAGACCTTAGGTATACAGGATGGGCATTGCAAAGATAAGCCAGGACTGAAACTAAGTGATACTCCTAAGACAGACACCAGCATTACCACACCTTGAAGCAACAGCCTTTCAGATAAGAGTGCTAGTGGGGTGAGAATTCAGTTCCCCAAATTCCTTAAACACCTATTATGAAAACAGCCATACAGGAATAGATGGGAACATAATTGCAGGAAGTTGCCCAAGACCATGACTGCAGAAACTGGCATTTAAGAAAGGAAGTTATGTCTGTTATTAGCTAGGGAAGGAGAATGGGGAAATCTCACAGAAACATTCCTGTGCTCATCGTACCAAAAACAAAACTTTTTTGTAGATGGGAAACTGAAACTCAAGGAGGCGAAGTTAGCCAGTAAGTGTCAGAAATGAGATTTGAACCCAGGTCCTCATAGTCCACAGCCAGTGCTCTCCCCACTGTACCATGCTGCTTCTGGTGTTCTTATCAATCACAGACAGTTACTCATTGTTAGTCATTGTCTCAGTCCTGTTGTTTATGATTACTAACTCTGAAAAGGTCATCTGGATAGGTCATGGATGAATTTCTTATTATCTTATGACTGTGTTTCTTATTTCTGTACTGTTGTTTCTAGAATGAGTTAATCATTTATTTTTCACATTTAATTGCTAAATGAGAGAGAAGAAGAATTACCTCACTGGCCAAGCAACACCAACCCTATTCATTCTGACCTGTTTCCCTATCATGAGTAGCAGGCAGATGTGTGGGGGATAGATACCCTGCCACATCTTTGCTGATGTAATCCATAGACACACCCACATCCCACCCCAGAGGTTTGAGAACTCCTAGCTTGGACATATGAAACCTCTCAGGCAGCAATAGAAATTCTTCAAGTCACTGAGCCTACTGGTTAATATGCTGAAGAACTATCTTAATAAGGGGTAGCCTAGGACTCTGAAGGAGAGAACATAAGCGTTTAGAAATGCTTAATTTATTCTCAGAGAGTAGTTTTTGCATCCAATGGCTTGTTCTAGATCAAATATTAATAAATATTTTCCCAACTGATAGTATAGAGTACCTGTTACAGTAAACAAAGTTATAGATAATGCAGAGCTGGCAAAGATCATAGGCTTTATGAGTATTTGGATTAATATATAGTGAAATCTTTGATGAGGACAAGTTAAAATCAGTATGATGAGACTTTAGTAAGAAATCGTCACATTTATAAGTGTTCAACTAAAATGTGGGCAGCCAAATAAGAAAATAGAGCTATATATAGAAAAACAAAATAAATATTTAGGCATTAATCCTTATTCACAAAAGAATGATATTTCACAGCCATTTTTTGCTCTGTCTCAGCAACAGATAACGAAATAGCCTGGAGTTAGCCTATTGAATTCAGTTTAAGGTTCTATACTTAAAAGGCAAACAGCAGAATTGAAGGAAAAAATGTTTTTAATGTTTAGAAAATGTAGTATATGGAAAACCTATGCCTGGGGGAAAACTTAATCTCAAGAAAGGAAAAGTAAGAGGTAAAATCTGTCTGAAAATAAAACATCATTTATGTCCACCAATGAAAAAAGTAAGAGATTTATCCTTTAACAAATTTTTCATTTCTTATTTACCCTTTATTAAACTTTGACCTGAATTTAGCGTATTTTCTATATTTGTTATCTGTTCATTTTTTAAAAATCTGCTTGAGAATTTTACATAGGAGTTCATACTAATTGGAACCCAGAGATAATTATAGGGCTCATATAAAACTTAAAATGTAAAAAAAAAAAAAGATAGGATACTTTCAGCTGTGGCTCAGACATCAAAGTCCCCAAAATAATCCACTATTATTATGGGTCTAATGTGATATTTTATTTTAATTATTTTTTTTAGTATTGGTAGTTTTACCTTCCAGCCCAATATCAGTATCAACTTTGTTAACACAGTTACACTGCTGAACCATTATAAAAACTGTACCTAACACTACTTCGATATACTTCAACAAAGGTAGATATATCATCCTTTATCATTAACCTCTGTTCAAAGAATCCTTTTATCTATTCAAAATCCCACAGACTGAATTCTTACCTAAGCCAATTAGAATTTGTTCTTGGCAAATACCCAGCAATTGCAAAGGACTTTTCCCAGGATTATGATAGTCAAATATTCCCGACTCTTCTTCCACTTCTGTTGCTTTGAGATGCTATAGTTCTATAAAGTCTTAAAATGAATGAGTGGCGGTCCAGAATTTTGAAAATGAATCAGCATATATGGTTAATCAACTAATAGTCATTAGTCACTAATGAAATTATGCCAATATTGACAATTTTGATCTCAGTGCTATGTTTATTTAGTCATCTATTTGCCCTCTTGAGCTTCCCTTCTCCCTGACCTATAAATTATAGGTTTAGAACTAGAAGGAACCTGAAGGTCATTTAATCCACCTGCCTCCATTTTACAGATGAGAAAACTGAGGCCCAGAGAGGTTAAGCGATTTGCCTAAAGTAACACAGTAAGGGTCAGAGGGGAGATTTGAACATAAGTCTTCTGACTCTTAAATCACTACTCTTCCCATCATAAATACTACCTCCCCTTCATCCATTATTAATTCCCACCCCTCAGTTTCTTCATTTCTGTTTCAAGACTGATGCACTTTACTAAAGAAAATTGTTGTTAATCCAGCTGATTTCACCCAGGACAAATTCATGCTCCCTAAGTTCAGTTGGGATCTGGCGACTTCTCAAAACCCTTCTATTCTAATTGACTCTGTCTCTGTTCTTACAAAGATTGTTCTAAACTCCTTCTTCCTTCTTTTTCTTCCTTCTTTTCCTTTTTATCAGTCAGACGGGGAGGTAGGAAGGCGAGAAAATAAATGTTTGCCTGTTATTTACGATTGTGGTGCCCTTGGATGATGAGTTCTGGAGTTCTGAGCCAAAGTACGACTAAAGCCAATCAGGCACTAAATCCAACAATAATATGGTACCCCCGAGAACCAGGGACCTCAAGCTGCCCAAGAGGGACCAAGTCAAAACAAAAAAAACAGAACTGGTTAAAGCTTCCATGACAATTAATATGTTGCATTTCCAGTCAAGGTGAGATAGGGAGACCCACTCTCAAAAAATAAGAAAATGAAAAATAAGTAAAATTTAATTTAAAAATAGTGACTGGTAATGACAAAAATGTAAGCTCCAGTAAAATGCAGGATCTTTGAGAGCAGGTAGTATTTTGTTTTTGTCTTTGTTTACCTTTCCTATTCCTAGCACAGTGGGAGGCACACTATAGGTGCTTAATAAATATTTATTTATTACTTAATGGATCAATCGATAATAATTTTATTATTTGTTTAAAGAGAGGCAAATGCTCTATCCTATTACAAGAAACAGCTAAGCTTCTGGTTTCAGGCCTAGAGAAGGAAAGGAGGAGTAGAAAGAATTACAGAAGCACTGAGTCTTAGAACTGAAAGAGGCTAATAATTTGAATTAAATTAATTAACCTAATCTAATTAATCTAAATGGTTAATACCTGTATAGGAATCCTCTCTCTAACATATCTAACTAGCTGTGTGACCTTGGGCAAATCACGTAACATTTCTCAAACTCTATATCTATGGTTCTATGGTTATCCAGGAATACACTCTCCAACATGCCCAACATGTAGTAATCTAGCCTCTACTAGAAGACTGGAAGGAGGAAGAGGAAGAAAAGAAGAAGAGGAGGAGGAGATGCTTAGCACAGCGCTGGCACATTAGCAGGCACTTAATAAATGTTTATTGATTAACTGAGTTGAGTAAATGAAGATAGTCTTGTGGAATAATGAAAAGAACGTTGGAGTCAGAAGAGCTGCTTTTTGGCCATCAATTCTAACGCCAAGGTAGTGGCGTTCAGTGGGAAGAGCTCTGTCTCTGGAATCAGAGACCCTGTGTAGGTTTAAATTACAGATCTGAAGCCTACTGCCTATCTAACCATAACTGAGTCACATCCTTTCTGGGACTCAGCTCTCTAACATGTAAAATGAAGGAGATGGACTAGATAGCAAGTTAGGTGGCTCAGTAAGTCAGGAAGACTTGAGCTCAAATGTTGCCTTAGACTCTTACTATCTGGGCAAGTCACTTAACTTTTGTGCCTCAGTTTGCTCATCTGTAAAATGGATCTCACAGGGTTCTTGTGAGGATCAAACTAGTTAATATGTGTAAAGCTCTTTGCAAACATGTATGGTTAGTATTTTTGTTATTATTAGATGATATCTGAGTTCCCTTCTAGCTCTAGAACAATAATTCTGTAGCCTACTGGCTGCATGAACTCAGGCAAGTAACTAGTCTTCTCTAAATCCCAATTTATTCATCTATAAAATGAGGATAAGAAATGCTTCTATTTGTATAGTGCTTAAGGCTTATTTAAAAAGGGACTTTCTGGTGGGGCCAAGATGGCAGAGTAAAAGCTGGGACTTGCTTAAGCTTTCCCCCAAATACATGTAAAAATGGCTATAAAAAAATTCCAGAGCAACAGAACTCACAAAATGACAGAGTGAAACAAGTGTTCAGCCCAAGATAGTTTGGAAGGTCAACAAGGAAGGGTCTATCGGACCATGCTGGGAGGCACAGACTGGGCCTAAACAGACCAGGAGGAGCAGGCCTCAGGGCACTGAATCGCTGACAGCTGTGGCATTTTCCAGACTTCTCAACCCACAAATGCCAAAGACAGCATAATAGGTCAGTGGGAAAACTCTGTCAGACCTGAGTGAAAGAAGAGTGCAGTCCAGCCCCAGCCCTGGAGCAGCATTGGCAGCGGCAACAACTGCTTCCAGAGCTCCAGGTGCGCAGACAATGGGGGGATCAAGCAGATGATCAGAGCGAGAGCGCAGGGACCTCTTTGCTGGCACTGAGGCATGATTCTCCTGCTTTGCCCTGCTTCGATGTGGGTCACAGTCCTGGGTGGCGGTCCAGGGGTGAGGGAGAGCTCTGGTGTGGCAGAGCTTGTGGCGGCTGTGGAAAGAGAATTCTCACAGTTCCAGGGCAGAGAAGAGTGCTCGAAGTCACTCACAGACCAGAGCACAGGCCAGGAGAAGAGTAAACACTTCTCCTTGGATCATACCACCTCGGAAGAACTGAAAATTTACAGGTGCCTAGAAGTAGTTCCGAAAACAGCTGCACCGTATCCCTGAAGCTTGGAACAGAGTACTCTTCACTCTGGAAGCAGAGTCAAACCTTGACAAAGAGCTCAAAAGTCAAGGAACTGGCTGGGGAAATGAGCAGATAATGTAAAAAAAACTCAGACTATAGAATCTTACATTGGTGGCAAAGAAGATCAAAATATCCAACCAGAAAATGGCAACAAAGTGAAAGATACTACATCCAAAGCCTCCAAGAAAAATGTGAATTGGTTGCAAGCCATGAAAGAGCTCAAAAAGATTTTGAAAGTCAAGTAACAGAAGTAGAGGAAAAAGTGGGAAAAGAAATGAGAGTGAGACCTCAAAATACAGAAGAAAACAACACCTTAAAAATAGGCATTATCTTTCATGAAATTATCAAAGAAAACTGCCCTGATATTCTAGAACCAGAGGGTGAAATAGAAATTGAAAGAATCTACCGATCGCCTCTTGAAAAAGATCTCAAAAGAAAAACTCCTAGCACTATTGTAGCCAAATTTCAGAATTCCCAGGTCAAGGAGAAAATATTGCAAGAAAGAAGACCATTGCAGAAAGAAACCATTCAAGTATGGTGGAAACACAATCAGTCTAACACAAGATCTAGCAGCTTCTACATTAAGGGATTGAAGGGTTTGGAATATATTTCAGAGGTCAAAGGAGCTAGGATTAAAACCAAGAATCACCTACCCAGCAAAACTGAGTATAATACATCAGGGGAAAAATAGACATTCAATGAGACTTTCAAGCCTTCTTGATGAAAAGACCAGAGCTGAATAGAAAATTTGACTTTCAAATACAAGAATCAAGAGAAGCAACAGGAAAGAGAAATCATAAGGGACTTATTAAAGTTGAACTGTTTACATTCCTACATGGAAAGATGATATTTGTAACTTATGAGACCTTTCTCAGTATTAGGATAGTTGAAGAGAACATACATATATATAGACAGAGGCCACAGGGAGTGTTGAATATGAAGGGATGATATCTAAAACATAAAATTAAAGGATGAGAGAGGGAAAAAGAGAAAGAGAGAGATTGAATGGAGTAACTTATTTCACATAAAAGAAGCAAGAAAACCTGTTGTAAAGGAAGGGAAGAGGGGGTAGGTGAAACGGAATGAGTGAACCTTACTCTTATCAGATTTGTCTCACATGCACACTCAATTGGGTATCTTACACTGCAGGAAAGGTATAAAGTGGGGAGGTTGATAAAAGAGGGGGTAGTCAGAAGCAAACATTTTTGAACAGGGACAGAGTCAAAGGAGAAAATAGAATAAATGGGGGAGACAAAATAGGGTGGAAGGAATGGAGGGAAATATACTTTGTCTTTCACAACATCACTATTATGGAAGTGTTTTGCATAATGACACATGTATAACCTGTATTGAATTGCTTGCCTTCTCAATGAGGGTAGGTGGGGAGGGAGGAAGGGAGAGAATTTGGAACTCAAAGTTTTAAAAACAAATGTTAAAAATTGTTTTTGCATGCAACTGGGAAACAAGATATACAGGCAATGGGGGTATAGAAACCTACCCTTCCCTATAAGAAAGTAAGGAGGAAGGAGATAAAGGGGGGAGGTGATAGAAGGGAGGGCAACCTGGGGAAAGGGATAATCAGAATGCATACCATCTTGGGATGGGGGAGGGGAGAGATGGGGAGAAAATTTGTAACTCAAAATCTTGTGGAAATAAATGTTGAAAACTTGAGATAGTGTCTTATGACCATTTTTAGACGGGGAAACTGGTTCACAAAGGTTCAGTGATTTTCTCGTGGAGTAACAGTTAATCATCTTCATTCTGGGTCTTAATGCAGGTCTTCTTACTCCAAGTTGCAAAGTCCTTCCACTAACCCATGTTGCCTCTTACCAGTATTATAACCTGCCAATGGGGTCAATTGTGAGGATCAAATAAGATCATGTATTTGACAGTGGGCAGCTAGTCAGTTCAGGAGATAGGGCACTTGCTTGGAATCAGAAAGACTCATCTTCCTGAGTTCAAAGCCGGCCTCAGCTGTGTGGCCCTGGGAAGGTCACTTAACCCTGTTTGCCTCAGTTACTCATCTGTAAAATAAGCTGGAGATGAAATAACAAACCACTCCAGTATCTTTGCCAAGAAAACCCCAAAATGTGGTCATGGCGAGTCAGACACAACTGAACAACAACAATTTAACACCACTGAGAACACTGTGTGAAAATATATAATATATAATATATAAAATATATAATATAAATGGCATGATCTTTAAATTTAAGATGTATTTTTCACTGAGTTCATTCTAATGTCTCTTTATGATATGAAGGTGGACCTCAATCATCAAAGACTAGAACAAAACTGGAGAGGCTTTGAATATGGCCTGGCCATCAGGTTATACATTTTTGGACCGTAGCAACTCCTGAGTTATAGAGGAATTATCACTTGTATTGATGGAGGGAGTGCCGAGAATCAATCAACTAGCATTTATTAGCACTTACTATGTGCCAGGCACTGGAGATATGAGTACAAAGAACGAAGCCGTCTCTACTCCCAAAGAGCTTATGTTCATAGCTATTTCAAAGTCAATTTCTTGTAAGTAGGAGAAAAGTTTATTTTTGATTCTTGTTATTTTTTAAATATTTGCTGAGAACAAATGATGTGATGCCTGACAAGCAAAATATAAAACGATTCAATTCTTGCATATTCAGTTTGCTCTTGAAAGCATGAGGGCAGGCACAATTGGAGGGAAAAGATAGGCATACCTTTGTACTATGAGGGCCAGTTGATGGCATGAAGTTTGTAATGTCTCACAGCAATTTTACATGGAAATAGTTGTCAAAAACACAAGTAACTGAGAACTTCTTAACAAGTAGTTAAGTCAATTATCATCTAGAGGGAATTGTGGGAAGATGGGAGAATAAGGCAGGAAAATACCTGGCTCTCCCAAATTCTCCCACAAATATTTTAAAATAATACCTCAAAGTAAATTTTAGAGAGGCAGAAATAATTAAAAGTGGGAGTAAAGCAATTGTCCAGCCTAAGAGAATTTGGGAGAAAGTTAGGAAAGATCTAACCTCTGGGGTGGGGGTCTACCTTATTGAAATGCAGATACTCTGGGGCAGATACCTCAGAGTCAACAAAAAGCAAGCCCTGTGGACAGCTGTGTGGTTGGCAACCTTAGCTTCAGTAGCTTTTGCCCCAGGATGGTGTGGGGGGTGGGTAACTGATCAAGAAAGACTATGGGTATGGGGCAGCTAGGTGGCACAGTGAGTAGAGCACCAGCCCTGGAGTCAGGAGGACCTGAGTTAAAATCCAGCCTCAGATACTTGACACACTTATTAACTGTGTGACCTTGGGCAAGTCACTTAACCCCAATTGCCCTGCCTGCCCCCCTCAAAAAAAAAAGAAAAAGACTATGGGGGCCCTCTGCTGGTGCTGGATGAGATTGGGGCAGGGGAGGCATGCTGACCAGTCTGTGGCTGCAGGTGAGGAGAAGTGAGCACATGCTGATGAATGTGATAACAGAGGGGGCAGGAACCTTGTTGATTGTGGTCATTCATAGGGGAGCAGAATGTCTGATTTTGGTTCCAGAGGAGAGTGGTAAGCTGACCCTTCCAGCAACCTAAGGGTCTACAGAGAGCAAGAGCCCTTTGCAGTGGTAGCAGTGTTGGGGGCTATGGCTCAGAGGCAGAGAGGAGTACCTGAGGTTACTCATAGACCAAAATGTGAACCAGAGTAGTAGTGACCACACCTGGCCTTGGATTATAGAACATTGGAAGAACCAAGAGGTCAAAGGCCCCCAGAGAGCTCAGAAAACAGCAGCATGAAAAATGTGAAGCCTAAGACATTATCCCTCCTCCGCCCTGGGAGCAGAACTCACCTGTAAGATAAAGTTAATAGCCAGGAAATGGGCCATTAAAACAAATGAATAAAAAAAGAGAGAGAGAGAGAAAGAACCCAGTCATAGATAGCTACTGTGGTGATAGAGAAGATGAAAGATTCAAACTGAGAAGACAAGACAGCTTCTTGTAAAGCTTCAAAGAAAAATGTAAAATAGTCACAAGCCCAAAAAGAGTTCTTGGAAAAGCTTTAAAAAGGACTATAAAAGAAAAGTTGAGGAAAAATTGGGAAAAAATAAAAATAATGCAAGAAAAGCAAGAAAATTATGAAATGAAAGTCAGCCAATAGGAAAAAAATATCCAAAAACTTATGGAAGAATATAACTCCTTAAACATTAGAATTGGGCGAGAGGAAACTAATAATTTCATAAGACATCAAGAAATAATGAAACAAAATCATAAGTGAAAAAATAGAAGAGAATGTAAAACAAATGACCTAGAGAACAGATCTAGGAGAGATAATATAAGAATTGTTGGGCTACCTGAAAAATATGACCAGAAACAGTCTAGAAACTATAAGAAGTTGTTACGGAAAATTGCCCTGAAGTTCTAGAACTAGAGGGCAAAATAGAAATTGAAAAATTTACCAATTACCATCTAAACAAGATCCCAAAATGAAAACTCATAACATTATAGCTAAGTTTCACAGTTCCCAGGTCAAGGAGAAACTATTACAAGCAAGTAGGAAGAAACAATTTAAATACTGTAGAGCTACAGTCAGGATAACACAAGATTTAGCAGCTTTGCTAAAAGACCAAGGGATATGGAATATAATATTCCAAAGAGCAAAGGAGCTGAGTTTACACCAAGAATAACCTACCCAGCAAAGCTGAATGTAATCCTGCAAGGGAAAAAAAACATGATATTTAATGAACTAATGGCTTTTCAATTTTTCTTGAGGAAAAGACTAAGAAAACCTGACTTACAAGAACCAGGAGAAACCTAAGAAGGCAAACGTGAAAGACTAGTTATATGAGATTAAAAATGCTCCTTATCTGGGAAAATTATATTTTTAACTCTTAAGAATGTTATCATTACTAAAGTAATTCAAAAGAATATATATAGATACAAAGCTTAGGGTTGAGTTGATTATAATTCTAAAAAATAAAACTGGGTAGTGAGAGGTAAAATAGAGCAAATTATCTTATAAAAAAGAGGCATGAATGGAAGAACTTATAGGGGAGGAGAGGATAGGTTGGAATGTGGGTAGTGTGGGGACCTTGCTCTCACTAGAACTGGGTAAAAGAGGGAAAAACATATACATTTAGTAGGGTGTAAAAGTCTTCTTAACTTACAGAGAAATAGGAGGGCAAAAGAATAAGATGCAGGAGGTATTTTTAGAGGAGTATGCAGTTTGGGGAGGCAGTGGTCAGAAATAAGGTTAGATTTCTGAAGAGGGATAGAGTAAAAAGAGAAAGAGAGAAGGATAAACAGTGAGGAAAATTGGATGGAGGGAAATAAAACTAGTGATTGTAACTTTGAATGTGAATGGGATGAACTCACTCATAAAATAGAAACAGATAGCAGAATGGATCAAAAACTAGAACCCGACAATATGTTGTTTATAAGAAACATATTTAAAATGAGAGATACACATGAGTAAAAATAAAGGGTCAGAGTAGAATTTATTATGCTTTAGCTGATGTAGGAAAAAAGCAGGTGTAGCAATCATGATCTCAAGCAAAGTTAAAGGTAAAATAAATTTAATTAAAAGAGATAAGCAGGGAAATTACATTACGTTAAAAGGTACCATAGATGAAATAATATCAATACTAAACATATTTGCACCAAATGCCATAGCATTCATTTTTTGCACTCAATAATATTTTTCCAATTGCACATAAAGATAGTTTTCAGCATTAATTTTCATAAGATTTTGAGTTCCAAATTTTCTCTCTCCCTCCATCCCTTACCTTCTCCCTTCCCCAAGACAGCAAACAATCTGATAGAGGTTATACATGTACAATCATCTTAAACATATTTCCACATTAGTTATGTTGTGAAAGAGGAATCGGAACAAAAGGGAAAAACCACAAGAAAGAAAAAACAAAAAATTAAAAGTAGTATCCTTCAATCTACATTCAGACACCATAGTTCTTTCTCTGGATGTACATAGCATTTTCCATCACAAGTCTCTTGTAATTGTCTTGGATCATTGTATTGCTGAGAAGAGCTAAGTGTATCATAGTTGATCATCACACAAAGTTGCTGTTATGGTGTACAATGTTCTCCTGGTACTGTATAGCATTCAAATTTTCAAAGGAAAAGGTAAATGAATTACAGGTAAATGGAATGGATAGCAAAACTGTGATAGTGAGGGATTTCAACCTTCTCTTCTCGGAAATCTAACCAAAAATAAACAAGAAAGAAGTCAAGGAGATTAATAGAATCTTAGATAATCTAGATATGATAGACGTCTAGAGATGACTGAAATGAAATAGAAAAATAATATGTTTTTTTTCTCAGTGGAACCTTTACAAAATTGACCTTTATTAGGCCATTAAAAACTTTATAGTTAAATGCAGAAAATCAGGAATATTAAGTTCATCCTTTTTAGATCATAATGCAATAAAAATTACATTTTAAAAAGGACTATGGAAATACAGATTAAAAATTAATTGGGAGACTAAGTAACCTAATCTTAAAGAATGAATGGGTTAGGGGATGAATCATAGAAATAAATAATTTATTAAAGAGAATGATAATAATGAGATACCATATCAAACTGATGGAATGAAGCAAAAGCAATAATCAGAGGAAAATTTGTATCTCTAAATGTTTACATCAATAAAATAGAGAAAGTAGATCAATGAATTGGGTATGCAATTAAAAAAAACTTAAAATAAAACGAATTAAAAATCGCCAATGAAACACTAAACTGAAAATCCTAAAAAAAACAATTAAAGGTGAGATTAATAAAATTGAATGTAAAAAATCTCTTAAGTTAATAAATAAAACTAAGAATTGATTTTATGAAAAAACTAATAAAACAGATAAATCATTAGTTAATATGATTTTTTTAAAAGAGAAGAGAAAACCAAATCAACAGTATCAAAAATGAAAAGTGATTATACCAATAATGAGGATGAAATTAAAAGAATTATTAGAAATTATTTTCCCAATTATATGCTAATAAATTTAACAATTTAAATGATATGGAAGAATATTATAAAAACATTAACTGCCCAGATTAACAGAAAAGTAAATAGAATATCTAAATAAACCTATTTTAGAAAAAGAAACTATACAGGCCATAAATGAGTTTTTTAAGAAAAAAAATGCTCAGGACCAGGTGATTTTACAAGCCAATTCTACCAGACATTTAAAGAACAACTAATTCCAATGTTAAATAAGCTATTTGGAATAACAGACCAAGAAAGAGTCGTACTAAACTTGTTTTATGAAATGAATATGGTCCTGATACTAAACCAGGAAGAGCAAAAAACAGAGAAAGAAAACTATAGACCAATTTCACTAATAAATGTTGATGCAAAAATCCTAAATAAAATACTAGCTAGGAGATTATAACAACATATTATAAAGATTATACATTATGACCAAGTGGGATTTATGCGAGGAATATAGTGCTGGTTCAATATAAGGAAAATATTAATATAATTGATTACATCAACAATAAAAGTAACAAAAATCATGATTATATTAATAGATGCAGAAAAAGCTTTTGACCAAATATAACACTTATTCCTATTTTAAAAACACTTGGAAGTATAGACATAAGTGGATTTTTCCTTAAAAGGATAAGAATCATTTACCTAAAACCATCAGCAAGCATAATCTGTAATAGAGATAAGCTAGAAGCCTACCCAATAACATCAGTAATGAATCAAGGATGACCATTATCACCCGTATTATGCAATATTGTACTAGAAATGTTAGTAATAGCAATAAGGGAAGAAAAGGAAAGTGAAATCAGAACGGGCAATGAAAAAACTGTCTCTTTACAGATAATATGATGATACACTTAGAAAATACTAGAAATTCAACTAAAAAGCTAATTAAAACAGTTAATGATTTTATCAAAGTAGAAGGATGTAAAATAAACCCATATAAGTCATCAGCCTTTCCATATATCACTAACAAAGCCCTGCAAAAAGAGATAGTTCATTTAAAATAACCATAGACAACATAATAAATAACAAAATCAGATTTAAATAATTGGAGAAATATTAATTGTGTATAGGTGGGCTAAGCCAATATAATAAAAATGGTAATTCCACCTAAATTAATCTACTTATTCAGTGCCACCCCAATTAAATTACCAAAAGAATAGCTTACTGCACTAGAAAAAATAACAAAATTCAAGAATAACAAAGAAATTGACTGGAAAAAATGTAAAGGAAGGAGGTCTAGCAGTGCCATATCTTAACTGTATTATAAAGTATTAATTATCAAAATATTCTGGTCCTAGCTAAGAAATAGAATAGTAGATAAGTAGAATAGAATAGATATATGATATACAGTAGTAAATAGTTATGGTAACTTTGTGTTTGATAGATGTAAAATTTTAAGCTTTGGGGATAAGAATTTACCATTTGGTGAAAATTTTGGGGAAAACTAGAAAATAATCTGATAGAAACTAGGTATAGACCATTATCTTATACCATTTACCAATATAAGGTCAAAATGAATTCATGACCTAGGCATATCATAGGTAGAAGAATATAGAACATATTAACTAGCAGATTTATAAATTGGAAAAAAATTTATGAATAAATAAGCAATAGAGCACATTGTAGTATGTAAAATGGATAATTTTGATTGCTTCAAATTAAAAAGATTTTGTACAAATAAAACCAGTGCAGCCAAGATTCGAAGAAAAGCAGACTATTGGGGGGAAAGGTTATAGACAATTTCTCAGTAAAGGCTTCATCTCTCAAATATATAGAGAACTTTGTCAAATTTATAAAAATATCAGTCACTCCTCAATTGATAAATGGTCAAAAAATATGAATAGGCAGTTTTTGGAAGAAGAAATCAAAACTATTTATAGCCATATAAAAATATTGTAAATCATTATTGACTAGAAAAATGCAAATTAAAATAACTGAAATACCATCTCATACCTATCAAATTGGTTAAAATGACATAATTGGAAAATGACAAATGTTGGAGGGAGTGTGGAAAAATTGGGTCACTAATACACTGTTTGTAGAACTGTGAATGGATCCAGCTATTTTGGAGAGCAATCTAGAATTATGCCTAAAAAGTATGAAACTATGTATACTTGTTGACCCAGAAATACCACTATTAGGTCTATTTCCCAAAGTGATCAGGGAAAAAGGAAAAGAACCAATATGCTCTAAAATATTTATAGCAGCTCTCTTTGTGGTGGCAAAGAACGAGAAATTGAAGGGATGCCCGTCAACTGGGGAATGACTGAATTAGTTGTGATATATGATTATGATAGAATTGTACTGGGCTATAAGAAATGATAAGCAAGTTGATATTAGGAAAACATGGAAAGATTTGCTTGAAATAATGAAGAATGAAATGAGTGGAACCAAGAGAACATTGTATATCCTAATGACGGTATTGTTAGAAGAATGACTAAGCTATCCTGAGTTATATGAATATTTAATTCAGCTACAAAGTAGCTATGAAGAAAGATGCTATCCACCTCCAGAGAAAGAACTGATATATGTAACTATCTGTTGTATAGTTTTACACATATATCTCTTTCAAATGTCAGCCTTCTTTAGTGAAGTTTGGGAAGGAGGAAGGGAAATAACTTGGAACTCAAATGTAACCAAAAAAAGAAAAGAAAAGAAATATATAAACGAGGAAGTATTTAAGTGAAAGGGGAAAGTGGCCTAGCTTTGAACTTTTTTTCCCTCAGTAGCTAAGTGCCTTCCCATAAAAAAACCTTCAGGAAATCACTTTGTATATAATTTGTACTTGTCTATGTCGATGTTTTTCTCATGCTTAGCACAAGTAGGTGATTAATAAATATTTGTCGATTGATTATTGGATCTGTTATCCCCTACCCCCTCACAGAATGTAATGCCCTCTGTGAGGGCAGGAGCTATTTCTTTTTGTACTTTATATCTCCAGGGACTAGCGCACGCAATGCTCAATATAATATATGATTGATAATTACATTAGTTGAAAGGAGCCTTAGATAAAATCAACAAGAGAGTTGGAGAGTAGAGTGAGAGAATGGAAGAGAACAGGAATAAATGGTCCACAGAAATGGCAGATGATAGTGAGAATACAAGTGCCCCTTGCTTTATTCAGTAGTTGGGAGAAGCAGCAGAAAATCATTGAAATATCCCTTGATTCCTTGATTGTAATCCTACAGATAAGTGGTACAGATAGGGTCTAAGTCAAGAAGACCTCTGATGCTTAGTAGTTATATAATCTTGGTCAAGTCACGTAAATCTCTGTCTGTCTGTTTCCTCATCTTTAAAATAAGGATAATAATAGCACCTACCTTCCAAGGTTGGTTGTAAGGATCAAATAAGGCAATAATTGTAAAGCACGTTGCACACTAACTGACACATAGTAAGCTCTACATAAATGTTGGGTATTACTAAAATTAATATTATTAGGGCAGCTAGGTGGATAGAGCACCAGACCTGGAGTCAGGCAGACCTGAAAGGTCAAATGTGGACTCAGACACTTACTAGCAAGTCACTTAACCCTGTTTGCCTCAGTTTCTTTGTCCATAAAATGAGCTGAAGAAGGAAATGACAAACCAGTCTGGTATTTTTTAACAAGGAAACCCCAAAAGGGAATCATAAAGAGTTGGACAGGACTGAAAACTACGAAGCAACAACAATCGCTATTATTATTACTGAACTTCTTGCCTCAGTTTCCTCATCTACGAAATTGGGATAATAATAGCGCCTACCTGTCAAGGTTTTTGTGAGGATCCAATGAGAAGACAATTGTAACATGCTTGTGTCTGGCACATAGTAAGGGCTACAAAAATATTAATTATTGTTATTATTTCTTTTGGACTCAGCCCAAAGATAGTTTTCTAGGCATTTATACCATTTATCAGATCTATAATACCATTTCTTCCAATGTGGGAAGTCATAGCTCATGCATACTTTCAATTTAATTTAACAAGCATTTATTCAACACATACTATCTTCCAGATACTGTGCTAGGAATATAAAGATGTCTCTGCCCTCATGGAGTTCATTCCATGAGCAGAAGTGGGGAGCACCATGTCCATAGATAAGTAAATACAAATTATATGCAAAGTGCCTCAACATTCCCCTGAATCCTCTGCAGGAGTCCACTGAACTTGCTCAATCTGTTGACATTGCACACATATCTATGGAGCACTCTGGCTATCCATCAGTTACCCATCACTACATCACTGGCCCACCTTCTTTTTCAGTCGTATAGCTCTCTGAGGGGGTTACCATGGCGACCAGTTTTCCAGGAAAGCATGATTTAAAAAAAAACACCCAGCAAGTGGTACATTTTCTAATGAGCATGCAATTTATTTTAAAGTTTGAATGATCGTTGAGCCTATCAAGTTCAAAACTGCAAATATAGCTACTTCCAAAAACATTTGAAGTAAATGAGGAGAAAGTTTAAAGTACCACAGAACCTTTAGTCTAGGGATAGATTCATCCCTGAAATAAACATTACCAAAGTCTAACTCTCCACTCCCCCACCCCCACCCCCACCCCGCCCCAAGCAGAATGAAGGGCAAAGAATTTCTGGGCAACCACAGCAGCAACAGACCAATTAGCCTGCTTTGCAAAAATCAGGAACAAGAAAACATCTTTTTTTGAAAATGAATAATTAACTCCTTAATGTATCTTTTGTGTACATTTGAATATCCATATGTTAATTTTGCACGGAAAGAACACTATGTAAAGAAATGGGGAATTCAGAATCAAAGGACCAGTCTTCAATCTGAAGCCTATTATCTGTGTGACCTCGAACAAGTCACTTAACTTCCACTCATTGGATAGAACATTATACTTAGAGTGAGGAAGACCTAAGTTCAAATCCTACAGCAGATGCATACGAGCCCTGGGCAACTCTGCCTCCTTCATTTTCCTCATCTTCATGTAAAATGGGGATAAGGATAACACCTACTCTCCTCTTCTCCCTTTGTTGTGAGGATAAAATGAGATATTTGTAAAGCACTTGGCAAACCTTAAAGCACTAACAAAAACAAAACAAATAAATTAAAACCCTAAATTTAAGTCTCGTTTACTTCATGTGCAAAGTGGGACTTGGGGTTTTTAAAATAGTATTTAATTTTCTTTCAAATACATGTAAAGACAATTTTTAGCGTTCATTTTTTAAAAATTGTGAGTCTCAAATTTTCTCCCTCTCTCCCTCCCTCCCTCACCAACACCTCTCTAAGATGGTAAGGAATTTGATAATACTTGTTAGAATTATTTAATACTACTTAATAGGAATGTGGTAAGGACAAGCCTTTGATAAATCATGATTTTAAAAAGTGAAGCATTATTATGATGAGGAAAACATTTTCATATTGATCAAAAGGTTTCGTTGGGCATAGTGTAAGAGTCGAGTGAAAAATTCTTGAAAAAGGATAAAGATTTGAGGGAGAGAATTAGTAAAAAAAAAAAAATGTAAAGTGTAACAAAGAAGTGTAATACAGAAGGAGCACTAACCCTGTAGTTCAAGTGTCTGGGTTCAAATCCCGTCTTAGAGAAAGTCACAAATAGCAAAATGTTCAGCAGATGGCTATAAGTGGTGTCTCTACATATGTTCAGAAAAGACAGTAATCAACCAGCATTTAGTAAGTACCTATTATGTGTGAGGCATTGTGCTAAGCACTTAGGATACAAAGAAAAGCAAAAGACTCAAGGAGCTCACAGCCTGGGAAAGGAGAGGAGATAAAATGCAAACAGCTATATAAAACAGGATTTATACTTGTCTGTCCAGGAATCCACATGTAGGAACAACCCCTGTTGATGAAATTTACACAATAGAATAAATGTGTAATTTTTTTAGGTCACAAATACACTAGAAAAACAACTCTTTTTTAAAATTTTCATTTGGATTTTTTCAGCTATAAATCTGATTCTAACAATAAGATGGCACTTCTTCCAAATAAATATTCAGTAAACATAATAAATGGCAACTAACCCTACTATAATCCATATCATAGTTATCATAGAATTAGTAGTATTAAAAATAGGGCTTTTATTTCAGGAAGCAGCTTGTGATCATTGAAGGCACTTCAATGTTCCCCAAATGTAATCCAACCTCCTTTCTCTTCCTCCTATTGAATTTTGAGTTTCCAGCTCATTATCCATTTACAATCTATGTCCAGAATTTATTTACTGATGGGCCAGCTTAATGGGCTATGCATCTAAGTGCATCTCCTTTGGTGATGTGACATGGCTACAAATTGTAGAAATCCATAATATGTAAAGACTTAAAGTTGCAAAAAAAAAGACTTAAAGTTGTGGCAAATGGCAAATGGGAGATTCATGGTGAGCATGAATAAGTTGCAGCATTATTACCAACAATGGGTTATACACAAGGCGGGGCATAAAATAGTGGTGTTAAGCTCAAATCAAGCCACATACTGACTTAGAAAACCACAAATTAACATTATTTATATTGTATTGCATTTTTATTTATTTTGTTAAACATTCCCTAATTACATTTTAATCTTGTTCCATCAGGGCCACGTGTAGGTCTGCTGACTTTGAGTTTGACCTTTCCAGAAAAGTTATCATCTAAAAATGTAACATCATTCCTAGAGCAAGATAGTAGATGGATGGGCTGAGTACAGCAAGTACTGCTATCCATGTAATGTTATGATATCTCCAGAATATTGGGTAAACTTCCCATACAATGTTTATGCGAAGGCATGGAGAATAGTCATACAAATCAAATAGGAATGAATGAATGGGTTTTGATCTATAGCATTGGAAGGTACGTTAGTGGCAGAATGGATAAAGCCCTGGAGATGGAATAAGGAAGACCTGAGTTTAAATTTAGTCTGAGAAGCTAGCTGTATGACCATGGTAAGTTACTTAACCACCACCTGCCACAGCTTTCTCATCTGTACAAACGGTGATAATGATAGCCCCTACCTCTCAGGGTATGTTGAGGATGAAATAAGATGCTGTTTGTGAAGCACTTTGCAAACCTTAAAGCATTATATAAATGCTAGCTATCATGATCATTATCATCATCAGTCATTAATGAAATAAGAAATTTTAAATGAGAGCTAAAGAAAAATATGGAAATCTTGAATATGTTAAAAATTAATCACAAGACTATGCATCCTACAGAATGGGGATGTAGCAGATAGAATTCTTGAATCAGAAATACCTGGGTTCAAATCTTTCCCTGATACTTACTAGCTGTGTGACCATGAGCAAATCAATTAACATTTCTGGTGTTAGGGTTTCTTCAACTATAAAATGAAGATGATAATACCTGTCGCAGATATTTCACAAGACTACTGCGGGGCTCAAATGAGATAATGTATGTAAAGTATTTTGCAAACTTTAAAGGGCTCTGTAAAGTTATTATTAAAAGAGTTTATTCCATACTGAGTCAGCTACATTTTTATAGAAAAAAAGAATAACAGAAAAAGACAGACATGAGAGAATATATGAAAAGGTTAGGAGCTGCTGATTTTATGTGAATCCTTTCATTTTATAGATCATGAGAAGAATGAATGAATCAATCAGTGAAAAGGTGCTTACTATCTGACACACACTGGTGCTAAGATCATAGTGAGAATGAACCTTAGATGTCATCTAGTCCAACCTCTTCATGTTACGGATGAGAAAACTGAGGCCCAGAGAGATTAATTGATTCACCCAAGGTCACACATGTAATAAGCAATGAAACCAGGAAATAAGATAAAAGCACCTAAACACCAAGAAGATGCAAGTCCCGGACAGTGTCTTGGTCATGGCTCCACCATGCATTCTATGGGACACTGTAGCCAGAACATTTTTCACTTAATAGCCGACTTCCTGGTAATAAGCTTTTTCATTCTTGGCAGACAGGTTGTCAGGGGGCATCGTGCTCAATGCCTTTGTGGTTTGATAGTCTTGTCAGAGCTTAAACTTCATTGGAACAGCTTTCAACAAAGCATGCTCAACTCCAAACCACAGTCACTCATCAGAGAAAGATCTTTGTCACGACAAATCATGGAATATCGTGATTTCTGAAAATTCAAAATGGCACACATTTTGAAAGTCAATGAAAGATTCCCCATGGAGGATAAGCAGGCCATAACATATTTCCAAAGATGCCTTGCATACCAAAAGTGACATAAAGTACATTATGAAGGGCACATGTAGTTGACAAGAGAGGTAGTCAAGTGGCAAGAGCCAGAAATAACACATGGATAGTCTGAATACAGGTCTAATTTTTCAAAACATTAAAGGAATGAGTGGTATAATGAGTATTTCCTTTATAGAGGAATTATGGAAATGTGTGTCAACCAATAAATCAGCAAGCATTTGTGAAGTACGTCCAATGTGCCAGGCATTGTGCTAAGTTTGAAGGAAATAAAAACAAAAGTGAAACAATCCCTGGTTTCAAGAAACTTACATTCTAATGAACTCAGGGAGTTAGGTGGCACAGTAGGATAAAGCTCTAGACCTCAGTCAGGAAGACCTGAATTCAAATCTGGTCTCAGATATTGATTAGCCATATGACTCTGGACAAGTCACAACTTCTCAGTGCCTCAGTTTCCACATCTGTAGAATGGTGATAATAACAGCACCTATCTCCCAGGGTTGTGATGAGAATTAAATGAGATATTTGCAAAGCACTTTGTAAACCTCAAAATACTATCCATCTACACAGTGATGAGATCACAGATTGATGGATCTGTATCTAAGTGACATTGGACAGATTCACTTTACTGGCTCCTTTTTTTATCATCACCAAAATAAGGAGCTTGGCTAGACCATCTGAAAGGCCTTTTCCATCTCTAAAATTCTAAGAGCAACACATTGCATTGGTTCAGGAAGAAATATTAGCTAGTTCACTGATACATATGGATATAGATGTAGATACAATATGCATGTGATATATCTACAATATTGTGCAAATTTTAAACTATAGCAAAGCTGTTGATAGTCTTGCATGATTCAAAGGCTTTAGAAGCCATTCTTACATACTAAAAATGGGATGAAGGATATTAGACAAGGAATAAGGATGAATGGTCATAAATTCAGTAGTGAAGAATTTAACATTATTAATGATAATGAAGAGGATGTAAATAACACATTAATGAAGTTTTCAGACGTTACTAATTTGGGAAATTTTGCTAACATCGAAGAGGACAGTGAGTAATAAAAACAACAGATGGATCCAAATAAGCTGGAAATGTGACGCAAAATTCAAAATGCCAAACACATTTCAGAAACATGTATTGAAAACATCTACATCTCCCATTATCTATTTGCCCTCAGACAGGTCTTTGAATTTCTCTGGGCCTC
Organism: Phalanger gymnotis; assembly: GCA_028646595.1. NCBI lineage: Eukaryota > Metazoa > Chordata > Mammalia > Diprotodontia > Phalangeridae > Phalanger > Phalanger gymnotis. Next base: position 170,915,676 of record CM053627.1, read on the forward strand.
AGTTTTCTTATCTCTAATATGAGTGTATTATGCCTAATTACATCTGAGATCCTTTCAAGATCTAACGTCCATTGATTTTGTGGGTCTATGAAAGTACATACATACATGTTAAGGGGAGCGAGTGGTGCCATTTCTACGGCAATGGGAAAGAGATTTTTGAATGTCTGGCCCTGAAAATTCGTGAACACAGAATGTAGAATGACAAAAACACAGACAAAGATAGTCTGAGCTACTCATAAATGAACAATTGTAACTTGAGCCAGGAGTTTTTAATCCTTCTCATCTTAACTTTGGGGAAATTGCCCCTGAAATGCCTCATTTGTCTTTGATTACCATTCAATCAAACAGCTACAGAAAAGCTGGAGAGCTGAGAAAAGCAATACAGTATTGAGTGAATTGATTTATGAGAAAATATTATAAGAGCTAAATATATGCTGCTTTTCTAAGTGATGACTAAGGAATGATGACAATCTATAAATATTTGAAAGGTGTAAACATCCAGCAGGGGGAGGAATTATTTAGCATGCTATAAAGGGTTATAATTACAACTAAGAGAATGAAACTAAATAACTTAGATGAAAGACTTTCCAGCTGGGTTCCCCTGAGGTCCTGGGGATTGGTAATTGAAATGACAGGTATTTTCTTATTTGAGACAGCATAATCCTTTTTGGCTATGTTTGATATATTTTATATATTTTATATATTTTGTTACTTACTTTGATGGATGTGTAAGCTCATCGGGAGTCATTACTTTGTCTTACAACATAAATAGCAACCTACTCTTGGTTCTTGTCCATATTATCCCACGAACTGCCGTAGGAGATATTATGGAAGAGTGGAAGTTCCCTCTAGATTTCTTTATAATTGCATTTATTAGATGCTAGGCTTACCTTTTATTCTATTCACATATCTCTCTGATCATAAAGTTTATGACATTTCTGCACAATTCTTGGTTGGCAATATGTTGCAGTTTACTCATACCTACCTTGTGCCTCTCCTTTGCTCTTTGGGTAATCCTCACCTTTCATTCAAACGAAACTATGGTACCAAGCTCCAAAATATTTCAGAGCCTCCTAAATAAGATCCAGAGTCACTAGAAAAAGTATAGAGTAACTATCCATACAAAAATAACAAGTGGGTGAAACATGCCTGTTGTATGTATGTATGCTTTGATGGACAACACATAGAGCTCTTACATTGGTAAATATTCAGCAGACACTGGTTATAGACAATGAGTTGGGCTCAGAACTGAACAGGAAGAGATCAAGATAGATTTTCTTTGAAAAAATGTGCACAAAAGAAATAGAATGGCGAAGTAAGCAATAAATCACCATAACTCTCCCATATTCACCTCCAAACAACCATAAAATAACACCCTAAAACAAATTCTAGAAGAGCTGAACATACAAAAAAAGATGGAGTGAAACAATCTTTTAGTCCAAGAAACTTGGAAGATTGGCAGGAAAGGTCTCTTTCACTTGGGTAAAAGGAGAATGCAGTCCAGGACAGGAAGCATCCCAGCAAACCAGCAGCAAGCCCCACCTCAGCTAACCAGCAAGAGATCTTGAGCCCCAGTGCAGAGGAGCAGGCAAATACCAACACCAGGACCACCCACATGCCTCAGCATTGCTGTAGGAATGATCAGACTCCAGCTCCAAGAACTGCTGCCTGCTTCAGCATAGCCCTGGGCAAATAGGCAGCCTCCAGCAGCTAGACCACCAAGTGCTTCAGTGTGGCTGAAAGGAAATGCAGAAACACTACTGGCCCCACCACATGCCAAACTCCACCACTAGGATCCCTGCTCAGCACCAGGTAAGCTGGCACTACGGCCTCCAGCAGCACCAGCCAACCACCACCCTCAGCACAGCACCAGACACAAGGGTCTCCCATGGACCTCAGGACAACATCAGTGAAGCACCAGGTAAACAGCCAGGGCCTGCAGCCCCTGGCACAAGAAGCCTGAGACAGTGTCCCTTCCACCCTAAGGGCAGAGCTCAAATTGAAAAGAAAAGAAAAAAGGCCAAAAAGGTGAGCAAAAAAAGTAATAATCTGACCATAGAAAGTTATTATGGTGACAGGAAAGAGGACAACAATGTCAAAACACCTATGAGAAAAACCCCAAAGGAAAATGGGATGCTGTCTCAAGCCAAGAAAGAACTCATGGAAGAGTTCAAAAAGAAGCATTAAAATCACATGAGAGAGTTCTGTAGAAAAAAAATTGGGGGTAAAATTAGAGCTACACAAGAGAATTATGAAAAAAGAGTCAACAGCTTAGAAAAAGAAAACAATTCTTAAAAAAGTAGAATTGGCCAGATGGAAAAGGAGACACAAAAATCCACTGAAGAAAACAATTCCTTGAAAAGTACAATTTGCCAAATGGAAAAGTAAGTACAAAAGCTAACTGAGGGAAACAACACCTGAAAAGTCAGAATTGGACAAGTGAAAGCTAATGACTCTATAAGACATCAAGAATCAATCAAACAAATTCAAAACAATGAAAAAATAGAAGAAAATGTAAAATATCTCATTGGAAAAAACAACTGACCTGGAAAATAGATCCAGGAGAGACCATGTCAGAATCATTGGACTACCTGAAAGTCATAATCAAAAGGAGGACCTGGACAGCCTATTTCAAGAATACTACCTTGATATCCTGGAACAAGAGGGCAAAATAGACATTGAAAGAATCTACCAATCACCTCAGGAAAGAGATCCTCAAATAAAAACTCTAAGGAACATTATAGCCAAATTTCAGAACTATCAGTCCAAGGAAAAATATTGTAAGTGGCCAGAAAGAAACAATTCAATTATCAGGGAACCACAATCAGGATTACACAGTACTTAGCATCTGCAACAGATATTCTGGAAGGCAAAAGAGCTAGGAGTACACCCAAGAATTACCTACCTGGTGAAGTTAAGCATAAAACTTCAAGGGGAAAAAATGGTCATTCAATGAAATAGAAGGATTTCAAGCTTTCATAAGGAGAAGACCAGAACTGAACAAAAAATTTGATCTCAAATATCAAGACCCAAGAGAAGCCTAAAAGGTAAAAAGGGGAAAGAAAACATAAGTGATTCAATGGGGCTGAACTGTTTACATCCCTAAATGGAAGGATGATAACTGTAATTCTTAAAAATTGTACCACTAATAATAAGGCTAGGAAGAATATACATAGTTAAAGCGTATGGGTATAATGTGAATTTGAGGGAACGACATTAAAAAATAGCTAAAGGATGAGAAAGAGGAATACACTGGGTGCAGCAGGAAGGGAGAGGTAGAATGGGGTAAATTATTTCACTTGAAAAGACACAAAAAACCTATTACAGTGGAGGGGAAAATGGGAAAGTGGGCAATAGGCATCACTTGAACCTTATTCTCATCAGGATTGACTCAAAGTGGGGAAAATATACACAATCATTTGAATGTAGAAATCTATCTACAGGAAAGTGGGAGGGGAGGAAAGTAAGAAAGAGGAGGGGGAACTGACAAAAGAGAGGGCAGACCAGGGAAGGTGGTAGAAAGAAACAAAATGCTGCTGAGGAAAGAAAGGGTAAAAGGAGAGAGAGGACAAACAGGAGGAAAAAATGGTATGGAGGAAAATACACAGTAATCATAACTGTGAATGTGAATGGGGTGAACTCTCCCATAAAATGGAAGTGGAAGGCAGAGTAGATAAAAAACCAGAATCCTACAATATGTTGTTCACATGAAACATACTTAAGCAAGAGACACACACAGAGTAAAGGTAAAGGACTGGAGCTTCAGCTAACGTAAAAAAAAAGCAGGGGTAGCAATCCTGATCTCAGACAAAGCAAAAGCAAAAATAGACTAATTAAAAGAGGTGAATAAAAAAGAAGGAAATGAAAAATTACTATAGATAATGCTAAAAGGTACCATAGACAATGAAGTAATATCAGTATTAAAATAGTCTACCTGTCAGACCTATGGAGAAGGGAAGAATTCACAACCAAACAAATGATAGAGAACATTGTGAAATATAAAATAGATCATTTTGATTATATTAAATTAAAATACTTTTGCACAAACAAAGCCAATGCAACCGAATTAGAAGAAAAGCAGAAATCTGGAAAATAATCTTTATAGCAAGTGTCTCTGATAAAGGCCTCTCAAATATATAGAGAACTGAGTCAAATTTATAAGAATACAAGCCATTACCTAATTGATAAATTGTCAAAGGATATGAACAGGCAGTTTTCAGATGAAGAAATCAAAGCTATCTATAAGCATATGAAAAAGTGCTCTAAATCACTTATTGATTAGAGAAATGCAAATTCAAACAACTCTGATGTGCCACCTCACACCTATCACATTGAGTAATATGACAAAAAAAGGAAAATCATAAATGTTGGAGAAGAAGTGGGAAATTTTGGGCACTAAGGCACTTTTGAGATAGTTGTGAATTGATCCAACCATTGTGGAGAACAATTTGGAACTATGCCCAAAGGGCAACCAAACTGTGCATACCCTTTGATCCAACAATACCACTACTAGATCTGTATCCCAAAGAGATCATAAAAGAGGGAAAAGGACCTACATGTACAAAAATATTTATAACAGCTCTTTTCATGATGGCAGAATATGGCAAACATTCCCCATCAATTGGGGAATGGCTGAACAAGCTGTGGTATATGAATGTAATGGAATACTGTTGTGCAATAAGAAATGACGAACAGGCGGATTTCAGAAAAACATCAAAATACTTGCACAAATTGATGCAAAGTGAAATGGGCAGAACCAAGAAAACATTGTACATGATATCAGCAAAACTGTATAATAATTGACCGAAAATGACTCAGCTCTTCTCAGCAGCACAGTGATCTAAGACAAGTACAGAGGATTCATGAAGGAAAATGCTATCCACATCCAGATAAAGAACTGATGGACTCTGAAAGCAGATCAAAGCATACTTTTTTTTTACTTACTTTTTTCTTTTTTGCAGTTTTTTTCTTTGATCTGTTTTTTCTTTTACAACTGTGACTAATATGGAAATATGTTTTACATGATAGCATATATATAACCTATATCAAATTGCCTACCATTTTAGGAAGAGAGGAGGGCATGGAGGGAGAGAGAAAAATTTGGAAGTCAATATCTTGTAAAAATGAATGCTAAAAATTATCTGGACATGTAAGTGGGAAAAAATAAAATACTGCTTAAAAACTGTGTCATGCTTCTGCTAACAACAAACTTCTCCTTGAAACAAAGGCTTAAATTTTTTAACAATAATGATTCTGTATGACTGGGAATCCTGGAATATAATTTTAAAATTATATAAATACAATATTAGGTACATAACTATTAAATACAAAGAAAAAGAATCAAATTGTTCATTATATATTGAATATTGGCTTGACTGGTATAATCAAGCCTATATGTAATTTATAGTGAGAGGCAAAAAGCATAAAGAAAAAAGGAATAATATCAAAATATTATTTATTAAATAGTTCTTATCTCTTTTTCCATGCAAGAAGCAAAAATTTCTGATCTAAGTTGCATTGAACCTCTGATAAAGGAATATTTTTTAAAGTATCTAAGCAGTTTGGAAGGACAATCTTACTTAAATGAGACAAGGATAATTGTTTATATGTATCATGGCCCTGTTTGACCATTCTATTATAACAAGAGCTGTTTTTATCTAAATTTTATAATTAACCTAGCACCTAGCAAAGCTATCTACATTTGGTAAATAATTTTTTAATCACTGGAACAAAAATGCACTAAATTCTTATTAAAGGAATCGATATCTTACTGGCATTTCACAGTGCCTATCCACTCTTGTAAGCTCCTCCCCTTCATATGAAATCTGAGTCTTCAGCCCCGACATCTATCTTGAGTTTCCAATTTCCACCATGAATTCCAGTGTAATATATCACATCTTGAACATTCCTACCTGAAGGTTTCACTGTCACCTCAAATTCAATATGTATAAAACTGAATTAATTAAGCCAACCTAGATAGCAACGAGGACATATCTTGTGATCATTGTAGCATGCATTATCATGCCAGACAGAACATTTTGTATTTGTTCCTAGAGACAATTGGAAGCCCCTGGAGTTTATTGAGTAGGGTGGTGATATGATTGGACCTATCACTGTAATAGCTGAATGAATAATGGATTGGAGTGGGGAGAGACTTGAGGCAGGCAGAGCCAGTAGCAGACTGTTGCAATAATCTGGGTGTGAGGTGGTGAGGGCCTGCATTAGAGGGCTGTCAGTGTCAGAGAAAAGAAGGGATCAAATTCAAGAAGTGGTGCAAAGGCGAAATCAACAGGCCTTGGCAACAGATTAGACATGGGGGTTGCGAGACAGTGAGGAATTCAAGATGACTCTAAGGTTTTGAGCCTGAGAGAATGGAAGAATGGTGTTGCCTGCTACAGTCACTAAGAAGGTAGTAGAGCATTAGGGTTTAGCGAAAAGACAATGAGTTCAATTTTAGACAAAGTAAGTAGGATGTCTAATGAATGTCCAATTTGAGATATCTGAAAGGTAGTTAGAGATTAGAGGTCAGAAGAGAGGTTGGGTAAGATTAGGGAGATTTGAAAATCATCAGCATAGAGATGGTACATTTGTGGATAAAATTAAGAGTGTGACCATCTTTATGTATGGCTGAGGTGGGGTAGAGGAGTAGCTCATGAAAGGTGAGTGGGCTGATGAACTGAGGGAATTTGAGGAAAAAACAGCATGTGTATTGAAGTTCCATAGCAGGACAGTTAAGAGTTGGGGAAGAGAGAAAAAATGGGAATGATGCATCAAATTAATTGAGGAAGGAAGGACATCAAGCTGGGAAGGGAGATGGAAAGAGGTGGAGAGGCTATATATAACAGCTACCAGGAGTTTGATTGGATGGTAGATATGAATAGCATTAATCTCAAAAGAAAAAACATTTCTAAGTGATAGATGAAGGAGGAGAACCTGGGAGTGGCAGTGGGGAGCAAGGAGTATTCTATCTCCCTCACCTTGACCAGAGAGCCAAGGAGAATGAGTGAATATACAGCCAGTACTAGAAAAGGTGGCCAGGGAAATTGTATTATCAGAAGGAAGTGAGGTTTCAGTAAGAACTAATAGAAAGAAAATATTTAAGATGAAGAGGTTTGTTGCCTATAGAACAAGTACTCCAGAGGGCACAATGGAAAGACTGAATGGAATTAGGCTGAAACTTTGGGGTGGGAGGGTTGAGGGGGATGGGAATGGGGAATCAGGGGGTAGTGCATATGGATTATAGTTTAGATGACCTAAAGGAGTTCAGAGTCACTGGGAGGTGAAGAGTATGACTAGGTATAAGAATGCTCATCATTGAGTTTTCTTCCCTCCAAGGACAGGCACAGTAGGAGATGGGAGGACTGAAGAAGGGGTGCTCTTCTTTCCATGGGAGGTTCTCCACATCCCATTTAGGAGAGTAGGATGGTAGCTGGAGGGGGAAATTACCTAGTACTGGCACAGATGGAAATGATTGTTTTGAGGCAGATAGAAGATGCCCTGCTTAACCCCTAGTGGCCTTTCCCCAGGGGACAACACTGAGCCCAGCAGGAGATGAAAGGCTCAAGGTGCTGTGACAGAGTCTTGCATCATTTCTTAGAATTGTCCAAGGTAAATTTAAGAGCTTTCTCTCCTCTCCAATATGTTATTCCTACCCAGAAAACATGATAACTTCACAATCTAACACCACCTAGTGTATTGTCACCAACTCCCCTTGCAAACACATGGTTCCCTAAACTCAAAGGAAAGTTACATTTGCAAGTTTAGAAAAAAATAGAATCAGTAATAGTGCTCACCGGACTGTCCATGCAATTTCATTGTTATGGGGAACTCTCAGATGAGGAAATTTCCTCTACTACTATAATCAATAACTTTTTTTTACAATTTACAATTTACATCTTTTACAACTTACATCTTAGAGATTTCCCTAAATTATAGAGAGATTAAATGGCTTGCCCAGAGTCACAAAGCTAGCAGTATGTGTCAGAGACAGGATTTGATCGAGGTCTTCCTGGTTCAGGGGCCAGCTCTCTATCTGCTATACCTCTGCTACCTCTGACAGTGATAAAAATGGCATCCACAAATAAGCAAGTCTTCCTCAAATTCCAACATAACTTCAGTCACAGTTGTAACCTTTGTATCAGAGGTTCCTTCCTAACACAAAGGGCTAGTTTGGGGGATCTCTCATTATCTAACTCATTGTCCCTGCCCAGGTAGAGCCTGGGAATTCTAGTATTTGTTTCTTCCCCAAGAATAGTTACCTTTTGCTTATTATAAATGCCAAATTAACTACTAAGGACTTGTGAAGGAAGATGTATCCAGAGAAAGAACCAATAAATATTAGTATACATAGAATATATGTATGTGTATATATATATACATATGTGTGTGTGCATGAATGTTTTTATGTGTATATACATACATACATATATATATATATATAGTGTGTGTATATATATATATACCTGTACATATTTGTGTCTAATGGTAGCCATCTGAAGTAGAGATAAAAAAAAAGGAATTTACATGATAATTTTATTTCTATATTTAAAAGGAATAGCAAGTTGTATGTAATAAATTTGCAGTTTCATGTGCAATCATCATTTTTTGATCTATTATGTTATAGAAATGCTTGTTTTATTTCATAAAGTAAAAATAAAATAAATATATATTTTTAAAAATAGCTTCCTTTATAAGTACTTAAGTTTGCAGAGCTTCAAAATATAGAACAGATTTATTTACACAGTAAAGGATACAAGACAGCATTTACCTATGAGCCTAAGAAGGACCTTACAGTCTCTGTCACTTAAAATACTCCCTTGAATTGGGACACAGACACTTACACACACACACACACACACACACACACACACACACGCACACATATGCACGCACACATGCGCGCACATACACACACACCAACAAGCAGAGCAGAGATGAGTTTCACTGTCCACATTTGTGTTATATATATCATTGTTTTTTCTTCATTGTTCACTTTACTTGTCATCAGATCATATTGTTTTTCAGCTTTCATTTGTTTTTAATTTATAAAATAAAACAAGCATTTCCATAACATAGTAGACTAAAAAAAGATGAGTGCACATGAAGTTGCAAATCTATTGTATACATCTTATTATTCATTTTAAATATATACTACAATTATTATGATTAGGTACGTTTCTTTTTTTCTTTTATTTTCTTCTCCCTCTCACCCTCCACCTTAGAGATGGCTACCATTAAACACTCATTGCGCTTTTGACAGTAACTCTTCTACCATAAATGCTTAACTCATCGTCCATCCTGCCTTCCCACAGGGGCCCTAGGAAATTGCTCTCTGGGGCCCATGTTCTCAACTCCCAGCAGGCTTTGAAGATTCTTCTTACCTATTCTGCTTTGCTCCTCTCCTCACTGTTTGGATCTTCTCCAGCAGAAGATGCTAGTGCTCAAGCAGCTGGACCAGGAAGAGCTTGCCAGGGATCCTCAGTGGATGATGGTTCAGCTGAGTATCTCTGGGCTATTTAAGCTTTCTGTTCAAATGGGTATATTTTCCACTTCTATTTGGCTCATAGTGAATTCAAAACCTTTTCTGATGTATTTTACAACTTACGTCCTCTAGCACCTGGAAAGTGTGCCTATAGTCTCATATGTGGTCATGAATTAGGCATCATTTGTCATAGTAAAGGCAGCTAGGACACACAATGCCTAAAACAATGAACTTGAAGTTAGGAAGACCTTAGTCCAAATCCTGCCTCAGACATTTATTAGCTGTATGAACCCTAGGCAATTTTATTAATCTTTGTCTACCTTGTTTCCTCATCTATAAAATGGGGTTAATAATAGCACCTGATTCCTAGGGTTGTTGTCAGGATAAAATGAGATAATATTTGTAAAGCTCTTTATAAATCTTAAAAGTCTATGTAAATACAGGCTATTATTATTATTATTCAAGTTGGCATGGTTAAGTAGAAAGACTCCCGGATTTAAAGTCGGAGAATGTAGATTAAAATACTGGCTGTGTAACCTGGGATAAATCACTTAACCTCTCTTGGCCTCTGTTTACTTAGCTGTAAAATGAGAGATTTGGACCAGATGACCTCTGAAATCCCTTCCAGAACAAATTCTATTATCCTAAGTAATTTATCTATGAAGCTAGGGTTTTCAGTAGCTCCCAGAAGGTGGCAGCATGAGATGTTTTCCCAGAGAAAAATCTCTGCAGTGGACCCAGGCTCAGTATTGCTAAGGGTAGGATAACAGAGCATCCTTGCCTTGGCAGGAACCATTACAAAGCTCACTCAGCCAGGCTTGGGGAACTCCACTGTGAATGTAATAGGGTTCCTGCCCACCCATGGCTTTGTGCAAAAGTTAATAAGAAACATAGCTGGCCCTTTTGTCTCTAAATAGGTCATGGAATCATAGAACGATAGATTTTGCTCTGGGAAAGACTTAAGAAGCCATTTAGTCCAGTCTCCTCATTTTGCAGATGATAAGCTGAGACCCAGAGAAGTTAGTGACTTGCCCAGGGTCACACATTTCCTACTAGCAAATAGCTGAGCCAAGGTTTGAGCCCAGATAGTTGGACTTCAAAACCATTACTTTTTATGGTATCATGTAACTGTTACTGAAATTAGTCTGGCATATGATGGCTCTAAAGTTAGCTGTTTACCCAATCATTTCCAGGGCAAGTTTCCCTCAAGAGTGGAATACTTCCTGGAATTTAGAAGCTGGAGAAAAAACCCAACTGCCTGTTAAGTCATGTAAATCCTTCTAGGGAAAACTGGCTATGATTATTCCAATTATTAGAGTCTGCTGGCAGCAAGAATTGTAGAGGAAAAGACAAACACTGCCTCCATTCCACTGTCATCTTCTTCATTAACCAATAGAACAATAAATCAATCCCTGGTTTGTTGTAAGTGCTCAAATTGAAAATTTAACCATCAGATGGGCTCCCTCGTGTTCTGTCAGCTGATTCCAACACACCCCTGCTTTTGAGTAGACCCTTGTTCAGGACATTGGAATGCCAATAAGTTAGTGTAATGGTATTGATGATGATCAATCATTTATTTGTAATATGTACTGGCCAAGTCTAGCCTTTCTAAGTCTTTGCAGTATACTCAGATGAAACACTCACCAAGGGGACTTCAAAGTATGTACTAGACTTCTACGGTCATTTCTGGCTTACTTTTTGTCTACCTCTTAAGGGATTTTGTGGTCCTCTTGGTGGGGGAGATGGATGGGGTCCTCTCTCTTGGGAAGTAGCATGAAGCCTCCAGCATGGGGCCTTGTTGTTGCTGAGTCAGGTAGTAGGTAGTGGCAGTAGGGTCCTGCTGCCAACTGCCTATTATGTTCACATGAGTCAACATGAAGATAGGAGGCATGGTCCTTTTGTTACTCCTGTCTCAGTGGTATCTATTCTTTCTTGTCTTTGGTGAAGGAGTATTAGAGATAGAAGGGACTAAGCTACAAGCGTGTGAGATCTCAATAAGTCTAGGAACCAGAGTCCATACCAGAGCCTACAGTAAGCATAGCAGTGAACAGCAATCTACCCAGCAGTGAGACAGGCAGTTAAAATAAAGTTTTCTGGAACAACTTTGTCCACTATCTATGTTACATTCAGAGATAAATTTGGTAGAATGAATGCTTTGTAGCAACTGTGTTAAGTTTGAGCCCACTTTCACCAGGGACCAAGGTGACAGAGGGGAAAGTATAATCCCCAGGTGTTAGGGGAAGGGTATGTGGAGGGGGAAGAAGATTGTACGTCTCTTCTTGTTCTATCTTCTTGGTAAATATCCCTTTGTAAGAGTTAATTGATGTTAATTGGTTAAATGATTATGGGGTTCTAATCACTACAAGGTATTGATGATATATGTGAGATACTAACCATAAGTTATGATTGATATTAAGAAGAACTTATCAGAATGAGGGTTTGAACCAATGGTATTAGAAAAAAAGACACATTGGGGGTCTTAGTTATCTCTGTGAGAGTCTTCTATAGACACTCACAGTTCCAGCTCATCATTTAACTAATAGGCAAACAATAGAACACCTGCATAAGCTCTGAAGCCCACTTAGGGACTGTGTTAGATAAGAATGCTGGGTTGTGGACATAAATATTGGACTTGTCCCGTTGCTTTGTGTTACCCATTGTGTTACTTATACATCAATTCATTCATTCAATAAGAGTTGAGTGACGTAAGAGATGGTGTCCAAGTGAGACTTCAGCAAAAGATGTTGAAATGTAAAAGAGAAGACCTTCAGATTCAAAATAGGAATTCCCTATCCTAGAAAGGGTATGATATTCTAAAAGTTTGACTGCATAAAAAAGCCATTAAAACAAAGAACTTGCCTCCAAGGCAGAGAATACATTCGTACCTTTAGCCTCAATCACTCATCTGAGTAGGTTCCCCAGAAGACTAGGAAAATGCAATTAATTGAATTGGTACTGATTACCTTATGGAAAGGGAAGGGGCTTTTGAGCCAGGGAGGAAACATCAGCCTAGGCCTCTCTCATCTACTGTCCAGAGGTGATAAGAACCTCAGAGTTAAGGCTCTGAGAGAGTCAAAGGAACAGGTTTTTACTGATCCTAAGCTAAGGGTCATTATCCTAGCTGAAAAGAGCATTGTAACACTCTGGCTAAATAAAGCACAGTACCTCTCAACTGAGTCAGTGGCTAACAGTGGAAAAAACTTCAGCTGCCCATCAAAGGACAAACCCAGCAGACTGACCTATCCAGCAGAGATACCTTGAGAAAAGCTGAATGGCCAAGAGGCAGACCTGACCCAGTCTGGCAAAAGCATCTCAGTGTCAGAGTAAACTGCTTGGCCCTATCCAATAATCCCTGCCCCATGGAAGAAAGGCAGGAATAATCCAGCAATGCCTGAACTTAATGAGCCAGTTCACCTACCAACTAACCTGCTCGACCCAGCCCAACAGAAGACTGGCCCACGCCCTGAAAGGATCCAGCCAAGCTGAGAAGGAAAATGACTCACCCAACACTGTGCCCCACAATGAATTTTATAAGGACTCTCCTGAGAAACAAAGGACAACATAACCTTTTACTTGTGGAGCTGTGACTAGCCTAGTCATATAAGTATATATGTGTACATATATATGTGCATGCATATATATGTACATGTATACCCTATATATGTGCGTCATTCTTGTTATACTTTAAAATTTATACCCACACATCCCCTCCATGGACTCTGTAGGAGAGTATGCTCCTATTGTTTATGGGAGAATTTGCTCCTGCTATTAGGGGGAAATGCTTTATAACTACTGTTGTGCTGTGGGGAATGCAAAGATGAATAATGTGTTGTTTCTGCTTTTAAGAAGTTTACAATCTAGTAGGGAAGATAAAACACACACACAAGGAAGGAAGGAAACAAGCATTTATTAAGTGCCTACTATGTGCCAGACACCATGCTAAGTGCTTTACAAATCTTAGCTTATTTGATGCCCATGCTCACCACAACCCTGGTAGATAAGCACAATTCTTTTCCTCGTTTTACAGTTGGGAAAAATGAAGCAAAGGTTAAGTGATTTGCTCAGGGTGACCTAGCAGGAGCTTTCTCCAACCACTGTAGTCAACATGATCTGCTTTGAAATCCTATAGCACTTGGGTACTATATTATTTAAGCACTTAATCACATAAAGCCTTATATATTAAGATCATAGACTTAAAATTGGTAATGTTATTTAATTGTTCTATGGGTATGTCTTGTCTTCCTAGAAAGATCTCAAGCTCTTGGAAAACAAGAATGTCATCTATGTTTCTTTGGACCCTCCTCAATGCCCATGACAGACATATAATAGATAATTCTATAACCCTCCTCCCCAGTCACTCAAACCCTCATCATGATTCCCTGCTTGATAGAGGTGCTCCATAATTTTTTAATGAATGAAGGGAAGCAAGGCAAGCTGAGATTTGGGATGGATAGAATCTGGGTTAATACTTGCTTTTGGTGATGATACCACATCTGAGTTTCATTTCACTAGACTTATATGCACAGCACTGATTCTCTGTGCTTCTGTATTTCTTTCTGCTCCTCTGGGCCCCACTTGGGTCTGGCTTTACCCCCTTGCAGGTTACAATTTCGTCACGGACAGTAACTATAAAGTTCACCATTTTATACTAAAAGTCTGTGTTCTCACTTACGCTTGACTCGATGAACTGTTTACAGCAGTCTTGGTGCAGTCAAATTACTTTGGAGACCTGTCTGATCTCACGCCGGATGTGCCTTGCTGAACTAATAGAATCCCTGCCACTGAAAAAGCATGTATTGAGCATTACATATTGCTACAATCCATGATGTGTCTTTGGAGGAGAATTGTGCATTTTATACAATGTGTCAAGGACAATTTCAAAATGCCTAATATCATCAATCTCTTTGACAATATCTCTAACAGTTTCCACTCTACAGTAGGAATTTTGCCAAATAGCAAGATATAACCAAGATGATCACACACCTGTTTCTCTACCTATTGTTTCAAATGCATCATCTGTTGAAAAGGCAACCTAGTTTAAAGAAGGAATTCATCCTTGAAACTTATTCATCTTTAATTAAGTCAACAGATGCTCTGCAAGGTCTTTAATTGGTAAACTCATTACTTAGATTTTTAAAGGGGTAAAGGAGAGGGAAGAGAGAATCAGATATAAGAACAGTAATTGTTGCTTTGATAGAGTCACCTTACTTGACCTTTGACAATGGTTTGTGACAAATACAAATAAGGACTAGTGGTCATTTTGGAGAACTGGGGTTAAAACGCTAAGGAAATATTGATTTGAAATAATAGACAATAGGACTGGACTTTGGTGGTGAAATTCCCCTGCACCTGGGGAGGCTGAAGCTAGTGGATCATTTGAGCTCAGGAATTCTGAGCTGCAGTAGGGCTAAAACCCTACTAAGCTATGGTCTGGCACCTATCTGGCAAGCCATAGTAGCCTGAGGAAGGGTAATCTTGACCAGAAATGGAGCAGGCAAATCTTCCATGCTGCTCAACAATGGGATTAGGCACATGAGTGGCTGCTGCTTTTCCAGCTTGGGTGAGACAGGAAGATCTGGCCTCAAACAAAAAGAAATATAGACAATATACAAAAAAAATTGGGAAAGGAAAAATGGATAAGCTGCTCATGTGTAAAGAGAAAGGGAGAGAGAGAGAGACAACGATAACTAAGGGACTCTGAAAACTCTTCTACTCTAAAATTCTATGATTCTGACGTCAAGAAAAAGCAAAGAATTCTCTACCTGTGGCAAATATATGGGAGAGCATTGATATTATTTACAGAGAATAAGAAGGCATGGAAGGATGATCTACAAAATCATTAGACATGGGGAGAATACCAGCATCCGTGAGATCATAGATCAATCAATCAATAAACATTTATTAAGTGCCTACTATGTACCAGGCACTGAATAAGAGATCCATTAGAGTACTGGAGGCAGAATAGACAAAATACTTCATTGAATATTCTGCCTTAAGCCAGTCTATTTTACCTGGCTCCTAAAAAACCTGTTAAATTAATATCTATTCATGACTGACAATACATTTGTGATACTAGCCTGTGAATGAACAGATTTTCTATTGACATTATTCTCTCAAAATCTCAGCAAGTTCAATGCTCCAAATGCATATCACTATGGGAAAGAAGCAGAGGAAAATCCTGAGATGAAAGTAAGAGCCTTTGATGCCAGGTTTCAAATTAGCCACCTACATTTGACAGTTTTAGAGCCTTGATTAAATATTTTATGATGATACTGTTTAAGAGGGAAATGTAAAGTCTTACTCATAATGACATCTCTTTATGTAAAAGGATCCCAAACTGATTTATCACCTACTTGAGTCATTCTAGCCACTGCTGAATTGCAGCCCCCACTAACCTAAAGAGACACCATAGTCCTTCATACTCTTATGTAAACAGCTTCTTTTGAATATTTTGTTTAAAAAAAGAGTGACTGCCTTCTCTGATAGTATTTATCTTTACCGGGTTCTACATTTTACAACTAAGATTTTTTTTGCATTCTCTTCATTTTAATCTTTCATTGTAAAATTAAAAACACATTTATGCTCAGTTATAATTCATTTTCAAACTTGAAATCTAAAGAAATTTAATGGCGAGCATGTTTTACTTAACTCTCATCTTCAATTATCATCCTTAATAGAAAAGCATGTATCAGTTGCCAAATTAACAGTGTTTTTTAAAAAATAGCTTTTAGTTGCTTCTCACCAATTCTGATTTTTTCTTTGCTTCTTCCATATTTAAACTGAGTGTTGGTCTAACTTTGCAAATCTTATTGTAAGTGGCTTTGGTAAATAATAATAATAGCTATAATAATATGCACATGTGTGTTTAGGAAAGCAAATAGACAATTGGCATTGGAGTTACTAAAACCTGGGATTGAATCTCCCAACTGACATACTAGCTATGTTACGGACAAGTAAATCTTAAAGTACTCCAGGCAATTAAACCTATATAAGTTACAGAGAAGTCACCTGTCTATATGCTACATGGTGGAAAGAGTTTTCAGACTGGAGAATCCTGCCCCCTCCTCATATACACATATACATACAGACACATGCATATCACATATGAAGCTATATAGACAACGTGGGCACTACACCACACCTGCTTCTCTTTCTCTGAGCTGCTTTATTCCTACCAACCTGCAGGTCTAGAAGGGTGTTTGGGTGGGGGGGGCGGTGGGGAGCAGCCCATGGCCACCTGGGTTGCCATGCTACTAAAACTCATTCTTAGGATCTCAGGGATAACCCTGGTATAGGAGGGTATATGCCTAGTACTCACCACTGTAGCTCCTGAATCTCCACCAAAGTGCTTCCCATTTGCACAAATCAGTCACATTGACAACATTAACTCATTTTCCTCCCATTGCTATGACCAAATTTTAATTATCTACATTAGAGTCAATTATAGGAGAATCACTGGAACCATAGGAAGTGAATGTACATTTTCAACTAAAGACATATCTTTATAGTCTATAAGAAGAAAAGAAAACAAATTCTAAACCCATATTTAAAAAATAATTCTTTTAAAATGCTGAAATAAAATATATTTCTGCTCTCAATGAAGGGATAATCCAGGATCAATTCTGGGAGTGGGTTATAATTTTGCCACATGAATGGTCCTCTTGCTGACTCACTGGTGCCATTTCCAATAAGATTTTTATTAGCTATGGTGATGTAAAGAGAAGGAAGGCCTGGAAACTGAATTTAATATTCAAGATAGGATTGACAGGAGAGGGAAAGCTCTGTCTATCCATTTCTTATATTCTAAAATTTATTTTTTATTGCAATTTTAATTAACATCAAAAAAGAATGAACATTTCCATGTAAAAAGTAGCATATAAAAAGATTGTTTTTAAAAGTTTTATTAATGGTTCTTTTTTTATATGAGCATTATTTCTGGACATATCCATCCTCCAGCTTCTCTTCTACCTTTCAGGTTTCTTTTTTATTACTATTTTTTCAATTAGTAAGCATTTACTTTCTGTCCCTCCTACTTTTCCCAGCGGGGGAGGAGGGCAAGAAAAAGAAACGGAGAAGAAAATGACAAATCACTCCAGTATCTTTGCCAAGAAAACCCCAAGTGGAGTCATGTAGAGTTGGACACAACTGCAAAATGACTGAACAACAACAACAACAACAACAACAAAACTCCAAATGGATACGTGACATAAGTACAAAAGGTCACATCTAATTAACAAATTAGAGGAAGGAGCAAAGAAGAAATTACCTTTTCAACCTATCAAAAAGTTCATGACCAAACAAGGGATAGAGAAGATCACAGAAGATAAAATGGACAATTTTTATTACATTAAAATGTTTTTGCACAAACAAAATCAATGCAACTAAGATAGAAGGGAAATAGTTAACTGGGAGAACATTTTGCAACAAGTTTCCCAGATAAAAGTCACATTCTCAATAGAAATGTTAAAACAGAAATTTCTATCATGCACATTTTTAAGCATACAATAAATTTAACATATTAGTTTCGAAACTGTCCTATTTGTGTTTCCTTCTGGACTTTGTTCTCTTCTCTTCTGTGCATGGTTTTTAATGTTTCAATAACCTTTTCTTCATTTTTCTTCCATTCTTTTTATTAACATTATCATTAGCTTCATTCACAATGCTAACACCTAAAACATGAAACATTATGAATTAAGAAGACAAAAGCAAGAATACTCATAACAGAATATTGATTTAATAAAAGATAAAAGCAGGAATAAGCAAAACATAATAAGTCATCCATAAACCTGTGTCACACTCTCCCAGCAACCCACACAGTATTCATATGGGAGAATGAGAACACACAGAAATCTAGCAGTGAGGTACAGGAATAGAGAAATCCATGTGCCTAGGCAACTCACAGCTGGATTGAAGGTCTGAATGTCTGTTATCTCTTCAGGGAACAGTCTATACAACATAACACTCCTGGGTGAGAATTCTCCTCTTGTCAGTCTCTCCATTCAAATGAAATAATATTTTTAAGGCACTTAGCACAGTGCATGGCACATATTAGGCACAAGGTAAGTGCTTACACTCTTTCCTTTCTCTTCCACTTTTCTAGTGAATAAAGTCATTTCTCTGCCATTCTCAGGTCATTTTTAGCAGCCTGGGGTCTGCAGAACTTCTCAAGTGGGCTTCCTTGGTTAGGCATGGAGGCAGGGAGAAGCAGATCTCTTTAATTCCAAGACATGGAAAACAATTTCGTTTTGCTTTGTATAGGCTTTGGGGGGGGGGGGTTGCCCCCTTCCCTCCACCCTGTCTCAAGCTACAGAGGGCAGTAAACATCAATCTTGAGTGATGAATTGCTCTAGAGAAAAGTGATCCTTACCCCTGGAATGGCTTTTCTACACACAGCATAAGATTTTTCTTTCTTTCTTTTTCTTTTCTCTTCTTTTTTTTGTCTAATCAACTTATTCATACAATATAACTTTCTCTGGTATAGTGGATAGAATGCTGGATTTGGGGTCAAGAAGACATGAGTTCAAATCTTGCTGTAGTCATTTATTAGCCGTGTGACCCTTATCAAGTCATTTAATATTATTGAGCCTGTGTCCTAGACATCTTCATCTGTAAAATGATGGAACAGGACACAATGTGGCCTCTAAGATACCTTCCAGCTTAAAATCCATAACCTCATTGCAATCAGATCACCTCTCTACATCAGCTAAAAAGCTTCTCTATCAGCTGTGCTCATTTTCTGTTGGCTACTTAACTCTCTATAGACACCCCTGCTTTGGCTTCTGGCATTTCAACTTCTGAAAGCAGTTTTCCTCATCTCTCCTCAGTCAACCTCCTGTTTCCTCTCTGCTCTGGATTCTCATTTAGCTTTTAATGCCTCAAACCATGGCCTCCTCATGAGTACTGACCCATCCTGAACTTGGGTTGACAAACCTCCAAATGCACAGTTTTATCAGGTACTTAATAACAAGTAGTTATTAATGATCCCACAGTCCAAAAACAGGTCTTTGAGGCAGACTTTCAAAGAAATTAATTACCAAGTCTTGAAAATAGTCATATTTAAATTAGCTGTGGAAAAAAATGTACAACAGCCATTTTATGCCAGTCAATGCTATTGCCTCTGAGCTGCCTTCTAGCAGATCAGAGTACATTTTTCTGAGAGGTTTTTTTCTCTTAGGTCCTCAGAACTGACTCAAGTTGCTTTCCTGACACAAATGTCCTGTTTCTGCCTCTTTCAGTAAATAAAACACCCACATAAGAAAAGTGGCAGTATGTTACATATGTGTATATGTTGTTGTTCGGTCTTTCCAGGCATGTCCAACTTTTTGTGACCTCATTTAGGGTTATCTTAGCAAAAATACTGGAGTGGTTTTTCATTTCTTTCTCCAGCTCATTTTATAGATGAGGAAACTGAGGCAAACAAGGTTAAGTGACTTGCCCAGGATCACACAGCTAATAAGTGTCTGAGGCCAGATTTGAACTCAGGAAGATGAGACTTCTTGACTTCAGTCCTGGCACTCTATTCACTGTGCCACCTAGCTACCCCCATATGTATATGTGTATATGTGTATATGCATATGTATGTATATATATATGCATGTATGTATGTATGTATGTATGTATGTGTGTATGCATGTGAAATATTAGATGATATAGATATAGATATATTTTAGGTATAGATAAATATATATTATAAAATATAGATATGGAAATATTCTATATATTATACTGAGTATATGTGTATACATTGACAATACATTATAGTATAGAGATGAAGTATAGTATAATGGATAAATGTTTATTTAGAATAAGGGAGACCTAGGTTTAAGTCCTAGCTCTAATAATTACTAGCTGTGTAAACACAAACAGGTCATTTAACATTGCTGAGCGTATGGCAGCTCCCTAAAGCCAAAATACTTGCACGGGCTGTGATATGGGTAAGGAGAGGAAGTTCACACTAGTGTTAACACAATATAAGCAATAACACATAAGTCATATAAAATGAAATCAGAAAATAGCATTATATTTTCATACAGAGATTATGGTATTGAGGTAAAACTTTAAATAATTTGTTTATATCATTACACATGACCATCCCAATAAAAGGATAAAAATACTTAATGTTGTTAGTGGTCTAGTGGTATGAATTCAGAATATATGGGCACTAATAAATAGGGATTATTTCTGAAAACTAAAAAATTTTCAAAAATAGAAGAATTTTATGAGGTTACTGGGGAAGAAAAAAAAGGGATGTTGTTAGATATTCATTTGTAATTTGTATATGAGACAATTTGAAAGGAGAGTTGTAAAATAGAGAGGAGGAAGCCAAGAGGATGAGATGAATAGAATAAAAGAGAGGAAGCAAAGAGAATGAAGCTAGTGAGGCTCATGTAAAAGAATTATCTGTATACTGGACAGTAGGGGACCTGGTATCAAGATACCAGGAATTGGCAGCAAAGGTAATGGGGGAAGAAAGATGACCTTGTAGGAGGCATTTTGGTGGGAAGTAAGAGGAAAGGGAAGAGAGACAGCTAAGGACAAGGAACAGATGGTGCTAATGTTGGAGCCAAAAATAAAAAATAAAAATCAGAACATAAGCCCATGAACTGAGGATCTTGGCAATAGAAAATAGGAAGAAGGAGGAAGAAAAGAGAAGTAGGAATAAATGGCAGATTTGGTAAATGTTAGAATGTGAAGGAAGAAGAGAACTGTGCAATTGCTAGGATTTTAACTAAATCATTAATAAAATATGGTCCATCTAGTATCATAGGTCTAGAGCTGGAAGGTACCTCAAAGGCCACCTAATCTTAATCTCCCTGTCCCACTCAGAGATATGTACTCTATTCCTTCAAGCTTAGAGGGAAGCTATGGTCTTCTCTATACTGAGCCATGTTCCTTCCCAAATCCTTGATAGTTTCTTCTAATTTGCGTAATTTATGATAGCCTTAAGCAAACCTCTTCACCATTATGGGCCTGATTTTTCTCATCCTCAAAATGAAGGGATTGGGTTTAACAACCTCTAGGATCTCTTCCAGCTCAGAATTGTGCTTTAAGAATATCATGTTGGTGGGGCAGCTGGGTGGGTGGCACAGTGAGTAGAGTACTGGCCCTGCAGTCAGGAGGACCTTAATTCAAATCTGGCCTCAGACACTTGACACACTTACTAGCTGTGTGACCTTGCGCAAGTCTCTTAACTCCAATTGCCCTTCCTTCCCCCCTCCACAAAAAAAAAGAATATCATGTTGACAACTAACTGGAGGATGGATTGGAGAAGGAAGAAGCTGAAGAAAAGGAGTTCAAATATAGACTATGCAAGAGGTGATAAAGGACAAGGGGTCACCATACGAATGGAAAGAAGGGGAAAGATATGAGAGCCTCTGTGGAGGTAAAATTGACAACTGATTCATATGTGGTGGTGAGAAAGAGTAAGAAACTGAAGATGTCACTGAGGTTATAAACTTGAGCGATTGGATTGTATCTTGGACAGAGGTAAAGTTCAGAAGAGCGGTGGTTTGGGGGAAATTACAATGCATTCTATCTTGGATATGTTGATTGGTTATCTGGTGATCTTATTAAAACAAACATTCAAAACTGAAAATATTATTATGTTTTTAGTGAATAAAGAACTTCTGGTTTTTTTTTAAAGAAAGTGATATAAATTTTACCACTATTCAAAACATCTTATAAGTGTGACATGTGATTTTCTGCTGTAGCAGTTATTTAAAAGAAAGACATTAATTTAAATTAGTGTAGTTGAAAAAGAATAACAAATGGCAATATTATCAATGACACTATGCTTTGAGAAACTTTGTGCCCAAAAAAAGGCCTCACCATCACATTAGTAATATTATTACTATGGTTATTATAAATTATAAATATGGAAACTCTGAGAGATTTTTATCAATAAATAAATATATGTCTCTTACATTATTTATGGCTATTTAATATTTATTTGTTATTACATTCTAATAAACTGTTGCTATTATTTTAATAAAATATATGGTAAAATAATAATTTGCATAGTGTTCAATGATGAAATGTGGAAGGGGGGCAATTATTTTCTTTAAAAGATTGGCATTTTTATATAAAGTATGGAAACCATTGTGCCGTAATGGCCCTGGAAACAAAGTACAAAAGCAGTAATGTTTAGTAAGAGAGAAAGTTCAGCTTTTTCTTGAAAAAGATTCTCACAGACATGCAACTGGAAAGGATCTTAGAAGTCATCCAATCCAATCCCCTCACTTTACAGATGAGGAAATTGAGGCTCATAGAAATTGCGTGCCCAAGTTCACATAGTTAGCAAGTGACAGAGTTGGGATGTGCATGTAAGCCTTCCAATGCCAAATCTAGAGCACCTCCCAATGTAGTCCGCTGTCCCCTTAGACGGGGCTTACTTATCCTCGGCTTCCTCTTGGTCTGTGTTCTGTAGTGATTACAATGTGACTTGCCTTTTCCTGGAACTCCAAAGGAGATAGATAACTTAAGCACCCATAGACACTCAAATCTCCTGGAACTGGCCCACTTCTGTCCCTTCCAGGGGTAAAGAACCTACAGCCTCAAGGCCACATGTGGCCCTCTAGGTCCTCAAGTGCAGCCGTTTGTCTAAATCCAAACTTCACAGAACAAAGAGACTTGGGGTCGGCAAGACATGAGTTCAAATATTGCTTTAGTCATTTATTAGCTGTGTGACCCTGAACAAGTTATTTAACATTGTTGATCCAAAGGGGATTTGTTCTTTGAAGTTTGGATTCAGTCAAAGGGCCATAATTAAGGATCTAGAGGGTCATATGTGTCCTCGAGGCCGCAGGTTCCTCACCCCTGCTACACACACAGTATCTAACCCAAGTCATTTCCATACCAAATTTGCTAGTCTATTAAGGGGCCCAAGGTTTAAAAACCACGTGTATTTTAATGACATTGCTTTTTAACCTTTGCTTTAGTAATAACGGATGGAAAATGCTATCTTTGAATGACGGGTATGGCATTCTTAGTTCTAAGATCATACCTTGCAAAATCTAATTGTCTCTATAGTAAAACTTGTCTATACTCCTGTGAATCAATCCATCATCAACAAAGCAGGTGATTATTTAACAATGGAGCCTATTCCATTTTCCTTTCATACGTTCATATTGTTAGTACAAGAATGGACCCTCTAGGTCTAACCTCTTCTTTTACAGAGGAGAAAATTCAGGCCCAGAAAAATGATTTATCCAAGGTCACACAGAGAGTAAAGATAGGATTCCATAGTCAATTTACTTAATCATAGTATCATATGTTGTTTGCATGTTGTTTCCCCCATTAGACTGTGAGTGCCTCAAGGACAGGGACTGTCTTTTGCCTTTCTTTGTATCCTCAGAACTTATCATAATGCCTAGCACGTAGTAGGTGCTTAATAAATGCTTATTGACTAACTGACATAATCTAAAACTAGGAGAGAGTTCAGAAGCCATGTAGTCCCACCTTTTCATTTTTACACATGAAGAATCTAAGGCACACAGAGGTTGTGACTTGCTCTGTGTCACATGGGTAATGTTAGACTATGATCATAAGCTTGTTGAGAAATAGAATGCCTTTCCTTATTTACAAGCAACTTAATAAGAAGGAAGTAGAAAAAGGCATTTGAGCTGTGAAATGCAATCAGAATCCCTCTAGTGCAGCTACAAACTACACAGGAAATCCTTGATCAAATGCCTAAAACTCAAATCTGTGATGGTAGTCGGATTGCCAGACTTTAATAGCTAGAGGCTCCATTTTACCCAGCCCTAGAAACCATTAGGCCGTGTTCCTTCAAGTCCCAAGGTCTCACTGGCAAATTCACCATCATATGGTAGCTTAGAAGGGTGGGAGGTGGGTTGGAGAGAATAGACTCTCTTTCCACTAAACACACTCTCTTAATGGTGCATATCCAACATTTTTTTATGCACTTCTACCCTGGCCTGCTTGCCCTTGTCATACCTTGGGAGAAAATTAGGCTTCTCAGTTTGTAAAAATGATTAAAATGAACTACAAGCAATAATAGTCTGTAGTTTAGGAAAGAGCCATGATTATACATGAGCTGAAACCTCTCGCATAATAGACCTCCAGGAAAAAGGAGCTTCATTCAATCCCACTATGTCATTTAGTTTTGTTTAGCAGCCTTCCCAGTCTTTTTGACTAAAATGTTTCTCTTTTCAAAGCCTACTAATATTTACCAAGGAAAAAAAAGTTACACAGAACATTAATAATACTGGCCCAGAAAATTCTTTTTCTGAAAATGCCCCAAACCTGGCAAATATGTATAACTACAACCAAGCATTTTGATTACAGAGAAGGATATTCCTAGTGGAGAATCCCAGGGATCTGTGCTTGGTCCTGTGCTTTTTAATCAATGAATTGATAAAGGTACACAAACCATACTTAACACATCAGCAGATGATACAAAATTAAGAGCGATAGAGAACATTCTAGATCATACCAGACTCTGGAAAGATATAGATAAGATAGAAAATTCAGATGAAATTTTAAAAAGATAAATGTAAAATCTTATCCTTATTTTATTTTTAAATCAAATTTTGCAAGTACAAGATAGGGAAACTTGGCTAAAGAGTGATTTTATGAAAAGGAACTAGGGGTTTTAGTGGACCACAAACTAAATATCGACAGTATTATTTGGACATTTTAGTCATTTTATTTGTATAATTCCAAATTGCTTTCAAAATAATTATACTGATTCATAGCTCCACCAGTAATGAACTAGGGAGCCTATCTTCCCACAAAACTCTCACATTAACTATTTACATCTTTTGTCATCTTTGCCAATTATCTGAGTGTGAGGTGAAACCTCAGGGTTGCTTTGATTTATATTTCTCTTCTTATCAGTGAGTTAGAACATTCTTTCATATCAGTTAGTAGTTTGCAATTCTTCTAGGAACTTAGTTCAAAGAGCCTGACGTTCTGGACAAGGCCTGCATAATGTAGCAATGCTCTTGTGCTACTGTCCCGATTCCCACTCGAACTGATGAGTCAGGTCCTAAGTGTATGGCTATTAGGTTCTTTCAGTGCTCTCGTGGTAGCCAGAGGGGTTGTCGTTCTAGGACTGGAGCTCACAAGCCCTGCTACCCCAATGTGCCTCCCACCATGATCATAGGTCAGCCAGCATCCATTTGTTTTTAGAAAAAATGATATTTAGGGTACTTACTAAGTGGTATGAAATAAGCATAGTTGGTACAAAATAGCCCCCCAAAAGTCCATGGCTCACTCTGCTTCAAGTACAGAGTCCAGGGGGCTCAGATATAAAGAGCCCATATGGTAAACTGGTCCTTTTCACTCCTTAATGGGGTACTTAAGAAGTTCCTCTTAGATGCAGTATATTTTCTTTCCTGGGCTATTTGTAGAGCTGTAAATCGTCCTACAGTCTACCCCAGGGTCCAGATACAAACGCCACCCGTTGACCTTCAAGGGGACAGTAGTAGAATATGGATGAGAAAATGGAAAGTCCAAAATCCTCCAGACTGAAGCTCAAAAAATCCTTTTGCCAAGGGTGGAATAAGAGGAGTTGGTAAAGGCAACCAAGTCCAAATTTAAAGTCTTCCCTCCCATCCTCACCAAACAATTTCTGGAATTGAGGAGGTGATGGGAGAGAGTGTTAGCTGCAATGTTCTCTCTTCCTTTGCTACTCCCTGGAATCCAAATTTCTACTGTATGCTGGAAAACTTGGGTTCTGAACTATTCCTCTATTCTATAGATAAATGTCAGGGCACAACTTAGTTTTCTTTGCTAATCGAAACACTCTTCCTGTCAATGTCACTCCAGTTTATCCAAGGACATTTAGTACTTAATCTAAAATGTCTGATTGATTGGTTGATTGAGACTTATTCTCACTTCATTAATATATCTGGCCATCTCATCATTCACTTCAAGTAGCATGAGGTGAATTGACTGATTTATCCAATCAACGCCACTTTTAGGTATATAAGGCTCAATAGGTACATAATCCCTGCCCTCAAAAAGTAATCTTTGATAAAATAATGGAATTCACACAGATTAAAAAATACATTGAGGTGCAAATCTTTATTTTATCCTAGATTCCTAGAAGTGGAAAGTATTTTAGAGGTCCTATAATATAAATAGCATGGCACAGAGGAAAAAGTAATGCAATAGGGTCTGGAGTCAGAGAACCTAGGTTAAATACTTCCTCTAAAGCTGACTTATCTATGTAACCTTGGCTAAGTCCTCTGATCTCCTTCACCCTTCAGTTTCTTCATCTGCCATATCATGGAATCAGACTAGAAGGTCTTTGAGCACTCTTGTAGTTCTAGACCTACCACCTTGTGACTGCGGGTTAGGAAAGAACTAAGATCAAAAGCCTCCCTCTGACATTTATTAGCTATGTGACCACTGGAAATTCATTTAATGAGCCTCGGGCTCTTCATTGGTAAAATGTGTTTGATATTATCTACAGTCCCTACCTCATGGGTCAAATAAGATGACATCCATGAAGCACTTTGCAAACCTGACAGGGTTGAATAAATAGCAAATACGTGGTACATACTTGAAGCATTACATCCCTGTCTACATCCCAAACAAATACTTATAGGATCTCTTCTTAAAGACCTCCATGGATGGGAAAATCTACTAAGGAAACCTATTTCATTTCCAGAAAGTTCTAGGAAGGTTTTCATTATCACTTTGTAATTTTCCCTGGAGACAAGAGAAATAAGTCTAATCAACAGAACAACGTTTCGAATGATTAGAAAGAACAGTCAGACCCCATATGATCTTTTCTTCCCCAAACTAAAGAGCCCCAATTGCTTCGAGTCATCTTTGCATAGATTGATTCTGAGTTCTCTTACCATAGTAGTCAGTCCTCTGAGCTCACTCTGACTTCTCAAATGTCCTTTTTCAAATGTGGCAGCC
Source organism: Phalanger gymnotis (assembly GCA_028646595.1). Taxonomy (NCBI): domain Eukaryota; kingdom Metazoa; phylum Chordata; class Mammalia; order Diprotodontia; family Phalangeridae; genus Phalanger; species Phalanger gymnotis. The sequence continues at coordinate 170,943,049 of CM053627.1, forward strand.
AGAAATGAATAGAATATCACCTCTCCTATCCTGAGCATGATATTTCTATTAATGTAGTCTAGGTTGACACAGCTTTTTTTCTGGCTGCTATTTTACACTGTTGATTCCTATGGAAAGGTCTTTTTTCTTCTGAATGACTATATAGTCAGAGCTCTGTCATGCTTTGTCAGATTTTTTTTTAGCAAAAGTTAGAGATTTTATGCAGGGATATGCTAGTAAATGTTTAACAACCAGCTCTTGTGGGGAGGGGGAGGGACATGCATCCATGGTGTGCTTTTAAGTTTAATCTGCATCAATAACTTTTAACCATCACTGTTGTGAGTCTAGACAGTAAACAAGAACAAAAATAAATTAAGTCCTTCTTTGTAGCATTTGCCAGTTTCTAAAGTGTACGTTCTCCCATTGAAACAATCAGCTCTCATAAACCAGTACAAGCTGGCTCCAAGACACCCCTAATTTTATGTTTATCTTTACTAAATTTCACTTTAAGAAATTTGGTCTAGCTCTAGGTTGGTAAGATCTTCTTGGACTCTGATTTTGTCATATAGTGTATCAGTTATCCTTGTCCTGTTTATGTCATTTGAAAAGTGAGGTAAACATGCCGCCTATGTCCTCAATGACTTCATTGATAAAAATATTGAATATAATAAACAAAGCAAAGAAATCAGAACAAGAACAGAATATATAACTCTAAAGTTGAATCCAAATTAATCATAATGACCTATCTTGGCCTCAGAGAAGAGTTTATGAAACACTCTTCCTTCCATTCGATAAATTGGCAGGGGATGGTTGAACAGTCTCTAGCCATGTTTCATTTAGTCCCCCACCATCTTCTTCTGTCCTATGGAAGAGACCAGAAACCATATCCTGAAGGACCTTAAAACCTTTTACAGCAGGGACTTCAGGCCACGGATGCCACTAATTTGATTGGCGAGTGCCTCCCATGGCCCACTGTATCTAAGCAGGCTCCAACCATGCTTTACTTTATTCCATGGCCGTCTTCTTGGTTGCTTCCTGGCTATTTCACATATGCAACTCCACCCCTCAAACACACACACACACACACGCACGCACGCACGCACACACACACACACACAAATGCATATGTAGATCCCTTTCCAATTATGGAAGCTTTTTTGTTTACTAGATCTGTGATTTTACTTATTTAGTGGATCTGTGTTTTCATCAGTGTTGGGAGCTCCCATTGAGAAACTCCTTCGACCAAAGCAGGTCAGAACGAAGGGGCACTAAGTGAATAAGTTTTGCCCAAGGTCACCCAGCTGGTACTTGTTAGAGTCAGTATTTAAACTCGCGTCTTCTTGACTCTAAGCTCTCTATGGTTTCCTTCTCTGGAACCATAATCAAACCAAAACTGGTATTTCTACTTAAGAAGTATATTCATCTACTTCCCTATGGCTCCATTCACCATCATGGCTAAATTTGTAAATCACGGTATCCCACTCTGGCTACTACTTCCCCATTTATGTTGTCTCCTCCTATATAATTTAAGTTCCTTGTGGGCCTGAATTGCCTTTTGTTTGCATTTGTATCCCCTACACACACATATCATTTGACACATAGTAATTATGTAATAATTTTATCATTTATTTATAGCAAAGGTGAAATTGCCCTATAAAGGCCACCCCCTGGAAATTTGCAGGGAATGCAGAGATGTGGAAACTCCATGCTTAGGCCTTTTGGAGATGACAAACTTTCTGGCTACTTCTAGCTATATGGTAGCCTAGTACTTGAAGGATATATTGCTTTGGTATGATACAGAAATCTGACTGCCTGTTGGTAATCACCCCAAGCCCTGTGAAAGCAGCAGTGGGTCAGGGTACTGCAGTCAGTTAAAAGGAGGAAACTTTTTGCTGAGTGTCTCTTCTCTCTACCCTCCAGGTGGCATTATATAGCACGGAGACTTCCTGCGAGGGGAAAGGGACGGTTTGGCACCCCAGCATCATGACAACGATTTTCACTTGGCAGCCGAAGGAAGGGGATTCTAAAAGGTGCAGGCAAACCTGCACCTGGTCCACTAGCCATCTTTCCTACTTCGTGTTGTTTCCTGAAGAGGGATTGCAAGATTCAACTTTGAGGAAAGTGTATTTGAGCTTTGACATAACTTTATGTGAGCAAGAGGGCTAGAGGTTGTAGGTCCATTGACTGAAGCTTACTGGTGGCAAAGGTCATTTCTTCATCCTTAGTACAGATGACTGGAGACAAGAGTAACAGACCAAGATCCTTGGCTACGAAGTTATGGTATATGATTGTGAGGCAATATTTCTGTGCTATAAGAAATGTTGAGCCTTATGGTCTTTGCAAACATCAACAGACTCACATGGTATAATGAAGAGTGAAGTGAGTGGAACTAAGAGAATATTGTATACAGTAACAGCAAAATTGTTTTAAGAGCAATTTTGAGCAAATAATTCATTTTGACTATTACAAATAACCAAATTAACTACAAAAGATGTTTGAAGGAAGATGCTCCCTGCATTCAGAGCAAGAACTGATAAATAGAGTTATGTATGGAACGATTTTACATATACATATATACATATATATATATACATATGTGTGTCTAGTGGTAGCCATCTTGAGGATGAGGTGTTGGGGAGAGAAGATAAAAAAGGGGGACAAAGTAATTTACATGATAACTTTATTATATATTTAAAAGGAATAGCAAGTTGTATATAATAGATTTGTAGTTTTTTGTGAAACCATCTTTTTTATTATACTATGTTATGAAAATGCTTGTTCTATTCCACAAATTAAAAATATATAAACTAATTTGCCAACATATACAGAGTTTGAGGGAGATAGTACAAAGCCCAGGTGAAATTTAAAATGCAGAATTGCAAACTGTTCTCTATTATAAGACTTAGGTATTAGCATCTCATCCTAATAGCTTGTAACAGTATTCATAAGTCGTTATTGAATCCTGGTTTGAGTCATTCTGTCCACAAATATGTTTAGTATTTCTTTTTCTGTGTAATAACTAGGAAGACCTGGGTTCGATTCCCACCTGTGGTACATATTGACTATATGAGTCTGGGCAAGTCATCTGATTTTTCAGTACTCTAGTCAATATTCTAAGACTGTAAGTGACAGAGAAAGGGCCAACCTGCATTGTCAGAGGGGCTTTCCTCACCTATACCAGTGAATCATAGGTGCAGTCCCTATACCTTTTTTAAAACTGGAATACCTGTCCCATACCTGAGACATAATGTATAATGAGTACTTTCTTGCTGCCTCTCTTTGGGAAAACATAGATATAAAGCCAAATCCAAGCTTTAAATAATTTTCCCCAGTGTGCTAGCGTGGAAATTTAACAAACAGAAGAGTATAAGAAAAGAGAGCCCAATCCCACCTCTCATTAGGCTCTGCTGGGTCTGGACCAGGACCAAAGACCCGGATCCAGAGTGAAGGGGCCCCTTAGGAAAGAGAATGAATGAATGCAGTGCCCCAATTCCCTGAAGCCCACCAGAGATTCTTTCATGTTATATATTCATTCATTCGTTTTTTAATCTATAAAACATTTTAAAAAACAAAATCACACACACACATATACACAAATGTTGAATCCAACAGACCAAATTAATAATTCCTGCACTTCTTCACTAGAGACTTGCATCAGGATTGATGCAGATGTATTATTCACCAGTCCAGTCTGGGTCATTTCCAAATCCACCAAACACTTTGTCCTATGACCTATATTTCTCCATTTTTCTCTAAAGACATAATGAGAGGCCTTGCCAATTGTCTTGCTGAAATCTAAGCATGCAATGTTTATATCTTCTCCATGATCTGCCTGCCTAGTAACCCTATTCTAAGAGGAAATGAGGTTAGCCTAGCATAACTAGTTCTTCAGGAACTCATGCTGCTTCCTAATGATCACTGCTTCCTTTTCTAATTGCTTGAAAGCTATTCCTTTAATAATCTGTTCTAAAAATTTTCCAGAAATCAGTGTTAACTTTCTGGGAGATAGTTTGAAGCATCTACTTCTTCTCTTTTTGGAAAACTGGGAAATTGTTTCCTGCCTCCAGTCGTGTAGCACTTCTCCTATTTCTTCGTAATTCCTCAAATTATCATCGGCATTTATTGACATCCCCCAATATGTGTAGGCATAGTTGTAGTTAGATATGGTTCCTGCCCTCAAATTTACAATTTAATAAAACATGTTAGATTTTATACATACATACATACATACACACACAAATATACAAATGTATGTAAACAGATTTAGGAAAGAGTTCATACAGATATTGCAAAAAGTATATACATTGAATTAACATAAATACAAAAATGAGAGTAGATTGTTTACAATGGGATGGTGAGAGGTAGCAAGTCACTTTGAAATAATTAAATAAGACTTCCTGGAGGAAATGAATTTTGTGTATTTCCAAAGAGATGAAGACTGGCGAAAGCATGAAAGGCATTCATAATCCCACGTTTTGAGAATTACATTGAGAATTTTGCATATCTCTAATAGAACGGGCAGAAGAAAGGAAAGCTTTTTGTTCTTTTCTCTTCATGGTCCTGGTAAAAGTTTTGATGAGGAAGGAAGTTAAAACGGGATACTAAAGTGAGATTTCTGTGTTATGATATGCTATTTTGTACTATGTTTAAATTAATTAAATTTACATTTGATTTAATTTGCTCCTGCTGTTACCTTAATCATGGAGGCAGGGAGAGGAGGAAAAAGCCAGCAACTGCTGTCATTATTAGCCCTAAAGAGGGTGTTACTTTCTGTCCTACCCTGAGGCAGCCTCCAGGAATTAGACAAAAACAGAAACATGTACAACTCTTGCACTAGTATTACTAAACTGGAAGAAAGAAAGGAAATAAACATTTATTAAGTGACTACTTTGTGCCAGGTACTATGTTAAATACATTACAATTATTATCTCAATTGATTCTCAGGACAGCCCTGTGACATAGGTGCTATTATTGTCATTCACAGCTGAGGGAACTGAGGCAAGCAGTGATTAAGTGATTTGCCTAGGGTCATGAAGTTAGTAAGTATCTGAGGTTGGATTTGAACTCAGGTCTTCCTGACACCACTTCCAGAGCTCTACCCACTGCACGGCATAGCTGCTGTAACTAAGCTGCGGTGTATGTCTTGACAGCAGTGTAAGAGAAGGAGTAAAGCTCCAGAAGACATGGAGATTCCTGATTTTCTGCTACGTCCATGTTGTATTCTCCAAATATTGTGTCTGACCCAGGAGAAGTTTGTCCATGCATTGGCCTGTGCTGCCAGATGCCTGATGGTTCATGCACAAAGACTATCAAAGGGAAATTACAATTTGTTTTTTCAGAAAACAGATTTTATTATATTCAGAGTGTGTATATGACACACCCCGCCAGCAGATAATGGGAATGTGTTGCTTACACAATTCAGCTAGTAGTCTTTTTACCTTACACAAAACTAAGAAGAAGAAAAAAGATGGACAGATCATTATACAGAGAAATAGGGCAATGGCAGTTTTGTGGCCCAAGGTCAACAAAAGCAGGGTCCTTGAAAACCAATATCTCAGGCATGCCAGGACTCTAACACTAATTGGCTCTTTAATCTTAACATAATTAGAGAATTATTGCCAACCTTCTACAGAAAGGACTACTAATGCCAAATATATGTATATATGTGTATATTAGGAATATACAACACAGAAATTTTCTTGAAATTAAAAAGTAAGAAGCCCACAATGGACAGATTAAAATTCATCATTCTTAAATCCCAACCTGTTGCTTTGCTCAATAACACATGCTACCTATAAATATGATTTTGTACCGTAAGGGAAAGAACTAGAAACAAGTGAATATCTAGTCTGGGTTAGCCTAAGTTTAAATTTTAATTCATGATCAAAAATTGTAAGGAAAAGAAGAAAATAAGAATTTCACAGGATATAGCATTGTAGGTAATCATATATATGCTATTTTTATGGTGAAAAGATTGCTAAAACATTCAAGGAGAGAAAGAGGACCCTAGAGAATGAAATATGAAAGATCAAGACGATGAAGGGAAGAGAGGGAGCCAAGGAGTGAGGGAATTGGAGAAAGAGGGGAGAGGATGAGAAGGGAAGGGAGAGAAGAGGAGAGGAGGGAAAGGAAGAGGAGGGGAGGGGAGAGGGGAAACGAAGAGAGAGAGAGAGAGAGAGAGAGAGAGAGAGAGAGAGAGAGAGAGAGAGAGAGAGAGAGAGAGAGAGAGAGAGAGAGAGAGAAAATCTTAGAATCTTAAAGTTGGACGTGATTTTAGATGTTATCTAGTTCTGAGAAGACATCACTTATCCAAAATAACACATTAATAAGGCTGTTCTATATTCTAGGTCTTTTAACTCCTGACCAGTGCTCTTTCTAGTTTACCAGATTAGATTCTTTCAAGTGCCCACAGTAGATCATTGTTTAAAAGCACAATATTTTTTTTGGAGGGGGGAAGGCATTTTAGGATAAGGCAACTGGGGTTAAGTGACTTGCCCAAGATCACACAACTAGTAAGTGTGTCAAGTGTCTGATTTGAACTCAGGTCCTCCTGATTCCAGGGCTGGTGCTCTACTCACTGCACCACCTACCTGCCCCCACAATATTTTTTACCAATAGTCTTAAAGTTTGAAATTTTAGATCTAGAAAGAATACACATCTGTGCAAAATGTTTGCCACTTAACAGGCTTTACTAATATCAAATACAGTTGTCCTAGTTTTATACCATACATCATTCTGCAACATATGGGCTCAAGAAAAATTACATATCAATTTTGTTTCAACTGCTAATTTAAAAGGGAAATCTAAACCAATGGCTTTTGTAACATGATAAAACTTTGCAATGTAATTAGCTCTAAGCTTATCTGGTTAGATAATTTGGAATTTTGTGTTTTTTAAAAGAGAAACACAAGGCTACCCTTCCTTATTTCCATATTTTTCTTAAATTTTCTTTTGTTTACAAAAATTTACCAGTAAAAATGAAAATTATTCACTCATCTTTTCGGGTAGTTTTAGCTAATATTTTCAGAATTGCACCCAAATGAGTCTACTTGCTTTTCACACACTGGCAGTCTGCTGCCATCCCCTTCATGAAGGAAATATCATTTCCTGTTTTATTCCACATAGCTCTTTCCTAAAAGGTGAGAATATATGAGCGGAAGTAGATTTCAATAAATTCTACAAATATTTCTATTAGATTTTATGATGATATGATGATATGCTCCCCACCCTTAGGGTCAGAGTGTTTCATCCACTCCTACACCATTAAGGTAATTAAGCCTTTAGTTAAGCATCTGGTTTTTATTCTTTCTGAAAATGTTATTTAAAGTATTATCCCATGTAAACAGGGAATACTTCAGTGACCTAGGGAATAAAAGGCTTCAGAAGAAAGTTTTGTTAGGGAATACAACAAAATTTACCGTTTGGGGTATAGGGAATCAGATTCATTCCTATTTCTGGGGGTAGGACACATTTTTGTAAACAGTAATTTTCACAAGTATATTATGAGCAGTGAGTAGAGCACTGGCCCTGGAGTCAGGAGGATCTGAGTTCAAATCTAGCCTTAGACACTTGACACACTCACTAGCTGTGTGACTTTGGGCAAGTCACTTAACCCCAATTGCCCTGCCTTCCCCCATCCAAAAAAAAAAACCAATTAATAAAATAAGGGAGGATAGAGGTGAAGGTAGAGCCAGGATGATGGAGAAAAGGTAGGGACTTGCCTCAGCTCTCCCAAATTCCCTTCCGAACAACTTTAAATAACGCCTCAAAACAAATTCTGGAGCAGCAAGAATCCACAAAAGAACAGGGTGAAACGATTTTTCCAGCCAAAGACAACTTCAGTAGGCAGGAAAGATCTGTCACACCAGCATGACAGTGGAGCAGAGTCCAGTGCAGGCTGTCCCAATGCAGGTGGTGCCCCCAGCAAATAAGCAGCAAGCCTTGGGGGTGACTGAATCAACAACAGCTACAGCAGCTGCTTCCAAAGTTCTCAGCCCACAGATGGAAAGGGGGTCAGACAACTGCTGAGAAAGAGATTACAGAGGTTCCTTTGTTGGCACTGTGTGCAGGACTCTGTTGCATTGCCCATGCTAGCATCCAGGTTGTAGTCATAGGTCACAGTCCCAGAGCAAGAAGGAGCACTACCACAGCAGAACTTGTGGCCACAGGGGAGTGGGGACCCCGTCACAGTTCCAGGGCAGAAAAAAGTGCTTGTGATCACTCACAGACCAGAGCGCAGGCCAGGAAAGTAGTAAACAGACTTCTTCTCAGATCATACAACCTTGGAAGAACTGAAAGCCCGCAGATGCTCAGACCTATGTCTGAAAAAAGCTACACAAAGCCCCTGAAGCTTAGGATAGTACCTCCTCTACTTTGGGAGCAGAGCCCAACTTTAATATAAAGTTAAAAGTCAGGAAATAGACTGGGGAAATGAGCAAACAACAAAAAGTGATCCTGACCATAGAAAGTTACTATGGTGACAGGGAAGATCAAAATACAAACTCAGAAGAAGACAACAAAGTCAAAACTGCTACATCCAAAGCCTCAAAGAAAAATGTGAATTGGTCTAAGGCCCAAAAAGAATTCCTAGAAAAGCTCAACAAAGGAATTTAAAATTCAAATGAGAAAGGTAGAGAGAAAATGGGGGGGGGGGTGGAGGAAAGGATAACAGTGATACAAGAAAATCATGAAAAGAGAGTCAATAGCTTGGTAAATGAGGCACAAGAAATACCAAATGTCAGCTAAATTCCCACCTGCTGCAAGAAACCTTTTCCAAGTGCTCCTTAAAGTTAGTGCCTTCCCTCTGTGGTTATTTCCAACTTATCCAATGTGTATCTTGTTTGTGAAGAATTATTTACATGTCTCTGAGTCCCTTGAGGGCAGGGATTGTCTTTTACATTTCTTTGCATAGCCAGTACTTGGGACAGTGCCTGGCACATACAAGGTGCTTAATAAATCCTTTTTTACTGATTGATTTACTAGCAGTATGTCCTTGGGCAAGAAGTTCCATCTACAAATCCTGTTTCTCCATCTATAAAATGGGAATAATACCTGATACAACTTACTTCACCGAGTGCTTATATAAACTGAGACAATTCAATAAATATTCAAATCAGCAACCATTAGCCAGCCTTTATTCTGTGCTAGGCACTGTGCCACTGCAAAAGTGTTTTTTATAATGATAAAGTGCTATTTAAGTGTAAGCTATTATTATTTCCCCCTCTGTCCTAGTAGTTGGTGCTTACTCCCCTCACGGTAGGAAGAACAGCTTTGAATTTATTTTTAAGGCAGCTTGAACTATAAATGAATATAAATAATTGTTCCAAAATAATGATGCTTTTAAAAAAACCCAAAAATCTTTTTCTACCTTCTAGCACCTAAACAGAACAGGATTGAATCATAGAAAGGAATTAGTAAGAATGAGAGCAGCGAAAGGCTGGCCAAATCTCTTGAGACTTTAATTTGCCTGTGTGGCATCTCAAGAGCCATTCCTTAAGTGACAACGGCTCTCTTCTCATCTGTTCATAAATCATTCTGAATAGTAAGTTATGAGTTTAGATAGGCTCATTAAGTCTTTCAAGCCACAAGTGTGGCATTTAGTGCACAAGGACAGGAAGGAATGCACTTCAGAGACGCATAAGGTAGGAACAGACAAAAAGACCCCTTAGAGTGACTTGTACAAAGGGCTTATGAAGGGGAGGTACACCACTACAAAACTCAGAAGCTGAGTAGACTCTTGTGGGTCAAAGTAAATAGGAATGGAAAAATCCAGCATTTGCTTTACAAGTCAGCAGAGAATTCCTCCTACTAGTGTGATTCAAGCTGGTTCTGGAAGACCTACTCTGTTCCTAGTTTTTTTGGGGTTGTTTTTTTTCCTTAATCTTGTCGGTCCTGAAGTTTCATTATTCAGGAGAGGCAGCATAGGGTACAATTCAATATATACAACAAATATTTATTAAATGCCCATTGTGTTATGCCTGGAAGAAGGACAGAAAGAAAACCAGCAGCTAGGTGGTTATAGTAGAGTACTGGGCCTGGAGTTAGAAAGACCCAAGTTCAAATTTAGCCTCAAGACGTTTACCAGATGTATAATCCTGGGCAAGTCATTTAACCTCAGTTTCCTCAACTGTAAAATGGGGATGATAATACACCTACCTCCCATGGTTGTTGTGAAGAAACAAAGGAGATAATATTTGTAAAGTGCTTAATAAAGTGCGTGACACATAGCTATATAAATACCAGCTATTGTTATTACTGCCTTTGGAGTCAAGGGACCTGAATTCAAGTCCCTTCCTTCATATTTAATTCTCTGTGTGTCATTCTGCACGTATCTAAACTCCGTTAGGACTCAATTTCTCCCTCTGTAAAATTGAAGGTGTTTGTTCAGATGACTTCTGAGGTCCCTTCCTTGCTCTCAGTCTATGATCTTCTCATGAACTCTCTAGGCCTCCTTTTTTTTTTGCTTTTTGGCAGGGTGATTGGAGTTAAGTGACTTGCCCAAGGTCACACAGCTAGTAAATGTGTCAAGTGTCTGAGGCTGCATTTGAACTCAGGTCCTCCTGACTCCAGGGCCAGTGCTCTTCTCACTGCACCTCCAAGCTGCCCCTAGGCCTCCTTTTTCAAAAGGCAATTACCTCATGGAATGAGGAAGAAATTAAGTCTCTAAGACTGTAAATTAGTAATCAGATTACAGATCTTGAGCTGGAAGGGACCTAAGAGGTCACATAGTTCAATCTCTTCTTTTTACAGATTAGGAGACTGAGGCTCAAAGGATTGAAGTTGTCCGAGGTCACACAGATACTTGTTGCCTGACCTGGAAATCAAACCCAGGTTCTCTAATGCCAGGTAGGGTTTGCTTCCTAACATAACACAGTAGGTTACTGTGTGATGTAGTCTGTGTTTAGTATAGTGCTTGCTATATTGTTTTGTGTCCTGTAAAATATATATATTTTCCTCCCTGAGAGGAGATATTTGGGGTAGTCAAAGAACTAGGTTGTTGGGATGAGGGAAAATGCTGAAATTAGGGGAAAGTGGGTTCATAAAGGAGTTGGTAGATGCGGGAGGCAAACTTTCCCTACTTCTTAATTTTGCCTAGGCCCAGGCCTGACTGAAATAGTTATGAGAATAGAGTAGGTTAATGTAAAAGATGTGAAATAAATGAATGTAATTCTTAATGTGCTACAAAAATTAGAAATAATTTTAAGACAATTGTATGACTAAAAATTATGTGGCATTTTATTTTCTGTATGTAGGTAAATTTAAACTCCTAAAGCAATAGGCAAACTTTTCCAAATAAGGAAATCTTTTATCCCTTTGTGAAACTCAAAAAAGCCTTGTCTCTCTAGAGAAAAATTTAAGATCCAATTTTCTTTTAAGGTAGAATCAAGGGTACTTTTTGAAATTACCTTACAGATGTCTCGAGAAGAAATTCTTTTGAATTGCTTGAAGCCAAATTACTCATCTTTCTCTCTGTGTGTACTCAGGAATTTCATAAAGTCAAACAAATATCATTGCAACAGGAATACGATATGCTCCTTGTTTGAATTTTGTGGGGTAACGTATGGAGCAAAAAGTCAGGCCTCAATTAGGTGCTAGATTTTGGTGACTTGAAACCCATCTAGGTCTCTGTGATTTGAGAGTTGTTGGGGTTTTTTTCCCCTGTCTTCTTGCTTGTATGAATAGAACTGATTGGAGCTGGAGATGATTTGGAAGGAGGGAGATCTTGGCAGGAATATTAATTATAGGTCACTGGAGTTAGCATCTCCTACAAGATGCACTATTTAGGATTCCCACTTCATTGTTCAGGCCAAATGCATGCAGGACTGAAAACTGCTATCCAGCAGCAATGGATATGAAGACAACCTGATAGATGTTTTTTAAATGGTGGATATCACAGAATCACCATGTATTTAGCAAATATTCTAAAAGGTCTTTCTCAAGATAAAATCTTGAAAGTGGCAAGGAAAAAAAGTTTCCAAGTAAAAAATATCTTATGTACTACCCTATCATAGACTGAAAGAAACTGTTTAATGGTGTTGACAAAGACCAAATAAATTTCAGTTCACAGGCTCACAAAGGAGTCCATTCCATTTCACACCACTTTAATTCTTAGAAAGTTTTTTTCCAATTAATATTTTATAGTCATTAGAGCTGAAAAGAACCTTAGAGATAGAAGGCGGCATGATACAGTAGAGATAGTGGTGGATTTAGAATCAGAGGGCCTAAGGTTGCTTACCTCTTATGTGACCTTGAACGAAGTATTCCATATCTTCGGGGCCTCAAGTTCAACATTTGTAAAATGAAGGAATTGTCTCTAAGGTTCTGTCCTGGTCCAAAATTATGCTCTATTCCAATACTCTCATTTGCGGATGAGGAAGGCTGAGAGAAGAAGCATGAACTGACATTTAGTAATTAGCAGGTTGAGGATTTGAATCCAGGAATTCTAATTCAATTTCTGTTTGGCTCCATTTGGATACCCATCACTTACTATGATGAGAGTATAGATTCACCAAATACCAAAATTGATAATTGTATGGTCACTGAACAATTGATCATTAGTTCTTGCTTCTGTTTATCTTTTTTTCAAAATTAATAGTTTGTGGAAGCTCATTTGGGTGCTGGCCCTCAGTAATTCTTCCCTCTGGACCTATACGAAATACATTTAATTTGTCTTCCAGATGACAGCCTTTCAAACAAGCCCCAAGCCATCGCTTTTTCACTCTAAATATTCCCAGTTACCTCATATGGCACAATTTCTAGTCCTCTTCCCATCCTGCTCACTCTCTTCTGGACACCCTACAGATTGTGAATTTCTCTGTTCAGATATAAGCCTTGCAGAATGTTGCATCCCTTGTCAGATGAAGTTGATGAATCCATTTTGTGCACGCGCGCTCGCGTGTGTGTGTGTGTGTGTGTGTGTGTGTGTGTGTGTGTGTGTGTATGATTTTTAACTAGAAATGGTTCAGTTCTGAGAGAAAAGAGGTAGAGATATCCAGAAATTACAGTGATATAAAGACAACAGGTACCAAATAATATTTCCACTCTCCCCCATTTTAATACAATCACCAGAATTAAAAAGACGTATTTAGACCAGGGCAGAATCCTGGATTCTGGACTATATTTTCTTGATGCAGCCTAAGACTGGATTTGCCCTTTTGGGAGCAGCGCGTTGCTGATTCATAATGAGATGCCAGACAATTAAAATTCTGCCTTTTTACCCAAGAGTTTCCATTAAGCCAAGTCTACCTCATCCTATATTTAAGCAGTTTAAACTTCATAGGTATAAATGTAAAGTTCAGTACTTGGTTTTATTCTAAAGCATCTCCTTAAATTCAGCTTTCTCTTCTAAACTGTTGAGATATCTGTGGATCCTGATTCTTCCATATAGTGTATTAGTGCTTCTTTCCCTATTTGTCTTCTATCCATAGCATTGGGGTTTTTTTGTTTTGTTTTGTTTATATGTTGAGCAAGACAGGGCCAAAGACAAAGCCCTACCTGCAGCAAAAGACTAGAGACTTCCACCCCACCAGAGACCCTCATGACTATATTCCTGAACTTTTAAAAATGGCCTCTTGGTTAGTCTCTCTTCTCTCCAAATCATTTCCCACACAAATGCTAAAATTGGTATACTAAAGTGCAGGTCTGATCAAGAAACTCCAATGACTTCCTTTTACCCCTACCAGAAAATTAAAATTTTCCTATTCTTTGGCATTTAAAGCCCTTCACAATCTGACACCAGCCTCCCTTTCCAGGCACATTAGATGATACATCTTTGTACTCTACACCCCAGCCAAATTGCCCTGCTTTTCCTAATATGTTTATCCGTTCCACCTTGGGGGAGTTAGGACTACAATGTCCCTCCTTTCCCCACCCCTGATCTGGAAATTCCGAGTTTAATTTTTTGGTCCTCCTTTCATAGCAAAGAATAATATGTTTAAAAATCGAGTCTCTCCCCTTATCAAACCATCCTTCAGTCATGAAGTAAAAATTACCTGATTGTTATACGACCTAATCCAGCCTAGAAATTACCTAATTGTATTATCACCTAATTCACCCTTCTCTATCTTATTCAGAAAGATATCATGTAACATCACCAAAGGTATTGCTGAAATCAAGGTGCCTAAATCAACTAAAAAAATTTTTCTAGCAAAAACAGAACACCAAATAACTCATATGCATTTTGCAAAGTACTTTCTTCAAAAACCTGCAAGAAAAGCAATTTATACAATATTTACTTTATTCTAACCCTTTTGCACATGGAGAAACAAAGGAATTGAGGCTTGGAGAGATTACGTGACTTACCCAGGACTCCTTCAGCCTAGTAAGTATTGCTAGTAGAGCATGGACTTGAATCCAAATTTTCTGAATCCAATTGTTCCTTGGCAATGTTGGACAATGGAAAAGAAGCCTGTGTCTGGAGTCAGAGGACCTGGGTTCAAATTCTGCATCTTCTTCTGTGTGATCTTGGGCAAGTCATTTAACTCTTCTGGCCTCGGTTTCCTCACCTGTAAAATGAGAAGGTTAGACTAGGTAACTTCTAAAATCTCTTCCAGCTCCAAAAGGATGAAACTACTACATTATATGTGTCCACACGCACAAAAGAAAAGAGATAAGTGCAGCCATTATAAAAAACGGTTCAAATTTTTTTTTTAATCAATTGCCTTTTTATTCTTTAACTGTTTGAAACAAAACTGGTGGTGGGGGTGGGGTAGGATTCACCTTTTGTGTTGGTTAAATTTTAATTAAGTTGGCCAGATGAGCACTGTGAGTCTTCACTTCACTTGGTACACCTAGATCTAAACTTACAGGAATGAATGAAATAGTATTTATTGAATGCTTCCTATGTGCCAAGCAGAGTGCTTAGCACTAGAGGCGCAAAGAGAAAAAGTAAGATAGTTCCTGCCCTCAACGAGCTTATGTTTTAATAGAGAAAGATAACATGTACATATCTTCCCTGATTAAAGCATAAACCAGCCTGCTAATAAGAAGCTACCCACAATTCCCTAGAACAGTATCCTGCCTATGGACATCTATTTTTTACTCTATCCCTGTATTTGCATAGTACCTACAGGCTTTTTAAAGGAAAGGAAAGGAACAATCACAAAGATTCTATTTAAAACATGCCTATTTACTCAAAATTTCAAGGGATTTTTCCAGATGTGATTAGATTCAAATTGAACAAGATTTTTTTTCAGTGAAGAAAAAAAATAATAGTGTATGAGAGCTAAAGAAAATGAAAAGAGGAAAAAGTAATGTGTAATCATAAATTATATTGATGATATCTTGAAAATTAACAAATAGGAAATGAGAAAATACAAGTCAATAAATTGAATGCTTTGTGTGACACAATGTAGGGCTTGGAAATTCTTAGAGAAATCTCTAGGGCAGCAGCAGGAGGGGAATCTCTAGGCTAAAGGGCAGATCTTTAAATTATCTACCTGGCTCCCTGACTCTGTAGCAATCTACTCTTCACAGTTGGAGTTCATGTTATTTTTCTAAATAAGTAACTTATTATGAGCTTAACTTTTTTAAAAACTCATTAAAATTAAATTGGCATCTTTTTACGCTTTAACTGCTACAACCTATAAGTATATTTATCAGATTATCAATTATTCCCTTCCCTTCTGTGTCCATTCACTCCTGCCTATATTTGTATAACTATATTCCTTTTATAGATGTAAATTGAGAGCCAGAAGGACCTTAAAACTTCTCAAATCTAAATCCTTAGTTTTACAGATGAGAAAAATCAGGATCTAGGCAGAAGAAGTGATGCGACCAGGGTCATCCTGCTAACTATAGGTGACAGAACCAGAATTAGAACCTGAATCTTTTGACTCCAAGATCTGGTATTCTTCCCAGTTTGGCAAGCTATGTCTTCCAACACAGTAGAGGTTGTGTTCATCTGGTTCAGCTTTCTTTATTTTGCTTTGCTGAGCTTGTCTTTCCTTATTTCTTTACATTCTTCATGTTCCACTCAATTGCATTTTATTTAATTATGTTGGCATCATGTTCAACCATTCATTGCACTATTCCATTACACTGATACATATATTCCTTCAGTCATTGCCTAATCAGTGGACATGGAAGATGTTTCCTCTCCCTTTTTTCAGTTATACATGACTCTGTTGTAAATATCTTCGAAAAGATAGCTCTTTCCTACTCCATCCCCAAACCCTTCTCTTTTTTCATAACATTCATGAGGTATATTCCCAATAATAGGATTAAAATGTAACTAGATAATGCAATGGCTAGAGCACCAGGGCCTAGAATCAGAAAGAACTGAGATTTCTAATCTGACCTCAAATGCTTACTATCTCTGTGACCTCAGTTTGCCTCAGTTTCCTCAATTTTAAAATGGGCATAATAATAGCACCTAACGATAATAATAGCATTCCCTGGGTTGTTATGAGGGTCAAATGAGATAATAATTGTAAATACTTAGCACAGTGCCTGGAACAGACTAAGACTGATACACTGTTAGTTGTTATTATTAAATATATTTATATCTTATGCAATTTTTGCAACATACTGCCATATTGTCCTCCAAAAAGAGTCCACCAATTTGCAATTCTACCAGCCATATGTGCATGTACCTGTTCCCCAATGACCAGTTTGGGTCACTTTAACCACTACTTAAAGTTCTAGCTCTTTGCAAGACTCTAGAACACATTCTGTCCCTAAACTGAGTGCAATATAAAAAACATTAGATCAGACACTCATGAGCTCAGCATTGAGTCAGTTGAACCTTCTCTGACTGGAGTTCCCTAGTGACTAGGTTCCCCCTCATATCCTAATTTTCCTTCTTTTTCTCCAGTAATTGAATTTTTGCTTTGTTCCTTTGTGATTGAGTCACTACCTTGCACTGGATTTCCTGACCCCATGAAATTCAGTCACCCTATGAATAGTTCCCCAGCTGTTTGGCTTCCATAATACTTACTACCTTCTTAGACTTCTGCTCATTGTCCACTGTTCGGCCTTCTGTTGATCACTTTCTATGTGCTTTTCTGGGCAGACACCTTGACTCATGGACCATTAGTTAATGATAATTGGGTCTCACCTGTCCTTTCCCCTGTAGAATGACTTCTGCTTTTGGATACACCTTTGTTCTGTCTCTGTATTCTTATCTCTTAAATAAACCCTCTGTCCTTATTCTCATGCTTCAAAATCCAGGTCTTCCTGAATCTGTATTTCTATAGAGCTTATTCAGCCCAGTTTTCTTTAGTCTCTCCATTCTACCAGCAGAAGAGTCATGAAAGATTTGATCCTTAGGTTCTTTTCACTGGGTTCTCAGGGACAGTACTAGAATGAGGTAGCCCTATCTTTGCCTATGGTTTCAAAGACAAAAATAGTACTGTTCTATCTATCAGACTCTAAAAGTCTGACCGGGTATGTTACTTTGTAAGTGTCTGTCTTCACTTTTTTCATCCCTCTCATGATTTTATGTTTATTTTTGTTGTGCTTTACTCTGCATCTCTCTTGCCCTATTTATTTTTCATTCTTTCCATGTTCTTTTCTCTTAGCGTCAATCTATTTATATCTATCTCTCTTTTTTATCTTCTCTCTATAGTCTATCCTGCATTTGTGTCTTTCTGTTCTCCTTTTTACCCTTTCCCTCTCTTCCCCAAACATCAACCGCCAAGCTACCATCTTAGATCTTTGTATGCTCAGTGCCTAGCACAGTGTCTGGCAAATAGGAAGTGTTGAGACATGTTTGTGTATTAACTAGTTTCCTATCCCTATCTTTTTTTAAGGCTAAAATACCTGTTATTAATTTGCACTCCCCCTAATTAATTCTCCATTGCTTCTACTCTCCTCCCTTGAGCTAGTAGTCCTAAAAAGAAAAGTGTTTTAGATTAGTGGACAGCAGAGGGTCCATTATGTTTGCTATTTTTGGTGAATTTCACAGGTAACAAAGTGAGAAGTATGTGTCTTGCATAACATTAAGATCAATCATTTCAGCAAGGCTCAAAGGAATTTAGAACAATCTAGAAGAAAAGAAGAGCTACCTAAAATGTCAAAAAAAAAAAGAAAATTAAAGGCCAATTTTTTTTAAAAAGAGTCAATATTATTGTATTTGATTAGATCACTACCCATCAATATTACTGAACATGTTCATGTTTCATATGAACATAAGATCATAGATTTAGAACTGGAAGGGACCTTAGAGGTCAAGCACAACTCCCTTATTTTACAGATAAGGAAACTAGACCCGGAGAACTTAAGTCTCTTGCTCACAGTCACTCTTCAGGAAGTATCTGGGGCAAGCTATGAACTCAACTCTTCCTGACTCCGGGATGAATACTCTACTCGCTATGCAACCTGCCTAAAACTGTATAGATATACACAACCAGAAACTTTACAGATTATTTAAGAGTCCATGTAGGCAAGGCAATGTTGTTTCTATAGAATGTGTCTGAAGAAGAGGTGGGGGAGAACTCATAAGCCTAAATTTAAAGGAGTCTATATGAGGGAGGAGGAACTTTGATCAAAAGGTCTTCTTTCTTCTATTTGAGCACATCTCTCTCTCCTTGAGTCATGATAACTCACATTTAGAACATTGTACTCAGAGTTGAGACTGGGATTTGGATCCTGTCTCGGACACTTAATGTCTGTGTGACCCTGGGCAAATCATGTAATCTCTCTTATAAAATCTCACTTATAATAATAATATATAATAATCTCACTTGTAAGAAGATTGGATTTCATTACTCTGGAGTCAGAAAACACAGGTTCAGATCCTATCTCTGGCACTTACTCTCTGTGAAGTGCTTCGTAAGGGCTTCCTTAGGCAGAAATGCATGGGAGTTTCATGTGGCCAGAGAGGAGAGACACAAAGACTGAATTCGCCCAGGACAAGAGATGGTACTAGCTGGGGCTTTGACAGAGTTCTTGCAGAGGCATATGGCTGAAGCAGGAATATGCTTGCCCCAAAGGGTAGTTTATGGAATGTATTCCTAAATCCCAATCTTTTTTATAGGGATGTTAAAGTCCATATGCTATGTGACCTAGGAATCTATCTAGCTAGAAAAGGGGGATTTCCTAGGTATCATCAGTCTTGAGGTTTTAAAAGTTCTTAAGATGAAAAATTTAGGAATTGTCAGATCATAAACATAGATGTAGAACTAGAAGTGACCTTAGAGACCAACTAATCAACTTTTGAAAGGGATTTCCTTAGTATTACAGTTTTTTGGAGAAGGAAGAGAAAGTTCCAAATTGCTCCAGTGGCTAGAAGGGTAATAAAAGAGTCCACAAAGATGCCAAACCACTCCAGTATCTTTGCCAAGAAAATCCCAAATGGGGTCACGAAGAGCTGAATATGACTCAAAAACTACAGCAGCAACAGGATGAGTTAGAAAAACTTACCTGACTGTTTCTTTGAATTGTTTAGTGTAGTACAGGGATCTACTGGAGAAATTTTCATCCGGAATTTTTTTTTCTGAATTATCTCTATGAACCCTGACCATCCTACCGCACTTTCCTCAGACCTACTCAGGATATATCACTTTTGTCTTCTGTGGATATTAAAATGTAAAATTGGAGAATCATACCTGTATTACCTAATTTGAAATCAAGAAAACCGGAGTTCTTTGATTACATTAAATTAAAATGGGGTTGCACATACAAAAAGCAAGGTAGCCAAAATTAAAAGAAAGAAAATGAGAAAAAAATTTATGACAGGTTTCTCTGATAAAGTCTTGACAAGTGATCAAGGGATATGAACAGGGAGTTTTCAGAAAAAGAAATTAAAGCTATCAATAGTCATAAAAATGTTCTAAATCATTAATAATTAGATAAATAAAAATTAAAACAATTCCTAGGTACCAACTCACTTCCATTAAATTAGATAACGTGACAGAAAAGGAAAATCACAACATGTGGAAAATAAATACATTAATGCATTGTTGATGGAGCTGAGAACTAATCCAACCATTTAGAGAATAATTTGGAACTATGCTCAAATGATTATAAAACTGTGTATACCCTTTGACTCCATAATGCCATCACTAGATCTGTATCCCCAAGAGATTTTTTAAAGGGAAAGAATCCATAGGTACAAAAATATTTATAGCATCTTTTAGTGATGACAAAGAATTGGAAATTGAGGGGATGCCCATCAATTGTGGAATAGCTAAGCAGGTTGTAATATATGATTGTGATGGAATACTATTGTGTTGTAAGAAATGATGAAGTGGGTAGTTTCAGAAAATTTTGGGGAGACTTATATGAGCTGATGTAAGGTGAAGTGAGCAGAACCAGTAGATCATTATAAAAGTAATAACAATATTGTAATGATGACCAACTATGAAAGACTTAGCCACTCTGATCAATATGATGACCCAAGACAATTCTGAAGGACTCATGCTGAAAAATGCTATCCACCTCCAGAGAGAGAGAGAAAACTGACAAACTCTGAGTGCAGATTGAAGCATATTTTCTTTCATTTTATTTTTCTTGCTTTTTTTTTTCTTTTACAACATGGCTAATGTGGAAATATGTTTTGCGTGACTCCATAAGTATAACGGGTCTCATACTTCTACTTTCTCAGTAAATGGGGGAGGGGCAGGAAGGAAGGAGAGTATTCAGAACTGAAAATAAAAAAAACTTTAAGGAAAAGAAGACCTGGGTTCTAATACTACCTGTCACTTACTAGATATCTGATCTTGGGCAAGAAAGCTAACTTCTTAGAGCTTCAGTACCTAATCTATAAAATTGAGTCAATATTAGCCCCTACACTATGGGGTTATTCTGAGGATCACATTGGGAGCACTTTGCCAAACTTGAAATGTGACATAGCATTATAAAAATCATTATTAATATAATATATTATCACTTTATGTATATAAATAACAAAAAAGATGAATAATTACATTTTACAGTTCTCCACAAACACTCATAATAATGAGGAAGGGTAATGCTATCTTCAATAAATGCGGAGTAAAGCCTCCTTAAGCTTATTCCTGTTGGAACCAGGTTGGTGTTTACTTTGGCAGAGAAGCAAAAGAGAAGGAATGAGGTGCCAAGAAGACATAAAGCACCAGGTAGCATTTTTAATATCCTTGGCAAAGCTAGCTGGCAATAACAGAATGTAAGGTAGCATCCAAGAAAAGGAATTAACTATAGCTTCAAATAGACTAACTAGGAAAATAAGAATCGGGGACAAACCTGTGTTTGAAGATTTAAAGGCCGTGGAATTTATGAGTTAAATTCTTCCCCACCTTTTACTAGACAGTAAAACCCCATTCTAATGTAACATATTATTACATGAATGTAGATTTTACCAAGTATCCAATCATGGAATTAGGGACTTTTAGAGCTGGAAGACTTGAGACATTATCCTCCTCTACAAAAAAACCCAATGAACTAAGACTCAAGAGGGTAAGTGATTTGCTTAGATCTACATAGCTAATTACTAGCAGAGCTGGGAATAAAATACTTTTCTAATTCTCTATCCAATATTCTTTCCTATATTGAATATTTCCAATATTCCTATAACAGAAATATAAATATTTGGAGATATTGGAATATATTACTATATTCCTATATTGGATATTTCCAATATTCTTTCCAGTCCTTGAAACATTGAAATAAAAACATGACAAAGAAATTTCAATAAAATCCATTTAGTCTGTAAAGGGGCTGTAAGTTCTATCCCCAAGTATCAGCGTTGTAAAGGGGTTGAAATATACTACTCAGGCACTGGTGCCTCTGTGCAGCCAGGTAGCACAGTAGATTGAGTGCTGGACTTGGAATCAGGAAGACTTGAGTTCAAATTCTGACTCAGACACTTACTAGCTTGTGACCCTGGGAAAGTCACTTAACTTCTCTGTGCCTGTTTCTTCATCTGTAAAATGGGGATATTAATAGCATCCGCCTCCCAGGGTTGTTGTGATTATCTAATGAGTAATAGGTAAAGTACTTGGGAACTTTCAAGAGCTACGTACAGGCTAGCTATTTTTATCGTTGTTGTCATTGCTGTAATGTGCTTGATGAGTTGATCTGATCTATATCTGGCCACTGGACCCAGATGGCTCCAGAGGAGAAAGTGAGGCTGGTGACTTTGCACAGCCCTGCCTCACTTAAATTCAATTCACCTGCAAATCATGGCATCATCTTCCTGATGTCATGGTCCCCTTCAAGAACGAAAGATGAACCACACACACAATGTACTTGATAAGACCTATATGCAGATAATAACCCTTAATAACCAAAGTAAGTGAAAATTGTTCCAAAGCAAAATAATTTAGGCTTTATGTAATGAAGAAGGAAGAGAAAGATGATGGGAAGGGGAAATAAGAAGAAATAAGAAAAGGGAAAAAAGAAAAGGAAGAAGTTTTTAATGTTATTTAATATTGTATTTATTATTTAATTATCAATTAAATAATTAATTATTATTAATATTTAATGTATTATTTAATAATGTTGCCATCTAAGCAGTTAGTTGGTACAGTGGCCAGGAGTCAGAAAGTCCTGGATTCAAATCCAGCCCCAATAACCCTCCTTGGGTTGCTCTGAGGCTCAAATGAGATAATATCTGTAAAGTGCTTAGTATAGTACCTGGAACATAGTAGATGCTTGATAAATGGTTTCCTTCCTTTCTATATCAAGTACTCATCCTTGTGCTGCACTGTAGCAAAAGCTTTCAAAGTATAGAGACCTAAATCATGTAAGGAGAATATCCTTCTTGTTGTCTTGACTGATACTGGAATGACCATGGGTCAGTATGCCAGCAAGCATTTATTAAGTGTTTGGTCAACAGTATCTAACACCTTATACCCTAAATACTTTTATTCAACTACAGAAGGCAGTTATATTAGATATCTTCTCAATAGTCCACAAACTATTACATTTAAAAGAATGATTTATCTATTTCTATCTGGAGCCCATTTAAAAAGATGATAATAGGGATAGTAATAATGAGTACCACAATGACAACAAGAAATAGACATGACTTCACCAAGCAATGAATAGTAATAACTGACAACTAACTGATTGGAAAATGTAACTGAAAGTCTAGATGGAGCTTATAAAGCAAGAAAAATCCAGGAGTGGACTCAAAAGGTCCTTCATGGGTGACTTGGATGAGTCATGAAGAATTGTTTATGGAAATTGTTTATGTTGGCAATTCATGAATAAGTTATCACCACAAGAGATTACAGAAGGGTTATTCTTAAGGAGTCTGGGCTTAATGATCAATACAGATAGTACAAGGAAATGATAGAGGTAACACATCCCTCCCTATAGGCTGCAAAAATTAAGCATTGAACAAATAAGAACATGTCTTAGTATCTAGAATTGACTTTCATGGACTGAGAGATGACAAATCCACATACTACAAATTCTGACCTCAAAATATCCCTAAGAACACAACCAGTTAAACTCTAGCTGAATAAAAGTATTATTACAAACCAAATCATTTCCCATGATTATCTGAAAATAAAATTATTGCATGAAAACTTAAGAACAATATTTTAATAAATGTCTCCATACTTAGTATACATGATCTCTAAGTGGCATGGAACAGAAACCTTTCCAAGATCTAGCTGAAGAAATCATGATTGTGGAAGAACAGGATAAGGTTATATTGTTCAGTTGTTTTAATCATGTCTGACTCTGTGTGACCCCATTTGGGGTTTTCTTGGCAAAGATACTGCTGTGGTTTGCCATTTCCTTCTCCAGCTCATTTTCCAGATGAGGAAACTAAGGAAAACAGAGTTAAGTGACTTGCCCAGGGTCACACAGCTAGTAAGTGTCTGAGATCAAATTTGAACTCAAGTCTTCCTCACTCCAGGCCTAGCACTTTATACGCTGTGCTACCTAGCTACCCTGTATGGGATATAAGGTTATATACCATTCTCATCTTGTCTGCTTCTAGCTTTGTACCAAAGATACCTAGAATAAGCCTAAAGAAGATAAGCTTATATTCTGACCCTTTTATTCAATTATATATATTTCACTAAATGTCAGCTTAAGTATATTGAAGTATCTGTGAGATCCTGAAGTTCTTCTGTTGGGAATCCAATAGCAAGAAGCAGTAATTTTTTCTACTCAGACAGCTGTCAGTAGAACCGCATATGTGAAAGAATAATGACAAAATAGAGACTCGCCCTAGGACCATTTCTATGAGAGCATCATTGAAGAAGATGAAAACAATTTCTCTATGTCAATAAATCAGGCAATATGTCCTTATTATTCTTTATGCTCCCAGTACTGTGCCAAGTGCTAGGGATGCAAAGACAAAACTGGAACAGTTCCTGCCCTCAAGGGGCTTACATTCTATAACAGGAGCCCACACAGAAATATATGAGTATTTACAGAACAAATACAAGGAAGTCTGGGGAGGAGAAGAGGGCCCCAGCACCATGGGGGAGTAGGAAAATCTTCATATGTAAGACAGAACTCCATCCGAGTCTCAAAGGAAACAATATAATAATGATGGTGCTAACTAAATTGCATCAAACCCAATGAGAAAAATGAGATTATCATAGCTCACATCTATAGAGAGTTTTAAGTTTTCCAAAGCATTTTTGTGCCTTATGACAACCCTGTGTCATGGGTGCTATTAGAAGCCCTGTTTTACAGTTGAGGAAACTGAGGACCAAAAAGGTTGTTACTCGTCCAGTGTCAAGCTTCTAGAATTTGAACCCAGATCTTGGTGATTCCAAGTCCAATGCTCTTTCTTATCCCACCAGTACTTTTTATGTACTCTCTAGTAAGATATCCTTATAAGAGGCACAAATAAGTAATAACAACCTGGAGAAATTACTGCACCTGTAATGGTACAGTGGATTATAAGTATTATGTTAAATAGGAGCATTGGTGGTTATGAACAGGGCCATAGATAAGGCAAGGCAATGGGGGCTTTGTCTGAGGACAACAAAACTAGGGGCTGCCAACAGTGCTTCAATAGCGTAGAAGCAACAGAGCTTAGCATCTAGTTAACAAGAATAATCAGTCAAAACAGGAAAGTACTAAAGGGTAGGTTAGGGTCAACTCCCCTACTCTGTCTTGATCTTCCCCCCATATGGCACAGTGTTGTCCTTTCAGTTCAATAAAGAACATGTTTCATGATGCTTTCTTTGGGCTTGAGAATTCCTAATTGTGGCTCTGATAATGTGAAGGCAGCCTAGCCTGCCATTTCTCCACCTATGAATAAAAAAAGACTTAGGATAAGAGCAGAGAGAGCTGCCACTGGTAATTCACAGGATAACCAGCTTTATCTAAGAGAGAATTCCTGTCTCTGAACTTAATTCTATTTACAGAATCGGTCTGTTCCTTGGCCTTCGTTTGTTTACAACCTGGAGATTGGTGTTGTCTCTTCATTGCTTGACTTGTGTAGAAATGGTTCAATGTCTTCTCATCTATCTGGGACTGCCAACCTGAAAAAAAACCAAGCCAAATGGTGATAGCAGCATTCCAAGTGAGAAATTCTGCCAATCAGGGTTTGAAATCTTGGAATTAATTAACTGATACATCAAGGAATCAAGAGGGCAGCAGGTATGCAAGGCCAAGACACTCTCCAATATCTAATTCTGAAGGGTAACAACTCAATCCAATGCCATAAGTTAAATGTACTAAATATTTTTTATTAGACCAAAGGTTCATTCACAAGGATGGTAGCCTAGATTAAGTTTTCTGTTCAGACCACAGATTTCAGAAACATTTAAGACCATGGTTACTTTATTATAAGTTCAAATTAGTTCCCCTAGTAGAACTCAAAAATCCAAAGGCCCCAGTGCATTATTTTGAAAATTAAATTAGCACAAATACTAATATCATCTTTCAAAGTATAAACAAAGCAGGGAAAAGTCTACTGAACAGTAAGTAGTGGATAAAAGGGTGGGGTGAATTCTCCAAGGAATTACCCTATTCTGTGGCCTTAAAGAAACATACTTTGCCTAACCTGTCTTTTTCTTTGTGGGGAAAAAACTCAGGGTCACCAAGCTACAAATAAATCCTTGGGTTTTCCACAACACCTTTAACAAAGATTTATTGAATGCTTCTGCTAGGCACTTAGGTTATAAAGAGGTATAAGATACAATCACTGCCTAGCATTGGGCTTACAGTCTAGTTGGGGTGGCTCTGTGTGTGTATATGCACACACACATACATATATATATATACATATGCGCATATGTGTATATGTATGTACATATGTACATATTAGACAGATGTGATAGATATATAGATAGATATGAACACAATAATGTAAGTATTTTATGCCTGTCCGCTGTACAGAGCTGTGATATTCCAAGAGATGACAACCCAAATCTGTAAAAAAAAATAAGCCAAGTCACCATGAGATATTATTGTTACAATCTTTTTATAAAAGTGAATGTGATAATTACGGTCTCAAAATCCTTTAAACCTCCTGCAGAAATGGAATCTCTGTTTATTGGATTGTGTTCTATCCTATTCATTGGTCACGTTGTCACACAAAAGGAAAGAAGGACTTGTGAAGAATTGCTTTCTTAGTAAGAGGATAGGTAAGAAGGAGAAAAAAAGAGCAGACATTGGTAAATGTATGTAGAGTCCATAAAAAAGTTTGTGGGCTGAAAAGGATGTTTTGCAAGGTGAATGATTCTGGGAAGTTATTAGCAAACTTGCTAAAGGTGATAGAATAGTAAAACTTAATTAATTAAGATTATATGAGAGGTCAGTCTGGACTGATGGAGAGTCAAATTAAAAGCTGGTTTTGAGGAAATGTAATTTTTATTGCTTTCTGGAGAAGTAGCAAGTATAAAGGAAAGAACGTTGGACTGGATGTCAAGAAGGCTTAATTCTAGACTCGTCTCTGCAATTGCCCAGCACCGCCCCCCACCACTTTCCTCATGTGTAAAATAAGGAGGTTGTTGGATCAGAGGATCATGTAATATTCATTCCTTCAAATTTCATGATTCTAACTACAAACATGCAACAAATAAATGACCTTTAAAAGTGTTATCTTTTTAGATTAGATAAAGGGCCTGCCATGTCTGGTTTGGTAAATATATATATACATATATATATATATGTATATATATATATCTCACATATAAATGGATGCCAAATTATTGGAAAGCAGCCCAATCTTTTACATGGCCTTATAGACTCTCGAGAGGCTGTGATGACATAGCAGATAGAGGGAACTGACTTGAGAGTCAGAAAGATGTAGGTTTAAATCCCGTCTCTGATCCATATAAATGTTTTGTGATCTTATGTAAGTCACTGAACTTTTCAATGCTCTAGGCAGCTCTCTGAGATGATAAATTATAGAGCAGTCCTAATCTGCAATGGAGAAATGTTATCACCAGAAATTCTTTACATGGATATGTCCATGAGGACAGCTCTGCTCTGGGGGAAGAAAGTAGCAGACAGACTTTTAGGATAGTCTCATTCAGTGGTTCTTAATCTTTCTGAACCCCTCTGACAGTCTTCTGAAACCTGTGGACCTCTTCTCAGAACAATATTTTTAAATGCACCAATTAAAATACATAAAATTACAAGGGAAACTAAAGGTTACTGAAAATAATAAAGTAATTTTTTTTCCTCTCCAAGTTCAAGGACCCCTTGAAATCTATCTATGGATTCTGGGAAGTTATTAGTAAATCTGTTATAGGTGATATAATAGTAAGACTTAATTAAGTAGAATTATATGAGAGGTATGTGGGTCCAAGGTTTAGAATCCTTGGTCAGGTGCAGGACCTCTGTTTTACGATGAGAAAACTGAGACTTAGCAAGGTCGCGTGACTTGCCCAAGGTAACAAAGCTTAACTGGATAGTATTGTCTCAAACTTCTTTACATTATTAATTCCCTTTCCTCCCTGTCCCTCAACTGGTGACTTGTTACTTTCATGGGTATTGGGAACTCTATAGTGAAGAAATGCCCTCTCTCCATGCACATCTTGCCCCTACTATGCTCCTTATAATCTTAGAGATTTGCCTGGGAGAAATAGGAGGTTAAAGGACTTGCCCAGTGTCAGACAGCCAGTCTGTGCCAGAGGAAGGATTAGAATACAATTCTTCCCCACTCGGAAAATAATCTATCCATCACACACCTCCTCCTCCGTTAACTCTATTGGAAAAGCAATTCATATAGTGTAAAGGTCATTTTCCACTGAAGCCACATCCAAATTACCCATTACAAAATCAAAATTAGTGGGGGCCAAAGCGATGAAGCTTTACTGTACTCTGTAAATATTTTTAGTGAACTCTTATCAAGTGACTCCTACTTCTCTGTTGTTTTATTGTCTTTTTGCTGTTGTTGTTGAAAAACAGCCTGACCCTTTGGTTTTATTCCTCTATCTGAAAAGCTCATAAAATTATTTAATTTAAGAAAAAAACATTACTGTCTGGAGCCAACTATGAATCTTTATTTCAAACTGAGAAATAAAGGAAGTTCTCTTTGGTTTTTTGACAAAGATTGTAAATTCTTTAATTCGTTTCTCTATAAACCATTTCATTTATGGGCCTAGTTCAGGGATTAATGGATCATCTAGAATGAGCTATTTCTTGCCTCCAGGTAAAAGTGTTTTTCACTAAAGTTTAATAGTTGGAAAGTGATTCTTAAAGCCTTAATGTTATTAGCGCTATTGAAGACGATGTATTTATTTGAAAAGTGTGAGAGGAGCTTCTCCCTGTGGAGTTCCCTTTCCAATCCCTCTGCAGTTGTTTTTAAGCTTTTAGTAAAGTTTCTCCTGTAGGGATCATTATTATGAGCCTTTTTAATGCTTTATTCCCCCCCCTCCCTTTTTTGGCAAAGGAAGGTGGGCTTGTTCCTGAGCCACTGTAATTTTTGCTAATGGATATATTCATTTTTGAAAACAATCCAGGTCTCTCAGAGACCTTTGTATTTTGACTTTTGGCTTTTCCCCAATTCTTCTCTGATGACATGTGTTCATAGGACACATCAGCTCAACCAGCCCAATGATAAACATTGCAAACTTATTTATCAAATGAGTCACTGATGTTTTCAGTGCTAACTGGCGTCCTGATTTTGCTATTTTATTTATCTCTGTCTTGCATGGTAATGATATAACTATAAATAATGACAGAAAATATTCTGTTCTGGAAAGCATTGTAAAATACAATTTGTCAACATATCCTTGAAGTTAATACACATTTTCATTTCCTTTTGCAAAGTTTATAGAATCGAAAAGGGGCTAGAAGTAACCTTGAAGAGAAATACCCTTAAGACACCTCCAGAAATAATTACACTTCCTTTCCTTAAAGACAGGCGGAAGAAAAGCTCCAAAAATAATGCACTAACTGTGTCTACTAAACTTAATGCTAACATAAATCCTTTCTTCTCCTTTCATGTTTGTCACCTTCTCCTATTTTCTTTTTCCTATTTTCTACTGTCCTCACGCTATCCCTTCACTATTTAAAATTAGTCTTCTCTTTACTTAGAAGAATTGGCATTTAGACAAAGATATATTTGTTTTAGGAATGTTAACAAAAGTATTTACTTATTAGAAGGCTATTTCTTATTAGAATTATTAGAATCCTATTTCTTAAGATACTTTTCTCCTGAGTCTGGCCCCCTAGAACCAAGACCTATAACTCTCTATCTTAGACTTTTCACTAATTAGGTTTAAGAAAAGACGATTTATTGAGAGAGAATTTGTGGCCACCTTAAAGGGGCTGGGTTCTCAATGAAATTAGCCCAATGACAAATATTCCTTTAGAAATGGAAAGATCTAGAACATAGATTTGGAGCTGGAAGGGACCATGGAGGCTATCTAATTCAACCATGTGATTTTATACATGAAGAAAAGAAGACTGACTTGCCCAAGGTCACACAGTTGCATCAGATGTGGTTTAGTCCTGTGTCAGAGGATTGGGCTTAATGTCAAATAGACATGAGTTGAAATCCTGTCATGAGACCCCATCTGTGTAACCATGGGCAAGTAACCAACTCCTTCGTTTTCTTCATCTGTAAAACTAGGGAACTAGACTCAATGGTCTCTAAGATCCTGCCAGCTCTAAAGCTATGATCCTATCACCCAATAAATGTGAACTAGTTAGAAAGCACCTCCTATGTATGAGTAGTAAATGAATGAACAAACAAATGAACGAATGAATGAATGAAAAGGAACTGTGCTAAGTAAAGAAGGTACAAATAGAAAAACAAGACAGCCCTTGCTCTCAGGAAGCATACATTCTACCAGGGGGAGAGAGAAAATATATATAATATATAAAATTTTATTCACATATATTTATATAGATCATATTCATATTCATATACATTATTCATGTATGTGTAAGAATATGATTTCAGTCAGATAGAAAGGTCCTGAAAACCTTAGGATGCAATGGCAAAGCATACAGGGGCAGTTAGGTAACATAGTTGTCAAAAGTGAGTAGAGGATGGGACCTGAAGTCAGAAAGACCTGAGTTCAAATCTGGCCTTAGACACTTACTAACTATGTGACTTTGGGCGAGTCACTTAATTTCTGTTTACCTCAGTTTCTTCAACTGTAAGATGGAGATAATAATAGCCCCTGCCTCCCAGGGTTGTTGTGAGTATCAAATGAGATAATATTTGTAAAGTGCTCAGCACAGTGCCTGGCACATAGCAGGTGCTATATAAATGTTAGCTATTATCATTATTATCATTATCATATGGTAATACAGCTTTTTGAATATCCTTTCTCTTGATAGAACTGTATCTGTTTCTGATATGTAACACTTTACAGGCCCAAGGACTTTGGTGGGGGGGGGAGAATTATTTTTCTAGGTTTTCAGAATGTTTTAAAAATCAGTGTTCACTGAGTCTCCTGCTCCCTAACTGGACAAATCTCAAGCTGAGCCTTTTTCCTGAGCCAATGAGAAAGAATATTTTCCAGCCGTTGTTATTGCTGTCTGCCACTAGATGACAAGCATAGAAATGTTGGGACCGAAGGCTATCTTCTTGGAATATCAGCCAGTCATCAAGCATTTAATTAAGCATCTACTATGTAAGGGGCACTGTGCTAGGTTATAGGGATGCAAAGAAAAAAATTAAATACTCCCTGCCTTCACTGGGCCTATATTCTATTAAACTGTTATGGCTGTTAATGACTGTTGTTAGACCATTAGAGCTGAACAGGCTGACTTAGTTGTACTATGAGTTTGTTTCATGGAAGAGCCCCAGCAGGGGGTAGGAGAGGTTTTGGAGCCTAGCCGTCCCATACACACATACACATACACACACACACATACACATGTGTATATATACATAAGTATATGTGTGTAGATATGTACATGTGTATATACATACATGTGCATAAACATACGCACACACGTAGATAGATATCAAAACATGTGAAACTGTTACTGTTAGGATGACTAAAAGTAGTACTTGTCTGCCTTCATGCTTATATACTATCTAAAAGATAAACGAACACTAGAATAAAATAGAATCATACAGGTGGATCTTGCCCTGTGTGATGGGGAAAGAAATATTATTCTTTGACCTAGGACATTTGAGTTGGAATCTCACCTTTAGCTCTAAATAGCAGCTGCATGACTATGACCTCTGAGACTCATTTTCCTCAAATGTGAAATGGAGATATATTACTTACCTCTCAAGGTGGTTGCGATCCTTAAAATGATATGCAAATGATAGATTATTATTATTAATTATTTAATAATACTCGACCTGTCATTTTATTCACGTAGGGAACTCCTAGGAAGAAAAATGTCTCTACAAAGGCAAATCTATGTTTCCTCTTAGAGTAAGGGGTTCTTAACATTTTTGTGCCCCAGATCCCTTTGGCAGTCTGATGAAACCTATGGAGACCTCAGAATCATGTTTTTAAATGCATAAAATAAAATACATGTAATTATAAGGGAAAACATTTACGTTGAAATACAATTATTAACAAAAAAAAGCTCCCAGACCCTAGGGTAAGAACCCCTATAAGGAGTTGTCAGGGACAGTGAGATGTTAAAAGACTTGCCCAAGGTCATGCAGCCAGTATCTATCAGAGGCAGCACTAGGACCCAGGTCTTGACTCCAAGGTTGGTTCTCTATTTGCTATGCCAACTCCAATCTTGGATTGCTCTTGTCATCTTCCTTCTCTGCTGCTATTCATGTTCTGCTGAATGGTGCTGAAGAAAATCATACAGCTCTGTGGTTGTGTACAGTACTATAAATTCATGTTATTTAGTTTCAAGTAGACCCTTAATGCAGCAAGGCGATTGTTTTATTCCTCCCTAATTGATTTCCCTTCCTTACTTACCCCAGGAGTTATTCCAAACCTTCTTTTCTCTCCTTAAGCCTCCCCCTTGTGTTGTTAAGCAAAATTGTCTCATTAGCATGGCTTTTGTTTCTTTTGAGTGGAAGTACTTTCAGCTGTTAAGTGCTAAGCCCCAGGCCCAGGGCCCTGTCAGGTGTGAAACCTGTGTGGGTGTGGATTGGTGACTTAGGAGGGGCCAGCTCGGGAACCAATGGTCTCTGGTCATTGAGGCGGGGCTTGAGAACG
>CM053627.1:170975971-171001517 GCA_028646595.1 Phalanger gymnotis
CCTCTACCCATGCAAATCTTAAACTTTTCTGCAATTTATCATCTTTGGTGGTTGCCCTGTGGCACTGAGAATTTCAATGTCTTGTCCAAGGCCACATAACAATTACACATCAGAGGTGGAACTTAAATCTAGGTCTTCCTCATGCTCATCCTTG
This sequence comes from Phalanger gymnotis, assembly GCA_028646595.1. NCBI lineage: Eukaryota > Metazoa > Chordata > Mammalia > Diprotodontia > Phalangeridae > Phalanger > Phalanger gymnotis. The sequence continues at coordinate 170,976,126 of CM053627.1, forward strand.
ATCCCTTTCAACTCTGACACATTGCTTCTTATTAACAAGCGTTTGAACACAAAATATACACACCAGAGGGCTATAAATGGAAATTACTTTTTTCCTCCCTTGTGGGTTGAGAGGTCTGGTAACTGCTCTCACCTGTGAGATGCCGACTAGTCAGTCATGTGAGCACAGCAATCTCTAACAAAAGCCTATGAAAAGACCATTTGTCAGTTGGAGAATGACTCGTATTCTTATAGATTTGACAAAGTTCTTTACATATTAGAAACATGAGACTTTTATTTGAGTATCTGTCTATAAAATTTCTCCCCCAGTTTTCTGCTTTCCTTCTGATCTTGGCTACATTTGTTTTATTTGTATAAAACCTTTTAATTCAGTGTAATCAAAATGATCCATTTTATACTTCACACTGCTATATGTTGTTTATTCATAAATTGTTTGCCCTATCTGGAAGTCCAATGGGTAATATATTCCACGTTCTTCAAATTTTCTTATAGTATCTCCTTTTATATCTAGAGCATGTATCCATTTTGATCTTATCTTGGTAAACGGTGTAAGATATTGGTCCATGCCCAATTTCTGCCAGACTGCTTTCCAGTTTTCAATTTTTTAACCAAATAATGAATTCTTATCCCCAAAACTTACACTTGTCAAATTAAAATAAATAGCTCCCAGGAAAAGATAACAGAGTCTGTTTTCTTATCTGTAAAGTGAAGGGGTTGGGCTAAATAGCCTCTGGGGTCTCCTCCAGCTCTAGATTGATGAATGTATGAACTGTGACATGAAATCAGTCTCGGGAGACATTGGCTTCAAAATCTGTTTTTCTGATATTCAGGATCCTGGATCACAACTTCCCTCCTCGCAAAATGTTCTGTGCCAAAAGAAAAAGTACCACTTGCACCCCAGTTTTACATCAGTTTAACAACTCTCTCCGAAAGTCAAACCTGCCACCGAAGTTCACATTCCACTTGCTAGCTCATCTGGCATTTCAGTTTCACTAAAATGTAAACAAGTCTTGGCTTCAAGGTACTAATAGGGAGAGTGACTTCCTGTAGGTACCAACTGATTCCATCTCTGACCACTAGATATGTGACAATGAGCAAATCATTTAGGTCTTTAGGCCTCATTTTCATCATCTGTAAAATGATGGGATTTGGACTAGGTGACCTCTAAGGTGAACCACATGATTATAGATTTAGAGTTAGCAGTTCATTGAGCCAAACCCCTTCATTTTACAGAAAAAGAAATCGAGACACAAAAGGTGAAGTAACTTGCTTAGTGTCACCCAGGTAGATAAGTGTCTGGGATTCAAACCCAGGTCTTCCCAAAGCCGAGTCCAATGCTCTAACCACTATGTCACATTGTCTCTCTTCTTCAGTTTTCTAAGTCCTGTGAAAGAAAAGGTGGTCATAGGGGAGAGAAGGGAGACAAAAGTGGAGACTGCCAGTGCATAGTAAGTGTGTAATAAATGTTCATTGAACTGAATTGGAGAAAAAGGAAGGAAGAAACATTCTCCCAGCACTTGCTGCCTTTGCCTTTCTGCTAGCATTTCTCTAATGGCTATTTCTATTGCTTTCTTGTTTTTGCTGTTGTTCAGTCATGTCAGACACTCTGTGGCCTCATTTGGGGTTTTCTTGGCAAAGATACTGGAGCAGTTTGCTATTTCCTTCTACAGCTCATTTTATAGGTAAGGAAACTGACACAAACAGGGTTAAATGACTTGCCCAGGGTCACACAGCTAATAAGTGCCTAAGGTCAGATTTGAATTCAGGAAGATTAGTCTTCCTGACTCCAGGCCCAGCCCTCTATCCACTGCACCACCTAGCTGCCCATTGCTTTTTTAGTTGTTGCCTAATAGCTGACATTTATGTGGCATATTTTAAGGTTTATGATTAGCTTTACATATATTATCTCGCTTGACCTTTAACTTCTCCTTGACTTTGAGATCCCTTCTCTGACCATCATGCTCCCTCCAGTTAGACCCATGAAGTTAGTGCAGACTACAGTGCAGACTAATTGGTCCTCCCAGAAGACTGTCCTTCTAATTTATTCACTGAATACTTCCTCCCAGGGTCTTTCTTTCTGGCTTTACCTAGCTGCAATACCACAAAACTATGAGTATAAGAGGAAAGAGCTGGTGTGTATGTGCAGTGTGCTCAATTGACCCTGTTCTAATGCAGAAGAGTGTGGGGAGCCTGCTTCTGAAAAGCGTGATGCCATATAATGGGAAGGCCCTGGTTCGTGATTAGGAGCATACATTGATGCTTTGTTACAGTTCTGAGCTGTTCACCATATGGTGAAAAGATGGGTTCTTGGATGGCTAGGAGAGCCAGAGCTTGGGTGCATCCAAGAAGCAAAACTCTTGGTCTTGCTCTTTCCTAACTGGCTGGTGTTTGAGGGGGAGAACAAACTGCTATGGACCTCTAGGTGAGGGATCTATCTCTATTTTTTTCTTTCACACAGAGCTGGCATGAAGCTGAGAATGTGTGGTCCACTTATTGTTTCTCTTTCTTTTGAGTGCATTCTTCCTTCTTAGTCGGAACGTCAGAGATGACAAGAACTCTGTGAACTTCAAAAATCAGAAGAGTGAACCATCCAAAACCTAGGAGCTGTATATATTTGGTGCTGGGATTTGCCAAAAGTCAGACAGTGAGAAATGAAGTCTCAAGCTACCTGTTTGACTCAGTATAGATCAAAGGGGAGCCAAGAGGGAGCTACAAAGACTCTGAAATGAACTTGGAGGGCTGGATGCTATGTTTATGCCCACTCTCCCCAGGGACTAAGGTGGTATTGGGAAAAGCATGTCCCCACGTGTTGGGAGGAAGAAATGTTTTGTAACTTTCGCTCTTGCTGTATCTTCAAAGTAAATGTCCATTTGTAAAAGCTAACATGTCAATTGGTTAAATGGCATTGAACCACGTTGGCTAACAGTGAACTCAAGCTGATAGCATTAAATCCCCTCACAGGTACCCCCTAGAAACAGGATGAGTGACTATAGTCTTATTCTGGGATCCCATTCATTTCTGAGTGTGGGAGTTGGGATAAGGATCCTCAGAGCATATATTACTATACAAGTTTACTTCATGTTATCACTAGCTATTTATATCAAGCATGCTGCCAACACTCTGCTTGAATTGAATTATTTCTCTTGAAATTTAATTCTGCGGATGAACTTTCCAATGACCCCTACTCCTGCATTCTCCTCTGCACCCACCTAATCCTATAATAGTAATAATAACCATAGCAGTATCTTGTATTTATATAGTTCCAAGTATTTTCTCATTTTATTCTCACAGTAACCATGTGAGGCAAGTGGGAAAATATCATGTATATCGTACATATATATTTAGATCTATGCCTTAGTGAATAGGCTGCCTTGTGAAGCAGTGGCAGTTGAGTGGCATAGAGGGAAGTTATGAATTCAAATCCAGCCCCAGCTCCTTATTAGCTGTCTACCCCAGGGCAAATCATTTAATCTCACTTAGCTTCAGTTTTCTCATCTGTAAAATGGAAGTAATAACAGAACCTGTCTCACAGGATCAGATGAAAAAATGTGTAATTTGTAAATCTTAAAGTGATAGAAAGATGTTACTTATTAATAATTATTATTATAAGGAGACTATAACAATTATTGCAGTTGTTGTTCAGTTGTGTCTGACTCTTTGGGACCCCATTTTGGATTATATTGGCAAAGATACTGGAGTGGTTTGCCCTTTCCTTCTCCAGCTCATTTGCAGATGAGGAACTGAAGCAAACAGTGTTAAAGTGATTTGCCCAGGGTCACATAGCTAAAAAGTATCTGAGCCCGGATTGGAACTCAGGTTTTCCTGATTCCAGGTCTGGTACTCCATTCACTGCACCACCTAGTTACCCATAATAATTATAATACCTAATTATTTCAGAATTGTTATAATATTATAATTTATTTTTTTGTTATAATTTTATTAATAATAATAACCAACATTTATATAGTGCTTACTATGTACCAGGCACTATGATAAGCACTTCACAACTATTACCTCACAACAACCCTGGGGGGAGGTCCTATACATTTTACAGATAAGGAAACTGAAGTAAACAGGGATTAAGTGACCTACCTAGGGTCACATAGCTAGTGAATATCTGAGGTCATATCTGAACTTGTCTTCCTGACTCTAGACACAGTTCTATAATCATTTGTCACGTTCAGTTATTTTTGAGTGGTGTCCAACTTTTCATGACCCCATTTGGGGGTTTTCTTGGCAAAGATACTGAAGTAGTTTGCGATTTATTTCTCTAGCTCATTTTACAGGTGAGGAAGTTGAGGCAAACAGATCAAGTGACTTACCCAGGGTCAAACAGCTAGTAAGTGTCTGAGGCTGGATTTGAACTCAGGTCTGCCTGATTCTAGGCCTGGCACTCTATCCACTGTACCACCTAGCTGTCCATATTATTATGATATCATATAATAACAATAACAACGAACATTTGTATAGCACTTGCCATGTGCCAGACACTGTGCTAAGCATTTTACAATTATTATCTTATTTGATCCTCACAACATTATTATCTTATTTGATAGCTATTATCTTTATCCCTGTTTTACAGATCAAGAAAGTGAGGTTCAGTGACTTGCCCAGGGTCACACAGCCAATAAGTATCTAAGGTCACATTTGAACTCAGGTCTTCCTGACTCCAGGCCCAGCGTTCGATCCATTGTGCCACCTAACTGCCCAGATTATTAGTGAGTTTCCTATCACCAAAAGTCAAAGACGATCAAGAGAGATTACTACATAGAAAATTGGATTAGGTGGACTCTCAAGTTCCTTTAAATGCCATGATTCAAGATGAAAAAACTGAGGCACAGAGAATTGAAATGAACAGGATCATTAGTGAGAACTCATCTCCTTGTTTATAGTCTTGTTCTTAACAATACATCACATCACACTTGAAAAAGCAAATGTCACAAATGTGCAATGATGACAACTCAGCCCAGTTCACTGGACACAGGGTGGAGGAGGTGGAAATAATAGCAGCAGGAGGGAAGTGGAAAGATGGAAGAAGGTAGAAGAATTACTCATTTTATTGAAAAAGTAAGCACCCACACTGATGAAATCATGGATATACTAGAGTACAAAGTGTTCAAAAGGAATCATCATGGAGAGATTAATTTACTTTAATCTCATTTTCTTATTGGAAAGCTAAATCGACACTGAGGCACTTGGGGTACTGATCTTTTTGGAGATACCCATGCCCTAGATAGAAATCCTCATTGCCCCTGCTCCTTTCTTTTCCCCACCCCACCCACATGGTTATTTATCTCATAACAATTCCTGAGGCTCCATTAATTCAAAATCCTCCCAATTCCACCCTGCATTGTTGCTTTTTAGGGAGACTTAGAGCATACTCATCAAATTGGGATAAACTATGGACAGGTTTCATTATATTGAATATTTTTAAAAGTAATAATAATGCTTGGTGTGATTATTTAAAACGAAACAGAACAAAACAACTCTTTCCTTTGCTAGGGTCGGTATGTAAGCTCCTGGCTGAGGACATATTATTTGCCTTTGTGTGTGTGAGAGAGAGAAGTTACAGTGTGTTCCCATTTCTCCACTCTGACTGAAATCCTTTTCCTATTGCTAACCTCTAAAGTCAGGTTACATTACAAAGAATCCTCAAAGCATTGGAAAGCAATACATCTACTTCTTAGGATGTCTATTAAAAAATTGACTTGAAGAAAGAAGGGCAGGACATCATCTATATAAGTAGTGACTTCAAGGAGTTTTGAAAACTCTTCTTTTTGTGCAGTTAACAAATTGTAACAGAAAAAGTAGCTCAAGAGTTGCTTTTAATAAGGCTGGTGTTTTAGGACTTTAAGCAAATTGCAGCAAAGAATAAAGACATCATGTCATATAACTGTGGAGATATCCTGAAGAATGAATTTAGAGGTTCATGTTAAACACACAAATGCTTTTAAAAGCAAATTACTGGTGAGACCATTATAAAAACTTAAAGACACCATGAAGTTTTTATTCTTAGTTTAAGACCTCATTTTATTCCTTGCTGAGAAGACATGAAATCACTTCTCAGAGCAGTCCTTTTAGGTTGTATAGCCAAAAACTAAAATGTCTACTTGACCTCATTTCTGAGCAAGGAAGATCACAGTAGAACAGACATGTCTTCAGAATCTCTTCCAATAATTCAGTGGGCAAAGTAATTATGTTAATCTTGGTTTTTGTCTCTTCCAAATGTACATGAAGTCACTTTCCATCAGTTTGGATAAAGTTCTCATTCTCCAAGGGAAGTGTTTTCTGTTCATTTTTAAGGTCTGGTTACAGACTTAAAAGTAGTTCCGTTTTTACGAACTAATTCAGAATGTCATTCTTTGAAGAGCAAAATAGTTTTATGACAAGTGAGAGATACTATAATTACACATGCATTGTCCTTCAATACATTCTTTCAGCACCATACTGTTGGGCTTAAGTTTATAACCTAGAAAGATCATTGCCAGCTCACCTACCTCACTCATATTTCATCAGTTGCCAAGTCTTATCAGTATCTTGCTTTATCTCCATTTATCTCCACTCACATGACATCTACCTGACTTCAGGCCCTCATCATTTCTCACCTTGATTATTTCAGCAGCTTCCTAACTGGTTTTCCTAACTCTAGTTTTTATCCAGTTTAATCCATTCTATACATAACTGCCAGAATGATATTCTTAAAGTATGGGTCTTACCATGTAACTTCCCTTCTCAAGAACCTCCAGTGGCTCCCTATTGTCTCAAGGATAAAATACAAACTCCTACGTTTAGTATTTAAACCTATGTTTAAAAACAACTTGTCTTGAACTCGTTAATTTAATGTTACTCGCCTTCATAATTCTCTCTACCAGCCAAATTGACCAATGTGCCTTGTCTTGTATGTGACATTCTATCTTCCCCCTCTATCTTTCTGTAAATAGGCTGTGGCTCAGACCTGGAATTCATTCCCTTCTCATCTCCACCTTTCAAAGCCTCTAACTTCCCTCAAGGTTCAGCTCAAGTACCAACTCCTACAGAGAAGCCTTTCTTGATCTTTATGGTTGTTTGTGTGCTCAGCCACCACCCCCAACTCCCTCCACAACTTACTATATCTTGTGAAATTACTTCCTTGTGTACATGCTGTTCCCCTCAATTAGAGTGTAAGCTCCTTGAGGGCAGGGGTGGCTTCATTTTTGTCTTTGCATAACCAGGGCCTAGCACAGTGCTTGGCACATAATAGGTGTTTAATAAATCCCTGCTAAATGAGTGAATTGGTACATTTCGTACTCAGAAAAAAGAACAACCACAACAACCACCCTGTGTCATTTCCTCTGTTGCCCATTATTTTCAGAGATGTCCTGGAATGGCTGAACCTGCTCAATTAATGGAAACTTGATAAAGAGACTACAGTGTACAGTGAAAATGTAAGAATGAGACTGTTGCACACAAAAAGAAAGGCTGAGTTCTATACCTTTCAATATCTGATGAAGAAAGTATATTAAAGAACAGGAGAAGACTCGTGTCTGGTTTTACTAGCTTTAACAGTGTTGCCCTTTCCTCTTTCTTCAACTTAGGAGGTGCTTACTAGGTCTTGTATTGGTGAGCCTGCTTTTTGTTTTTTTGTTTTTTTTTCTGAGCCAGGAATACGACTTATTGGTAAAGATCTCATAGGCCTATTGACGCATAGAAAGTTGAAACTGGGAAAGATATTAGAGATTATTTTCAGTTTTATAAGGATCATTCATCAACCTTCTCTTCTTCTACCCCACACCTACCAACCATTTCACAGATGAGGAAATTGACTGTCCTAGATGCATAAACTCAGTTATACAAGGTCCCACAGTGGAATTCACAGATTAGAATCATAGAATTATAGAACATACACACCCACATACACATACACACTTGCATACATGATAGGTGTCTGAACTATACTTTCCACATTGCACACTATGAAAGTCATGTAAACTGCAATTCCTTACTCACCATAAGTCAAACTAAAAGCAACCCAGTTTTTGACAAACTATATGTACTTAATTAACAAGCATTTAGTAATCACTTACTATGTGCCAGATACTGGGCCAAGCACCGAAGATACAAAGAAAGAGCAAAAAAAAATGATCCTTGCCCCTCAAGGTACTTACATTCGCAGGGGCATAGCAATCTAATTGTAGTCTATTTTCTTAAGACGCTGGCCTACTATGGTTCCATGGTCAAGGAGGCAAACAGAACAGTGATCTTTAGGGAGGACACTTGAAACTAAAAAAGAAAACAAACCACATTACCCTCTCTTTGAACAAAGCCATGGTGAATCTAACAGATTTGGCTATTTCATCCCCTAATTGATCTAGAGATTTAGAAGACATCGTGATCAAAGATTGGAAAGGCTATCATTTTGAGGAGGGCTCTTCTCTCTGGGATGGCCAAAGTGAGATATAAAAGATCGTGAAAGGTATGAAAGAGGGAACATGGACCTGAAAAATAGAATTAGAGAGATCCATAATAGGTAGAATAGACCATTTTGAAACAAACAAAATGCCTTCCATACAACTCATCGCAGGTGGTTGTTTTTGTTGTTGCTTGGGTCAGACCTGTGACTTCATCAGCATGGGGACCACCAGGTCTGGAAAATGCTAGAAAGTCCCTTTACTGATACAAATGGGCAAAACCTCTATAATTACAGCATTAGAAAATTCTTGATTGTATCGAGATGTCAAGTGTTTTATCCATAATGAAATAGTATGTGTCAGAAGTAGTACTTGAGCCCATTTCTTTCTATTTCCAAGTCCAACCCTGTAAGCTATGCCAGTCTGTCTTGCCAGTGGTAAGAAAATAAAAAGGCAGTTCAGATTAAAATAAGTATATTCAAGAGAGGCTTAGGCAGATTCATGGATAGTGGTTCTATAGGTGATTAAGAGAAGTCAGGGATGCTTGTGGGAGAATACCTTTGACATTTTAGTTCAATGTCTTGTTACTCAGCCACATAGATATCTCTTGATGACTCTCTTTGGCAGAACACTGGGCTGAATAGTTTTAGAACAATTTTTTTGAGCCAACACGTTTATGTTATCTTAGTCTTATTTGGGGAACTGGATGAGGGTTCATGGAAAGGGCTAGAAAAACTTACTTGGCTACTTTCCTGTGTTTGAGAAGTCCAAGCTATCTATAGCTTAGGCTAAGCAGAACCCGTGGCTAACTATTCAGGTCACAGCAAGGAGACAACAGAATGAGACTGAGGCAGGAGGATTGACTAAATATATTTCAGAATTTCCCTTGGCGTTATATCAGCTTCGTTCAATGTTTTGTTTCTTATGTGGAAAGGTTAAGGATTTTAAATCATATGGAGCTGTAAACATCCAAAAAAGTTTGAAAGACTAGGACTATTAGCAGGAATGAATATGAGGCACAGTTTTGTAGCGACCTGCACTGAGTGTGCTAGAAGTATATTCCTGCAACAGCCAGGGGATTGTTCTCTATCATCAAAATCCAAGTGGATTGTTCTACAAAGAAGGTGAAATCAGTCAACCAGTCAGTCTACCAATATTTATTAAATGACTGTGATATGCCAGGCGCTGTGTTGAGTGCTAAGGATACAAAGAAAGGGAAAAGACAGTTTCTACTTCCAAAAAATGTACAGTCTAAAAAGGCTCGAGGAACATTTCTTCGCAAAAAATGGTGGAGTAAAAAAGGAGAAAAAACATCTGAAATGGCAGAGGAGAAACCTTCATCATGTCAGGAGACTGTAGAATAGAAAAAGTTATACAGAACAGGAAGAGAAGGTTCACTGTGTGCTTGGAGGTCAAAATAAAAATAGCAACAACTTTGAGCAAAATGTTCTGAGGAACAACCAGCTTCCTCTTCCACTTCCTTGCTGTTCCTCAGACATGACACTCCATTGCCTGATTCCATCCACTTTCACTCTCTGTCCCCCATGCCTGAAATTTTCTTCCTTTTTATCTCCATTTCTTGGCTCCCCTGACTTCCTTCAAATCGCATCTAAAATGGTACCTTCTCCAAGAAGCTTTTCTCAGTCCTCCTTAATCTTAGTGCCTTCCCTCTGGACTTACCCCCAAATTATCTTCTACCTATCTTGTTTATTCATAGTTATTTGCATGCTTCTCCTCATTAGACTGTGACCTCCTTGAGTGCACAGACTTTTTTTTAATAAACTTTCTTTGCATTCTCATTACTTAGCACACTGGTTGGTACAGAATTATTGCCTAATAAATGACCTTTGACTTAACTTGAGCAGGTATGAATAACAAAGCTTGGGATACTAATGTAAAAATAAGGTCAGAGATACCAAAGATGGTGAGAATGGTGGGAAACTTAAAGGACAACAGAAACAGGAATGGAAAAAAACTACAACAAGGAAGGGAAGGGAATGACTGAAGTAGATGAGAGGATGACAGTTGACAACAGAAATGAGATAGAGCTACTCGATTATTATTTCATTTTTGTTTTTCTGCTAAGGAGAATGATCTTTTTGGGTCAGCTTTGTCAATCCGATGTGTGCTAGATGGAACCTCAGAGTTACTTTAATTTGTGTTTCTACAATTGTTAGAGGTTTGTAGTATTTTTTCATATATCTATTGATCGCTTGGATTTCTTCCTTTGAATACTGCTTGTTGATATTCTTTTTCCATTTATCAAAGGAGGCTATTGTGATCTTAAGTTACATTAAAAGAGGTATAGCTTCCAGGAATGAGGAGTTGTATTTTGCGATGGTCAGATCAAATCTGGTATGTTGTGTTCAGTTCTGGGAACTACAGTTGAGGAAGGATATTAAACCACTATACGATGTCCAGAGGAGTTACCAGAATGGTCAAGGGCCTCAGGTCCACAGCATATGAAGGTCAGCTGTAGGAACTGGGAAGTTTAAATTAAGGAAATATTTGGGGGAGAGCAAAAAAGGGGGATAGAGAGGTATTCAAGTACTTGAAGGGTTGTCATATGGTAGGAGATTTCTGCTTTCTCTTCTTGGCCCCATAGGGAAGAGGCAGGAGTAATAGGTAAAAATTTGTTCTTGTTCTTGTTGTTTCAGTCATGTCTGACTCTTCTTGACTCCATTTGGGATTTTCTTGGCAGAGATACTGGAATGGTTTGCCATTTCCTTCTTCAGCTCATTTTACAGATGAGGAAAATGGGCAAACCGGGTTAAGTGATTTGCCCAGAGTCACAAACCTGGGGCCATTTTGAACTCAGGAAGATGAGTCTTACTGACTCCAGGCATAGCATTCCATTCCATTCCATTCACTGTACTACCTAGCCACCCAGTAGAGAAATTTAAATTTGATACAGGGAAAAACTTATTAACAGTTAAAGATATTAAGAGATGGAATTGGCTATGTAGAGAATAACTTAACTGGAATTCTTCAGTCCAATTTTGGATGAACACTCATTGGGTATGTTGTGGTGAGGATTCTTTTTCAGGTGAAGTTGGCAGAGATGGCTGTTGAGGTCTCTTTGAACTCTTAAACTTTGTGATTCTGTTATATTAACAACAACAATAGCTAGCAAATATATGGTGCTTTAAGGTTAGCAAAGCGTGCTTTTAAAAATATTTCATTTTATACTCACAACCCCAGGAGGTAGAATCTACTATTATCCCTATTTTACAGATAAGAGAACTGAGGTAGACAGAAATTAAATGACTTTCCCAGGGTCACAAGCTAGTAATTGTCTGAGGTCAGATTTGAACTTAGGTCTTCCTGACTCCAGACCCAGTGCCTTAGCCACTATGCCATTCTTCATGCCTTAGTATAAGATTTCATTAGTTGGTATAGCCGAGGAATATATCACCCTGTGGATAGCCTTCTGGTAATGAGCTTCTCTAAGTTTGGCAAAGCTAGCCCTAGGAAGGTAATTATCTAGTCCACACCTGGGCCCAAGCATGAATGCTTCCCAACTTGGTAAAATTTGTCAGAGATTGTGCTGTACCGAAATATGTTTTAAGAACATAGGGCCACTTGGATGCCAAAAAGAGACAAGAACAATCAAAACTAGTCAATCAGATTACTTTTACAAAATGATTATATTACATTTTTATATGGGGATCCAAATATGCTATTTTTTTAATGTAGGAAAGCTTAATCTTGGTGAGGCAGCTCTTCTGTCCTCTGGTGAAGAGGAAATACAGTGTAGTAAACATAATTCTAGACTTGGAGTCAAGAAGGCTTGAGTTTGAATCCTGCCTTGGATACTGACTAGTCATGTGTTCATTTGTAAGGTCATTTAACCTCTCCAAATTTCAGTTTCCTCATTTACAAAAGAGTTAAGAGTACCTAGATTGTAGTTTATATTTTTACTACACATTTTGTATATTATATTATTATATTATCTTACGCTATATTACATTATATTATATTACATTATTTCACATTATACCATATTATATTATATTATGGTTATTATAAGTTTCAAAGGTCCAACCATTTACTCCCCACTCAGTAAACTCCAGTAGCTCTGTATTACCTCCAAGATCAAATACAACATGTTCTGTTTGACATTTAATGTCCTTTATAACCTAGCCTCTTGGTACCTTTCCAGTCTTCTTACAACTTACTCCTCACCACATCCTCTTTGATCCTGTGATATTGGCATCCTGGTGATGGACAAGACAGTCCATCTCTAGAATTCAGGCATTTTCTAAGCCTGTCAAATGTTCTTCCTTCTCAACTTCACCTACTGACTTCCATGACTTTCTTTAAGTCTCAACTAAAATGCTTTTATAGGAAGCCTTCTCCAAACCCTCTTAATTCCACTTCTTTGTCTCCATTAATTATTTTTATCCTGTGCATAACTTGCTTTGTATATTTGTTTATATGTTGTCTAGCCATTAGATTGTAAACTCCCTGATATCAGAGATGTCTTTTGCCTCTCTTTGTGTCCCGCAGTGCTTAGCAAAGAACCTAGCACGTAGTAGATGCTTAATTAAATGTTTATTTATTGATTGATATTTAAGGATTTTAGAGACCTTTTTAAAAAACGAGACCTGCGATTTCACTGCTATGTGAAGAAACTCCTTTTACCAGTACTCATCGGCAATTTTTACAATTGAATTCTTGGAGAGATATCTGGGTCATCGAAAAATTAAGCAAATCGCCCAGAGTCACACAGCCAGTGTATGTCATTGGAAGGAGTTGAACAAAGGTCTTCCTGACTCTGTGGTCTGCTCTCAATGTATCATACCATGTAGCATTTCTTGTAAACCTTAAAACATCATATAAATGTCCATCTATTATTGGGATCATAGACATAGCACTATGAGAGACCTTGAAGGTCATTTAGCCTTGATCTTCCCTTGATCCCCTCTCCCATTTTCCAGATGAAGTACTTGAGGCCCACAAAATTGAATTGATTTCTTCAAAGTTAGACATATTAAGTGGCAGAGCTGGAAACCAGACTCCAAATATAGCACTTGTTTTGCTGCATATTAGTAACGACAATCCTGTTTGCCCATAGTTAGGCCTTCTCCTGTTGAATGAGGTCTTGAAGTGAAGAAGTCAAAATTGCCCTATGTATTCAGATGCAATTATATCATGGTTTTGTTCAAGAGGAAAATAAACCTCATTCTTAATGCCAGCTCTTGAAATTGGCATTTCGTCTGCCTCTTTGGCCATGACAACATAGCATATTGAGCAGATGCTGTAAAGATGTTCTTAGCCTACATGTACTCCTCACAGAAACTATACTGCTTTTCATTTTAGTTAGAACAAATAAGGGCTTAGGGTCTGCTCTGTAAAATTTGTTGTGGGAGCAGAGTGCAGTAATAATAGTTGTATGTATGTTTTTGGTGATTGTCCAATATTACCCTGACCTTTCCCTTTGGAGTAATTTTATCATACTAATTTAGTAGAAATTGTTTTGCTGTTTCTTTTCCTAAAGTAATCTATCTTCATCCTTCAAAATGTTAATTTTAATACCCAGGTTCTTGTGTTCAAAGAAGAAAGGAAGGAGACAAACATTTATTAACTGCTTACTTTGTGTCAGACACTGAGAGCTCATAGTTTCTTAAAAGTAGCTTTGCTCTTTCAGAAAATTTATGTTCAGAGGGGAGCTAGGTCGTGCAGTGAGTAGAGCATCGGCCCTGGAGTCAGGAGATCCTGAGTTCAAATGTGGCCTCAGATACTTGACACATGTACTAGCTGTGTGACCTTGGGCAAGTCACTTAACCCCAATTGCCCTGCCCAAAATAAAAAAAACAACAACAAAAAAAGAAAATTTATCTTGGCAAACTTAGATTTAAGATGTAAAAGTTAATTTTGTGCTATTTGTTGTATAGAAGAGATGATACTTGGAGACATCTAAATTAGTGTCATTAATGTATTACCCGCTTTCTTCATTCTTTAGTTGAATATTCAGAAGGAAATTTTTATTCATTCATTCATTCATTCATTCATTCATTCATTCCACTGGTGAGTCTACTTTCTAACATGATAAAGCATGTTCTTCGCAAGTGCTTCATTTGCCAATGGGAGAGGGGCTTGCTCAGTCTCAGAAAATAATATTTTACCTTTCTTGTAATGAGAGAGGACATTTATGTGGCACCCTAAGGTTTACACAGTGCTTCATACAAATATCTTGTTTGATCCTTACAATGATTACGAAAAACAGGTACTATAGGTATTAAGGGATCACAGATTAGAGCGGGAAGGAAAGTGAGATGCCCTTTAATTCTATATCTTCATTTATAGATGAAGAAACTGCAGCTCAGAGAGGTTCATGACTTGTCTATGGTGACATAGCTAGCAAGGTTAAGAGCAGGATTTTAGCCCTGAGGTTACTAGAATCCAGTTCCAATATACTTTCCGCTATATTACATGGCCTCTACCTCTTTACTACCTGAAAGATTTTTGCTGATATCTTTCTGGGACTGTACCAGGAGCTTTAGAGATCTATATAATTACTAATCATAGTAACAACTATGAAATGGTATAGCTAATTAAAAACTTTCATAAAAGTAGAAAGCTGAAAATCTGGAATATCTTTGTGTCCCTTTTATGCATCTTATATCTAAGTCAATTAGTCAGCTCAGTTACCATGCAAACTAGACAACTTTTTTTCTTTTAAAGAATAAGATGCTTCTCAGGATCGAGATGCCCCTTATGGGCATTCTTCATGGACAGCTAGATGGCATGGAGGATAGAGCGCTGGGCCTGGAGTTAGGAAGAGTCATCTTTTGAGTTCGAATCTGGTCTCAGACATTTACTAGCTGTGTGACCCTGGGCAAATCATTTAACTCTGTTTGCCTCAGTTTCCTCCTGTAGAAGGAAATGGCAAACCACTCCAGTAACTTTGCCAAGAAGATCCCAAATGGGGTCATGAAGAGTCAGACACGATTGAAACAACAAGAAATGGATATTCTTCTGTGAGGACCATTTCTGATAAGTTCATTTGCTAATGAGAGGCACTAGAATCAGAAGCTTGGGATTCAAGTCCAGGACCAAAACTTTACTAGCTATGGGCATTGAGAGGAAATGTGGTAAAGTAAATAGAACTCTGAACTTGGAGTCAGGAAGATATGAGTTCAAATTCTGCTTCAGTCACTTACTAGCTATGTGACAATTTGTGAGTTATTTAACCCCTCAGGTCCTCAATTTCCTCATCTGTAAAGTGGGAATACTAGTACTTAATAGCAATAGGTCATGGTAGTTTGACACATTTCCTACTTTCATTTCCAATGACTAATGTTAGATCAAAAGATATAACTAGGGATATTTTCTAGATTCACACAAATTTCCTTAAAAAACAGGGGCTTTGGGCAAGGGTTGGACCAAGTTAAAATCAAATTTTTCCCAATTCAGTGATTTTACGAGGAAAGACCAACTTGTTCAACTGATAGTCTGTATCATCTCCATGGATAGTAACAAGAACACTGGATTTGACATTAGAAGATCTAGGTTTGAATCCTGGTTCTCTTACTTTCTAGATATATGATCATTGGAAAGACATTTAGCCTGTCTGGGCTGCTGTTTCCTCATGTGTTAAATAAGAGGGTTCGTAGATGACATTGAATTAGTTACATTAAGCCTGAAATACTACAAAGCCTCCTTAGATTACCCAGGTTGTACAGTAGTGTTGAGTTTTACAGGAAACCTATGGAGTTATTCTATTACTATATTGATGTTGGAAAGATGCTGCAGGTGGAAAACCAACTGTATCCAGAAGCAGGTAAGAGGAGGAGATCAAGCTAGATTGCATTTGGGAAATCACAAAGCACAGTGCCTTTAACTTTCCGAGCTGCTTCCTTATTTATTTATTTTAAAAATTCATCCATTTACTTATATATTTTTATATTGATTAATTTGGCTATTCATTTATTTACTCGTTTACCTATTTACCAATTCATTTATTCATTTATCTACTTATTTTTTGTTCATTTAGTTATCTAATTATCCATCCATTCATTTTTAGATTTTATTGTTGTTTTTGTTTTTATATCACCTTCACTTCTTAATATATCCCCTATTCCTCCCTTCCCCAAGGAGACTTCCCTCATAATAAAGAATACAAAAGAGAGAAAAGAAAGTTCAGCAAAAGTAGTAAGTCAAGCAAACCTTATGTTATATGCAGTGTCCACTATCCATAGTCTCTTACCTCTGGAAAGAATGGAGGGAAGTGCATCCTTATATCTCTCCTTTGGACCTGACTGGGTCATTATAATTTCAGACGTCAGTTTCAACTTCAAAAAGCCCATTTGAAACACTAATATCATCCCAGAGATGCTGAATATTTACAAATCACTGACCACCACAATTGTAGATGATTCAAAATTTTAGGTGACCCCAAAGGCCAATAGAGAGACTTATAGTGGGGGTCAGTCTACGGTAATTCTATTTCTGTTTATGTCATTTACACTGTTCCTCTTAACCAAGTCACATATGACCAGAAAAGGAGGTGAGCTGGTCATGTAGCTAGAGTGAAGGATACAGATTAATCAGTTTACTTCTACAAGAATTTATTGTTGTGATATATGAATAGGAATATTGTTGTGTTTAAGGAATGACAAATAAGAAGAGTTTAAAGAAACATGGGCAGACATATGTAGTGAGGCCAAGTGATTCGCAGGTGATGAGCAAATATCAGTAATATGACATTCTTTTTGGTCACAGAAATAGGAAGCCCGTCCATGGCCCTCCTCTTCCCCTATATAGCCCTAACGTAATATTCAAAAATGGTCCATATCTCACTTGATCTGCACCTTCTCAAATCGTGCAAATCAAGTTGTTCAAATCTCAGTCCACTGAACTATCACCTACAACACTTCCCGAGCTATCAAAGGGACGCATAATTTATAAATTACCAAGCATTTGAAAGATATCACGGTAAAGAAACAGCGCATTCTTTTCTATCACTATGATGGTGGGATTGGCGGACATACCCAGGCTCTTCACTTGGCTGCACATGGGGCTGTCAGCTCGAAAACAGTGATCATTGTTGCACATGCTCAAAATGAAGAGAGCAATTCAGAATTTAAAGGTTTTGATGAGGATTTTCAGATTAGAGAGCAACAAATCTCCTAATGCACATGAGTACTTAAAGGGCCCATGGCCAAGTCAATCCATACTTAGTCTCTCTGCCATATTGAGGTGGTCCTAACCTGAAAAAGAAAAGCTGTTTCCTAAGCATGAAGAAGAAATTGCTCAAAAGAAAAAAAAATCCACAAAGAAATAAAAAAAAATTATGGCATTGGTATAATTATAACATATTGACATGAAAATAAAAATTAAATTTAAAATTATATCTGTAAGAAGGGAGATTAGGAGGGGAGAAAGGAAAGGAAGGATAGAGAAGGTAGTCAGAATTCTTTTCCATTTTGATCTTCGCACACCCCAACCCTTCCACTACTTTGGCCAACACCTTTGTCAAGTATAGATCTTCTAATTGTGTAAATACCTACTTGAAGGTAATACTTGGCTGACTTTTTTTTTTAACAAATTCTGACTCAACCTACAAACTCCCACAAACTCCCACAGCACAATCCCTGAATATAAGCAAAAAGAATAAAAGAGTAATTGTAACTAATAATACATATAATTTTATGCTTTAGTAGTTTTGTTAAGGGAAGGACACATGCTTTTATTTTAATACATTAACAACATTACCTATTATTTTTGTCATTGCTTAACACTGCTGCCATTTATGTAATTGCTAATTATTGTGCATGTTACTCTTTTGGCTCTGCTTTCTTCACTATCCATCACTCCACACAAGCCTTCCCATATTTCTTTGAATCCCTCATATCTGTCACTCCTTACAGAACAATAATATTCTATTGCGCTCACATACCACAGAAATAGAGAGTCCATTTATGTCCTTTCTCTTCCCCTATATAACCCTAATGTAATATTCAGAAATGATCCATATCTCACTTGATCTGTACAACTCTCAGCCCTTTCCCAAATTATGCAAATCAAGTTCAAATCCCACTTCACTGGAGACACTGCCCAAGCTATCTAAGGGATGCATACTTCAGTATTTTTGCTAAGAAAACACCCAAGGGTGTTACAAAGAGCTGGACATAACTAAAAATGACTGAACTACAACAACAGACATTGATTTGGAATTTATTGTACTATGTGGTGTGAGATGCTGGTCTACTTTCCTACTCAGCCATTCCCCAATCACTGGGTACACAGTTTGATTACAACTTTTTACTATTACAAATAGTGAAGTGATGAGTATTTTTGTACAGATAAATATTTTCTTCTTGTCAGCATCCTTCTTGGTGTATAAACCTAGCAATGGAACCCCTGGGTCAAAGAATACAAACAGTTTTGTTAACTTTTCTCACATAATTTTAAGTGTTTTTCCAAAATATTTGGACCAACTTGCTCCACCAGTAGAGAATTAACATGTATGTTTTTATAAAGCTTTACCAACAGTGATTTTGAGTGTGTATGTGTGTGTGTGCATGTGTGTGTGTTTAGCAATGTTCGCCGATTTGACGATTGTGAGATAATACAAAATTGTTTTGACTAAAATTTTTCAGATTATTAATGAATATAAGCATTTATCCAACTGGTTGTTAAAAGTTTGTGTTTCTTCCTTTGATAACCGAATGTTCACAACTTTTGACAATGTATTGATGAAGAAATCGCCCTTAATAACATAAATTTACATTAATTCTCTATGGGTTTTGGATACCAGACTTTTATCAGAGCTATATAATGCAATGCTTTTCCCCAGTCTCTACATTTTATTTATTTTTGATTCATCATAATTTTTTGTGTAAATCCCTCTCATTTTTTCATAACTCAAATTGCTTATTTTATTTTTCTGCTGCACCTAGTTAGAGCTTCATCTTCCAACCATAGTTGTGAGAGATGCAACCTTCCATTTTCCTCTAAACTTTTTTGTAGTGTGATTTTTTTACATGTAGATAATTTATTCATTGAGGCAGGTAGGTGGCACAGTGGATAGAGTTCTAAACCTGGAGTTAGGAAGACTTATCTTCTTGAGTTCAAATCTGGCCTCAGACTCTTAGTAGCTCTGTGACCCTGGGCAAGTCACTTAATCCAATTTGCCTCAATTTCCTCATCTGCAAAATGAGCTGGAGAAGGAAATGGCACACCACCCCAGTATCTTTGCCAGGGTAACCCCAAATGGTGTCACAAAGAGTTGGACATGACTAAAATGACTGAACAACAGGAACAACAGGCTCACTGATTTGGAATTTATTGTACTATATGGCGTGAGATGCTGGTCCACTTTCCTACTTGGTGGATGGTTGAACAAATAAGTTAATGTAGGTATTATAATCTGTAGTTACTTCTATCACTGAATCACCTATGCTTTTAACATGTGAGTGGAAGATATCTTATTCGAGGAAAGCTTACATGACTGAATTTTGTTGTCCTAAGTTGAATACTTAAAAAAAAATCCTCATCAACAGACATAGTGACATTTTACATTCTTTATACTTCTTAGTAAGCTGTGTAACTGTAAATATTTTAGTTATAAGAAAGCATTCACAGAGATTAATATTTACTGCCTGCTGGTTCTTCTACTATCCATGATATTTTCCATTCTTTTGTATTATTCTCTCTTGAAGATGTCTTGAAAATCTATCCCAGAGTCCCATTAAAAGTGCATTGCTTCCGGCATGAATTTCTTCTGTATGTGCATGTGTGGTTGCCCTTTCCAACTTCATTTCCTCAAATGCTACTGCCAGTTCATTGTCAGGCATTTTTCCGATTTTGTCTAATTCCCATTTTCTGAAATCAATGGCTTATTAAACAAGTTAGGTGGGAGTTGTGAACATAGCTAGTGTTTTACTCTTTAGCCTGTCTTAATTTATTGTTGATTTTCATTCTTTTCTCTCACTACTCATTGGTTTGACTGCATACAGACAGCTAAGCTGGATATAACTTGCACATCAAAAGCCAGTTGTTTCCTGTCTGTTAACATGCAGTCAGTTGCATTAAAAATATTTGGTGTTCACTACTTACGTATTGCCTTCTTACTAAGTGCTTTCTGAAGAAAGCATTTATGATGTATCTGCAAGAAACTTCTAAGTAGTCTGTTGGGGTCCTCTCACCCCTGGTAGTCCTTGACCAGCAAGGACCTGTCTCAGTATGCAATGATTGAGGCGGGAGTCAAGATGGAAGGAACTCCATTTATTGTTACAGCAAGCAGGCTTTTTATGCAGTACTAGCCTTCATTTCTGGGTGCAAGCAAGCTTGTGCATGATCCTCTAAGCCTATCAGGATCCCCAGGGCCATGCATCACAGCTCGTGGACAACTTGTGTCCAGTGCTTATTTGGAAAGGTGGCATGTGCTGTTCACAGCCTGCCTTATCAGAAGAGGAGGAGCTGAGCTGGACTGTGTAGCCCCAGATAATTCCTTATTTCCCATGGGACTGTCCTTGGGCCTCAACTCCCAAGCTCAGCAGGCTCTCAAGAGCCCCTTACAGTTCCCCCTTTTTGTTTTTGCGCCAAGAATCGACGCGTACTGAATCAATGGCTGTATACAGCCACCCAAGACACATCCTCAGCACTAAAGGAGTGCAACAGCATAACAGAAGAGCAAGGCCCCCTACAATGGCCACAGTCTCTAAAACATGAGTAAGCCAATTGGGGGTTAAAAAGGTCTTAATATGACTTAGAAAGTCATCTATAACACTGTCAGGTTGTAAGTTCTCATGTGCTGCCTTTTCTTCCTCAGTGGCCAATTGCAACAACTGGGTAATTTCTGCTGTAATGTTCCGATTATGAAATAAGGCTTAACCATAGCCTTCATTATCCTAAGGACACAAGGTAGACAAAAACTTATTATGACCAAATGTGTCAGTAAGGCAAAATGGGCTCCTTAGCATGTCAGGAGTTTGGCTTTTGTTTACTTTGAGTGAAAGTACTTTCAGCTGTTAAGTGCTAAGCCCCAGGCCCAAAGCCCTATCAGGTGTGAAACCTGTGCGGGTGTAGATTAATGACTTAAGAGGGGCCAACTCGGGAACCAATGGTCTCTTGTCGTTGAGGTGGGGCTTCAGAATGCCAGAGGCTTGGCTGTGAGGAAAGGTGAGCCAAGAGACAACTACAGTGGAAGCGGAAGCCGAAGCAGGAAGCTGCAGAAGCAGAGCTGACCCGTGTATAGACCCAGGAGTGCGAGCCAGGACTTGAGGCCAGTAAATATGATTTGGCTAAATACTATCTTGTTTTTCTGTGGCCTCCTAGTTACTCTTGTGAAGCGGGCTTTCTGGGCCTAGAGTCTTTTTGTCAAGATGTCGGAATGGGGAGGCTGGTTTGCAGATCTGCTGCGGTGTGGCCTAAATAAATGTTTTGTTGCGTTCTCCTTAGAGAATCTCTCATATCTTGCGATTTGAAACCATTCAAACATATACATGATTATATTTGAGATTATAAATTCGGCCTTCCACTACACCAAACAAAGAACATAAGGTACTGTATGGAAAATAGTCAAGAATACATTATGAAATGGGTAAATGTTTTGAAAATAACAATAATCAATAATTGTTTTGCTGCTTCAATATTCCACTCGATCAGTATTCCACTCAATCTCCCCCTGCCTTTTTTTTGCAGACACTTCATCACTATAGGTACATCTGAATTTTTTCCTTTAACTATCACCTTGTAAGTAAACATGGGAAGGATCAATTGACGCATTGACAAATCCAAGGGGGCAGTCCCCTTTGTGAATATAGATACATAGACTCAAAAAAGAAATAAAAATGGAATTGTCTCTTTAAGAGTCAAAAAGTTCTTTTCGTATGCAGCTGTCTGGCAGAGGACATCGTCAATGAAATCTTCTGGTCCTTGGTATCTGTTCCAGTCATCTCCAGCACAGAGTCTTCTTCTTCTCTTCTTGCAGGAGCCAGCTGTCTGTCCATTCTCCTACAAGAGTAATCTTAGCACAGTTTCAAATTATCATTTCTAATCTTTATAACCCTGATCATTTTTACAAACTGAAAATTTGAACCATGGCTAATTGTCACATTTAAGAAATTCACATCAGAAACTATTGTCGTACACTTTACATACATCTGTTATTAATTTCCTCATCAGGAGGATGATCCGTCACTTAAGAAATTAATAACAGGCTTCAGTACATACATAAATACATTAAATAGTCAATTTAACACAATGGATATAAGATCTTAACCTTTTAGCTGTGCCATGTTTCTTTGATGACCTATACAAAATAAACCACAAACCATTTTCTTATTAGCATCATTAATTGCAACAAAACTTTAGACAAGCATGATATTAATCAAATAACAAAATAACATTCTTACATTGCTTAAGGAACATTTACAAAGTGAGCCCTATGTGACTTGTATGCATTTCTACCCTTGTTCAAAAAGCTTTACTGAATTGGTGCAAAAGTCTGTAAGTAACACTAGTTACAAAGCATCATAAAAAACAAAGTTTCTAGTTATAGCAGAATTCCTAAATATCACAAAGTTTCTTAGTCAAAAAGGTGTTGTAATGGAATTTCACATTGGTAGTAGTAAGAGAGTGATCATAGGAAAAAATACTACTGCTCTTAGATTCCTTTTTAGACAAAGGGAACATCATAAAGTGAGTCTTAAGCAGTTTGTTTAATTTTCTGCACATGCGCTAGTTCTAGATAAAAATAAGATTAGATTGCCCTGTAAGATAACACAAAAGAGCTCATATTTTATACTGACTACTTGCTCTGATCACAGAAATTTGCTATAGAAGGAAAAAAAAAGCAGGGACATGTGACACACCAAATACGACAGGATAAAATATCCTTGGCTTCGTTCATAATCCAGATATAGTTATGATTCCTCAGTTATGCAGTATCTCTTCCACATCATTGCTACACTCAGAAATAGGTGGGAAATTTCCTTTCCAAAGGAACACAGGGGGGAAACTGAGGCCAGGAGGATCCCATCCTAGACTGAGACTAAGATTGTCCGCTCAGCTTTTTCCAAAATGCAGATCTCCACCTTTAACAGTATAGATAACATTCCTTCTGAGTAGCTTGTGGCATTTCTCTCAGATACTGATGTAATGTAGACAACTATACCCAGATTAAAACTCAAAACAAAATTAGTTATGGTCCCCAGTGCCTTTTAACCTTGAACAGCAAGTCCCACCAATCACAGCTTAGATTCAGATACAGAGCTGCAATAAGCAATAAAGATTTACCAGGACTCACATACAGAAGGGATTTAATTAAACATCTTTCATTCTCCATTTTAAACTTGTCTTGGTGTAAAAGCCAAATATTAGAATCCTTTCTATCTATTGTACATAAACTTTCAGTTTCTCAGCAAGCTAAGTTCATTGTTGAGGACCTACATAACTCAAACAAGTTCTTTTTCTGGGGCTGATGACCTTGCCCATGCAGATAGTTTCCAGGGGCCTTGGCAATATTACAAAATAAGGAGAAGTAACATGGTCCCCAGGAAGGGGTTAAATAGAAAAACCTTGGGTCTCTTTGCTATCTTTTGCTGTTTCTCTGAGCACACTTATTCAAGGTTGAGGCTTTCTAAAAATCATGCAAAGGATTTTATAAAACTTTTCTTCATAAAAAAAAAATCTCTGTTTCTCAGAAACAGCTTATAATTTATCCCGATATTATTGTTAATTCCTAAGTGCTAAGCAATTCTTAAATTTTGATCACCAAACCTTTTCCACATAATAGAGAAAAAAAGAAAACTAAACATACTATTGTAAATACTATTTCTAAGCAATAACATCAATAGCTTAATTAATGATCTCACAAATTTCCCAAATGAAAGCAAAACAATTAAAGACAAAATTTGGTAATTTAAGATTTCTTAAATTATAATTCTTAACCTAATAACATTTAGATTATAAAAGAAATTGCTTTTCTAACAACACAGATGATACAGCTACTTACCAAGTTATGCAATAAGAAAAATTTTAGAAATAGAACAATATCATAAACAATTATCATCTATTTAAACTTGAAAACCAAAACCAGTTAATTTCCATTTTGGTGGCTTTACCCTCAGTCAGATATGACCCCAAATTGCCTGATAACAGAGAATCATTCATCTCATCACCAAAACTTCACATTGAAGAAAATCCACATAAAGTTAATGAATATGAAGCAATTATTTTTAACTTAAAACAGTTTACATTCATATAGCATTTATTTTATGCCAAGCATTGTGCCAAGCACCTTTACAATCATGCGATCTTTGTAATACCCCTGGGAATGGATTCCACTACCATCCCCTTATTGAACAGTAAACTACAGTAAGTAGAATTTTCTTGGAACTATATAGTTAATAAATTTCTCCATGTCAAAGAACAATATGCACTTTTTTTAAAAAAATTATTCAAATATGAATTTCTAAGTTCCATTCACATTTTTCTTGGGAAAGTTTTACAAATAGTTTGCAATCACCTATTATAATTAGATAGGTTTAAAATGTGCTGGGCCAGTATTCTAACTACCTCTTTTGCCCCAGGTAAAAAAGGAAGCCTAAGAAATTTGAATCATTGCTAAAAGGTATAGTCAGTTTCCCTTCCAGGCAGAGGGGGTTGATAATTAATTGAACAGCAATAGTAATAACTCACAATAATCAATATCCTTACCCTAATCAATATCTATAATAAGATTTAATAGAACTCACCCATAGATCTAGCCCAAAAGGTGGGTGGACATAATTTCTTTTATCTCTCCAAAACTTGATTGGTTTTTAACATTAAAACAGTAATCCCAGAAAACCTAGTTAACAATCTTACAAGTTTCATAAGTGCCGGCCGGATTGTTTTAGCTGTGACCTTCTACTAACTACAGGTAAAGGTAGGAATACCTGGTTTACCAAATGGCAATTATAAAACATAAGACAGGGTTAGCAAGGCTGAGAAAGCAACTTAACCAATTTTACACAGTTGTTTTCATTTTTTAGTTTCAATAAAATTCAAAT
>CM053627.1:171010459-171025593 GCA_028646595.1 Phalanger gymnotis
CATTTTGACTTTATTTTGGTGTATGGTGTAAGATATCAGTCTATGCCCAATCTCTGCCCTACCATCCCCCAATTTTCCCAGCAGTTCTTGTGGAATAGTGAATTCTTAGCCCAGAAGCTGGCCTCTTTGGGTTTATCGAAGAGTAGATTGCTATAGTCATTGACCTCTCCATTCAGTGTACCCATCCTATTCCACCGATCCACAACTCTGTTTCTTAGCCAGTACCAGGCGTAACAAACCATTCTTAAGGGTAAAGATTTGTGTCCTCTCTATCTAAAGATGGCAGTTTAAATGGTAAAAGTAGACAAGAGCTTTAAAGGTGTATAGAAAAATTTGGAATGATTTACTGATATGCATGTCTAAATGAGCCCATTTGGGGGATTTGTGCATGATATATGTTTCTTATATTCTCCACTGAAACCCCTTCTTTCATTTAAGTGACATGATATCAAAAAGCATCTTATAAGCAGTAAGTATTTATGTGGAATTGTATATGTTTTTTCCCAGCTTACCTCTGACAGCACACTTGGGCTTTTTATTCTCATTCTTTTTTATTTCCCTGCTACCAACTAAGATTGAACATGAACTCACGCCATGGTTTTAACCACGAATAGAAACACTGACATAATCAGACACAGCAAGAGTGTGGGTAATAACCTCCAAGAGGACTCAGGGAAGCCAAAGTAGCCATTTTTTGTCACTCTCAAACACTGATTAGAATTTCTTCTCCCAGAGTAAGTTTTTTCCCACAAAGCAAAAATAAAGAATATTTTTAAACAGGTTTTGGTCTGAGAAATAATTTGGTGGGTTTTTTTGTTAGAACATTTCCCTTCATCCTGCTTGCTGATGGTGACTGGCACTTTAAGTGCCATGTGGGTGGCACATTGTTGCAGGGTTTTGTTGTTAGGATCCTTTGTACACAAAGAATAATTTTAATTTGTAAAAAATAAATTTAATAAGTTGTATTTCTATGCACTTATTTCATGATTTTTCCCTTTTTTTAAATTTAGAGAATGCTTTAAAAATGTTGCCTGAATATTCAAGGCAAGTATTGTAATTGAAACTTCCCACCACTGAATTTTGCTAAATTACAAATTATGATGGTGAAATGAACAGGGGTAAAGAAAGAAGCAATTAATACTGCTTGGTCTAAATTGTTTCCATCTAAATCGGATATTCTTTTTCAAACAGTACCTCCATTTATGCTTTGTTCATGTTTTCAAAGAAATTGTATGGATGCTGAACTTAAAAGTATCTTAAAAGTCATTTAGCCCAATTACATCACTTTATTTTTTTCATTTCATTTTTTTTAGAATTCACAATTACTTAACAACATATCCTAGCCCCAAAGTACCTTCCCTTACAACAAAGAAAAGTAATTAGCAAAAATAACCAACAAAGCAAGCTCTTCTGACAACATATGCCACATTCTGTATCTATAGATCTGTATTTCTATACTTAGATAACAAATACATCTTTCATTTTTTATTCTCTAAAACCAACACTGCTAATCATAATAAATCCAAGTTGTTGTTTAGGGTTATTTTTGCTGCCGTAAAGAATTAACATTCTTAATACTATTTCATACCCACCATTTTACAGATGAAGAAATTGAGCCTCAGAGAAGTAAATTGACTTGTCAAAATTAGTGGAGTGGTGCAATGGACTCATTTTCATCAGTTCAAATCTGGCTTTAGATACTTACTAGCTGTGTGACCCTGGGCAAGTCACTTAACCCTATTAGCCTCAGTTTCCTTAGTAAAATGAGCTGAGGCAGGAAATGGCAAGCCACTCCAGTATCTTTGTCAAGAAAATCCCAAATGAGGTCACAAAGAATTGGACAGAACTAAAAAAAAACTGAAAAAATGACTCAACAGCAACAAGATTAGAACCAAAGTTCTCCTGACTCCTTAAGCATTTAGCTCTCCTTGTGGTTAAAATGCCTCCCTTTGCTTGCCTCTTATTTTTATTAAAATGTTCATTGTTCAGTTTAAATAAAAGAGACAATATTCATCAGGATAGTTACAAATTGTGAGGTGTGGCAGTGGGGAGGTTAGCAAGACCCCTTCAGCTAGGACTTGAAGGAATGACCAACATTATTAGTAATTTTTTCAACCATGAATGTACCGACTTTTGTCCCTCATGAAAACAGTCAATGAAAAGGAGAGTAAAAAGTACTTAGACCCTATGTTCTTTTGCACTATAATGTTTGCTGAAATTTTCAGTATTCAGTTTTCATTTTATTTTTTAGAATTTTGATTGTATTCTTTTCTGAATTGTAAAATATCTGTGAATAAATATTTGGAATTCAGGTGGGGGAAGGGGCCAGTCTTCACAGTTTAAATCTTAGATAAAGGTGTGGTTCTAAAAGATTTCATTCCATTGCTTAGAAACAGTAGTCAGGTCCAGAAAGATAACATTATTTCACATTTCATAATACTTGTCTTCACAACTCTCTATTCTAGGCAATTTGGCTTGCTGGCTATTTCTCATACCTGACAATCATCTCACTCCTCTCTGCCTTTGCACAGGTGGCCCAACATATTTGGAAGGTCTCTCTTTTCCAGTTCTACCATTCTGTGTTTTCCAGGTCTTGAGCTGTTTTAGCCAAAGCCATGTGAGGTAGCAACCTTAAATGAGTTTTCCCTCTGAAAAAAGATGGTTCTTCTCCCCTCTGCTTCAGAAAACTCAGGTTTCTACAAAGGTCATCACAGATTTTTGACTTTCTAGAAGAAACTTTTCTTGACACCTCCCTTCTCCCATTACTTCAACTACTGGTATTCTTTCATTTTTTGAACTTTTTAATCTTACATTTTCTTATCTGTAAACATACTATATTTCTCCCTCTCTGATAGAATGTATGCTCCTAAAGACTAACAAACTTTCTCCTGGTCATATTGCCCCTCCCCACCCCAACCCAGTGATTCTGACTCCTCCCCCATCGTCATTTATCCTTATTGCCTCATCCCTTATTCCCATTCCCTTCAACCCAACCCCCATTCCCAAGTACACCCTCTAAAACTATTCACACTTTCCAATGTGCTCTCTGGAATACTGGCTCAGTAGCTAAGAAACTTCCTTTCATCTGAAACCTTTTCCTTTCCACTCTTTCTGATTCTTGCTGAAACCTGGCTCCCTCTTGATGATACATCTCCCTGGCCCGCCTTTCTAGCACTGGCTACATTTTTATTCATTTCCCACACGGCCCCTCCTGCTTACTGGATGAAGAAGGGAGAGTCAGAATATTCCTTGCTCCCCATTACCACTTTTAGGTTCTTCCTCTGCTACCGTTGTCAAGTAATCTTTTCTCCTTTGAGACTGACTCAATCCATATCTACAATCTAATCAAATTTCTAGTAACTGTTGCCTAGTGCCCTATAGGACACCCTCCTTTTTTTTCCTGAGTGAGATCAGAGCTTAGTTCATGGTTTTTCTCTCCTTCCTGACTCCTGACATCACATTAGTGATATTCAACACACACACACACACACACACACACACACACACACATATATGTATATACATAGATGATAGATAGACAGATAGATAAATAGATAGAGACACTCAGAAACCTCACAGCTCCTCAACTTACTCATTTTACGTGACCTAATTCTCTTCCCCACCTCAGGCATACACAAAGATAGCCATGGCTTTGATCCTGTCATCATCCCCAAATACAACATTTCCATGTTTATGAATTATGAAATTCCCTTATCTGATCACAATATGTGGCATTTCACCTCTTTCTCTGCCTTACAACCCCAAACCCTGTTATTTAAACTCATTGGTGCTTCTAATTTCTCAGCTCCTCCGTTCTTTCCTGGACTATCACCTTTGAATTAGTCATACTCTCCTGCTTGTCCCATCTCGACTCATTGGCAAACCAGTTCATCTTTATACTGTCCTCTTCTCTTGAAGCTTTTGGTCCCTTATTGTATTGCAATCTTGCTCTACCAATCCTTAGCCTTCAATCACTGCCTACACTTGTACACCAGTGTTGCTTAACAAAACTGGGGCATGAAACTGTGCTCATTGGGTCCACTACAATTTTGTATTACACAACCTCAACTGGGCCCTGACCATGCCAAAGCAATCCTCTTATATATCTCACCTTAATTTATTCTTCTCTGCACAGTACCTCTTTCAAACCTTTTCATTCCTCCTTAAACTTCCCATGACTCCTCCTTCCTCATCATCTCAGTTGAGAACCTTACCTCATATTTATTGTAAAAAATTGAAGCTATTCAACAAGCACTAATTCCCCCCCCCCATTCCTTCTTCCATATCATCTAGCTGCCTTCTGCCATTGTCTCCCCCTTCACCACTGTCTCATATTAAGAAGTGGCCATTCTTCTTACCAAAGTAAATTCCTCTATCTGTACAAGTGATCCTATTCCATCCCATCTTTTCCAGAAGTTTCCCCTTCCATCATCTATATTTTCTCACTCTTCCCTACAAACGTGACTGTCTCCCTTGTCCTCAAAAAATCCCTCACTTATTCAGCTAAACTCTTTGAGAAGCCTGTCTACAACAGGTGCTTCCACTTCCTTTCCTCTCATTTTCTTCTTACCTTTAAAAAATCTGGCTTGTGACCTCATCATTCAACCAAAATTGTATTCTCCAAAGTTATCAATGATCTCTCAATTATGGAATTAATGGCCTTTTTTCCAATTTTCATTCTTCCTGACCTCTCTGTAGACTTTGACACCATTCCTCGTGTTCCTCCTTGATCCCCTCTTCTCTCTAGGTTTTCAGGACACCCACTCTCTCTTGGTTTTGCTCCTACTCATCTGACTGCACCTTCTCTGTCTCCTTTACCACCTCCTCCAGATTACATTTTCTAATTATAGGTATCCTGCAGGGTTCTGTCTTGGGCCCTCCTCTTCTCTCTCTATACTGATTCACTTGATCTTATCAGTTCCCAATGGATTTAATTATTATCTCTATACTGATGATTCTCAAAATTACCTTTCCTAACCCAGTCTCCCTGCTAATTTCCAGATTTGCATATCCAACTGCTCATTAGACATATCAGACTAGATATCTTAAACTCAAAAATTCAAAACTAAACTCATTTTATTTCCTCTCAAGCTCTCCCCTCTTCCAAACATCCCGATTACCCTTATGCACTTCTCCTCTGGTATTGCCATAACTCCAGTAGAGTTCTTCATCACCTCACACCTAGACTATTGCAAAAGCCTGCTGGTCAGTCTCCCTCCCACAAGTTTCTTTCCTCTCCAGTTCATCCTCCACTTAATTGTGATGTCCAATTAAATGTCCAATTAATCTTGGATGGGGAAGCTAGGAGGCATAGTAGGTAGAGAGCTGGACCTAGAGTCAGGAAAACCTGATTTTACATTTGGCTTCAGAAACTTACTAGTTGTGTGATCCTGGGAAAGTCAACAAACCTCTGTCTCCCTCTGTAACATGGGAATAATAATAGCACCTTTCTCTCAGTTACAGTGAGGATCAAGTTAATATTTGTAAAGGGCTTAGCACAATACTAGGCCCATAGTGAGCTCTATATAAATGTTCTCTCTCTCTCTCTCTCTCTCTCTCTCTCTCTCTCTCTCTCTCTCTCTCTTTCTCTCTCTCTCTCTCTCCCTCTCATTCTCTCTCCTCTCTTCCCCCCACTCCATTCCATAAACTCCAGTGACTCCCTATTGTCTTGAGGAGGATCAAATATATAATTCTCTGTTTGGCATTCAAAGCCCTTCACAACCTGGACCCTTCTTCCCTTTCCAGTCTTCCTACTCCACACCTCCACCCACCCCACGCTATGTACTCTGTGAGCCAATAGCCTCCTTGTTCCTCAAACAAGACACTTCATATCCAAACTCTGGACATTTTCACTGAAAATGATCCCCATGCCTGGAATATTCTTCCCTCCTTAGTTGCCTCTTGGCTTCCCAAGCTTCCTTTAAGTCCTGGCTACATGTATATACATATATAATAATATACATATATATATGAATATCTGTGAATCATCTGCTTAGGGAATAGTTGGACCTATGAGATTTAATAAGGTTACCAAGAAAGTGTAGAGAGAAGAGAAAAGAGGTTCTGGAATAGAAACTAGAGGAGCACCTACATATGGGGGTGTAAAAGGATGCTAAACTAGCAAAGAAGACTGAAAAGGAGCAGCCAGACATGTACGAGAACCAGGAGAGAATGTCACAAAGATCCAGAGAAGAGATTATCTGGAAGGAGAGGGCAATCAACAGCATAAAAATTCAGTTGAAAGGTCAAGAAGGCTGGGGACTAAAAAAAAGGCCATCAGATTGGTAATTAAGAGATCATTGGTTTCAGCTGAGTGATTCGGGTGGAAAGCAGATTGTATAGTGTTGAAAAGTGAGAGGGGGGAAGTGGGGGTAGTGTACAGTTTTTCAAGAAGTTTGGCTGAGGAAGAGTGAAGAAATATAGTATAATAGTTTGAAGGGATGACCGAGTCTAGCAAAAGTTTTATAGTAGAGTCTAGTGTATGTTCGAAGGCCATAGAGAGGCAACCAGTACATGGACTGAAGTTGAAAATTCAAAAGATGGAGAGAAAACCGCAAAGTGACAGTCTGCTGAAGACAGGAGAGACTGGGATTGGGTACATATAGAGGGATTGGCTTTGGCAAGGATAACGGCTGCTTCTGTCAGAGACTGGGAGAAAAGAGGAAGGAGTAGGTGAAGATATCAAATGGGTTTGAGATGAAGAGAGGGCAAAAGAGGTAGCTCACATAAAATGTCCTTAATTGTCTTGGTAAAGTAAGAGGCAAGTTCTGAAGCCATGAGTGAAGGGGAGAGGGAGCTGTGGGAAGCTTGAGGAAGGTATAGAAGGTTTGAGATAACTTTTTTTGAGGGGTGAGATAGGGAATCAATTATGGAGGAATAAAAAGACTTCCCCAGAGGAAGCTAGGTGGCACAGTAAGTAGAACACTGGCCATGGAGTCAGGAGTACCTGAGTTCAAATCCGGCCTCAGACACTTGACACATTTACTAGCTGGGTGACCTTGGGCAAGTCACTTAACCCCAATTGCCCTGCCTTCCTCCCTGCAAAAAAAGACTTCCCTGCTACAATGAGGACCCATTTAAGGTTGGGTAACAAGAAATAGTCAAGTACCCAGTCTGTACTGGACTTCCTCTAGCTATATTCAGTAGTTTGTGAGTAGGAACAGAGGAGAGGAGTGGTGAGAATAATTTAGGGCTGAGACTCAGTAAGAGAATAGCAGCAAAAGGCTGCAAAAAGCAACAAAAAGCAGCAGCAAGGGTGCAATGGATTTCAGAGCAGAGGACGATGTAAAGTTGAAATGGCTAACTATTGGATTGAAATTGGCTGGGGAAGAAAGACAACTCAGTGCAGGGTAAGGGGATGAAAAAATATTTGGGTAGAGGGATTGATATATTTCGGTGGGATAAGACACAAGGAGACAAGGAATGATAGGAAGTTATAGTAAAATTGGGAAGTACCAGTTTCTAATTAGGGAAGTGGTACAAATGTGAGAAATGCCAAGATCTAGTGTATTACTATCTGTAAGTACGACTGGGGTAGAGTGAATAAGTAGCTCATGGAATTAAGGAGGGTGAGGAATTGGGAGTTGAGGAGAAATTGAGGAAGCATCTACATGGCTATCAAAGTCCCTCAGTATAAGGACAAAAGTTGAGAGGAGGGGAAGATGGTGAGCTGAATGGTGAGTTCCTGAGAAGGAACAGACAGTGACCAGGAGCATTAGTATACTACAAACCATAACTAAGATTGAGTGAAAATTTGTGATTGAATAGACTTCAAAGGAGAAAAAGTTTTTGGATGAAAGAGATAAAGGGAGAGACTGGAAATTACAATTGGGAGCAAACTCTCCCTCTAAGACGAGAGAGACAAACAGAGAGAGAGAGAGAGACAGAGAGACAGAGAGAGATAGACAGAGAGAGAGACAGAGAGAGAGAGACAGAGAGAGACAGAGACAGAGAGAGACAGAGAGAGAGAGAGACAGAGAGAGAGAGACAGAGAGAGAATGTGTGTATGGAGCGGGTAGGGATTGCCAGCTCAACTTAATAGCTGAGAGTGCAGCACCATTACAATGGAGCTAGGCCTCGGTGAAGGTCTAGGACTGCTTTTCCACTATGGTGGTTGCTGGCAGGGGGCTGGAATAGGGGGCTGGGTGTTATTACAATAGTACAAACTAGAGGTTTGAAAATTGGGAAAAATTTTATAGATGGTTTAACAGATAAAGGTCTCAAATCTAAAAATATAAAGAACTTTTGTTAAATCTATAAGAATATGAGTTATTCCCAAATTGATACATGGTTAAAGGGTATGAACTGGCAGTTTTCTGATGAAGGAATCAAAATAATTTATAGCCATGTGAAAAAATGCCCTAAACCATTATTGATGAGAGAAATGCCAATTAAAACAACCTTGAGATATCATTTTATACCTACCAGATGAAGGAGAAAGTGACAAATGTTGGAGAGGATGTGGAAAAATTGGGACACTAATTCATTGTCGCTTGAATTGTGAACTGATTCAACCATTTGGGGGAGGAATCTGGAATTTTAGACTACTTATGTCCTTTGACCCAGCAATACTGCTACTTGGTAATTATAGAAAAAGGAAAAGAATCTATATATTCTGAAATGTTTATAGCAGTTCTCTTTGTGATGTCATTCCCCATCAACTGGGGAATGACTGAACAAGTTGTGGTATACGATTATGATGGAAAATTACTGTGCTATAAGAAATGATGAGCCCAATGATCTTAAAAAACATGGAAAGATTTGCATGAAATAATGGAGAGAAATGAGCAGAACCAAGAGAACAGTAACAGCAATATTGTTTTAAGAACAACTTTGTACGAATAAGTTATTTTGACTATTATAGATACCCAAATTAACTATAAAGGACATATGAAGAAAGATACTATCTGCATCAAAGAATTGATAAATAGAAGTATATATAGTATAATTTTACATATATATGCCTATTTGTCTCTAATGGTAACCATCTGTAGGGTGAGGGAGGAGAGAAGAAAAAAGACATTCACAAGATAATTTTTGGTTGTATATTTGAAAGGAATAGCAAGTTTTGCATAGTAGATTTGCAGTTTCACGTACAAACATCTTTTCTATTGTACTATGTTATGGAAGTACTTCTTTTATTCCATAAATTGAGAATAAAATTTAATAATGGAAAAAACTAGAGGTGATGAGAATCTGAACTAAGGTAGTGTGTGAGTAGGTAGAAGGAAGAGGAGAGAAGCAAGAAGGATGATGGGAGTAGAATTGAAAAGATCTGACAACAGTTTAGATATACAGAGTGAGTAAATGTGAAGTTGAGGATGACCCTAATGAAGTTGCAAACTGGCATGACTGGAAGAATGGTGGTATCTTCCACAGAATATTCTGTGGAGAACAGAAGTTCTGAGGAGAGGTAGATTTGAAAGGAAAGAGGAATTTTATTTCAGATATATTGAGTTTGAGAATATTTAATACAAAATGTCCAAAAGGCAATATGCAGAACTTGAGCTGAGAAGAGACAGTGGCCTGGATATAGAGATATTCACGGAAGTCTGTGAATAAAGATGATAATTAAACCCATGAGAATTGATAAATTCACTAAATGAGTGAGTGTAGGGAAAGAAGAGAAGAGAACTCAGGATAAATCCTTGGGGAACGCCTACAGTTAGAGGAAGTAATATAGATGATAAACATGCCAAAGAGACTGAGAAAGATGAGTCAGAGCAGCAAGAAGAGAACCAAGAGAGCAAAGTCATGAAGACTCA
The DNA here is from genome assembly GCA_028646595.1 of Phalanger gymnotis. Lineage (NCBI taxonomy): Eukaryota > Metazoa > Chordata > Mammalia > Diprotodontia > Phalangeridae > Phalanger > Phalanger gymnotis. The sequence continues at coordinate 171,020,224 of CM053627.1, forward strand.
GAGAAGAAAGATTTTGGGAGAAAAAGGAGGTCAACAGTGTTGAATACTGCAAAGAGGTCAAGAAGGATGAACCCTGAGAAAAATCTACAAAATTTGGTAGTTATGACATCACTGGTAACTTTGGAAAAGGCAATTTGAACTGGCTCTGCATGCCAAAGAGATCATAAAAGGGGAAAGGACCCACGCATACAAAAATATTTATAGCAGCCCTTTTTTTGTGGTAGCAAAGAACTGGAAATTGAGGCGATGCTCATCAATTGGAGAATGACTGAATAAGTTGTGGTATGTGAATGTAATGGAATACCATTGTACTATAAGAAATGACAAACAGAAAAACCTGAAAAGACTTACATGAACTGATGCTGAATGAAGTGAGCAGAACCAGGAGAACACTGTACACAGCAGCAGCAACATTTGGCAGTGATCAACTATGACTGACTCAGCTCTTCTCAGCAATACAACGATTCAAGACAATTCCAAAAGACTTGTGATGGAAAATGCTAACCACATCAAGAGAAAGAACCGTGGAATCTGAATGCAAATCGAAGCAGACTATCTTTACTTTTTCCGGTGTTTTTTCTCTTTTGTTATGATTCTTCTTTTACAACATGACTAATGTGGAAATATGTTTAATATGATTGTACATGTATAACCTATATCATATTGCCTGCTGTCTTGGGAAGGGTGAAGGGGAAGGAGGGATGGAGAGAGGGAGAAAAATTTGGAACTTAAAATTTTATAAAATGAATGTTGAGAACATTCTTTATATGTAATTGAAAATACTATTAAGGAGAAAAAAGGCAATTTGAGTTGAGTGATGCAGTCAACTGATGGCTATATTATTCACTTGACCTATAGTGACATTAAGATGTAAGTTTGTGTACAGAGAAATAGATCATAGAATTTAAAGCTTGAAGATGAGGAATATAGTGATAGGTAAAATACCTTGGCCAAAAACATTAAAGTAGTAGATCTGGGATCCAAACCCAGGTCTTCTGATTTTCAAATCCAGGGCTCTTCCCACTATACTATACTGTTTTTCCTCATTGCATCTCTTCTCATCATTTCAAATTGCAGTACAAATGAAGAAAGAGACCCTTTCCCATAAATATTCTAACTAATTTAAAATTCCCTACAATTTCTCTTGATAAAATGATTTTTCTAAATCTTCATCAAAAAGTATTCCCAGATACTTGTAAAATTGAATCTATTTCTCAATATTCAAGTGTTTAAAAGTTCTCCACAATGACAGTCATAGCTTATCTGCCTCCAAAAGTTTTCCATTAGCTTAAAGAACTCATGTCCCAATTTCATCATATTTTTATTAAAATGAAAGTTTAGATCCCCAGGCACAAATGTAGGTAGCAAGAGTAGAAATAAGCTCATTTATCTCTACGAGGATTAGTTAAGCAACCTTGACTGAGGTAGTGGTTGTAGATCACTTGACAGTTGGCCCAACTACAGCAAGCACCTGCTTCTTTGCCCTGGCCAAGCTTCCTCTTGACCACAGGTTCTTAACCTATGGTCCATGGACCCCTAAAACATCCATGCACAAATTTCAGGGTATTCTGTGAAGTTGGTTATAAAAAATATTTTGAAATCTGTATTTCAGTATAAATGGCTTGCTTCATAATCTGACATGTTTTATTTTATGCTTAAAGGCACATTATTCTAAGGAAAGCTTTACCAGATTGCCAAAAGCGTCCCTGACACAAAAAAGAGTTAAGAATCTCTGCTTTAGGCTCAAGCTAGGTTTTAAATATAAGAAAACATTCATTTTTTATAATTAAGATTTTTTATTTTTAGTTTACAACACTCAGTTCCACATAACTTTGAGTTCCAGATTTTCTTTCTCCCCTTCTCCACCCTCCTGCCTCCCCAAGATGGCATGGAATCCGATATATCTTCTACATATAACTTCACGTTGAGCTTATTTACACAATAGTCAAGTTGTAAAGAGGAATTATGACCAATGGAATGAATAATGAGAAAGAAGAAACAAAGCCCCCCCCCAAAAAAAGACAAAAACGAAAGAGAAAAAAAAGTGGGAGAGGGAAAGGTGAGCATAAAATGTGCCTCAATCTGCATTCAGACTCCACAGTTCTTTCTCTGGATATAGATAGCTCTCTCCATCACGAGTCCTTTAGAGTTGTCTTTGCACCTTGTATTGCTGAGAAGAGGGAAGTCTACTAGGGTTAGTAATCACAGAATCCACATATTTGTGGCTGTGTATAATGTGCTCCTGGTTCTGCTCCCCTCACTCAGCATTATGTCATGTAGGTTTTTCCAGGTTATTATGAAGTCAGTATCATCCCCATTTATTATAGCACAGTAGTATTCCATTACCTTCATATACCACAACATGTTCAGCCATTCCCCAACTGATGGGCATCCCCTTGATTTCCAATTCTTTGCTACTACAAAAAGACCCACTATAAATATTTTTGTACGTATAGATCCTTTCCCCACTTGTGTGATCTCTTTGGGATACAACCCTAGAAGTGGTATTACTGGGTCAAAGGACATGAACATTTTTATAGCCTTTTGGCATAGTTCCAAATTGCTCTCCAGAATGGCTGGATCAGTTCACAACTCCACCAGCAATGTAACAATTTTCCAATTTCCCACATCCTCTCCAGCATTTATCGTTTTTCTGTTTTGTTATTTTAGCCAATCTGACAGGAGAGAGATGGTATCTAAGAGTTGTTTTGATTTGCATTTCTCTAATCAGTAGTGATTTCAAGCATTTTTCATATGCCTATAGATATATTTAACTTCTTCCTCTGAAAACTGCCTGTTCATATCCTTTGGCCATTTATCAATTGAGGAATGACTTGTATTCCCATAAATTTGGCTCATTTCCCTGTATATTTTAGAGATGAGGCCTTTATCAGAGACACTAGTTATAAAGATTTTCTCCCAGTTTTCTGCTTCCATCCTAATCTTTGTTGCATTGGCTTTTTTAATACAAAAACATTTCAATTTAACATAATCAAAATTATCCATTTTGCATTTTGTAATGCTCTCAATCTCTTCTTGTGTCATGAATTCTTTGCTTTTTCATAAATCTGATGGGTAAACTATTCCTTGCTCTCCCAAATTACTTATGGTATCAGTCTTTATTCCTAAATCGTGAACCCATTTTGACTTTATTTTGGTATATGGTATAAGATACTGGTCTATGTCCAGTTTCTGCTCTACCATTTTCCAGTTTTCCCAGCAGTGTTTGTGAAATAGTGAATCCTTAGCCTAGAAGCTGTATTCTTTGGGTTTATGAAAGAGTAGATTGCTACAGTTGCTGACCACTGTGTCTTGTGTACCTATCCTATTCCACTGATCCACCACTCTGTTTCTTAGCCAGTACCAGGTAGTTTTGATGACTGCTGCTTTGTAGTAGTTTAATATCTGGTATGGCTAGGCCACCTTCGCTATCATTTCTTTTCATTAATACCCTAGATATTCTGGACCTCTTGTTCTTCCAGATGAATTTTGTTATTATTTTATCCAGCTCTGTAAAATAATTTTCTGGTAGTTCGATTGGTATGGCACTGAATAGATAAATTAATTTAGGTACAATTGTCATTTTTATTATATTATCTCAGGCTAACTGTGAGCAACTGATATTTTTCCATTCATTTAGATCTGACTTTATTCGCGTGAAAAGTGTTTCATAATTATATTCATATAGGCCTTGGGTTTTTCTTGGCAGATAGACTCCCAAATATTTTATAGTGTCTACAGTAACTTTGAATGGAATTTGTCTTTCTATCTCTTGCTGTTGGGCTTTGTTAGTAATGTATAGGAATACTGATGATTTATGTGGGTTTATTTTATATCCTGCAACTTTGCTGAAGTTGTTTATTATTTTAAGTAGCTTTTTACTTGATTCTCTAGGATTCTCTAAGTAAATCAACATATCACCTGCAAAAAGTGATAACTTAGCTTCTTCTTTGCCTATTCTAATTCTTTTGATTTCTTTTTCTTTTCTTATTGCTAGAGCTAACATTTCTAGTACCAAATCGAATAGTAGGGGTGATAATGGACATCCTTGTTTCACCCCTGATCTTATTGGGAATGCATCTAGCTTATCTCCATTACAAATAATGCTTGTTGATGGTTTTAGGTAGATGCTATTTATAATTTTAAGGAAGGCTCCATTTATTCCTATGCTTTCTAGTGTTTTTAATAGGAATGGGTGTTGTATTTTGTCAAAGGCTTTTTCTGCATCTATTGAGATGATCATATGATTTCTGCTAGTTTTGTTGTTGATATGATCAATTATGCTAATAGTTTTCCTGATATTGAACCAGCCTTGCATTCCTGGAATAAATCCTACCTGGTCATGGTGTATTATTCTGGTGATAAGTTGCTGCAATCTTTTTGCTAATATTGTATTTAAAATTTTTTCATCAATATTCATTAGAGAAATTGGTCTATAATTTTCTTTCTGTTTTGACTCCTCCTGGTTTAGGTATTAGTATCATACTTGTCATAAAAAGAATTTGGTAGGACTCTTTCTTCACTTATTTTCCCAAATAGTCTATATAGTATAGGAATTAATTGTTCTTTAAATATTTGATAAAATTCACATGCAAAACCATCTAGCCCTGGAGATTTTTTCCTAGGGAAACAGGGTCAGTTTTTGAGTATGTGCCATGTACTGCTGAGAAAAAGTATATTCCTTTTTATCCCCATTCAGTTTTCTCCAGAGGTCTATCATATCTGCCTTTTCTAAAATTCTGTTCACCTCTTTAACTTCTTTCTTGTTTATTTTGAGGTTAGATTTATCTAGTTAGGAGGGGGGAGGTTAAGGTCTCCCATTATTATAGTTTTACTGTCTATTTCTTCTTGTAACTCCCTTAACCTCTCCTCTAGGAATCTGCATGCCATACCATTTGGTGTGTAAATGTTAGACAATGATATTGCTTCATTGTAAGTTTATGGTGCCTTTTAGCAGGTTGTAGTTTCCTTCCTTATCTCTTTTAATTAGATCTAGCTTTACTTTTGCTTTGTCTGAGATTAGGATTGCTATACCTGCTTTTTTTTTTACTTTAGCTGAAGCACAATATATTTTGCTCCAGCCTTTTACCTTTACCCTGTGTGTATCCTGCTGTTTCAAATGTGTTTCTTGTAAACAGCATACTGTAGGATTATGGTTTTTAAGCCATTCTACTATCCACGTCCATTTTATGGGAGAGTTCATCCCATTCACATTTAGTTATGATTACTATCTGTGTCTTTTTCTCCTTCCTATTTCGCCCATTTATGCTTTTATTTCTCCCTTTCCCCTTCCACTCCTCAACAACGTTTTGCTTTTGACCACTGCCTTCCTCAGTTTACCCTCCCTCTTGATTACCCTCCCTTATCTTA
>CM053627.1:171026093-171076058 GCA_028646595.1 Phalanger gymnotis
CTGGAGACAGTAAAATGCAACAAATCTTACCTAGGGACTAGACTTGGTGAGATGGCAAGTGATGACTACTCTGCTTGCTTCATCTTTAATGAACACCTAGGTGGCTCAGTAGATACAGTGCTGGGCTTGGAATTAGGAAGGTGTGAGCTCATTTCTTGCCTTAGACACAATGCATGTGACCTTGGACAAGTCACTTAAATTCTGTCTGCCTCAATTTCCTCAGCTATAAAATAGGGATAATAATAACACCTACCTCCCAGATTTCTGTGAGATTCAAATGAAATATTTGTAAAGCATTTAACTTATTGCCTGACACATAGTAGTCAATTAATGCTTGCTTCCTGCCTTCCTTCTGTTTCTCCATACTATGTGAGCCCCTACAGAGGTTCATATATACTACGGTATATGTGAATTCTTCAACACAGAAGAACAGGTGGGAGAAGCAAAGAAAGAGAAATATAGGGATGTATAACTAGTGGTGAGTAGGAGTGTACATGTTTTATTTTTATGGTTTATTTTGCATGTATTAAAACTGCAGTGATCTATATACTAGTGACTGGGCATAAAGGAAAAAGAAACTGAAGGAATTATTCCAAGGCATGGGGGCTGAGCCAAGATAATTTCTATTTTGCTTATTTTGTTCCTATTTTAACTATTTTCATTTCTTAAATTTGAACTTGGGAAGCCCTAGTACAAGTAGAGGGGAGAAAATCTGCTTTAATGCAGAAATCAAAATAATAATGATGATAACAATAGCTACTAACAGCTAATATTTATATAGCACCTACTATGTGCCAGGCACTGTACCAAGTGCTTTCCAATCATTATGGTCTTGTTTGATCTTCACAACAATCCTGGGAGGTAGGTGCTAAGGCAAAAAACCATCTCGTCATCATTGTGAGTGTTCAGTCTTTGAGTGCCAGCAGACATACTCTAGTCTAATGAAAGGATGTCATTCATTCCTCTTTAATCTAAACAGGAAGAGAACAGCTCAAGCTAAGTGCCACTGAGTCACTCCAAACCCTGCTCACTGGGTTTTAACATGTGGTAATTCCCTCCCTTTATGTTAAGGGAGTATTATGTTGCTTCTCTTTCTTGGAACAAGTTGTCTAACTTCTCTCAGTCTGTTTCCTCATCTATAAAATAGGACTATAAAAGAATCTACCTCAGTCGTGAGGCTCAAATAAGGTGGGATGATAAGTGCTTTGCAAAACTTAACGTTTGCTTTACAAATGCTAGTTATTTTTATTATTAAAGTGCTTTAAAAACTTCACAAACACTCTAGAAATGAGAGATGCTGAAAAAGGTCTGTGGGGTCAAATATACCAGAAATGCTCTTTTATTAATCTAACTTTGAGGAATATGGAATGCCAACTCTGAGTATGCCCCACAGGATGACCCCTAGAGGACAGTTCAATTTTACCACATAGGCATCACTCATATTGTCTTTGCATTCCCCTGAGGACCCAGCATTGTACCAGATGCGAGCTACCACTGAGTCACCCCAGAGCAAGGCAGAGCCTGCCCAGTCACCACTGAGTTTTTTGCCTTTCTTTGTAACCCTAGCACTTGGCATGGTATCTAACACAAAGTAAACATTTAATAAGAAAATGAATAAAATAATATTAAAATTTATATGGCATCTACTATGTGCCGTGCACTGAGCTAAGCACTTTACAAAGAGTATCTCATTTGTTCCTCATAACAACTATGGGAGACAGGTACTCTGGGGTGGGTGGGGAACTTGTGTCCTCGAGACTGCATGTGGCCTTATAGATCCTTGGATGTGATCTTTTGACTGAGTCCAAGTTTTACAGAACAAATCCTTTTATTAAGGTGATTTGTGCGTGAAGTTTGAATTTAGTCACAGGGCCACACTTGAGGACCTAGAGGGCCACATGTGGCCTCGAGGTACCCCTGTAGCTAGCTATTATTAACCTCATTCTAGAGATGAGAAAACTGAGCCAAACAGGTAAAGTGATACTTGTTGACTTGAGAGGGGGCCCTTTAGTTGTAAATAATTTACATTTTTAAGTATAGATACCAAATCCCCATAGCTACTCTATCAATACCAGCCAGAAAACAATATTTTATGTTTTTATTCAAGGAAGTATGGCAGTGGTCTAGGATTGGCCTTGCCTCTCCCACATACTGGATGTGTCACCCTGGGCAAGTCACTTAAGCTCTCATTGTCCCCAGAGAACTATCTAAAGCTGTAAGTTACATTTGTAACACACATCTACATTGGTAGAAGTATCTCCCACTCTGTGAGAGTTTTCCCACAATGATGACATCCTGAGTCTATAAGAAAAATACTTATCGGCTTAGGTAAGACCATGGTCATGGGCTAGCCCATGAGAGGAAATAGGGAACAAATTATATACTACGACACACAGAAGTCAGTGAGTGTTCCTATGGTTCTGGGTGCACTTGTTTCCTTCACCAAATCAGTTTATCCTAGCTTTGTCTCTTCCGTTCTGAATGACATCAGTGTGAAGTGTGCTAGCCTAAATATTAAGGTTTTTAGGATAAATTCTCTTAAGATTTCTTTTGTCTCTTTTCTACAAATTTAAAGAGTGTAAAAATGCACAAAACTGACAAGAGCTACAACCATTTTCTCCATGCCTGGTGCCAAGTCTCAAACAGCTTGATTTTGCGGTTTAGCTGTGCTCATTATCTTCACATGAAAAAGGTGTCGTGGCCATGCGCTTTTGCTTGAAATCTTACTGAATATTCATGTCATAATTCTGCATTTGTTCCTTCATATTTCAAGGACATTGGTTTACACTGTTCATTAAAATGGTAAAAAAAAAATTGAAATTAGCCAAGATTAAATTAGCTACACATAAATAACCCATTCTCCAAGGAATGCAGTTCAGGAGAATATTATTCTTTAGTTTATTAGCAAAGGATTATATGAATTCTCAGGCAAATAAGAAGTGAATGGCTGATGAGACTGAGTGCAAGGTTATAAAGTCTTTTAGTCCTAGGTCATCAGCTTTAAATTTTCTGAGCTGAATGAGACTCAGAATATTTAGTTAGAAAATAGATCCATGTATAGGTAAGTCTTAATGACAAAAATGATCCTTTCCAAAAGCCACCACTCGACATTGAAAAAGCAAGTCTTGGCAGCTAGGTGGCACAGTAGATAAGATCACTGTGCTTGGAATCAGGATGATTCATCCTCATGAGTTCAAATCCAGCTTCGAATACTTGCTATCTGTATGAGCCTGAGCAAGTTGCTTAAGCTTTTTTGCCTCAGTTTCTCATTTGTAAAATGAACCAGAGAAGGAAATGGCAAACTACTCTAGTATCTCTGCCAAGAAAGGCAAACTACTCTAGTATCTCTGCCAAGAAAACCTTAAATGGAGTGACAAAGTCAGATGTGACCTGAACAACTCAATAACAACAAAAGCAAGTCTTATGGCTATGTGACCCTGGTCAAGTACCTTAACCTCTCAGCAGTCAACATCTAGCCAACTCATTTTTTTAATTGGTTTTTATTGATATTTTTGTTTTTATGTTCCCTAGATTTCTCCTTCTGGCCTTTGCCTTTCCCCTCTAGAAAGTCATTGCTTGTAACAAAGATTTTTTCTTAAAAGAAAGAAAGAAAGAGAGGGAAGGAAAGAAAGAAGGAAGGAAGGAAGGAAGGAAGGAAGGAAGGAAGGAAGGAAGGAAGGAAGGAAGGAAGGAAGGAAGGAAAAAGAAGAATAGAGAAAAATCAGCAAAACTGATTAATACATAGGGAAAAAAACCCTGGCCTCATATTCAATTTCACACTCATGGACCACTCTCCCCACAACCTCTGCAAAGGTGAGGATGGAGGTCACTTTTCATGTCTCTTCTTTGAAGACAAGTTTGTTCTTTGTAATTTTGCAACATCCCTTATTGATCGTGTTGTGATAGTTGTTCTTTAGATATATAATTATGTAACCATTGGATATGCTACCTTCCTGGCTCTTCCACATCACTTTGCATCAGTTTGTGTGAGCCTTCCCATGTACTTCTGTATTCATATCTTCTTATATCACAGTGATGTTCCATTCCATTTATGTACCGCAATTTGTTCGAACATTCCTTAATTGATAGATATCTATTTTGTTCCAAATTCTTGACTGACCCCCCCAAAAAAATGCTCCTACAAATATTTTCACATTTATGGAGCCTTTCTTTTTGTCAATGACCTCCTTGGGAGTATATGTCAAGGCAATTCTCTGAGATTTTAAGTTGCAGAGAAGATGCTGACCTGCATCAATAGAAGGAGTTTCCTTACCTGGAAGTTTACTATATTAATGAAATCACAGGTCTAGTCATTATCTCTAATTTGTTTTTTACTTTTTATTTTATTTCATTTTTTAAAATTTAAATTTATTTATTTATTTTTAATTTATGGAATATAACAAGCATTTCCATAACATAGTACAAAAAGATGATTGCACATGAAACTGCAAATTACTATGCTCAAAGTGCTATTCCTTTTAAATACACAACAAAATTATCATGTAAATTTCTTTTTTTCCCTTTTTTTCTTCTTCCCCCCACCGCAGTCTAGAGATGGCTACCACTAGACACAAATAGGTATGTGTGTGTATGTATATGTATATGTGTATGTGTACGTATGTATGCATTCTATACACACTTCTATTTATCAATTCTTTCTCTGGATGCAGAGAGCACCTTTCTTCATATGTCCTTTATAGTTAATTTGGGTATTTACAGTAGTCAAAATGACTTATTTGCATAAAGTCATTCTTTTTTAAAATTTTTTAAAATAAATTTATTTTTTATTTTTAGTTTACAACACACAGTTCCACAAGTTTTGGAGTTTCAAACTTTCTCTCCCTCCCTATTCTCTCCCTTCCCCCCAAGATGGCATGTAATCCAATGTAGGTCCTACATATACCTTCACATTGAACTTATTTACAAAATAGTCCAGTTGTAAAGAAGAATTATAACCAATGGAGTGAATCATGAGAAAGAAGAAATGAAACCAAAAAAGAAGGGGAAAAAAGAGAGCAAATGGTTTGCCTCAATCTGCATTCAAACTCCATAATTCTTTCTCTGGGTGTGCATAGCTTTTTCCAACATGAGTCTTTTGGACCTGTCTTTGAACCTTGCATTGATGAGAGGAGCCGATATTGCTATTACTATATATAATGTTCTCTTGTATTCCTATTCTTATGTGCAGTACATTACACTAGGTTCTAAAGAAGATATGATTTTTTTTGTTTCTTAAAGACTTTTGTTTCCTGATTGAAGCCTCCTGGTCACCTATGACTTTGACTCTCTCTATCCTTATTGTTAACACCTTACTGAAGATAAATGAGTGATGGTCACAGAAAGTCCTTGGCAGCCAAATATTTAAGAGCCATTACCCTTGGAAATTCATAAATTTCTAGACAATCGGCAATCCTTACTTACAAAACCCATCACCAGCATTCCATTGTTCCAAATTTCATCTTGAAGCAATAAACTTAATGACAGACACAAACATTAAAACCATTGTCTATGACAGCCAATGTTAAAATGGGTTTTAAGATCTGAAAAGCACTTTATACACGCTATCTTACCTGATCTTCCAAACAACCTTGTGAGGTAGGTACTTCTCATGTTATTATCCCTATTTTACAGATGATAAAATTGAGGCCTACAGAGGTTATGACTGGTCCAGGTGCAAGCAATTTGTAAGTACCAAAGACAGTATTTGAACCCAGGCCTCTCTTTATTCTAAGTCTAGTTCTCTTTCTATGCAACATTCTTTGACCAAAACTAATAATAACAATGACATTTCTAGATTTATATAATGTTTTGTGGTTTTCTAAATGTTTTACATGCAGTATCTCATGTGATCCTAACAACTACTTGAAGTAAATGCAACGAATATTATCTCCATCTGCCCCCACCAAGGATTCTAGGTGATAGATTTGCAGAAATAGCATAGGCAAGATAGAAGGCCTTCCATCCAGTGTTACTTAAGGGTCACCACCAAGACTCCATTTACACTAAAATCACTTTCCCATTCACATGCCATAGAGCTCTTTCCCTCCAACTTGGCCCAGTAGGTAACAATGAAATGGCTTTTACACATTGCATGGTCAGACATCTTCATGTCAGAATATTGTCCTCTTTAGCAGATGAAGGAAGAAAGGAACTAAAGACTGAGGGAAAAAATGCCTAGAATCATCCATTACATTTTTTATGCCATTATTTTATTTTCTGATACCAAGCCACAGGGCTCAATCCATGTAAAATGTTTCCAACTATATCCTCCTGGCTCCCCTCGGCTTTCACTTTCACGTTTTATCACTCCATTCATAGAATCAGAATGTTGGCATTGAACTGGACCTCCCTTTTTATATATCATCTTCATTGCCTTCTTCCTCCTATATTCCCTGTTCTAGAGCCTACCCTCCTGAGTCTGTTACAGGGAATGTTGTCCTGTGCATCATCTCCCTGCCACGCAGGCATATCACTCATTCTCACAGTCTCCACCTTTCTTCCTCTAAATGAAAACTCCTTGTCTCAGATTTTTTTTTCACCAACAGTCTATTAGGGTAATAGATCTAGAAAAGAGAGGAACCTCGAAGATCGTTCAGTCCAACCCCCTTATTTTATAAATGATTATCTAGAAGTTTATGGAAAACAGTTTCCAGAGGTAATGGCTTTTAAATATTTGGCTACCACATTCTTCCTGTGACTATCACACATTTATCCCCAGTAAGGTGTTAACAATAAGGATAGAAATCTGAAGTGACTTGCCCAAGTTTGTACAGATTATAAACACCAAAGGCAGGGTTCAAATTTAAGTCAGTGACACGTTAGCATATTTTTTCGGTTTTTGCTGACAAATCCTCAATGCCTAACAAAGGTCTTTGCAGATAATACATGTTAAATATTGTTTAAGTTGGATTGACTTGATCCTTTAGCCCTGCTTTGGATTCCTGGAAAGGACAAGGCCCTTCTCTTAGGTGGTGGAGAGGATAGAGAGTACTGGACCTGGAGTCAGGCAGGACCTGAGTTCAAATCTAGCCTTACACACTTGCTAGCTGTGAGACCTTGGCAAGTCATTAAATCTCTGTTTATTTAGATTTAAATGGGGATAAGAATCACAAACCTGGAATTGGTATATAAATATCATTTATTAGAGTTATTGCTGATCCATTGCCTCTTTGGATGAAGCTGTAGCAGCAATTTCAGGTCATTTGTTCCCTAGAATTGTGGTTATCAGGAGGCATCATTAGGTCTTGGAGGTGACAGGGGTCATGAAAAATCTCTTTTTTTGCCTAAGGCCTGCAAACAAAATTTCTTAAGAGTCAGTGAAGCAAATTCCAGGGGAATAACATGACAAAAATAGTGTTTTAGGAAGATGAGTGTGGTGGCAGGGTACAAGATGAAGTGAAAAGACTAGGAGAACAACTGGGAAACCATCATAGTGGTCCAAGTATGACAGCGAGGAGGGTCTTATGAATGGAGAGGAAGTGGTGACTGAGAGACCTTTGAAAGGAAGAACTGATAGAAACTAGTGACAGCTGAATATAATGCATAAAGGAGAGGAAACAAAGTTTAACAAGTGACTTTGCCCCCAGCTCTTGCTTTCAGGAAGAAAAAGGAAAAAAAAAACAAAAAGACTGATGATGATGGGATGATCACAGCTAAGAATTCAGCTCATTACTCCTTCATTGGCAATGTTCTGATTCCCTTAGAGTAGAGCTTATGTTAGAAGGTAAGCTCCTTGAGGACCAGAATACTTTAGCTTCTCTGTATCCCTGGGTCTTAGACAAATAGTAATCACTTACTAAATGCTTTTTTGATCACTGATTGATGGCTATCCCAAAACAACATTGCCTGAACTAAGAGCATCAGATGAGTACCCAGTGCAAAACGGAATACCAGTTACTATATGATTTGCTACCTTGCAACCTATGTGGTCTTGGACAAATGTCTATCTGCAAGCCTTAGTTTTCTCATCTATAAAGTGATGAATTGGATAGATGACCTCCAAGAACCCTTCCAGCTCTAATTTTATGTACCTTTGTTGTTGTTTTTAAATCTTTTTGGTATTTAGTGAGGCAGGAGGTTGTCTAGAACTATAATTTATCCCTGCAGTAGGGGTTCTTAAACTTTTTTCCTTCATGGACCTCTTTGGCAGACTGATAAATCTAATGGATTCTTTATCAGAATTTTTAAAAATTCTTAGTAGAAGGAAATGATAAATTTCAATTAGAAGTTAATGAAAATAAAGATAGAAATTTTAAGTTTTCAGACACCTAAAAATGTTGGACTTGGAATCAGGAAGACTTGAGTTCAAATCCAGACTCAGACACTCATCTGTAAAATGGGGATAATTAAAGCACCTACTTCATGGGGTTATGATGAGAGTCTGTATCAGTAAGGCAAGATTCATGACCTCAAGGATGACCATGAACATGCCTATATGGTTTGGAATCACAGAGTACGAGAAATTCTCTAGGTAGAAGGCAAGGAAGTATAACATTTATTTAGACTCCAGAGGATCAAATCCAAGGACCAATACCTCCAATTTGATATAGCAGTAATTATATTCCAAAACCAGTCCTACTCAATGTAGCAACAAGGAAATTATTAAATTATAACACAGTATTATAGCAAGGAACCAAGTTATCCTGTAACCTTCCTCCTGGTAGGGCCTTCCCATAAACAATCACTCATGAATCCTAACTGTCTGCTTGCCTACGTTCTCTTCCCCCTCAGCTATCTGGTGTCTGCAGCTTCCTGGTTTCCACTCTCTACTCTGCACTCTTTCTGCAGCTCTGTCGTATTTGTGAAGCACTTACCACGGTGCTATGTCAATGCTAGCTAGGTAGCAGTAGTAGAAGTAGTAGGAGTAGCAGTAGGAGGAGGAGGAGTAGCAGTAGTAGTAGTAGTATCATTGTACATGGACTTCTAACCCCCTTTCTATGTGATATTTCATATGTGGAATTCTTTCCACCAATATAGAATGATTATCTGCCTTGGCTGCTGAGAGGCAGAGTGACTTGGACCAGCTAATAGGTGTCAGAGACAGGAATAGCTTCTCTTTATGTTCTTATAATCTTCATTAAAAGACTTTGATGCTTGAGGTATTGCAAAATTATCTTTTTATAGTGGCAACAGAATGATTTCACGCCAAGTTATTTTCCTTGCTGACATGATTTGGCCCCATGAAAATTCTTGGTTTTTGAAAAATATTTGCCATACTAGAGCTACAACTTGCATTGACCAAGAAAAAAAATTAAAAGCTAGATTTTTGAAGTATCTTTTTTTAATAGTCTCATAGCTATTTAACAATCCACTTCTTTCATGGCATATTTGAAATCTAGCTAAAATTAATTGTCCCTAGAAAGTTATAATAGGGAGGTAATTTTGCTGTAGGGCTAGCTCACCATTTGTGTCTTGTCTTCTAAATCAGCTGGTGGATAACCAGTGACAGGAGACAGGAGAATGTATGTAGATTTCTCCTTTGTTGCAGACTTGCTAATTTGACATAACTTCTAGAAAAACTCTTCTAAAAAAAGGGGGGGGGTATCTATTACTGATTCCATCAATGTATACTGGCAATGATACAGGGACAATTGGATGGAACACTACTTTTTCATTTTATGGCAAATATAATTTGCTGTTTTATTGAAGTAATTGTCCTAAAATTCCAAAATCATTGAATTCATTTATTAATACAGATCAAATAGCCCTAGCTCTAGCAAGCATTCAGTTTTGGGGTATGGTGGTAGAGAACGATAAGAGTTGGATCTTATCTTTCCCTCCAAATGCATCCTCAACTCAAACATCTCCTTCTATATGAAGCCTTTACTAGTCCAATCATTCATGCCTTGCCTTTGTAAAAGCTAAACTTTATATTGATTCTGAATATGTTTACTTTCCATATATTTTTATATGCACATAGGATCAGAGATTTGGAGGTAGAAGGGACATTAGAAAAGGTCTAGTCCAATCCTCTTATTTTATGGGTAAGAGAACTGAGGCTTATGTTGTCTGCTCCAATAGAAATAAGTTGCATAGAAACAGAATCTCATTCTTTGCATTTGTATGTATCCCTAGTACCTATTACTGGCACGTAATAGACATTTAATAAATATTTGTAGATTGATTGAGAAATTACATCCCCTCCTTGAGCTTCAGTTTCCTCATCTATAAAATAAAAGGGTGGGACTAAATTACCTCTAAGGTCTCTTCTAGAGGTAACTCTCTTTTCCAAATTAGAAATAGAAGAGACCTTAGCAATGCACCAATCCAACCCCATCACTTTAAAGAGATGAACCTCGAATTAGAAATTCATTCTCCAGTAAGGGTGTGGGCACTCCTATTTCATTTTAAAAATAAATATTTTGACAATTTAAAACATTTTTATATCACAGTCATTTCCATACAGACATCTTACATGCATACACATACAGAAATACACACACAACAACCAACAATAAACTCTCCTTTATGACAAAAAGAAAAAATTAAGCAAAAGCAATACACACAATGATCAGGTCTAACAGTACATTCAACACTCATACCCATAGTCCTCCCCTTTTCTACCAAGAAAAGAGATTCATTGTTTTCTAAGATTTAGATTAGTCACTGTAGTTAGTAACAATTCTTCCTTTTAGTGTTCTTTTCATTTACATTATTGTAGTCATTACAAATGATATTCACTCAAGGCTGTTTATCTGATTCAATGTCAACTCATATGTCTTCCTTTGTTTCTCTAAATTCCAAATTAATAGGAGGACATGGATAAGAGTCTGAAATGACAAGCAAAATGGAACTTTTCAGTGTTCTTTATTTCAATGGGGCAGGTACTGTGGGATCTTTTGTCTTGGAGTGTTTCTGAGCACTAAGACAATTGGGAGTCACTGATTTTGTATATGATGTTATACTGGGGATGGGGAACTTTCCCATGCCCAGCCTGGGTGAGGTCAGAGCCCTCAGGGCTCCAAACTGGATATAATTGAGGGGAACTTGGTGTTTGACTTTTGGGGCTCACCCATGGAAGGAGTGTTGAGACTCTGGGCAAGCTGTGTAACTGCCCCCCAGCTTTGATAACCCAGACAGATATTGGTGTTGATCTGGTAACTATGAATTATGATTTGAATCAGACAAGGTCTGTCTGTTGATGTTTTTAATTTCTGTTTGTTTTTTGCCTTGAAGTTCAGAGGGCTGATCTTTTCCCCCTGAACTAAGTGAATGATATTTGTATGTTTGATTAAACCAAGATTGTTAACCCCCTAAAAGTTGCTTTCCTTAGAAAACCAGATCAAACAGTGAGTAGAGCACCAGCTCTGGAGTCAGGAGGACCTGAGTTCAAATCTGACCTCAGGCGCTTGATACGTTTACTAGCTGTGTGACCTTGGGTAAGTCACTTAACCTCAATTGCCCTGTTTTCCCTCCTAAAAAAGAAAAAAAAGAAAAGCAGATCAAAGAACCTGTGTTGGCAGCCCTCCGTGTGCTGGGTATTATTGGTCTTACACCCCTATGGCAGCTGCTAGCCGATTGTTGCTACATAGTCACATAGGGGAGTTCGAATAGATAGGTCATGATCCACACAACTAGAGGAAATATTTGCATTGATGAAATCTTAGAACCATTTGAATTGGTAGGGAAAGATCAGTGAGAGGAATTTAGAGAAACAAAGAAAAATGAATCAACATCTGGTGAGGCAAAAGCCCTATGACTTCCCAAAAGGGCATGGAACCAAAGGAAGACATCTCCGAGTGATTGAAAATGTGAATAAGAATTGTACAAGCAGAATGTATGGACTGCATAGCAAAAATAATTTGATTGAATAGAAAAACTTGAATACCTGGTGGCAAGTCTCACCAAAGGAAAAAAAAAGAGAAGATAACTGATAA
Source organism: Phalanger gymnotis (assembly GCA_028646595.1). Classification (NCBI taxonomy): domain Eukaryota; kingdom Metazoa; phylum Chordata; class Mammalia; order Diprotodontia; family Phalangeridae; genus Phalanger; species Phalanger gymnotis. The sequence goes on from CM053627.1 coordinate 171,037,970, forward strand.
GGAATGCAAATAAATAGAATTGAAGGACAATCTGGAAGAAGAGAAGCAAATGGGAATTACATTAAGAGAAAACATGATCGCCATACAAGCAAAACATTCTGATCTTGAAGACAAAATGCATGGACAGAGCTTAAGGATTTCAGGTCTCCCAAAAGAATATGACAAGGCAAAAAACTTGAACAATGTAATGCAAGAAATAACACATGAAGACTGCCCAGAAGTTCTGAACACAGAAAACAAAGTGCCAATGGAAAGAAGCCATAGATAGCCTCCAGAAAAAGAAGGAAACAACTTACACAGCAAACTTCAAGATACATACTAGTTAAATTTAACAATTCCACTGACAAAGGATAAATTCTGCAAGTGACCAGGAGAAAAACCTTAAAAGAAAAGAAAGGAACTTCAAATAACACAAGACTATTCTGAACCTACCAGAAAATGCAGGGGGAGGGGGGAGTGGAATAATGTACTCCAAAGAACAGAGGAGCTCAATATGCACCCCCAAGGTGACCTACCTTACAAATATGACCCTGAAAAAATGGATGTTCAGTAAAAAGAAGCATTTGAAACATTACTAGGAATAAAACCAGAACTGAAGAAATTATTTACTTCTCAAATACTCCCAGATAACACTAATACCAGAAGCATAAACAAATACAGCAACCAAGGGCACCATTAACAGAGAGATCATTAAGAAATTTCTTTCTAACTTTATGTGAAGAGAGAGGGGTGAAATCAGAAGTTAAATAGAAGTAATGGTGGAGAAACAGGCCTAAAATATTGTGGACTAAACATCACAACACCCTGTCTGCCGCTGAACCCATGTCTTTTGTGGGACTAACTTATAGAATGGGAGGCACATAAAAAGGGGAGGAAGAGGATAGATAGGAATATCTGATATAGCCTAATCAAGTCAAAGGTTAATGAAGGTAGAAGTGTTTTGTAATTGTGTCCATTTAGTCCCTGGTTTTGTTTTGGCAGATACTCTCTTAAGTATTTTATAATCTTAGCAGTTATTTTTAAAATTTCCCTCCTGCTGGGTTTTGTGGGAAATATATAGAAGTGCTAGATTTATTTTGCACTCTGTAATTTTGCTAAGGTTGTTTCAACTGGTTTTTTAGTTGATTTTCTAGGATTCTTTAAATATATCATCATATCATCTGCAAAGAGTGATAATTTGATTTCCACATTGCCTATTTTTATTTCTTCAATTTCTTTTTCCTGTTTTATTGTCATTGCTAGCATTTCTAATAAAATATTGAATGATAGTGGTGATAGTGGACATCCTTGCTTCATCCCTGGTCTTATTAGGAAGGCTTCTAGCTCATCCCTATACCCAATGACACTTGTTCTGGGTTTTAAATAAATATTTATTATTTTAAGAAAGATTCCATTTATTCCCAAGCAGTCCAGTGTTTTTCACAGGAATAAGCATTGTACTTCATCAAAAACTTTTTCTGCATCTATTGAGATAATTACATGATTTTTGTTGTTTTTTGTTATTGACGTGGTCTGTTATGCTGGTAGTTTTCCTAATCTTTAACCAGCCCTGCATTCTTGGTATGAATCTCACCTAGTTATAATGTATGATATCTGTGATGTATTTCTGTAATCTCCTTGCTAGGTTTTTATTTTAAATTTTTGCAACAATATTCAACAGGAAAATTGGTCAATAGTTTTCCTTTTTCTCTCCCTGGTTTAGGTATCAAAACCATATTTGTGTTATAAAAGGAATCTGTTAGGACTCTTTCTTTATCTTTTCATGTAGTTCATGTAGTATTGTAGTTAATAGTTTCTTAAATAAAACCATTTGGTCTTAAAAATTTTTTTCTTAGGGAGCTCATTAATGGCAAGTTCAATTTCTTTTTCTAAGATATTGTTATTTAAGTCTTTAATTTCCTTTTCTGTTAATCTGGGGAAATCATATTTTTATAAGTATTAATCCATTTCAATTAGATAGTTTTATAGCATATAATTGGGCAAATAAGTCCTAATAATTGCTTTATTCCATTTTCATTGATGATTCAATCACTCTCTTCATTTTTGAGACTGATAATTTGGTTTTCTTCTTTTTTAATCAAATTAACCAATTTTTTTTATAAAGTCAGCTTATAGTTTTATTTATTAGTTTAATTTTTTTAATTTCAATTTTATTCATCTCTCCTTTGATTTTTTTCAGGATTTCCATTTTGGTGTTTAATTGAATAGCTTTAATTTGTTATTTTTCTAGTTTCTTTTAGTTGCATGCCTAAATTCATTTATTTGCTCTTTCTCTCTTTTATTGATATATGTTTTCAAAGATAAATTTTCCCCTAACTTCTGCTTTGACTGCATCCCACAAATTTTGGTATGTTGTCACATCGCTTTCATTCTCTTTAATGAAATCATTAATTGCTTATATTACTTGTTCTTTGACCCACTCATTCTTTAAGATTATATTATTTCATTTCCAGTTAATTTTGAATCTGTGCTTCCACAGCCCTTTATTAAGTATAATTTTTATTGAATTATGGTCTTAAAGGGATCCATTTAATATTTCTGCTCTTCTGCATTTGTTTGTGAGATCTTTATGCTCTAATATATTGTCAGTTTTTGTGAAGGTATGAGGAAAAAAGCTATGCTTCTTTCTATTCCCACTCAGTTTCCTCCAGAGGTCTATCATGTCTAACTTTTCTAACCTTCTATTCATCTTCTTAACTTCTTTCTTATTAATTTTTTGTTAGATTTATCTAATTTAGAAAGGGGAAAGTTGAGGTTCCCCACTAGAATAATTTTGCTCTCAATTTCCTCCTATAACTCATTAACTTTTGTTATAAGAATTTCTATGCCATACTATTTGTTGCATATGTGCGTGTTGCATACATATGCAAATTCATTATTGCTATTACTTTGTTATCTATGGGGCCTTTTAGCAAGATACCTTTTCTCTGCTTATCTCTTTTAGTTGGGTCTATTTTTACATTTTTATTGTTTGAGAACATGATTGCTACCTCTGCCTTTTTTACCTCAGAGATTCTGCTCTAGTCTTTTATTTTAATTGAGTGTCTCTCTCTGTTTCAGTTGTGTTTCTTGTAAACAATATATTGTTGGATTATGGCTTCTATTCCATTCTGCCATCCACTTTGTTTTATGGATAAATCCACCCCATTCACATTCACAGTTAATGATTACTAACTTTGTATTTCTTTCAATCCTATTTTCTTCTGTTTGTCTTTCTCTCTCTTTTACCCTGTCCCTCCTTAAAAGGCTATTTTGCTTCTTAACATGACCTCCCTTTATCTGTCCTCCCTTTTATCACCTCCCTCCTTTCTCTTTTCCCCTTCCCCTCCTACTTCCCTGTTGGATAAGAAAGATTTCTATACCCAACTGAGTATGTATGTATACTCTTCCTTCATTGAACCAATTCAAATGAGAGGAATATTCAGGTGTTGCCTGGCCCCCACCACCACCATTTTTCCCTCTTCTGTAAAAGCTTTTCCTTGCATGCCTCTTTTATGTGAGACAATTTTTCCCCACTCTTTCTCCCCCTTTCCCCTTCTCTTAATTCATCTCTCTTTCTCACCCATCATTATTTTTTTAGATCATCCCAATTAACTCAAACTCACACCCACTGTCTGTGTAGACTCCTTCTAACTACTCTAATAATGATAAAGTTCTTAGGAGTTATATGTATCATCTTTCCATATAGGAATATAAAAAGTCTAACCTTATGGAGTGCCTAATGATTTGTCTTTCATGTTTACCCTTTTATACTTCTCTTAAGTCTTGTATTTGAATGTCAAATTTTCTATTCAGCTCTAGTCTTTTCATCAGGAATGCATGAAGTCCTCTATTTCATTAAATATCCATTATTCCCCTGAAGGATTATACTGAGTTTTGTTGGATAGGTTACTCCCAATTGTAATCCTAGCTCCTTCACCTTTCAAAATATCACATTCCAAGCCCTCCAGCCCTTTAATGTAAACACTGTTAATTTTGTGTTATCCAGACTGTGGACAATATTTTTCTAGCTGCTTAAAATATTTTCTCTTTGACCTGGGAGCTCTGGAATTTGGCTATAATATTCCTGGGAGTGTTCATTTTGGAATCTCTTTTAGGAGGTGATCAGTGAATTGTTTCCATTCTCTTACCCTCTGGTTCTAGATTATGAATACAGTTTTCCTTAATAATTTCTTGAAATATCAGGTCCAGGCTCTTTCTTTGATGGTGGCACAATAATTCTTGACTTAGCTTTCTTCAATCTATTATCTAGGTCAGGGCTGTCCAAAACATGGGCCATGCACCCCGATGTGGTCTGCCTGTGTCCACCACAAGCACAGAAATCGATGCAAATGCTTTAGTTAAAACATTTATGTCAATTTCCATGCCTGTAGTAAACATAGGCAGGCCTCATAAAATCGCACCGTGGGCCACATGTGGCCCACCGGCCACACTTTGGACAGCCCTGGTCTATTTTCTATTTTTTTTTCTTGATGTCTCATGGAAACATCAGCTTCCATTTGACCAATTATAATATTTATTTCCTTCTATGAAATTTTGTACCACTCTTTCCATTTGTCCAATTCTGCTTTTTTTAGGAATTATTTTCATCCATGAAGTTTTTCCTTTTGGCCAATTCTGTTTTTCAAGTTGCTATTTTCTTCAGTATTTTTGTGCCTCTTTCCCTAAGTTGCTAATTGTCTTTTCGCCACTTTTTCCTTTGGCACCCTCATTTGATTTTTTAAATCTTTTTTAAGCTCTTCCAGGAATTCTTGTTGGGCTTGTGTCTAGATCACATGTTATCTTTGGAGTTTTGCTTGTAGTTATTTTGACATCATTGCCTTCTTCTGAATTTGTATCTTGATCTTCTTTGTCACCACAGTAGTTTTAATAGTTGGCTTCTTTTTTTGTTATTTGCTCATTTCCCAGCCAATTTCTTGTTTTCTCTCATTCCAGCCAATTTTATGTTTAAGTTTATCTTTGTTCCTAGTTGGGGTGAGGGGCACTCTCCCAAGCTTCAGGTTTTTTCACACTATTTTTGGAACTAGTTCTGGGAATTTTTAAGTTTTCAATGTTCTTAAAGTGGTGTGTTCCAGGGAGAGATGTGGTTACTATCCCCTTGCGACTGTGAATGATACTGCTCCCCAGTGTCTGTGCTCCCTTGGGACAGTAAGTACTCCTCTCCACCCTGAAATTGCAACTCATAAGAAGGCATAGGCAATGTAATTTCCAAACAGTGCCCTGTCCTGGACTCAGTGCTAGCATAGGAGTCCCCCTATAATCTTTTCTGATTAGTTTCTTATCCCTTTACCATCTCTGGCTTGAGAGCTCCCAACATTGCTACTGCTTCCGTTACCACCTCTAAAGCCCACTGCTAGTGTTGTCACCAAGTGGGCTCTGGACCAGCCCCCGCCTCTGTGTCAAAGATTTCTCTTTCAGACTCCTAAGCTGCCTTCAGCTGGAAAAATGTCTCACCCTGACCTTTTGTTGAGTGGTCCAAAATTCAGTTTGAGGCATATTTTAAAGTTGTTTGTATGGGAATGTTGGGAGAGCTCATCTGGTAGCTCTACTCCACCATCTTGACTCTACCCCCACCCCATCCCCCACCCCCAGAATTCAATATAGACTTCTTGAGAACAGAGTTTGTTTGTTTTTTTTTTCATTTTTGTCTTTGTACCCCCAGTAGAGTGCCTGGCACATATTAGGCACTTAATAGATTGTTGTTAATTAGTTGATTACTATTGAAATTTTTCATCAATAGTTTGACCATATCTTATGGGTAGGAAAAGAATATTCCATAGTATTTTGAATTGGTTTCCTTAACATTTTTAGTGTTTTCAAGACTAACATAAAATAGCGTATCAGGTATTCAACTGACAATGCTAAGTTTATTCGGAGCTTAAAAATGTATATTATATTTTCATTCCACATTCATATAGACCTGTCTTCTTCTTAGTAAACAGATAATGGAAATGAAGTCATGGCTGGCAGAAACAGAAGAATCACGACATGAATTTCGCTTGTTTCCTTGGCTGTAGAACTTCTTTGTTTCTATGGTGGGGAAAAAGGAGCTGTGGATATTATATTTTGGCACTTAAAGAATTAAGCAAGATATACTGCTCACTGTTCTGCAAAAGCTTTGTTATGTCCCCGAAGCTTAGACTACCTAAAGCAATTTTGAGAAATCCTCTGAATTTTACTTCTGCTTTAACATCTTTTTTGTGCTGCTGTCTGGCTGAAACCTCTTGGCTGTCTGATTATCCTCTTTAGTGCCCCTTATAAAGCTCATACAAGCCATGCCTGACCTAGTGAACAGAAGAGACAAGCACATCTTCAGACATACAAAATAATGATTCATTTTAGAGGCAAAAAAAAAATTTTGAGGCCAAATTTTCTGAAAGCGAGAATATTGGAGGGAGATGGTCTCTTTTTCCCTAAGTAATCAGTCAGATTGGGGCCAATTGAAATTATTATTAAATGACTAATTCATTAGATGCTTGTAAGACACATGGTTATTCACAATACCTCCCTGGGAATCCTGCAATCTAAATTAGACACAATACCCTCAAAAAAATGACAGAGCAGCCGTGAGAGGTACTTAGATAAGGAACAAATGATGGCAGGTCATTTGTTGTAGTTACGTGAAGGAGAAGAGAAGGAGGAAAAGAAGAAACTAGCACGAATATCTGGAACTATGGGAAATAGGAAGAAGTATATCGTTGGTTTTGCCCTCAGGGAGCTCATATTTTGCAATGATATGATCTGATTTACAGAGGGCTACAATCAGTCTTAAGAAAGCCTAGAAGAATCTAATGAATGATGATGGTTTGGAGGCAGAGCCATGACACCAAATTTAGTTGGATAGGACAGCAATGGCAACACAGTGGATAATATGACTGTTAAGACCAATTCCATTCTTCACCTTTGAGGGAGTCAGGAGAAAAGTCAAAGCCTGGAAGAGGGGTCCTAGATTTACTGGTCCCTGGGAGTGGCTTGGGGCGTGGACGCTGAGGTAGAACAGAGGAACAGAGGGCATCATAGGGAGGACACCACTACCACCACTACCCCCTACAAAATGTCAGTGACTTGTGGTAAAGCAATGTTTGCCCTGAATATCTGATTAGAGTGGTCAAGAAGCTAAAGGTCCACCCAGGAATGTACTACTTAATGCCAGATTTTGGAGGGACAGGATATCAAAGGAGGATTGATCCTTATTGGACCTAGCACTTCAAACTCTACAATGCTCCCTAAGGTTAAGAACCCCACTAGTTTCTCATAACCATCAGCAACTAATAACATGACTTTATAAGTAGCACCACATTCCTATGATATAACTGTGAAGCAGAAAGACAAGTATTTGAAGAGGTACACACACTGGCATGGATTTTGGTTATCTGGTTATAGGGAGCTTGATAGCTTTTAGTTATCAACCATGAAAGTAGATTCACGGTTAAAGCCCCTCATGAACCACCCTGGTTGCCCAAAGAGATCTGGGCTACTTGATATTAAGGGAGATAAGTTGCTACTACTTGTCTAAATGCTGCCCTTAAATACCAATTAGGTCAGAGAGTTTGGAGATAGGTGAACTGATCAATCAGTTCATGGGTGGTGACCCATTACTGGCACACTGAGATTGAATGGGGACTTTTCAATAATGCTTTGTTTCTCCAGGTGAAGACATCTGGTCTTCGGATCTAACATTATTGAGATTTCTTATGAAATTCTGTATCAGTTCTCAAGTGGATTGGAAATTTTCTCATCTTAAGAGAAGAGACAGAGACAGAGGTAGAGATGGAGACAGAGACAGAGATAGAGACAGAGAGAGCAGGATACTAAGATACACTTTCTCATGGTGATTGCCTAGTCTTTAGAAAGTTGAAAGTGAGAATATATTCCCATTGCCTTGCTGTTAATACAGTCCTCAGGCTTGGAAATGTTACTCTTTCTTCATGACTGAGTCCTCATTAATAAGGGAGGTATTGAGACATCCTTACACAATCTAGTTGAAGATATAAAATCTGAATATGAGAAACAATAGAGGAAGCTCTGACTACTGCTTAATTCTCAAAAAAGTAGCAAAGACCATGGAGAGTATAATGTATATAGTCTTTGCTTCTTTCTACTTGCCCCACTCTTCCTCCCTTCTTTCTCTGCTAAGTCAATCAAACCCCTATACAAGTTCATTATCTTAGTAAGCAATTTAATTAAATTAGATAGAAATGTTTGGGCAACCAGATGGAGTCTAGTCCATCTAGTCCAGTCAGTCCTGGAATCAATCAGGAAGACCTGAGTTTAAATCAAGCCTTAGACACTGACTGGCTGTGTGACCTGGGCGAGTCATTTAACCCTGTTTGCCTCAGTTTCCTCATCTGTCAAATGAGCTGGAGAAGGAAATGGCAAACCACTCCAGTATCTTTGCCAAGAAAACCCCAAATGGGGTCACAAAGTATTGGACATAACTGCAACAACTGAATAACAACAAACAAGCTGCAGAAACCTCAGCTACTGCCATGCTTATTAGCTTAGCTAGAAAGGACACACCTATTTCACTGTTTACAGCAAACTGGTTCACTGATGGGTTAACATTATATATAGTGCTTTAAAATTTTCAAAACATTTTACAAATATTATCTCATTTTAATCCTCACAAAAAGCCCAGGACACAGATAATATTATTATCTTCTTTTTATGGATGGAGGTTAAATGACTTGCCCAGGATCACAGAGCTAGCAAGTGTCCTCTTGACTCATGGTCCAATACTCCAAACGCTGCACCACTGAGCTGCCTATGGCCTCTTGACTTGCTGCTAGTATGGTGGAAAGTTTCTCCTCTTGGCACAGAGATACACTACAGAGAGAGACATTCCCAGCTTCCACCATGCCTCTGGATCATCCTGCTCTCTCTTTGTCACCTTCAACTTAGTAATCCCACACTGGTGACATTCTATGCATTGTCCAGGTCTCTGGGAAATACTTCAGGATTCACATTCACTTTGCTCTCAAAGCCCTTTGGGAAATGTAGTCTCTGGAGAATGGAGAAATGTCTTTAAGTCTTCAGACTCAGGATCGCCATACATTTTAAAAGACACAATACAGGATAGGTACTTATAGTGCCAAATGAATGAATATGTTGAAAAGATAATTGTAGGTTAAGATGTTATATTGTGTTATAGTATACTGTATTATATTATATTGCATATTGCATTAAGATATTATATTGTAGATAAAGGTCTAACCTTTGAAGAATGCTTTAGATACATTATCTCCTCAGGGACCTATCAAATAGATACTATTGTCCCCATTTAACAGATAAGGAAACTGAGACACAGAGTTTAAGTTACTCATCTATGTCTACATATCTAGTAAATGTCAGAGGTGATATTTGAACCCAAGACCCTCCTGACTCCAAAGTACAATACTTTTTCTACTATATCATACTGCCTCGAGGAAGACTTAGGTTAAGAAAGACTTGAGCTAATCACAAAGCATGTGAGTAAGAGAGGAGAGAAGGGTGAAGCAGGGCATTCCAGGAAAGGGAAACAGAAAATATAGGGTGACAAGAAAGTTAAGTTGCCTTTTCAGGACGATGAATAGTCTAGATTGGTCAAAATAATCTTAGAAGTCATGGGAAATAGAATTGTAGTTATACATTCAGCCCATATTGTGCAGGGTCATGTATTCCTGGCTAAATAAATCAAACTTTATCCCATAGGTTAAAGGGGAGCTACTAATGGTTTTAGAGTAGAAGATAAAAGTCAAGGGCACACAACAAAATACTTTCTCTGTTGTCTGTTAAATGAAGGTACTTCCTTGTTTTGTCATACCCTCAAACAGAAATTTCTTAAACACATTTTCATGCTTCTCTTTGTTGTTCAATTGTATCCAATTTTTCATGACCCTGTTTGGGGTTTTCTCGGCAAAATTACCGGAGTGGTTTGCCATTTCTCTCTCCAGCTCATTTTACAGATGAGGAAACTAAGGCGAACAGTTAAGTGACTTGCCCAGGGTCACATAGCTAGTAAGTGTCTAAAGCTGAACTTGAACTCAGATCTTCCTGCCTTTAACCAAGCTCTCTGTCCACTGTGCCAACTAGCCTTCTTATAGCTAGAAGTAGTAGTAGTAGTAGTAGTAGTAGCAGCAGCAGCAGCAGCAGTAGCAGCAGCCGCAGCAGTAGCTAACATTTATATAGTGCTTCACACATATAGCAAGGATGAATTAACATATAGGAGCCATCTCAGGAGAGCTCACTGATAGTTATCTCATTTGATTCTTACAACCACCCCATGGAATAAATGCTATTATCCCCATTTTACACAACAGGAAATAAGCTGATGGAGGCTGGGTGGCTTGCCCATGGTCACATAAGTAGTCTGATTCAGTATTCAAACCAACTCTGTCCACTATGCTACACTGCCTCCCAATTAAATTCTGTTTTTTTCCTTTCACTGGGGGTTTTACCTTAACAGTCTATGTAACTCCATGGAGGATTGGTATTCATTTTGCCCTGATGATATGATACCGCATTAAATAAAATGGTGGAACAGAAATTGTTTTTAAAAGCACTAAAACAAAAGGAAAGAGGGCATGTCAAAGGACATCCTTTTGCTCATCCTAACTTCTTTCAAGAAGAGTGTTTTATCAAAATAAGCCTGCATGTATTATAATATCTATTATAAGCTGTGTTGGTTCATTGAGTTTGTAATTTATAAATTTAAGAACAGACAATCCCAGGAGTATCTTCTAAATGGTACCAGATTTGGTAATACAAAATTAATCATCCCACCTAGAATTAAAACATAAGATTTATGATATTTAATTAAGTAACCTGATTCTCTCTCAGCCCAATGAGTTGTCTTTAGGTATCCCAAGCGTGGAAACAAAGCGATTAGTAGTCTAGAAAAGCCCACAATATGTATGTAGGGCAAATTTTCCTTTGAATAATTTTCTTTAAATCTTTAATTAGTTATGCTCAAGATGCAAGAATGAAGGCAAAAATAGAAATAAGGGGAAGAAATTTGACTTCTATTTTCATTTAAATAAAGAGGTATCTACTATGTTTAGGACAAGAATAATCCATGTCAGTGAATGAAGTGCTGGAGGAGAAATAGTCCTGTGAAATATAGTCACAAAAAAATAATAAACATATATACACATGATCACCATTGATGTTGTGTTATTTCTCTCCTTGGTTGATTAATGGAGCTCTATTTTGCAGTGCCTTGACAATATAGCCACTATGTACTTTTTATACTCTCTGCATGATATTTCTATATTAAAGACCAAGGGGGTGCCTAACTAGGGGACAAAGAAAAAGGATGATCTCATACAAGATATATTGGGTATCTTAAAATATGTGAAACTAGCATTTTGTACATTTTCAAGAAGGATATGTCAAAGATAGCTTTTAACAAACATGCCTTTATTTTGAGCCAGTTCTCTCCAATTTTTTTTTTCTGTGTTTGTACACTGATTTCTGTTTGTAGAAAAAGAAAATCTATGTTAACAAAAATGTGCATTGAAGGCACATTTCTGACCAGAGGCAGAAATTGTATTGTATATAATACCTATGCTACAAAAATTATTCTCAAAATTGAAAATAATGCATTCTACTACATTCATTTTATGAAATAAATATATCCTAATCCAGGGAGAGACAAAGCAGAGAAAGAGTAACATAGATCAATCTCACTGATGAATATTGATTAAAATTTTTTTCAGTAAAATTCTTGTACATAGAGCACCGCAATATATCCAGAAAATAACTCACTATGCCTAAGTTAGAGTCATACCAGGGATACAAAAATGGTTTAACATTAAGAAAATAAACAGTACAATTCATCATTTGACCAACAATTTTTTTTAAAGGATTATTTCAATAAATAAAGAAAAAAAGCTTTTAACAACATATCACATTCATTTATTTCATTTATTCTAAAACCCTGGAAAACATAGTCATGGAAAGACCTTTCTTTAGGACTGTATTCAACTGTAAAAAAATGAAATAACAGAAGGTCCCCTTTGTGACATGATTTCTGGGAAAATGGGCAAGTTGTGTGGCAGAAATTAGATTTAGGCCAACAGCTTCCACCATATCCACAATAAACTCAAAATGGAAACAAGACTTGAATTTAAAAGGGTCAAACCATAAAAAATTAGAATAAATTTATCAAAATAAGCCTGCGTGTATTATAATATCTATTATAAGCTTGCTTTCTTTCTTTCTTTCTTCTTCTTCTTTCTTCTTCATCTTCTTCATCTTCTTCATCTTCTTCTTCATCTTCTTCTTCATCTTTTTCTTCTTCATCTTCTTCATCTTCTTCTTTGTCTTCATCTTCTTCGTCTTCTTCTTTGTCTTCTCCTCCTTCTTCTCTTTCTCCTCCTCCTCCTCCTCTTCCTCTTCTTCCTCCTTTTCCTCTTCCTCTTCTTCTTCCTCATCTTCTTCTTCTTCCTCTTCCCTGCATGGATCAGCATGGTTTATTTTTATAACATTCTTTTTGTTTAATTTTCATTTCTAAATTCTCTCCCTCTCTTCAAACCATCCCCCAACCACTGAAAAGGCAAGTATATCCATTACATATGTTAAGTCATGCAAAACACATTTCTACATTAGCCATGTTGGGGAGAAGCAAGAAAAATTTTTAAAGTGAAAAAATATTCAATCTGTACTCAGAGTTCATCAGTTTTCTCTCTGGTTGTGGATAGCATTTTTCATCATGAGTCCTTTGGAATCATTATGGATCATAGTATTGCTATTGATCAAGGTCAGAGGTCATTATATTGATCAGAGTAGCTAAATCTTTCACAATTGATTGTTGTTAAAATACTAAGGGGAAAATTCTTAACCAAAGAAGGGATAGCAGTCAGAAAGAATAAGATAGGTACTTTCAACTTCATAAAATTAAGAAGCTTTTGCACAAATAAAAACAACATAAACCAAATTGGAAGAGAAATGGTAGAGTGGGGAAAATATTTGGATCAAACATCCTGAAATAGTATAGGACACAAGCACATATGTTTAAAGTGCAGAAGGCAGAAAGTGTGGAGAGAAGGTAGTAATTCAGTACAAAAATATCATTAAATATTAATTAAAATAATGTTTTTAAAGGTCCATTTTATGATCCTATGAACTATTAAATTTTCTGGAAAGCACAAATTATGTTTTAGAGAGAGTAAAGGGAGGGAAGAAAAAGAATTTGGTTAAAATTAGGACCTCCTAAAATCTGTGCTAACTTGGGGTCCTAGAAGAAGCTACTAACAAAGTGATACAGATTTCTTTATCCATACACTCTCTGGAATAAGCTCCCAGTAACTGTAACTGGAGCTAGGACTAGGGACAGGCAAGGTAGGCAACTGCCTAAAATACAACATATAGAAGGATATAAGTAGACATACCATCATGGGACAGTGTAATGTTCACTGGTTCTAGAGTCAGTGGAGCTTATGTCAAATCAGATATTTGGTATCTTAGTGTTAAACCATTCTTATATCTCTCATATAATTAATTAAGTCAAAGTGAATTAGTTTCCAGATATTTTGCTATGCATCTACTGATTTGTCTACTTGAGTGACCTGAGGTGAGTCACAACTTCTCTGAGCCTTCGTTTCCTCATCTGTAAAAATAAGGGGATTGGACTACTGGATCAGGGATTCTTTACCTGGGACCTGTAAACTCGCTTTATTAAAAAAAAATTGGTAACTACATTTAAAAATAATTGGTTCCCTTTGTAATCCTGTGTACTTTATTTTATGCCTTTAAAAGCAGTCTCAGAAGTCCATAGGCTTCACCAGACTGCCAAAGAGGTCCATGACAGAAAAAAAGATTAAGACACCTGAAAATCTGAGAAATACGTATACTAGATGGTCTCTAAGGCCCCTCTCAGATCTAGAACTATAATCCTCTGATAAACTTTTATAAACATTTTTTTGACAAGGCAATCAGGGTTAAATGACTTGCCCAGGGTCACACAGCTAGTAAGTGTCAAGTATCTGAAGCTAGATTTGAACTCAGGTCCTTTTGATTCCAGGGCCAGTGCTCTATATGCCATATGACCTAGCTGCCCCCATAAGCATATTTTTAATGTCAGGTAATCCTGTTCTCCATGACATAGATAAATTCCTTGATGAGTCAAATGGTATGGGCCTGTAATGGCAAGTAAAGGGGGACTTTTTGCTGCCTTTTGTTTTGGAGTGCTTCTCAGCACTAAGGCAATCAAGTGCCTTTGAGTCTTGCCTTTGTTTCAATCAAGATTCTTTGATTGAATTGGGAGTCTTTGATGACCTGCTTAAGTCACAGGAAGGCCTAGGTCACATGGGTTTGAGTCTCATGGTTGTGACACCTTCTGACCCTGAAGAAGCATGTGTGTATGTGTGTGTGTATGTGTGTTTGTGTTTGTGTATACGTATACTCAGAGGTTAACACTTTGCTTTGGGGCTCTGTACTGGAAGAGTATTGTGTGATTTGATCAGACAAGACTCAGGGTAGCTGTTAAGGAGCCCCTTGGCTTTGAAAACTCAGATGTTGGTGCTTCTCTCTCTGGTAAGTGTGTATGTATTGCTATGGTCAGACAGATAGAAGCCTGTCTCCTGATTTGTGCTTTTTGCTCTGTTCATAACTTCTGTTTATATAATTTGTTTGTATTTGCTCTGAAGTTCAAGATGTTGACTCTTTCCCCTGAACTAAATGAATGATATATGTACATTTGATTACAGTAAGATCGTAAACCCCTTAAAGTTGCTTTCCTTAGAAAAGCAGATCAAAGAACCTGTGCTAGTAGCCCTCCCGTGTGCTGGTGTTATTGACCTTACATAGCCACAGTAGAGACAAGTAGCATTGTTGTTACAGGGCTGCAGTGATAGCATAAAGCTTATAGTAGATGTTAGCAAATTGGATCAAAATTTTCAAACCTTTCCTTGAATGCATGGATGACTTGTCCCAATTCAACCCTCCCAAAGGGAGTGTTTGGAGGAAGAAACTACAGACTATTCCTTCTCACTATTCCCCATCCCCATCCAAGATGCCCTAAAAGACTAAATCAGGTTTACCTTGAATGGATGAATGAATGAATGAATGAATGAATGAATGAATGAATGAATGAATGATAAAAGGATTTACTAAGTGCTAGGCGATGTGTTAAACACTAGGAATACAAATACAAAAAAGTGAGACAGTTGTCCTCATTATAATAAGGAAAAATAACAAATATAGGGGAGCAATGGTCAAGAAAAGGAATTTTGGCCTGGACACTCACGGGGATGATGAGTTGATCCATAAAGCAGTCAACTGACATGTTCTTTTCAGAAGCAATGGTACCATCCATTTGATTACTAGGCCCAGAATAATTAGTGAAATGAAGGAAGGGATGAGAGAAAGCATACTCACTTGACCACAGGCAGATAGCAAGGTACTCTGGGTGAATGACTGGGTGAAATGTGAAGTAATAAGGTTGGTCACATATCCAGGAGCCAGATAGGTCCCACAAGGGAAGTTTGCACTCAGTAACAAATAAAGGTTACAATAAGATTATAGTAAGAGTTCCAAAGATGATGATTGGATTAACTTCCCCAGGGATTAAGATATGAATTCTAAAGGTCCAGTGTGAGGGTCCTATACAGAGGATGCTGGCCCAAGTGGAGAAAATCACAGTGCTTTTCCAAAGTTCAAATGCCATTTTCTCTTCTCTAGTCCCATAATTCCTCCATCCTTCCAAAAGAAAAAAATCTGTTAAGGAAGGCTAGATGATTCCAGAAATTCATTTTATAAAGTCTATGACTGGTTAAGAGGCAGCGTAAAAAGCTTACAAGGAAAAGTCCTAGTTGAAGGAATGCATGGAACAAAACTCTTACATATTAAATTGTGAACAGTCAGCAATCAAGTTACTTGCTTGAATAATGGATAACAGATCATTCTCTATTTTGATGGAGAAATCCAGAAAGCAAAAGGTTATTGGATGCCTGAAATGAAGAGGAGAAGGGTTTTGATTAGAGAGAAGCGTGGAAAAAAGAGACAGGAAAGGTTGGGAACGAAGAACACAAATCTAGAAGATGTTATGATTTTACCTAGGTGTCGTCCCTATCCTAAAAGAGTCCAAAATCTAGTTGGTGAAATGGCATATTTTTTAAAAAAAATCAAAGTAGCATTGCTAACTTTCAAATTGGAATCATATATAATTTTTGTCACAAGAATTTGGAGGAGAGTGCCAATCACCAAGGGTCAGGATACCTGGTCCATAAAAGTCTTGCAGAGGAGGTAGGACTTTAAAAAATAAAATTTGGACTAAAGGCGGCACAGAATTACATTTTCACCAATACATCAGTAAACTCTTTTCTTACCCATATTGAATCTCAACTACTTTATTTCCAACCAAGGCTGAGAAGGAGGTCAAATAAGTGGCAGAAGAGCACGTGAACAGATGACGAGGAAATTCGTCGATTTTTAAGTGGGTAAAAGGAACCTCCCTCAGAGATCATCCTTACTCTTTTGTTAGGGCAACAGAAACAATTTCTTTGGGTATATTTCTTCTAGTAAATAGAAATGAACTATCCCAGGAGGACAGGGACCCCATAGAGAACCTGTCACCTACACTTTATAGCTTATACAGCTGGCAATTGGTTATTAATGTGATTCTGCTCCCATGTGTCTCATATTACTGTAGTTTAACATGTATCCTTGCTCTTCACGTCACATAGCAAAATGTCAAGTGATTCACCTCTCAGCATGAATATACTTAGAAGCCCCAAAAAAGAGGTACTTGGAATCTTCCCTAAAAATCGTCACCTCACCAAGAAGCAAGATAAGAAATATACTCCATTAACCACTTTGAAAGCAATATTTCATTTCCTTCCATATTCTACTGCATATGATGGGTGAACTACTGAATTCTCTCATAAATTATATATCAAGTGACCAATGAATAAAGCCAAAGTTTCTGTGTCTGCCGCTGCTATAGCATGCCATGTTTGATATATAGTGGTGCTTGCCTAACCTTCCAAAAATGTCTTCTAGCTACATTCCAATAATAATGACTAGCATTTATGCTTAACTCAAATACTCAAAGGGATCCATGATTACATCAATGTGGATGTTCTTTCCAATAATACAGATTGTAGCCCCTCTATCCCTTCAAATCCTGGCCAGCCCTAGTCCTTGTTCTTCCAGGCAATCCATGAAACTGACATTTATGATGAGATTGTGTCCACATTAAAAGAAATTTTGCTCTTTCATCTATTGGATATGATGAAAGCAGTGTCCCAAAAGTCTTAGTGCAATTTTAAGCTCTTAAAGTTTAAGTCCCTGAATAAGAAAATAAAAGCTACTCAGATAATCCAACACTTCGAAATTTATGAAGTGCCTCTCATACACAACCTCATTGGAAATAGCTAATCAGTAAACATTTATTAAACATTTACTATGTGCTAGGCACTGTACTAAGTGCCGAGGGTACAAAGAAAGGAAAAAAGATAGTCCTAGCTCTGAAGGAGCTCACTGTCTAATGGGGAAGACAACATACAAACAACTATGTACAATTTATATACAGGATACATTGGAAATAATGAACACAGGGAAGTCATTAGAATGAAGGGAGATCAGGAAAGGTTTCCCCTAGAATGTGGGATTTTAGCTGAGGTTGAAAGTGCCCAGAGTAGTAAGACTGTCTTATTTGAGGAACAGCTAGAAGGCTAATGTCATTGAATCAGAGTCTTACACCAGCCTTGAAAGGCGTGTTTTCCAAGTATATCTATCTTCATTTTGGCCAATGAAAAAACTGAGACTCAGTGATTTGCCCATGGTCATAGCTCATAACAACTATTAGGTGTCAGTTCTTCCTGAATCGAGGTTTGCCATTCCATCCTCTAGGGCACATTGCCTCTCAAACAGTCATTATTTTATTTTATTTTATTTTTTTGCTTTTTGGCAGGGCAATTGGGGTTAAGTGGCTTGCCCAAGGTCACACAGCTAGTACATGTGTCAAGTGTCTGAGGCCGGATTTGGACTCAGGTCCTCCTGACTCCAGGGCTGGTGCTCTACTGACTGTGCCACCTAGCTGCCCCCAAATAGTCATTATTTTTAAAAAAAAATAGACAAGGGCAACTTTAACTTTGGAAATTCATACTACCATAGTTGAAAAGGATGTGGACCAAATGTCATGGAAAAGGAATATACCATGGGGGAAATTAATAGTGATAATGTAATGTAAAATGATGACTGGCTTATCTCCAAGGACCCTTCTGGCTCTACAAGATGTATGTTCTTGGTATATTCTATGATCAATCTGGCCCTGATTACCAAGTTGGCATTTTGGTTTCTGCAGATTATATCTACTGTGGTGGATCTATGATAGTGTAGGCACTCTCTCAATTGATGAGGAGAACAAACTGTCCATCTTGTCTTCTTTTGTAATTCTCATCCATATATTGCCAAAAGTGCTCTATAGAGAATGTACTCATTGTTGTCCTGTAGGTAAGTCTTCCCCTGTTTTTGTTGTTTTTTTAAAGAATTTTGGGGGCTGCCATCTGTTTGTAACCCTAGAGGTTACTATATTTGGCTCATATCTAATGTGACATTTAGAGATGTACTATGTTCATAGTAATAAGTGGTTTGGGATTATGCCCCAGTAAAGAGAAAGTTTAGGGGATGGGGAGTTGGAATCCCAACTCAGCAAAGGTCCCTCTATCCTGCATGACTCCCAGAGAGGTCACCCACTGTCATGATGTCAACAATGGTAGATAAAGAAAGGTTCAACCACAGGTGCTTAGAAGAAATAATATTAGGTTAGTCAGGTGTAGTCTTTAGCAGATAAAAAAGTCATGATTAGGAATATGTGGAATTATAATAATACACGCTATATCTTCTCATCGTTATCCTTTCTTCTAATTTGTTGTTTCCATGGACTTTTTGCTCTAACCACTTTATCTCACTTAGTTTTAGTTTCCCTTTCTACAAAATGAGAATAGTAATAGCACCTATGGAGCAGCTAGTGAATAAAGCACATGGGTCTGGAGTCAGGAAAACTCATCTTTATGGGTTCAAATCTAGCCTCAAACATTTACTAGCTGTGTGACCTTGGGAAAGTCACTTAATCCTGTTTGCCTCAGTTTCCTCATCTGTAAAATGAGCTGGAGAAGGAAATGGCAAACCACTCCAGCATCTTTGCCAAGAAATGGGGTCATGAAGAGTCGAACATGACTAAAAAATGAAAAACAACAAAATAGCATGTACTTTGCAAGATTGTTGTGTGATCAAATGAGATAATATATGTAAAGTGTTTTGCAAACTTTAAAGCACTATATGAATTCCAGTTATTGATACAGCTAGGAGGTATAACCTTGATAGAGCACTTGGTGTAGAGTCAGAAAGACGTGAGCTCCAATCCAGCCTCAGACACTTACTAGCTGTGTGACCTTGGGCAAGTCATTTAACTTCTCTCTGTCTCAGTTATCTTGACTGTACAATGGGGATATTAATAGCACCTACTTCACAGGGTTGTTGTGAAGCTCAAATAAAATAATATTGTTAAGCATGTAGCACAGGGTCAGGCATATAGTAGTGGCTAAATAAATACCTGCTCCCTCCCAAATTTCCCTTCTATAACCAAGCACTCATCTGATTCTGAAATCATTGCTAATTCTATTACTTGTCACTTCCTCTTTCTTAAGATATAATCAGTTTTTTGTTATGTCATTGGGTGACAAATACGCCTAATATGTTGCCAAAGAGGCAATGGAAAGGGCTTCGGTTTCAGCGTGATTAAAGCTATAAACTTGGGAGACTTTGGTTGTTTGTTTTTTTTTTATTTTTATCCAATCTTTCTTTTTAAAAAATTTAATGAATTTAATAATCAATAAACATAAATATTTCAATATACAAAAAAGTTTATATATGAAACCACAAACATCTGTCGCATATGGTTGAGTTATTAAATTTAATGTAGTAATTTCAGTGCTCTATTTATCTCTTTTTTGAATTTTCTTCCCTCACATACTTTTAAATGTTTTATTGATGTTCCCTTCGTGGGGGTCATCTTTAACACTACCTACAAACTCTCACATAATAAGTAAGTGTGCAGAGATGGGATTGTGACCATCTCACTCCATTTTAGACCTAATACATTAGCTGGATGGAAATATGTCTCAATCTTTCAATTATCAATGTAAGATTAAATATGAAAAGTCTTTGGAACATATTGGATGAAGTAAAATAACGACATAGAGGAAGTCTGTTCCAAGTGGCTGGAGGATTTCCTTGCACCTGCTGGGAGAAGGAGAGGTCTCAGGTTCAACTTTGGCTCTCCTTTCTACCACCGCCACCCTCCCCCTCTTCAACCAGAGGAGAACCTGGAGAGCTTCAGAATTCAGAGGATTTGGGATTTCCCATCAGCACCTTAGGATCATCCCCCCAGGACAGTAGTGGCTTTCAGCAATGTCTGCATCTGGCTCCAAGGACAAACTGGACAAGTTTACCCCAATTAAGTTGAACTCCTTGACCATAAATGGAAGAAAAGGATTTCTAGCAATCAGGAGCCATGTGTTATGCCTTTGCCACTGGTACTCTCTAAGCCTGAGCCCACTTTCCTCTGAACTCTGTATATACTTGTGGGAGAGTGTGTCACAGACATTTGGAGGAATGTTTTATACCAATTGTTTTTATCATACTACCTTATTAGTCCTTGTTAGCAAATACTCTTTTCTAAAAATTGCCCAAGACTAACTAATTAATTCTGAACTCATAATCTTAATGTGAAGCATACCTGACAGCATTAGAGAATCACCCCCCAACTGTTCAGGATTACCCCTACAATTCTTCATTTCTCACTAGGCTGCAATCCAGCCTCCTACCTCATATCCAAGAAAACTCTTGGAACATCATTTCAGTTCTGGAATTCATCACTTGGATGTACCCTTAGCTTCCTGTACCCCCTTCTAATTGGATTGTGTCTCCCTGAACTTCCATTTAAGGAGGACACACAGCCATCTCTTTAATTCTTACCAGGCAGTAATGTGGATTCCTCCATCATCCCCCTCTTCCCTTGTGCCTGACTGGGCTGGGATACCTTTCCTTCCCTTTCACCCCATCCTTTTTAGCTTCCTTTTCTGTGTGACCTTTCCCCATTAGAGTGAAAGTTCCCTGAAGGGAGGGACCAGCTTCCTTTTGTCTGTATTTGTACTCTTGGTGATTAGTGCTTCCAACATAGAATGATGATGTTTCCTACACAGAAAACCCTTAATAAATGCTTGTTGTTGAGCATTGATTCCAGAGGAGACATAGTATTGCTCCAGAATGTGAGACTCATCTGTGATAGTGGCTGCTAAAATAAGAATCCTCAGAGCTTCAAAGGTAGCCAGGCAAAATTGATTCAACACATTGGCCATTTTTGAAAGAGACCTAAGTTTGAATCCACAATCCATGGGACCATGGACAAATCATTAAACTTCTCTTGGCTTTAGTTCTCTCATCCATAAAATAGGGATAGTGACATGATCTTGTTAACCTTGTTCACAGGATTGCTGCAGACAGGGCATGTTATGAACCTTAAATTAGAATATAAATGCAAGCTATTGATGATAAATAGTAGCAATATTAGTATTGGATAAAGCATTCATGAAGAATAGGCACAAGACTTCTGACTGTCTACAGACTTTTGGTCTTTTTTGTTCTTGATCCCCAACCCTATTTTCCAATTTAATTTTCACCATCCTCTTCTTTGTCATTTTCACATTGAAGCCTCTGAGTATTGAAACAGGCTCCACTTGGCAGATAATGAGTGAAGACAGATGAACTGCCTTAGGAAGCTCTGTAAGGAGGCAAAGATAAGCAGCCTGAAGAGGATGTGTAAAAAAAATATATGTCAAGGACAAGCAGTCAAGGGGTTTCCAAGAATTGGAAATAGGTGGCTTGGGGATGAAGGAAGGACAAAAATGTTAATGAGAATCAGAAAACCCACATGACTCTTGCTAGACAGGGCAGATGCTTTGGGTTTATTTTTAAAATATGAATTTGCCCTTTGATATCTGGGTTGTCTGTCATGGATTGTCACCCCAAGCATCACATGAGGATATGTATTCACTAAATGCCCCTGTTAATGGTGTTGATGTTAGCAGATGGTCCAGTAGAAACAGGATTGGATTGGTAGTTAGAAGGTCACTTCTCCCATGAAATGCATGACCTTGGGCAATTCACTTCTCTAGGACCCAGTTTCTTCATTTATAAAATAAAGGGCTTAAGGAGGTGATTTTTGAGGTTCCATTCAGCTTTGACCGTCTTTGATTCAATGACATCTGAACCTAGAAAAAGTGTGCTGAGGGCCCCCATGCCATCCAACGAGCTATTTCTGATTCACATAGGATCATAACATCATAGAATATAAGTCTCAGAAGAAGTATGGAGGGATGTTTATTGGGTTTTCCAATAGACTGGTTTATAAGGTTTCGTTGTTTTCTTTTTTTATTATTTTCCTAATAAAGAAACCCGCTCAGTTGACATAAACCATACTGAGCTGTTGTCAAGCTCCTCCCAAGTCTGATGATTAAAAAAGAGCTGAAGGGCTCTGAGGCAGGTGATAATAGACAATTCTACCTCAGAATACAGAAAGCTTACACATTCCCTAGGGACAAATAGAGGCAGTAACCAGGGAACTACTGCCAACTACTCTTGTCATTTAATATTAAGTTTTCCCATTTGGGCACCCAATGTGGTCCGCATATTAGACTGATACAGACAAGCAATGAAACACCCGTACTTGGGCTCTTATTACTGTGCTCTGGAGAGAAGGGAAAAAAATCTCTTTTAGGCCTCTTCCCATCCTTCAGTTTTATTAGTTACACGCACTAAGTGTATAACATTATTAATCCCTAGCCCCTTTTAGGGGATTATTGGAACCACACAAACAAAAAATAAACAGTGCTAAGGATTTGGATTCTGAGTTACTTATTATCTTTGGAGAACTCTATGGGAGTAAAAAATTAATTTCATTGCTAATAATCATGACTACCAAGTTCCCTTCTTGGTTGCTCATTTTAAATTGCTTTGCAAAGTTTCTTTTTTAAATCTCCCTTTGGTAAGGAAAATTAAATTCTTGTTTCCATATGGTAAAGTCAATTAGGAGGCACTAATGAATCTTATTTCAGCTCCCCTAGAATCCCCTGAGCCATGCACATACAGAAGTGATTTTGATTTTTACTTATAAGCAAAAGTATAACTACTTAGAAACTCCCATTCTCTTACAACCCTTCTGCCCACGCCAAAAAAGAGAAATATGGTATGAATTTTAACCTTGAAGGCCCGTGCTGCAAGAATTTTTTGTTTTATTTTGGTTAACGGATTTTCTTTCCATGGCATATTATTATTCTGTTGCTTTGATTTATTAAATTTTGTTAAGTACCCAGGGAAATGAAAAGTCTGTAAAAAATTTTTAATGCATATTGTTATATCTATTCGACAACTAATTAATTTCCTCCCATAGTCAATATGGGCCTTCAGGATCACTTCAGCTTACTGACATGCAACACATCTTTCTAATTTTCTAAGACAGGATCATAGAATCTTAGTGTTGAAAAGGACCTTACTTGAATTCTCAAATGCATCTGTGACCTCGGTGATAAAGATATTCCCTCTAAGGATGAGTCGACCCATCCGTGCCTTCCCACCTTTCATGGCTATCATCTATGTCCTTCCACACATTCACCACAATGAGTTCACTCATGGACTAGGTGACTTATTTTCCCTACATGAGAGACATTACAAGGGTATCACTGAAATACACAGGCTCTTCCCTTTGTTACTCTTTAGTTTTACCATACAACCAGCCCGTTTTCTTTCAACTCTATGTATTTCCCCTAAAGATACCTTTTACTACAGGTCTTCCTTGAAGGTTCTTTTGTGATATATATTACAGCCTGCTCACACCCACCACAGGCCATAGCAACCCATGAAAGGGACCTTAAAGGTGTCAATTTTGTTAACCCTGTCTTCTAAGCGGGAATCTCTTTTACAGGTAGCCATCCAGCCTTGGCTTGAACACTGTCAGAGATGGAGAGCTGATTTCATGAAACCCTTCTATTGTTGCACAGTCAGTCGACTAGCCCTTATTAACCAACCACCTATATGTCCCATATGCTAGGCTAAGTGCTAGAGATACAAAGAAAGGCAAAAAATAATCATTGCTTTCAAGGAGCTCACAGTGTAATGGTAATTTGGCTAATTATTAGAGTGTTGATTGTTAGAAATTTATTCCTTATGTTATACTAGAATATCCCTATAATTTCCACCCATTAGTCTAGGTTCTGCCCTCTGGAATTCCTCTTCTACAGCATAGCATTCAGATATTTGAAGATAGCTTCTATATCCCTTTTAAGTCTTCTCTTCTCTGGAATATCTACAGTTCTCTCAACAGTTTATATGACCTGGTTCCCAAACCATTTGTTATCCTGGTTGCCTTCCTATGTTTCAAAGGTTGTTAATCTGAAGCCCATGGGCTTCAATTTTTAACCTATATTTTGATAACTACATTTCAATAGAATTGCTTTCCTTTGTAATCTTAAGTATTTTATTTTATGCATTTAAAAAAGATAAATTCCGTGGGCTGCAAAAGTGATTCCATGTGATACACAAAAAAGGTTAAGAATCCCTGTGCTTAATGTACTTGGAATCCCAGAATTTAAAAAATAAAATCAAAATGAAATCTATTTCATTGAGAAGATGGGGAAGGCAATGGAATTGTATTCAAAATAATATGCTGGATTTTTCTTTCAGCTTTGAAAATACATGTGGTAATCAAAGATTTTGGTTTCCCAATATGTACGCATTTAGCAAAACACTATCCCTCACCTTAGGAGTTGCTCAGTCAGTACTGTGAGTTTAAATTCCAGACCCTGGAGTCAGTTAGAGAGAGAAGCCCTCACCTTGATTGATTAAAAAAGAAATAGATTTCTAGTTGAGATAATCACTTAAATATTTTAAAAGTAGGAACCTAAAAGCTACAAATGTTTAATAGAGTAAGGTAAACTCTGGCATCTCCAAGAGATGAAAATGTAAGAGTTTTGTGCTTGAGTTATTTGTTCAGTGTTTATAAAGTTTGAGTTTCAATGTTTTTTATTTTTCTTTAGTTTGTA
The DNA here is from genome assembly GCA_028646595.1 of Phalanger gymnotis. Classification (NCBI taxonomy): domain Eukaryota; kingdom Metazoa; phylum Chordata; class Mammalia; order Diprotodontia; family Phalangeridae; genus Phalanger; species Phalanger gymnotis. The sequence goes on from CM053627.1 coordinate 171,063,052, forward strand.
TTCCTATGGAAAAGAACATAAGGAAAAAAATAGATGGAATAAAATAAAAAATTCTTTAACCAGTTCAGATGAGAGCAAGGTTCAAGTATTAGCCTCTCTTCCCACCTTTTTTCTCCTCATTTATATAGACTTATACTTGTAAACTCTGATTATGTATGATAATTCCCTGAACCTTCCTCTGCTTCAGTATATTTTCTTCCCTTCCCTTCCCATTAAGCTAAGACCATCAAGAAATAACAGAACGGCTCTAAGGCTTTCTATCTAATTAGATTCCTTTTATGACCAATGATGATGATGATGATGATGATGATGATGATGATGATGATGATGATAGAGTTCAGATAGGACACATTCATCATCTCCCAATATTAAAATGTAAGCAATTTATCCTTGTTTAGTCCTTTATGACTGTCCTCTCATGTTAACCTTTTTTGGGTTTCTCTTGACTCACATTTGCCCTTCGGAGTTCCTATACAGCTCTTATTTTTTCATCAGGAATGCCTGGAAGTCCTCTATTTCATTTCAAGATCCATTTTTACCTCTGTACAATTATACTTAGTTTTGCTGGGTAAATTATTCTTGGTTGTAAGCCTATGTCCTTTGCCTCCTGAAATATCATATTCCAAGCTCTCTATTCCTTTATAATAGTAACTGCTAAATTGTGTGTGATTCTATTCAACTATGCTCCAGGGCTAAGCATTGCTAATATAATTCACAGCAATCAATTTTATTTTAGTTTTGTTTCTTCACATTTACATTGTTGTAATCATCTATATTGTTTTCCTGGCTCCACTTACTTCACCCTGCATCAGTTCACATAAGTTCTTCTCACACTTCTTTGAATACTCAAGACTCAATCTTTTATGTTGCAGTAATATTCCATTATGTCCATGTACCACAATTTGCTTAGCCATGCCTTGATGAGTAAGTATATACTTTGTTTTTTATTCTGTGCTACCACAAAAAAAAAATTGAAAAATGCTGCTATGGATATTTTGGCATATGTAAGTCCTTTCTTCCCATATTTGGCCTCCTTTTGGTATATACCTAACTATGATTTTTGAATCAAAGAGTATGAACATTTTGGTTATTTTTTAGCATAATTCCAATTTGCTGTCCAAAATGACTTAGTCTTGTTGAAACATCTCCAAACTGGCCACCATTAGCTCCATCTATTTATAATTCAAAAATTAGTCCCTGAAACTGAAACCTCATTTTAAAAATGAAATTCAGGAGGATTAAATCTTTATCTCTGAATACAAAGATGTGGTTGCTTTGTGAGACACAAGGAAGAGGTGGTGATAGCTGCTCTAAACCCAAAACTCAATTTTAAACAGTGACAGCAATTTTCTCAGGGGTGTTTATTCAATTAACAAGACTATCATTCATCAAGAAAACTTCTGTTTGCCTAATTATGTGTGATGGTATTGCTGCTAAGAAGAAATTTTAGACATCTTTGGAAGAAGAATTTCTTTTAAAGTGGTAGAATACCTTTTGATTTAATGAAAAACTGAAAAGAACACCTGTAATATTGCTGGTTTTAAAATATACATTGGCCAAATGGAAATACAGCAGATCTCATCTATTTCTTCCTTATCTCTTCTATTGGTACTCTATAGAAAGTTTAGTAATAAAACAGCTATTGCTATTCCCATGAACTCAGTACATTGATACCTTTATATGCATTTTGTAAAGCAAAATAATATTTGAGAAGAGATGATTAAGGCAGTTATGAGAAATGATGATGAAATATTGACATAATGAAGAGAATGAAAAGTGTAACTCTTGGGGTCCTCACTAAATTGCTTCTTTAAAGGGATCTGAAATCAACTCAGCAACTTGCAGGAGAACTAGATGGTGCACATTCAAAAATTAGCTGTGTTTCTCCTACTTTATATTGCCAATTTAAAGGTCATCCAGGGGGGTGTTTTCTTCCATAATAAAAACTATTCAATCATAACTTACTCACTTAGGATAGCTGGAATCAGCCAATCAATAACATTTATTGAGTGCTTACTGCGTGCTAGGCATTGCAGTAAGCACAGAGAACCCAAAGAAATGCAAAAGACAGTCCATATCTTCAAGGAGTTCACAATGTAATGGAGGAGTCATGTAAACAGCTATATAAACAAAGAAGCTACATACAAGATAGATAGGAAATTATCAACAGAGAGAAGAAGCTAGAATTAAGAGTGGTTGGTAAAGACTTCCGGTAGAAGATGAGATTTTATTTGGGACTTGAAGGAAGAGGGAAGTGAGGACACTGAGACAAGGAGAGAGATCACTCTATGCATGGGAGATAGCCAGTGAAAATGCCTGAAGTAGGGGAATGAATTACCTTTATAAGGAACAACAAGGAGGCCAATGTCACTGGATTGATGAGTATTTGGTAAGGCAGGGGATAAGATCTAAGGATACTAGAAAAGTAGGGCAGGTTATGAAGAGCTTTGAATGTCAAAGAGAGGATTATATATCTGATCCTGGAGCTGATGGGGAGTCACTGAATTTTTTTGAGTAGGAGGGTGGCATGGTTAGACAAGCATATTAGGACAATCACTGTGATAGCTAAAGGATGGACTAGAACAGGGAGAGATTTGTGGCAAGCAGACCAATGGGCAGGCTATCACAGCAGTAGAGGCATTAGGTGAAGAGTATGAGTGCAGGAATTGTAGAGGAAAGAAGATTGTTAGCCAAGAACTGAACTCATCGGAAATGTCTTGGAGGTCTGTAGACAGTAGCTACCAGAATTTTATTAGGTAGTAGATATGTATTGAGTGAACCACAAAAGGAAAAGGTGGCTGAATGATGGTGGCTAGAGAATGGCTGTGGGGATTATGGAATATTCCAACTCTCCTGCCTAGATCAGTGAAAGAGAAGGAGAGGATGTGAGTGAAATTTTATACATTACATATAGGCAGGGAGTTTATGTTATTTAATAGCAAAATCAACAACAATAATAATATAGCAAGTACTAAGTGCCAGGCGCTGTGCTAAGCACTTTTAAAATATTATATCATTTGACCCTCACAACAACCTTAGGAGGAAGGTGCTTTTATTATCCCCATTTTCCGATTGATGAAACTGAGGCAGAGAGAGGTTAACTGACTTGCCCAATGTCACACAGTAAGTGTCTTAGTCTGGATTTGAACTCCGGTTTTCCTGACTCCAGGTCCAGTGTTCAGTCTCCTGCACCATCTAGCTGCCATCTGGAAGGAGCTAAGTCTCAGTGAGAGCCAGAAAATGGAGAAAGTGAGGAAGGAAAAAAAAATATGATGAAAGTAAGTTTGTTCACTTGGGAGTGCGCATTCTAGATGGCAGAGTGGAAGGGGTGGGTAGCTCTGGGATGGGACATAGTTAAGAGTCTTTTGGGGAATGGGAATAGAAAATTGAGCAATGAAAGGTGAAGAATGGGATGTATTTGATGACTTACTGGGTTCAGAATCACTATGATGAAGAGAGTATAATCAGAAGAGAGAAAATTTTAGATAGATTTTCAGTATCATTGGAGTTTTGACCTCAGAGTAGAGTCCTTTCAGAGCCTTGGGCAATTCAAGTGAGGAAACAAGAACTTGGAGCAGAAGGAACATTATTACCCTCCTTCATCCCAAGGCATCCCAGACTGGAAACTTCTTCCTTCACCTCAGAGGCAGGAGACTGGTGTGGTAGAATAGTGCTTATCCTCTTCCCATGGGAAGTTGGAGACCTGAGTTAGTATGGTGCCCTTCTCTCTTCTTTGAAAGAGAGATTTAATAATTCCAAAGTAGGATAAGCACTTGGGTCTTTTTACTTTCCAGGAAGAGGTTGTTGAGTCATAGGCTCATGGATTTAGAGTTCTTTGAAAGAGGGGCTCAACAATTCCAAAGTAGGATAAGCACTTGGGTCTTTATACTTTCCAGGAAGAGGTTGTTGAGTCATAGGCTCATGGATTTAGCATTGGAAGGAACTCTACAGGTGATTTAGCCCAATCTGTACATTTTGCAGATAAGAAATCTAAGTCATGCACATAAAATGCTCGGTCCTTGTTCCAGGGTAACCTTGATCTCTAACCTGAAACATTCGCATAAGACTCTTCGAATCGGTAAAGAGAATAATGTCTCCATGTGAGGGGCTGAATTGGCCCGAGAGCTTGGAAGAAGAGAGACTTTCTTCTTACTTTCCTGCTTTGAAAGAGGACATATATGGGTCTCATACTCTCTTTTGGACTGACTTCAGATCCAGGAATAGAGAGAAAAGACTTTGGAAATTAGAAACATATTGAAAAGCCTTCTGCCTTCCAAAGTCTTTTCTCTCCCTCCCCGGAGTCAGCCCCAAAGAGATTCTAGGACTATGCATGTGCTCTGGAAGGAGGAAGGAAGACAATCTCTCCTTTGCAAAGCTTTCAGGGCAACACTTTGCCTCCTGTAAGCACAAAGCATGTAGACATCATTCTCCCCACTAACGAGGACCATCTTGTGAAAATTCTGCAGGCTTGAGACCCGGATTACAATTGTTTTGTTAAAGGCCTAAAACCTCTGTCAAGTGAAATTAGCTCCATTTAACTATAATATTGTACCACCTATCACTCCCCTCCAGCCTCATCCCTCCTAACCATGAACAAAACACACAATGCTCCTCTGCAAATGACCAAGATCATGATAGAATTGAGATTAGCAGAAGAACCTATCGCAGACCTCTGTCCTTGAGCCTTCATGAGCAATGCCAAGTTCATGTTTTTGCAAACATTTCCCACTTAATAGACATGCTGGAGAGAATGTGAAGGAAAAACAGGGGCTATGAAATTGCCTTTTGTTTTATATAATGAAATATTTATCATGATAAACTATCTGGATGTTTTGACAAAGCACATCAAAGAAAACAGTGTATGTATAAGATCAATTTGCATATTTACAGAAACAGTGTTATCAATGTCAGCCCTCATATTTTTGTCCCAGATTACATATTTAATGTAGTTATAAATATGCCAAAATAAGAGCATGTGGATATTCTATGGTCTCGTTCAGTCTTTGCCAAACTAGCTACTGTTTTGCTTTGTTCTGGGCTGGGATGTTTGCTAGTTTCATAAAAATATATAAGGCTAATGTATATCTTCAAATTGTCTGTGTATTCAAAGTGAGAATATTTTTTCCTACCCAAATGTGAACTTTCACATTCTAGAAATAAAAGATAGAGAAGCCCCATAAACCTGCCTGCCTTTGTTACTGAGAATTTGTTCATTATTAAATGTCAGGGCACAGCAAGAGATCTATATAAGGAGCTAAAATCTTTGCCTGCATGTTCTGACCATGCTTTGTAGTCAGACAGATGCAAAGCTAATGATGGATCTGACAGCAGAACTAAGATGGACAGTAAGGCAGCTAGGTTGTGCAGTGAATAGAGCACTGGCCTGGAGTCAGGAAAACCTGGGTTCAAATCTAGACTAACCAACTGGTGGTATGACCCTGGGCACCTTAGCCTCTGTCTACCTTAGTAAAGTGCTTGGCACAATGCCGAACATATAATAGGTACTTAAATGCTTGTTTCCTTTCTTTATTCTCCCATATGTGCATCTGGTACCTAATCTAACACTGAGCCATGCTTGGCACCCTCCTAGTTTCATTCTACTTTCCCACCCTACCCTTACAGCCCCAGATTTCATTCCTTTATTATTTTAACATCTCTTTAATTCTTGCTTCATTACTTTTCTTTTTTCTAATTTGAACATTTTAAAATTTCATTTTTTTCTTTTTTGAGTTTTTAATGAACAAAAATCTACTTCTCTCTCATCCCCACTCTGAAATAAAGAGGAGAGAGAGAGAGAGAGAGAGAGAGAGAGAGAGAGAGAGAGAGAAAGAGAGAGAGAGAGATAAAGAGGGAAGGAGGGAAGAAGGAAGGGAGGAAGGAAGGAAAGAAGAAAGAAAAAAAGAAAGAAGTAAGGAAGGAACGAATGAAAGAAGGAAGGAAGGAAGGAAGGAAGGAAGGAAGGAAGGAAGGAAGGAAGGAAGGAAGGAAGGAAGGAAGGAAGGAAGAATATGCATATATGCATAGTCAAAGAAAACAAATTTCCTCATTGACTGTGTTCCAAAATTAAATGTCTCATTCTGTACCCTAAATGCATCACCTCTCTTTCAGGGCATGAATATCATGTTTCATCATTGGTCCTCTATAATCATGAATGGCCGTTGCATTGATCATAGTTTTGCTGTTTTCAAAGTTGTTTGTATTTACAGTGTTCCTATTGTACAAAATTATTCTTCACATTCAGTTCACTTCGCTCTGCATCAGTTTATACAAATCTTCTCAAGTTTTCTGAAACAACCTCTTTCATTTCTTTTCATTTCATTTCATTTCTTAGAGCACAATAGTATCCCATTACATTCAGTTTCATCTAGCCATTCCCACTTGGTGTATACCTCATTAGTTTCCAGTTCTTTGCTACCATAAAACGAGCTGCTATCAATATTTGTGTACCTATGGGTCCTTTTCTTCTTTCTTGGATCTCTTTGGAGTATTTTGTCTCATGATTCTTCAAGCATCTCTGTCCTCTAACCTCTATCCCCAACTTCTCCAACTTCTACACAACAGTAGCAGTGTGACTGTCACCACAATCTAGGTACACTTTGCTGGCCAAGGAAAGCATTAGTCCTTTTTTTTGAACAGCAAGGAAAGAGGTTCGTTGACTGTTTCCATGGCAGCCACTCTCCCTTCAGAAGTCACGAATAAAGTTCATTACAAAAAGGGTTAAATTGGAAGGTAGGGTAATTGGACAAGTGAAGCAAGTGGAAACTAACATCAGCTCAAACCACCTTCTCCATGAAGCCTTTCCTTATTACAGAATTATAAGATCAGAAAATTAGTTCTGGAAAAGGACCTTAGCCATCACCTAGTCTAATTACCTCATTTTAGAAATGAGGAAACTGACAACCAGGAAGGAAAAGTGACATAGAGTATAAATAACAGAACCATATTGCCAGGTATTCTGTTAAGGGATAGGGACACAAAGAAGGGCAAAAAAAAAATCCCTGCCTTCAAGGAGCTCACAGTCTATAGGAAGAAATGACATGTAAATAAATAGGTTCATGCAAGTTCAAGAGGAGTCGAGTGTGATAAAGCTACTGTAAAATCAAACAAAACTAATGTGATCTTAGGTCATATTATAGCATCGAGATCAGTAGAAATAATAATCTGACTTTATTCTGTCCTGGTCCAACTAACATCTAGAGAACTGCTGTTCTCTAGTTCAGTATCCAGTTCAGACAAGAAGCCCAATGTTAAGCAGGGCATTGACAAACTAGAGAAGGGCTTCAAGGATAATCGGGGATGGGAAACTATGTCATATGACAAAGGGTTGAAGGAATTGGGGTTATTCAGTCTGGATAAGAAAAGAATTAGGAGGAGAACATGATAGGTGCTTTCAAATACATGAGGATCTGTCATGAAGAAGAAAGACTGCATTGGCATTATGTAAATATGGTTCTGAAGATCACAACTAGAACCATTTGCTGAAAATTACAAAGAGGAAGATTTTAGCAGAACTTTCTAAGAATTAGAACTAACAATGGACTAGACTTACAAAGTAATGAATTTTCTATACTTATTAAGCAAAGACTAGATGATATCTACCAAAGATAGGAATAGAAGGAATTCCTACATTAAAAAAAATAGGATTTAGAACTGGCAAGAACTTTATAGAGACAATATGGCACAGTGGGAAGAATGCTGACCTTGGAGCCACACAACCTAAGTTCAAATATTAGTCCTGTCTCTTTTTCTACTTTTTAGCTATGTTTAACCTCTGTACCTCAGTTTCCTCATCTGTAAAATGAGGGGGTTGTATTAGTCAACTTCTAAAGTTCCTTCTAGCCTTGGACCTTTGATTATCTATGCCAACATAGAGTTGACTTCCCCATAGTGAAATAGCTATTCAGTGGCAGAAAGTTTAATTGAGATTGTTACCTGCCCAAGGTAACAGAAGTAAATAACAGCTGGGAAATGAACCCACATTCTCTGACTCAAAATTAATCACCCTTTCCACTATACCATGATGCCAACTCCACCCAATGAAGATCGATAAACTCCTTTGAATTAATCCCTAAGTTTCTAAATTCTCCTTAAGGACAAAGAAAGTCTCTCTTGATTTTATCTATTTTATTCTCCAACTCCTTCCTACAGGACAGCAGAAGAAATGTGAATGTTATTTTTCCCATATCCATCACATCTAGTAAGCTAAGTCGTCACATGTTAAAACTAGAAAAATTCACCCAAAGGCCAACAAATATTGTATCTGAGTAGTTTTCCCTAATAAGTGACCTGATATTTACTTTATCTTATTTAATTTGCTGTTGTTTTTTTTTCTTTCCCTCCAGTAGAATATAAGCTCTATAAGGCCAGGCATTATTTCATTTTTGTCTTTGTGTGTCCAGTTCCTAATTTAGTGCCTGGAAACATTGTAGGCATTTAATAATTTCTTGCTAAAGCAGAGGCTATGTAGTACAATGGAAATGGCCCTAAGCTTAAAGTCATAGAATCTAAGTTCAAATCCCAACTAAGCCACTTACTACCCATTTGACTTTGGGTAAGTTACTTAATATTTCTGGGCCTCAGTTTCATCATCTGTAAAATGTGGGAGGATTGTATGAGTTTATCACTAAGGTCTCTTTAAGTTCCAAATCTACAACTCTCTGAATTCCTGCATAAGAAATCCTTTTCTTTTTGTTTATGCCCTCAAAATATTTAGAAACACTATGTCTTCTCTACCTGAACAGACTCAGTATCAAAAATTTTATAATTTTTGTTTTTCTTGGAGTTTTATGACCAACGATCAGAGGAAGTCATGAGGATCAAAGGATTGATGCCTTTTTGTATATTTCAATCATTTTTGCATTGTTTAATGTTATTCACTGCCCACATAGGCTATGTAGGAGGGAGCGTTCTAATAAACATTAGAACGATGCAAGTGGAAGTTAAAACTTATGGATTCGATTTTCCACTGACTTCACTACAACCTTGGGAAATTCACTTAATATTTCTCTGTCTTGGTTCACCCATTTGCATAACCGATTTTATAATAATCTTAATTCACTTGTAATGGCACTGTGAGGCTTAATTAATGTTGGTAAACTTCCCTGAGATTTTGAGGAGAAGGAAACTTTAGAACTATGGTATTCTTAAAAACAGATAATATTTTTTAGATGTTTGGGTGATTCAGTCTTCAAACTTAAAAGAATCTTCTCCATTTTTAATCAGTCAGTTAAACCTTCAATTTTTCATTTTAAAGCAGAGATCTGGCCTTTCATGGAAATAAACTGAAATTACTTTCATTCAAGTGAAAAAGGAAAGGAATTCTTTCTGTGATTAAAACCCCTTGGCACCTTATTTCCTGGGTATGTTACTTTTGTCTTTTTTCCATTTTTCTCCTTTAATCGTCATTTTAAACCCACTGTGTTTAGAAAAGAAAAGGACCAGAGTGTAGCAGAAAGATGGGATACCCTTGGAGCAAAAAAATAAAAAGTGAGTCCAGGTTCTTCTCTGACACATGCTAATTGTGTGACCATAGGCAAGTCACTTAATCTTCTTAGTACCTAGCCAATTCTTTTTTAAACTTAGAAATTCTTTTCATTGAAGCTTTTGTAATAACATTTATTTACGATTGTATATAAATATGTATGGCGATTCTTTAATACTGTAAGCTACATTAAGGGGATGGTCTCAGAAAAACATAGAAGACTCACAGGAACTTATGTAGAGTAAAACGAGCATAACCAGGAAAACAATTTATACAACAACATTGTCAAATTAAATAATTTAGAAATATTTAAGAACTCTGACCAAGGTAATAATCAATCCCATTTCTAGAGGATTGGTGATGAATAATGCTACCCATCTCTTGCCAGAGAGGTGATGAACTAAATATTCAAAGTGAGATACACATTTAGAGGCAAAGGCAAGACGAAAATTTCTTTTGCTTGATGATGCATATTTGTTAACAAGGGTTTTGTTTTTCTTTTTTCCTGTGGGAAAAAAAATGAATTCTCATTCATTACAAAATAAAAATCAATTTTTTGAAGAGATTAGACTATTGATCTGTATCCATGGAAGAGAATTCCTCACCCAGAGTTCATGAAGTCACAAGTTTGAGGAAAGAAGAAAGGAAAGAAAGAAGGAAGGAAGGAAGGAAGGAAGGAAGGAAGGAAGGAAGGAAGGAAGGAAGGAAGGAAGGAAGGAAGGAAGGAAGGAAGGAAAAGGGAGGGAAGAAGGGATAGAAGGAAAGAAGAAAAACAGAAAAGCCTTCACTTTTCAGGTATAGTAATGCTTGATAAATTTCAAATGAGCTCATCTATTCTGAATCCATTCTACATAACAACATACCATAAAATATAGATGTATGTGTATATCTGGTAAGCTCAACACAGACAAGTTAGTTAGATGGAAACTTTATTTACATTGCAATTGTGTAATTTTTGCAAGTAGGATGAGATATACTTGAGGAGAATTTGTAATGTTCAGGAACATAAACTGCCTCACAGTACCCTATCCTCCCATAGGAAAATGTATTTCTTGAGTATATTCTACCATTTCTAACACTCTCTTAATGCCATATCCATCATTCAGTCTGATGCATTTCCCTCACTTCCTTTTTCAGGCCTCAAATGATCACATCTGATTCTAAGAAAAGGTAATGTGGGGGAAAACGGCCTTAAAATTAGCTTTCCACAAGAGATGACATAAAGTATCAGCACAAAAAAGAGATAACAAGAGGGCAAAGCAAAGCATGATAGCTTAGCTCTTTTGGCACAGTATCCTCACCCCACCACCCTTGCCAAGTTTCAATGTTCCCATAATGATGCTAAGGGACTCATATACAACCTTATTGCAAAATTTCTTCGAGAAAATTTTTCCCTCAACTACTTTCTCCTCTTTGAAATTAATTTGAGTTGACTCTTAATTAATCACGTGAATTATAGGATTGTAGATCAACAGCTCAAAGGGACCTTAAAGGTCATTTTGTCCAGTCTCCTCATCTTACAGTTGAGAAGACTGAGATTCAGGGATTGAATGACTTGCCTAAGATCATATAGAAGTTGGTGGCATAGCTAGGATTCAAACTTAGGCCCTGTGACTCTAAGTTCTGCATATTTTCCCTTGCACTGCAATTAACTCTTTCCCAATTATGTTTTAAATTTTTTTAACATTCTTTTTTTTATTTTGAGTTCCACATTCTCTCCATCCCTCCCACCTCTCCCTTACCCCCTTAAGAAGGCAAACAATATGATTTCAATTATACATGTGAAGCCATACAAAACAAATTTTCATATTAGCTATATTGCAAAAGAAAACACAGACAAAAAAAGAAAGTGGAAAAAGTATATTTCAATCTGCATGTGGAGTTTATCAGTTCTCTCTCTGGAGATGGATGACATTTTTCAACATGAGTGCTTTGGAATTGTGTTTTTTTAATATTGTTCCATACTTTATTATTTAATATTTTTTAGTTTTCAGAATTAATTTCCAAAAGATTTTGAGTTACAAATTTTCTCCCCATCTCTACCCTCCCCCCCACTCCAAGATGGCATATATTCTGATTGCCCTGTTTCCCAGTCAGACCTCCCTTCTGTCTCCCCACTCCCCTTCGTCTCCCACATCCTTGTTCCCCTTACTTCCTTATATGGCAAGATAAATTTCCATAGCCCATTGCCTGTATATATATTTCCCAGTTGCATGCAAAAAACAACTTTTTTTGATCATCTGCTTTTAAAACTTTGAGTTCCAAATTCTCTCTCATCTTCCCTCCCCACCCGCTCCCCCTAAGAAGGCAAGCAATTCAACATAAGCCACATATGTATCATTATGCAAAATACTCCCATAAATAGTCATGTTGTGAAAGACTAACTATATGTCCCTCCTATCCTGTCCCCCTTTATTCAATTTTCTCCCTCGACCCTGTCCCTTTTCAAAAGTGTTTGCTTCTGATTACTTCTTCCCCCTATCTGTTCTCCCTTCTATCATCCTTCCTTTTTTATCCCCTTCCCCCTACTTTCATGTGGGGTAAGATACCCAGTTGAGTGTGAATGTTATTCCCTCCTCAAGTCAAATCCAATGAGAACAAAATTCACTCATTCCCCCTCACCTGCCCCCTCTTCCTTTCCAATGAACTACTTTTTCTTGCCACTTTTATATGAGATGATTTACCCCATTCTATCTCTTCCTTTCTTCCTCTCAATATATTCCTCTCTCACTCCTTAATTTTATTTTTTTATTTTTTTTAGCTATCATCCCTTCATATTGAACTCACCCTGTGTCCTCTGTCTATATATGTGTGTGTGTGTGTGTGTGTGTGTGTGTGTGTGTGTGTGTGTGTGTTCCCTTCAACTACCCTAATACTAAGAAAGGTCTCATGAATTACACACATCATCTTTCCATGTGGAATGTAACCAAAACAGTTCCACTTTAGTAAGTCCCTTATGATTTCTCTTTCTTGTTTACCTTTTCATGCTTCTCTTGATTCTTGTGTTTGAAAGTCAAATTTTCTATTCAGCTCTGGTCTTTTCACTGAGAAACCTTGAAAGTCCTCTATTTGGTTGAAAATCCATTATTTTGCCTTGGAGCATTATACTCAGTTTTGCTGGGTAGGTGATTCTTGGTTTTAATCCTAACTCCATTGACCTCCAGAATATCATATTCCAAGCCCTTCAATCCCTTAATGTAGAAGCTGCTAGATCTTGTGTTATCCTGATTGTGTTTCCACAATACTCAAATAGTTTCTTTCTGGCTGTTTGCCATATTTTCCCCTTTACTTAGGAACTCTGGTATTTGGCAACAATATTCCTAGGAGTTTTCTTTTGGGGATCTTTGTGAGGAGGCAATCTGTGGATTCTTTCAATTTCTATTTTACCCTCTGACTTTAGAATATCAGGACAATTTTCCTTCATAATTTCTTTTTTTTCTTTTTTTTTTAAATTTATTTTTAATATGTTTAGTTTTCAGCATTGATTTTCACATGCATTTGAATTACAGGTTTTCTCCCCATTTCC
>CM053627.1:171076558-171096573 GCA_028646595.1 Phalanger gymnotis
AAAAAAAATTAAAAAGAAAAAAAGAAATTATGGGTGTAATGGACTCAGAGAAACATGAAAAGACTTAGATACTGATGGCAGAGTGGAATAAGAGGAAGCAGGAGCACCATTTATTTCCAATAACAGCAATAATGTAGAGGAAAACAACCTGGAAAGAATTCAGAAGTCAGATCAAAGGAACAAATTAATAGTGACTTCAAAAGTTTATCATTTTTACCAGTTTCTTGAATACTCTAATAATCCTAGGAAGACTTTATTCCTAGCTAGTGGACTGCTCTTCCCACAGTGAGGTGTCTTAGGTATTCCCTAGAAACATAAAATTGTTGACTCGAGACGGACCTTAAACACCATCGTCATCTACTTTCTACCTTAAAAATTAATCCCTTGTATAACATCCCCAACAACCAGTCATTCAGCCTCCATTTGAAAACTTCCAAGGATGGGGGAACTTGTTCTCTCCCAAAGCAGCTTATTCAATTTTTCGACAGTGACAATTCTTAGAATTTTCCTTTTTATGACATCAAGTTAATCTCCTTAGTAATTTCTACCCACTCTTCCTAATTTTGACTTCTGGGACCAAAACTATTAAGACTAATTGCTTCTCTACATTATAATCCATCAAATGCTTAAGGGCTGCAATTATGTCACACACCTAGACCCAAACCTTCTCCAGGCTAAACACCTCCAAGCCCTATAACATATCCCCATATGAACTTAAATTCAGTCCTCTCACCAAGCCGCTGATTGCTAGATGCACTCTAACTTGTCAGTGTCCTTCCTAAAATGTGGTGGCCAGAAATGAGTACAGTGTTCCAGGTGTAATCTGACCATAGCAGAGTACAATGGAGCTATTATGTCCCTTCCCCAATTCATGCAGCCCAAGATAGAATTTCTTTCATAGGCTGCCAAGTCCCTATTGGTTTACATTGCACTTGTGGTCCACTATAATACTCAGGCTTTTTTAGATGATTTCCTCTCTGTTGTTCATTTGTTCAGTTGTGTCTGACTCTTTGTGACCCCATAAATTCCTCTCTATATGTATGCAGTTGATTTTGTGACTACTAATAGTATACAGTACAGTGGAGGATAGAAGGTCAGAAAGACCTGGGTTCAAATCTCACATCTGACATTTCTTAGCTGTTTGATCATAGACAAGTTCAAACCCTACTTCTGACACTTCTTAGCTATGTGATCATAGGCAGTCACTGGATGCCTCTCAGTATTAGTTTTATCATCCATAAAATGGGAAAATTAATGCCTATAGAATCTCCCTCGCAGCATTCTTATGAGGCTCAAATTAGATAATATATGCAAATCTCTTTGTACATTTAGAGTGCTATGTAAATGTCAATTATTATTACATTTATTCCTATTAAATTTCATTCATTTAAATTCAACCCTTCATTCTACTCTGACAAGATCTTTTTGGAAGCTGATCGTACTATTCAACATATTAGCTATCTTATTCAGCTTCATATCATTTGAGAATTGAAGACACTGAAAATAACTGGGCCAAGGACAGAGCCCCGGGTCATTCTACTTAAATCATTCCAGGAAAACTTCCTTTCTTTTTCTCATACGGTTACTCTTCAACGGCCCCATACGAGGCAGCTAGGTGGTACAGTGGATAAAGCACTGGTTCCTGGAGTGAGGAAGACCTGAATTCAAATTTGATCTCAGATACTTACTATCTATGTCACCTTAGGCAAATCACTTAACCTCAGCTTGCCTCAGTTTCCTCAACTATAAAATGCAATAATAACAGTATGTACCCTCAAGTATAAAACAGTATCTACCCACTGGCAAAAGGAAAAGGGACCACAGAGGATGAGATGGATAAATAATGTCATAGAAAAAAATGACCGCCAACTTGGACAGACTCTGGGACACAGTGGAGGATAGAAGGGCATGGCCTGCTATGGTCCACAGGGTCACACAGAGTCAGACCCAACTGATTGACCACAAAACCTCACAAGGTTGTTGTGAAGATTAAATGAGATAATATTTGTAAAGTCCTAACACACCTGGCACGTAGTAGGTACTGTACAAAGGTATATTTCCTTCTCTTGCTGGGTTCAGTCATTCAACAAGTTATGAGTTCACCTAACAGTAACAGCAACTATCCCCATATGTATCCATGTTGTCCATGAGTATCTCAGGAAAGACTATAGCTTTCATTGTCAAAATTTGTCTCACCTTCACGCATGTATCTCTTATGTATGTCACCTCACCACTCATGGTTACCACCCTGGATCTGTCTCTCATCACCCCTTCTTACCATTCTAGGTTTCTTACAGTATGCACCTATCCAAAGATTCTACAAATCAATTACACTGAGCTCTTGCTGTTCCTCAGATAGAACGTTTCCTCACAATACTTTGGGCCATTGAACTGGCTCCTCCTCATGAGTAGAAGGCTCTCCCTTTTTACCTCCAACCATTCATTTTCCTGGCTTCCTCTAAGCCTGAGCTCAAATCTTACCTTCTGAAGGAGGGTGCCATACTACCTTCACCCTCATCCCCTATTTTCTCTCTGTGACATATTTCAACAACTCTTTATATATCTTGTATGTACCTATTAATTTGCATGTGATCTTCCCCCATTAGACTGCAAACTCCTTGTTCTTCTTCTTTCTATTCAGTCATTTTTCAGTCATGTCTGACTCTTCATGATCCCATTTAGGGTTTTCTTGGCAAAGATACCGGAATGATTTGCCATTTCCTTCTCCAGTTCATTTTACAGATGAGGAAACTGGGGCAAACAGGGTTAAGTGACTTGCCCAGGGTCACACAGCTAGTAAGTATCTGAGGCCAGCTTTGAGCTCAGGAAGATGAGACTTTCTAACTTCAGAGTCAGCACTCTATCCACTGCATCACCTTGCCACCCTAAGCTCCTTGAAGGCATGGCTGTTTTTGCCTTTTTCTGTATCCCCAGTGCTTAGGACAGTGCCTGGCTCCTAATAATTGCTTAATGAATGCTGGTTGACTGACTAACTATATCAAAGGCCCTTTTGAAATCCAGACATATAATGGCTACGGCATTCCCCTACCACGTCTAGTGGCCTTATTTTAAAAAAGAAAGGAAGCATTCCTAGAATGGCTTATTCATTACTGAACCCATATTTGTTCAAGTGATCAATATTTCCCTTATCATCACTCTGAACACATTGTATGCTCACAAATATGTACTTAATAAGCAATTCCAGATTTTTTTTCTAGGAGTACAAGTCCAGTTCATCGAGTCATTGGTTCATCAGCCAATAGTTAGTAGAATGCAGGTCCTTCCTTTCTGTAAAAAGATAGATGAAAGATAGATAAATGCAGAGAGAGGGGAGGGAAAGAAAGGGAGGGGGGAAGAGGAGATACTGTGTACGAGGTACTGTGCTAAACACCGGGAATACCAATTCAAATAAGAAAGGCAGTTCCTACCTTCAAGGAGCTTATATTCTAACAGGGGATGACAACATATAAAGGAGAGCGCAGAAGTGAGAGGGGGGAGGGTGCAGGTGGCAGCATGGTATGGAGATGGCCAGAAGTGCTGGACAACATGAATGCCTAGTGGCAAGATAAAATGAAAGTTCTCTTATTACAGCCTAGGGTCCCATGGGTGAAGTACAAGATTGGGGAGTAGAGAAGTAGGGGGATAAGGATGGTGGTCACAGTGAAACATTTACCCATCTGCAGCCTTGTGTCACCTGATAGACTCTCCAGAATCCTTCAAATATCATTAATGGGAGCTCAGCAATCATCTTTACAAGTTTTTTTTTCAGTACTCTAGGACAAACCTTATTTGGGCCAAATGCTTTGAATTCAGTTAGAGCATTTCGGTACTCCTTTACTAGTTCTTCATTTATCTTGAGTTTCCTCTTAACTTTTTCATTCTGTTTTCATTAACTGTTTCATTATGTTTCCCAGCCTGAAGATCATTCTCCTTGATAGAAAGGGAACAAGGGAAAATCATTTTTAAGCACCTACTATGTGCCAGACACTGTGCTAATCACATTACAAATACCTGATTCTATCTTCACAAATGGCCTGTAAGGCAGGAGATACTATGATCCCTATTTTGCATTTGCAAAAACTAAGGCAGCTAGACATTAAGTGACTTGCCCAGGGTCACACAGTCAGAAAGTGTCTGAGGCCAGATTTGAACTCATATCTTTCTGACTCTGGGACCAGTGTTCCATCCAATACAGTCCTAATAGACAAAAAAAAGAAATAAAATAGTAGTTAAATAGTTGGGTTTTCTTACTATAATCTGTATCATTATTCTGAGAAGCAGTTGACCCCCATCCTTAACCTCCTTCTTTACCCAATGTAACATTTAAAAAAGAACTCTCTTACCATCTTTGAAAGGCCCCGTTCTTACAAAATAATACTACTTTTTCATTCACACTGGGCCATATACTCATGTTTCTATTTTTTGTATATATCCTCCAAAATCTGAAGTTGAGAGCTCTCCATCCAGCCATATTGGCCTTTTTTAGCCAAAATCTCCTTTTTCCTCCTCATCAGAATCACAATTGCATCCTAAGAAATTCATTCTTGAGAACTACCCCTTCCTCTTGAGCTGACTTACTTTTTAGAGTCTCAGCCAATGGAATAATACCAATATTCTCACTAATTTTTTTTTGAAATCTCTTCTCTGAACATCTAGAATACCATATTAGACTGTGCTTAGCCTTTCCTCCTTTTCTATCACAAACTTTGACGTAATATTGTCAGCTTTCAGTAACAATTTTCAGAACAGCAGTTTTCCTTTTTGCTTACTTATCTTTTAAAAGACAAAGTTATAAGAAAGGTAAAGTAGAAAATATATTACATGCTGTGCTTTTGTCAGAGAGACACTCTGCAGATGTCCCCATCCTTGAACTATCGCATTTCATCTTTGTCCTTCAATGCCAGTTTTGTGATCTGAGCCAAAAACTCATCATCCATTTCATCTACCTGTCTAATCAGTCTCTGGCATACACCTACAATGTTATCCATTCTGATTTTCTGTCCTTTGATCTTTGTCCAGAAGCTGTCCACCATGATCAGGTAGATATGCCTTGATGCCTTGTCATACTATCTTGTCACCTCTTTTTATATAATCTGTCCTTTTAGACGAGAAACACTCTTTCAAGACATTATTCCAATCATGAGTCCTAGCCTACAAAGCTGAATTTACTTCTGATTCATATTTTGCCCATATTATGTTAAAACATATGAGGCCAAGAGTGTCATTTCTTCCCTGCTAGTTTTTTTCTGGGAATTACTACATACCATCTCCACTATTCTTTCACATCACACATATTGTTTAGTTTTCTATTCCAGTCTTATTCCAAAGCCCCTTCTATCATATCAGCAAAAGATCAGGAGGAAAAAGAATTTTTCTTCCCTCTCCTCATTAGATATAATCCATGCCTTGCAAAGAGCCCATCGTTACTGTAATTAAACTAGGATCCAGAAAGTCAGATCCCATTGTCTGACACCATCTTCTTAGTCCGTTATCTTCGACTGAATGTAATGATGGGGGCAACTAGTTGTTGCAGTGGATAAAGCACCAGCCCTGGAGTCAGGGGGACCTGAGTTCAAATCCAGCCTCAGACCCTTACTAACTTGTGACTCCAGTCAAGTCACTTAACCCAAATTGCCTTATTTGTCGACCTCTAGGCTTAAGCATTTTACAACAGTGGCATAAGTTGCTTTTGATGCCTCCTGTTTCTTAAGCTATTTTTAAATTATAATGTGAATAATAATAATAATAATTAACAACAACATAAACTAGTACTTATATAGTACTTTAAGGTTTCACAACACACTACAAATATTATTTCATTTTATCTTCACAATAACTCTGGAGGGTAGGTGCTCTTATCATCATCCCCATTTTACAGATCAGGAAACTGAGGCTGACTTGCCCATAATCACATAGTTACTAAGTATCTGAGGCAAATTTCGAATTCAGGAATTCCTGACTCCAAGTTTAATACTCTATCTGCTGTACCACCTAGCAGTCATTTCTCCCATCCCCTTCATTTAAAAATTTATTTAAAACTTAATGGAATTATATCTTACGCTGTAGTTTCCTCACAATGTGGTAAGTGCCAAGTAAGCAGTGAAAATCATAAGTACTCAGTTTGGAAGTTGGGTTTGGGAGAGGAAGAGAGAGTTTAAGAGTAAGGGAGATCTTCACGGAGAAAATGTGACTTGAGAATGGGCGTATACAGAGAGATAGAAAAGACCTCAGAGATAATCTAGTCTATTTTATGTACAAGAAAACTGAGACCAAAACAATTGAAATCATTTACCCATAGGTAGAAAGTGGCAGTCAGGTTTTGAACACAGGTCCTCTAATTCCATAACCAGTGTTCTTTCTATACTTTACTATATTTGATAAAATCACAGAATTCACAAAGGTGTTGAGGAGAGAACTGATTTTTTTAGTCACAGAGGTTGGAATGTGGATGCTACATGGAAAACAGTGAATTGGCAGGCCTGCCTGAAAGCAAAGCATTCCTTTGAGTATTACCTGGAAAGTGTAAGTCTGGAAAGGTCTCCTGAAACCAACAAATGAGAGACCCAACATACTCAGCCATGAAGTTTATATTGCATCCAGCAATTAATAGAGAACCACTAAATATTTGAGAGCAATATTTTAGGAAGATTAACTTCAATTTGCCAATGTTGTGAAACATGTCCTAGGTAGAATATGAACAAAATTAATTCCCTATTGATGACAAGTGCTACTACTTGCCGATGACTTTGTAATAATCGCTTCGAGTTCTAAAACTTCCTTGGCAAAAAAAATGCAAACAAACAACAAAAATCAGCAAACCGGAAAATAAAATGTACGTAAAACACATATTGTCCAGATACACTGGTCATTGAACAAGTCCATCCATATAAGTATAATGAACAGCAGGACAATAAATTGGGCTCAGAATTGAGTAGGAAGAGAAGGCCAAGCTGGGTCTCTCTTTGGAAGTGTCAAATGCTCTCAATGATTTCAATCCACAATAGCCTAGAAATTCCACACCCATGTTCTCCCAGTGGTACTATATGGCTGTGAATCTTAGAACTCCAACAATTTAAAAGATTTGAAATTACAGATAGCCTAAAGAGCTATCTGGTGGTGAACAGAAGCATACTGAAGCAGGAAGCCAACCATAATCTAATCATAAGAAACTGTATGTAACATATTGCCCAGTATATGTAGGACCTAAAAAGGAGGTGGACCGTGAGCAAGAATGAAAGAAGAAATAGATAGACCAGTTTGATACATCGGTCTTCTCCAGATACTAAAAGAACAAAAAAAATCCCTTGAGGCCCTTGGGTAACTCTTCTGTGGGAAATCTGCGGGAGAGTGAAGCAGAATTACACAGGATGAGAAGGTTTCGAGAGGTTACAATTTGTGTTGGTACCCACATAAATGAAATCATAGACCCACTAAAGTCAGAAAGAACTTAACTAATGATTTAAGCTGTCCAGAGGTGGAGTAGACTGCCTCAAGGGGAGATGGAGGGGATTCCCCTTTTTTAGAACCCTTCAGAACAATGCTGGACTACCACCTTGTAGGTATTTCATAATAAATATTCCTTTCATTTGTAGATTGGACTAAATGGTATCTGAAATGGCTTTTAAATCTGTCAAATTCAATGATTCAATTTGAACTTAGGTCCTCTTGATTATAAGTCCATCTCTCTAATCATTATACCATTTTTTGTTGTTGTTCAGCTGTTTTCCAGTTGTGTCCAACTCTTCACGACCCCAGTTTTGGTGTTTTCTTGGCAAAGATACTGGAGTGGTTTGTCATTTCCTTCTCCAGCTCATTTTACAGATGAGGAACTGAGGCAAACAGGGTTAAGTGACTTGCCCAGGGTCACACAGCTAGTGAGTGTCTGAAGCCAGATTTGAACTAGGGAACAGGAGTCTTCCTGGCTCCAGACCCAGCACTCCAACCGCAGCACCACCTACGTGCCCAGCCATTATACCATGCTGCTTCCTGAATAAGAGGCACAGGCTTAGATCCCTCGGTCTTACTTCTACAGGTGGACATTCATCTATAGATGAATCTTTAACTAGAAGATAACCAATGTTCTTTGCAGCTCTAGCATCCTGAGAACCCGTATCAATGTTAACGTTCCTCATATAATCATTGTGACTGATAATACAACAGGACTCACCTTCGTGCTCTCATAGAAATTTGCCCCATGAATTAGAATAACCATCATCACCTAATATAGAATAGTAAGAGTGCTCGCCGTACCAGTCAGAAGATATAGCTGTCACTATGAGTAGCAATTCCTTCCTCCTCAGTTTCTTCGCCTTTAAAATGAGATTTCCTTAGATGGTCTCTAAGATCCCTTTTAGCTTTAGTATTTCCTGGTCTCTGAAACAGTAAGAATTCTTGTCTTGAAAGGATGCCTGTAACTCGATTATGCGACTTAGCAACTGAGGGTCTCATCTTACTACTGCTACGCATTTGCTCCTTTATATCAAAGGTTCTAAACTTTTTTTGGATAATTGGCAGTCTGATGAAGCCTATGGACCTCTTCTAAGAATAATCGTTGTAAGTACACAAAATGAAATACATAGGATGACAAAAGAAACCAACTATATTGAAAAAATGGAAGTTTTTTTTCATGAAAGTTTATGGATCCCCTGAAATCTGACCCCCATTTAAGAACTTCTGCTTCAAACAGACAAGCTCTTCTTTGGTGGAAGTAGAATTTCCTAGTGTAGTTCATCCTTATGTAAAATTTCTTGTTTTGGTCTCTATTTGGAGTTGGTCCTATATGCCTATAGGACAGTTTGGTTTAAAGTAAATAGAGTGCCAGGTCAGCGCCAGTCAGAAAGATTCATCTTCCTGAATTCAAATCCAGCCTCAGACACTTACTAACTTAGTGTGACCCTGGGCAAGTCACTTAACCCTGTTTGCCTCAATTTCCTCATCTGTTAAATGAGCTGGAGAAGGAAATGGCAAACCACTCCAGCATGTTTGCCAAGAAAACGCCAAATGGGGTCACAAAGAATTGGACACAACTGGAAGGGCTGAACAAGAACAAGAACAACCTATATGCCATCTCTTCCAAGTGATGGAGCTCACTTCTACCAAAGTTACACATTGTATATACTGTGATGAAGATTTTCCTTTGCCTTCAGTTGCCTCCTACTAAAAGGAATACTTTTTTAAGTTAAAATGACAGATGAGTCTATTGACCCAAAACAAGCATTATTTGTCCTATATTTTAAAAAATAAAATATTACATATCTTTCTGGGTTTTTTTTTCCGAACTATGCATTTATTTACACATTCCTGTAAAATACAACTGGAGGCAAGAATAGACATGAAGGGAGATTTGAAGGCTGCTGTCAAAAGTTTCCATTTGATCTAGAAAGCAACATGGAGCCATCAGTGTTACTAGTAATGAAGTTACAAGTATAAAGGTGAAATAGAATGCTAAAGACAATGTCTTCTGGCAAAAAAAAAAAATCTCTCCATCACCCTGCTACTTAAACTCCCGGATAGCTCCGCAAATACTATGACAGCTTGGGACTCTGTGATAGATCTCCTCCTTGCTCTCTCCTTCCTTGTCTCTGTCTCTTTCTCTCTTCCCCACCCCATCTCTTTCTCTTTGTCTGTGTGTGTGTCTCTGTGTGTGTGTGTCTGTCTGTCTGTCTGTCTCTGTCTCTGTCTCTGTCTCTGTCTCTGTGGACACACTCCATTAGACTGTAAACTCCTTGAGGGCAGGGTCTGTCTGTTGTCTCTTTTAGTATTCCCAACACTTAACACCATGCTTGGTACATAGTAGGTACTTAATAAATGTTTATTGATTGATTGACCATACCAACTATACAAAATCCTGGTGGTGCAGACAGGGTTGGTAGAATCATCCAACATCACTGAAACCACAACTAATGAATATCTATTGGCCTTGGCCTTTGTCTCCTTAACAAAGTCTCTGGGGAGAAAGATTAAGCTCCTTTCCGATCTCTATTTCTTAAGAGTTTTGTGATTTCTGCTTCATTGTTGTTTCAAAGCTGGTTTCTCTAAGATAAAGTGGTTAACCATTGCATTACTGATTGATGTGTTTCATTACTTGAATGTAGCAGAGGAAAGGTAATAGGGATAAAAGATCAGGAGAGAGAGAGAGAGAAAGAGAAATATTTTATAATTATGGCAAAAGTTCACCAGGGGAATCCTGGCTTGGGGCTCAAGCTAAACAAAAAAAGAATTATTGATTCATATTTTATAACTTACCAGAGCAAGGAGAAAGCACAGATCTGAATCATCCTCAGCAAATGAATGAGCAGTTTTTGTGAAGGAGAGGATGTGAACAAGCTGGGCATTTCCTTTCCATTGTCTTCCTCAGTCATTCCCAAGCAGCTAAGATGAAAGAATGGCACTCACCCTACATGAAGAAGGAAGCAACTAGCTCTTTTTTCATCAGCCTAGCCTGATAAACACAAGATGACCACAGTACTACGACAGAAGTAATGAAATTATATCTACTATGTTGTATACTCAGTTTTGAGAGTGAAAGACTAGAAAGCCATCAAAAAATGAGTTTATAATAGTCCATTTGTAAGATAATGAGGGTGTGCAAAGTTATTTTTGTGGAAGGATAAAGAGAGGAGTACCTGAATTATGCTAAGGAGAAGGAAATTAGAATCAAAACTCATAGTAAGTGGGACCTAAAAGTATACACTATTGTTTGGAGCAGTGAAGAGAAAAGGAATTGAATTTGGTGTCAGAGGACCTGAGTTCAAATCTTTTCCTGTATCACAAACTTTTTGTGTGATATTGGGCAAGTTGTCTCCCCCTTTTCTGAACCTGTGCCTTCATCTATAAAATAAAAAGATTAGACTAAATGACCTTGAAAGATCCTTCTATCTCTAAATCTATGATCCTATAGTCCATAATTATGATATTAAATTTGAGGAAATAAATGAAATAGTACTGCCCATGATTAGAGCAGGTATGGGGAAAAGGACAATGTGTATCATAGGATTTTTATCTGAGTCACCTCTGAGACTATCTAGTCTAACCCCTTCACTTTAGGGATGATAAAATAGAGGTTCAGAGAGAGGGTAAGTGATTCCTTAAACCACATTTTAAGTTCACCTAAACTGCTAAATTGCACATCTATACTTGACTTCCCCAAATCATTTTAAATCTAATAATATGATCCCCTCTAGTCTTTATCTCCTCTTTAGTCTGAGTTGTTATACATTGGATTTATTTCCCAGGACTAAATGAAAGAATCCTTACTGTGCTCTTAAGATGTTGACTGTTCAATAAATTCTGTGAATGTAGTAAACAGATACCTCAGCACCTTTAGGCACTTGGCTTCCTTTAATTTTTCTATCACTGCTTCCCTAAACAACGTCTGGTCAATTAAAATTCGCTATGATCCATGTTCCTGTCTTTTTGAGCCTCTGGAATTTTTCAGAAAATATGTCCCAAGATGCACTTCTCACCATGTCAGAATGACTTGAGAATTATCTTTCCACTACTTTTGTCCTTATTGCAAATTTTGTCCAAACCATTTCCCTTTGTCAGCCAGAGCCCTAATATCATCATTTCGCTTATAAAATATTGTATCATCCTTCATCATTAGCATCATCCATCTCCTTCTTTATCATGTTGGTGACTTTCCTATATACACTGCTCTTTGGTATTTTTAATCTTTCCTGCCACCATGTCCTTATTTTAACTAGGTCTATGTAATACTAAAGATGCGGCATTTTTTTTTCCTTAGGAGGTATTCCTCTTGCCCATCAATCTTAATATGTATGCTTCCAGCAGTGGGTAGTATAATAGACATTTCATTTTACAGTTTCCTTTTCTCCCTTATCTCAGCTTTACCTTTTTTTTCCCACATGCTTGCCTTCCACATTTGCCTGCATATATGTTCCTGGGTATTCATTCAAGTTCTATTTCTCCACATTTCTCCTCTTCACCTCATTAATGTAAATAAAGCTGACAAATGATTTCCTGGATTAGTGGCATTTGTAGCTAACTGAGGCACAGTCCCTCCTTTCCATTATCTGCACAGATTTTCTTCAATATAACATTTACCTACAGAATACCCAACCATCCAACTGCCAACAGAGTCACTTACAGCTTTATTTTCTAGCAATTAAGAGGCAAAGACCTGAGACATAAAATGGTATTGATTTTATTTTATTCCCCTCTTTTTTTTTCTTTCCATTCCTCTATAAGGTCTTTCTACCTTTTTAAATTTTTAAGCTTCCGCCATTGCAGCTCTTTCTTCTAACAACCTTTTATTTACATTCTAAGCATTTTTGACCTTGGCTTCTTCTAAAAATAGCCTCAGTTCCCTCAAGGCATATGAGGCTAAAATGGGGTACAGTGGCACAGGATTTTGACTTCAGTACTTTTGTAATAGAGGAAGGAATTTAATGTGCTTTTAGTTGGCACTTGGTGGAAGAGAGGAGAACTAATTAATTCCCTTTTGGTTTTCCTCTTTAATTGCCAATGTTTATAATTGAGGTTCCTGGTTCTAACTGAGTGACCAAAATTTCTTTGACGGCTTAGAAGCAAATTCTTCACCTCCATTGTACAGTGGAAAGAGCCCTAGCTCCAGGGTCAGGGAGCCTGGTTCAAATCTAGTCTCTGAACCTTATCATCTAGGTGACCTAAGCTAAGTCACAATCTCCCTAAGAATGATATCCCTCCTCTTCAAAATAAGGATGTTAGATTAGATGACCTCTGACATCCCTTACAACTCTTGATCTATGATCCCAATTATCCCCAAATCCTGTAGCTCATGTTGACCATAAGACAGCCATAATTAAGATGGGGGAACTCTAGGGCACTGAAATTGTAATGATACTGACAGATATTGCAGTCTTTGAGCCACAAGGAGATAACTGAGCTTAGCACCTGGTTAGCAAGAATAATTCATTAAAATAGGAAGTTATCAGATAGCAAGCTTCCTCCCCAAACATAAGGATGGGCCATAAGTGAGATCATCCCTGGCCCTGTTTTTTTCTCCACCCACACAACTGATTTGTCTTGGAGAATAGAATGGAAGGTGTAATTTGTGTCACTTGCTCTGGGCACAAAAAAAAAATTCGCCACAAAGCTCTTCTCCTTGAACACTGCTTGGTAGATTTTGCTTATTATTCTCCTCCTGTCTTTTTCTATTCCTTTGTTTTATTTTAGATGAGTATTTGAGGTTTTATTTATAACAAATGGAATGCGCAAACGTTCATTGCAGGCAGAGACCACATCCTATCCAAACTTTCTATCTCCCTAGGCATCTAGCACAGAGTTCTGCACGGGGAGGAGATGCTTAATAAATGTTTGTTGAATTCAAGTGAAATACACAGCAAGCTGTTGACTCATTTTTTTCATTCTGTAGCATATAATTGAAATGCTCCACCTTATTGGCCAAATGGATTGCTCTCTCCATGATGACTTAGTGACCTTAGAAGAAACAATGAAATGTTGTGAGCAATTCATACACACAGTAAGATTCATACAATCAGGGGCAGCTAGGTGGCACAGTAAATAGGGCACTGGCCCTGGAGTCAGGAGGACTTGAGTTCAAATCTAGCCTCAGACAATTGACACCAACTATGTGACCCTGGACAAGTCACTTAACTCCAATTGCCTTGCCAAAAAAAATCATGCAATCACTCAACAATCATTTTATTAAGTATCTGTTTTGCACTAGGCACTATGCTAGGCAGTAGAGGTACCAATACAAAAGTGAGCCAGACAATCCGTTTTCCCATGGAGCTTTCATTCTAATAATAACTACAACATATATAAACAAATGGTACCCTAGGGAGTTTTGGACTAGGCAGTCACAGCGATGGTGAGTGGAGCCATAAGGCAGTAGATTGTCATGCCCTTTCCAATAGTAGTGGTCACATGGCTTTGATTATTATCCCCAGAACTCTATCCCTTCTCTTCTCTCTCTTCCTTAGTAGTGTTTAGTACTGTTCAGGAAGGTGTTTGCCACTTTGGAGCTAACATTATACCTGCCCCCAATCTCCTCATGACACCTAAAATCATCAAAGAGTAAATGAAAAAAATGCACATAACACCAATCAGACCAATAGACAAAAATGAAATACTAATGGCAAAAACCAAGAAACTCTAACAATAGGGTGCAAAGAAAATTCTAAGGCCAGATCTTGGTGTTCAATATTGGTTATGAAAGCAAAAAGGGAAAAGCATGTGTCTTCCCTTGGATTCAAGATATTTCTGGTACATGAGGTCAAAAGAGCTGAAAGTGTTCTTAAAATATGACAGCAGGACACAAGGGTTAACCTAACATCCTACCTGTGTCCTGCTGCCCCATCCCTTTTTCCCCATCAGGAAAAGCAAGCTAGAAGGGAAAGATCATCTCCCACCTCCACCCCAGTCCAGGAAAGGCAATCTGCTCAGTGTTTAAACTTCATTCTTGTATTAAACTCGCCTGATTGGCAATAGAGTGAATGAAAACTCACCTTACTCACTCTGTCTGGTTAGCCCTAGACCATGCTTCACATCCTGTTTCTTGTCATCTACCAGGACACAAGAATCTACCTAAAATGGGCATCTTGCCATCTGCCCTACTGCTGTTTGTACTCTGATTGCCCCATTCCCTTCCATTCCTTGATTTTGCCTAGAAATAATCATATCAATATGACCATCACTGTTGGAAAGAGCATAGCGATCTGCTTTCCGATGGCTCTGCTCACCATCCCTGTGACTGTTTAGTCCGAAGCTCCATTCTCTAGCAACCATTCTCCTAATAAACTTCTGTTTCATGTTTGAAGCCCACCACAATCTTGTTCCTATCTTTCCAAGCTTGTCGTACCCATTGTCCATTCCAACCAAACTGGCTGCTTTGTTCTTCCCCATGTTGTTATTGTTCAGTCATGACCCTGTGGACCCTAGAACGCCAATGCTGTCCATGGTGATTTCTTGGGAAAGATATAGGAGTGGTTTGCCGTTTCTTTCTCCAGTTCATTTTACAGATAAGGAAACTGAGGCAAAAAGGGTTAAGTGACTTGCCCAGAATCACCCAGCAAGTAAGTGTCTGAGGCCAGGTTTAAACTCAGGTCTTCTGACTCCAGGCCCAACGGTCTACCTCTAAGCCATGTAGTTGCTTCTTCCCTATAAAAACACTCAAATGGCCATTTCCATACCTTTAGATAAGTTGTCCCTTGTGAATAGAACATTCTCCCTCACTACCTCTTGGAATCCCTAGTTTTATTACCAGTCCCAGCTTAAGCATCACCTCCTACAGGAGGCTTTTTCTTATTCCTTTCCCCCTTCACCTGTCAACTAATAATGCTTTTTCTTCAGTAATTGCTTTGTGAATACATTGTATTTATTCATCTGTGTACATGTGCTATCTCTTCAGATTTATAAATTGCTTGAGGGCAGAGACTATTTCATTTTGTTTTTGTATTCCCAGCAACTAGCACAGTGCTTTGCGTACAGTAGGCACTTAATTAATGCTCGTGGGAGACCCCAAGAAAGGACTTTAATACACCCAAAGGGAGAACAGCCAAGCAGAATAAAGATGGGAGGGCAAGAATTTCCTTTGCCTCAGATCATTTTTTCCAACCTTAATAATTAACCACATCTCTGAGCTACTAAGAGACTGTGATTAGAGGATCCTGGCTTACATATGCTGAATCCCTTGTGGTCAATTCAGTGAATTTGATTGCAAAGGTAAATTATTTCTCCCTCTCTTAATAAACTAATTGGGAAATGGCACAAAGAGTGGGCGGAATTGAGCAAACAGAATCCTTGAAGGAACTAGTTGGACACAAAGTGGTACTGCACATGTATTTCAAACAAAATCTCAGAATTTCTAAGACTAAAACCCTGCTGCTAAAAGACATGACGTTAAGTAAAAGAAAAGAAATGTTAACAAAATCTCCATCACTACCCTCCAGCCAAAGAAAGAAAGAAGGAAATCTGCCTGAATAGAAATAAGGGAAGCTTTAAGAAGAAATAAAAGACAAATTTTACTTAGAATTATTCCCAAGTGTAGCTTTAATATCTTCCTATTAACTAGCCTTAGCCACTGCATCTTTCTACTGTGCCTTTCCTGCCTCCTACCACACCCTCTCAATCAGATCTCTAGCTTCCCCCACTCCTGCCCCCATGCTGATTAGAAAGTACCACATCTTGCAGACCCCAGCCACTTTAATCACACCATCTCCATGCCATACCCCTAACTACAATCCATCTCTACCTCTGAGAACAGTAATCAAATCAACATTACCATTCTTCTTGAAAGGCCATGTTATTCAATTGCCTTATGGCTCCACTTACCATCCCTGTGATTTCACACTTCCCTGAACACCACCCCATTATGTGTACCTTACCCTATTAGAATGTTAGCTCCTTGGGAATAGAGCCTGTCTCTTTCATATTTGTATCCCGTTGCCTAGCACATAATAAGCATTTAATTCTCTACCCCTTCATCTCCTCCTCCTAGTTTCCTTGGAGTATCTACTAAATAATCAAGTCAATATGATCATTGCTATAGGAAAGGGCATACATAGCAATCTACTTCCCAATGGCCCTTCTTACCATCCTTGTGACTCTCTATTCCAAATTTCCATTCTCTGGTCTCTCCTTTTTCCTAGTTTCTTTGGAGCCTCCACTAAAGTCTCACCTTCTACATGAAGATTTTCTTATCCTCTTAACTTCAGTACTTTCATTCTGCTGCTTATCTTCAATTTATCTTGTTTGTATACAGTTGCTTGCACATCATCTCCCCCATTAGACTATAACCTCCTTGCAAATAAGGACATTGACATTTACATTTGTTTGTATCCCTAGTACTTAGCACAGTGCCTGGCACAGAGTAGGTATTGAATAAATCGTAGTTGAATAACTTACATAAGTACATGTTGTTCCGCATTCCCACCCCATGGAATGTAAATTCCTCTAAGGTCAAGACTGTTTCATTTTCGTCTTTGCATCTCCACTGCTCAACACGGTGCCCAGTGCATAGTAGGTACTTAACAAATGCCTGCTAAGTTATACTGAAATATTTAACTGAATGTGAAAAGGTTTGTGTCTTTTGTATTTCTATTTTTTGTGATTTTCACAGAAGCTGACTTCTGAACAATATAGGACAGAAAAATATAAGCTTATAAAACCTATTTCCTGCTATCTATCCACTGCAGGGAAAAGACAAAATTTGGAACATAACAATTCAAAAAGTCCTACTGCTATCTCTAATAAGATACAAGAAATTCCACTGCAATGAAACACACAGAGAGAGGGGGGAAAATAAGCACCCTGAAACATAACAAAATATATGAAAAAAGCAAAACTTTGAAATGAAATAACAACACAAAACAGACAAGATAAAATATCACAAGAAAATGTTTTAAAATGTCAGTATTATTATACATTAAAGTCTGGTACTTTATGTTCAGGGCAGTTAAATGGCTCAGTGGATAGAGTGCCAGGCCTTAAGTCAGGAAAACTGTCCTTCCTGAGTTCAAAACCAGCCTCAGCTGTGTAACCCCAGGCAAGTCACTTAACCCTGTTTGCCTCAGTTTCCTCATCAGTAAAATGAGCTGGAGAAGGAAATTACTAACCACTCGAGTATCTTTGCCAAGAAAACCCCAAATGGGGTCACAAAGAGTTAGAAATGTTTGAAACAAATGAACAACAACAACTTGTATGTTCAATTTTTTGTCATTTCCAAAGTCTAAATTTATAGAATCATAAAAAGTTATAACTGGAAGGGACCCTAGTGATCACTTAATCCAGTGTCCTTATTTTACAGATAAGGAAACTCAAGAGCAAAGAGATGAACTGGAAGCTAGGATTTCTGACTCCAAATCATTTTCCTTCCAGTACACTCCACTAGCTCATTTTTTCATTAGAACAACAACCATAGCTGCAAAGCTAGATGAATCACTTAAGAGCTTCCACTTTCATTCTCATCCACCAATTACTGAAGCCCTTGCTACAAGTAAAAGTAAGATGATGTCACCTCTAGCCTTCAAATTCTTTCAACCTGCCTATACCCAATAGCATTCCTGTACATGTAAACATAGATGAAATAAACAGCAGTCTGTGTGGTTCAAATTAATCAATCAATAAACATTTATTAAGCACCCACTATGTGCCAGGGACTCTGCTAAGCACTGGGAGTAATGAAAGGAATAAAAAAATTAAGAGTAAGGAAAATGCTTCCCCCATTGGCAATTATTGTTATCTAATAGAACTAAAATTTCCATGATTAAGATTCACTCCCTTACGGAAAGGAAGCTGTTTTTTAAAAGTCACTTGTTATTTAAAACAGACTGTGATCTAGCCAGTCAACTAGTTGGCATACTAAAACTACTCAGAAAGATGTAGGTATGGATTTTCCATGACCAAAGGCAAGTTACTGAAGCTCTCATTTCCTTCATCTATAAAACCGAAAGAATACTACCTCGAGTACTTACTTCACAGGGTTGTTGTGAAGCTCAAATGGGATCATGTATGGAAAACTAGAGCTGCTACTCAAGTCTTGAGCACAGCAGACTATGAGGTTACTTCTAGAATTCCAGGTTCTATAGCTGCCTCCATATTTAGTGGCCAGAATGAATGAGTGGAGGCACCAAGAGGAAGGTGTCCATGGTGCTGATGGTTGCTGATTTTCCGTTTGGGAGAAAACATAGCAGACTATAATGTATGAGCTTCCTTCCACTATGCCCGAACAGTGCAGAAGCTGATTCCAATGTTTGCTCTGTTTTCTAAATTTGCTTTTCTAATTTCTGTTTAAGCAGTTTGAATTTCTTTGATGGCACTAAATAAATATGGTCAATCTAACAGCTGTTGAACTGTGTATTGCCCTACCTTATTTGCAAATGGGAGACTTCAACACGAAGAAGCAGTATTTGGCAACTAGTATATAGAGATTCAGAAATAACCAAATTTTTTGACCCCTGAGTGGCCATAATGCCAGGCTTTTTCCTTACAGAGGGATAATTGTGAATTTTATGACTTCAGTCCTGAAAAGTTTTTAAATAAACGTCCCAAAAGGTAAAATTAATTTGCATCTGGAGCTTTTTCTTTACTTTGTCCTACTCTTAAAATGAACAACTGTGCCTTTTTTGTTGTTTTAGGATTCAGCTATTGGGACATGTGTTCTCATTCAACTTTTTCTCACTTCCCCATGCTTATACAGAAAAAGTATTAAGCTGGATTGGAGTCAAAGGTAGGAATTAAAGAATAGGAGCTTCCCAAGGGGAGGAGATAAGATAAAGCTGGTCCTGGCTGGCGACATCCACATTCTAAAGGAGGTAATCTGAAGAGGAAGGAATTTTTTCCCTTTTGGTTTCATGTCCTACTTCAATCCTGACCCAGGTAGACATAAAAGCTATACCAGGAATGTAGCGATTGTGTCTATCACTAAGAAAACTATAAACATAAAGAAAGGGTAAACCTATGATTTCACTGAAACTCAGATGAGGAAACATTCCTCTACCAATATACCTTGTCTACAACTTATAGTTGTAGAAAGGGGCTCAGAGCATTGAAAGGTTAAGTGACTTTTCCATGGTCACTCAGCCAATATGTATCAGAGGTAGGAATTGAACCCAGATACTCCTAGCTCTGAGGCCAGCCTTCTGTCCATTATACCATGACTACCTCCTATAAACATACTTAAGCTAATTAATAACAAAAGTAACACAAATCAGCTTAACCTCCCCACCAAGTCCCTCCAAACACTCAAAAAAAATGACTCTGAACAAATCTTAGAGCTGTAGAACCCATGAAATAGCAGAGGGAAACAGGGCTCCAGCCCAGGACAGCCTGGATGGTCACTGAGTAAGGTCTATCACATGGAGCTGGGAGCAGAGTGGAGCACAGCCCAGTGCGGGTGGCATCAGGACCAACCAGACCGGGAGCCAGGCGGAACAGGGCGTAGGGCCCTGAATCAGTGAGTTGTGGCAGTTACCAGACTTCTCAACCTACAAACACCAAAGACAACAGAGCAGGTTAGTGGGAAAAACTACAGGGATGGAGTGAAAGGAGTT
>CM053627.1:171097073-171177745 GCA_028646595.1 Phalanger gymnotis
TGAAAAGACCAGAGCTGAATAGAAAATTTAGCTTTTAAACACAAGAATCAAGAGAAGCATGAAAAGGTAAACAAGAAAGAGAAATCATAAGGGACTTACTAAAGTTGAACTGTTTTGTTTACATTCCTACATGGAAAGATGATGTGTGTAATTCATGAGACCTCAGTATTAAGGTAGCTGAAGGGAATATATATATATATACACATATATATGTATATACATATGTATATATATATACATATAGACAGAGGGCACAGGGTGAGTTGAATATGAAGGGATGATATCTAAAAAAATCAAATTATGGAATGAGAGTGGAATATATTGAGAAAGGGAGAGAGAGAATGGGGTAAATTATCTCACATAAGTGGCAAGAAAAAGTAGCAAGAAAAAGTCCCTCCTCAAGTCAATAACATAAACTCAGTTGGGTATCTAACCCCACAGGAAAGAAGGAGGAAGGAGATAAAAAGGGGGTGCAATAGAAGGGAAGGCAGATAGGAGGAGGAGGTAATCAAAAGCAAACACTTTCATGAAGGGACAGGGTCAAGGGAGAAAACTGGATAAAGGGGGACTGGATAGGAGGGCGCAAAATATAGTTAATCTTTCACAATATGAGTATTGTGGAAGGGTTTTTCAAATTGATACACGTGTGACTTATGTTGAATTGCTTGCCTTCTTAGGGAGGGTATATGGGAAGGGAAAAGGGGAGAGAATTTGGAACTCAAAGTTTTAAAAGCAGATGTTAAAAAAAAAGTTGGTTTTGCATGCAACTGGGAAATAAGACATGTAGGCAACGGGGAATAGAAATCTATTTTGCCCTACAAGAAAGTAAGGGAAAAGGGGATGGAGTGGGGGGAATGGGGTAACAGAAGGGAGGGCTGACTGGGGAATGGGGCAATCAGAATATATGGGGGGAGGGTAGAAATGGGGAGAAAAATTTGTAATTCAAAATCTTGTGGAAATCAATGCTGAAAACTAAAATACTAAATAAATAATAATAATTTTTAAAAAGTATATCTGTCTTTAATTGAGAAGGAAAAAGTTGCCCAAAAGTCCTTCATCCGAGGACCCTCGGATCAATATTTCCTTGTGCTATCAAGCAATGCCTTGTGGAACCAGCAGAAAGTTGTTTCACCCTTCTAGGCATCAGGTTCTTCACCCATAAAACGAACTGGTGCATTGGAAAGAGCACAAGCCGTTTCTTGTGAGAGGAATCAAGTTCACATGCTCCTTCTGAAGTTATGCTACTGGTGTGAGCTTGGACAAGTGACTTTTTCTCTTTGGGGCTCAGTTCCTTCGTCTGTAAAATGACGGGGTTTAACTAGATGGCCTTTAAGGTCCCCTCCAACACTAAATCTATAATCCTATGGTCCTACAACATGAGGATTGGATTAGATGGTTTGTGAGGTCCCTTCCACCTAGTGGTGTGATGGAGCCAGCTGTTACCATTTGCATTGCTAAATTTTCACTGTGAACATTTACACCTTGGAAATCAACGATTGCTATGAATGAGGGCTTGATCTATTGTTTCACCAAGTGTCTTGACTGAAGAAAGTAAGGGAGAAGATGTCATATTGCAGATTGGACTTAAAAGTGTGTCTGGCATAACTTTTTTTTATTTATTTGTTTGTTTTACAGAGAGTCATTTGTGATTCACCAGCGCACCACCACTTTCAACTCTAGATCTGTGACTCCAGAATTAAATGCACTCTTAAGTCCTTTCCAGCTCTAAAAAAAGAAATAATACAAATCATACAGCTATATAAAAAAAGACAAAAAAGCTTTTAACATAAAGTTTTTAAAAATTAAATAACAGAAATAAGTGAACCTTTCCTTTCCTTAAGACAATAAACCAAGAGGAAGCATCATCTGTAATGGAGAAATACTAGAGGCCTTTCCAATCATGTCAGGACTAAAGCAAAGCTCAAGCAATAACTAGTATTATTTGATATAATTTTAAGATTACTAGGCATAGAAATAAAACAAGAAAAATCATCAAACCACCCTTCCATTTAACTGCAACTTTGTTTTTTCTTCTGGTTTGATTGTCAGTGAGAATGTTAACATTGATATAATTTAGGTGCTCTGACAATATGTCTACTTGTTGGTCATTAGATAAGAACCTCACTTTTAGAGTAGCAACAACTAAGATAAAGCTTAAAAAATAACTTTTAAAATGTGTGATTTTTTTCCACTCTCTGTACCTCTTTTTGCAACTCTGCCACTATCACTCCAGAATCAGAATTGGGACTCAAAACACTGAGGACCATATTGGAGTCAGGAAGACTTTGGTTCAGGTCCCACTTCTGACACATACTGGCTGTGTGACCCTGGACAAATCATTTAACTTCTCCTCTAGCCCTTCTCTAAGGCTAAAAATTGTAGAAAGGGTACTAACCTCATTGGCAGAGGTAGACCATATCACCAATGAAGTCAGTAGTCTCACGTTTATCTCTTTCTCTTTCTTTGTTTCATGCATTGCCATGGCCAAAGAATTCATCAGCAAGTGAGAGCTGGGTTCGTGACAAGGCTCTACTCTACCAGGGGTAGTCCCCTGATTTTAGGGATCCCCTGTATCCTAGTTTCATTTAAACATTCAAGAGATCACACAAGTAGCATGTTTCAGAACCGAGATTAAAACTCAGGTGCTCTGACTCCAAAACCAACTCTTTCCGCTGTACCACTGCATAGAACCCTTAGAAAATAATGCCAGAAAGGACATGATTATATAGTAAATTCTGTGTCTGTAAACAGCAAGTACTGTAGGAGTTCATCAAGGAAAAGTTACTGTGGGCCAAAGTGGGGTGATGGCTTTCTACATTACATTTTATTTATATATACATGTATATACGCACACATACATACATATATACATACATACACACATATGCATATGTGTGTATGTATATGTATCTATATGTACATATATATACTTGGTTACTTAAGTTCACTAAATATGCATATATGCCATCTAATGACTCTTACAGGAAGGTAATTAAGGAAGAATGTGTACATAAGTGTCTAGTATCTCTCTAACTGGAAAAGTAATGTGGGCGAAGGTGAGAAGTATTTGAATCAAGCTAGAGATAACAGATACCGTAGATGGGTTTGGAGATAGTGTGATTTATCATGTATATGTAACATTAAAATCAACCCAGCCATTAAGCAATCAAGCAACAGTGAATTCAGTAAATATTCATCAAGTGCTCATCACCAATAGGCTACTCACTTGGCAATGAATTCTTTGGCCAGGGTAACCCACGAAACAATAAAGAAATATTCAGTGATAGCAAGCAGGTGCAGCTCCCTTCCTCTTCTGCAGTGACAGTGTGGTAGAAAGGGGAACAGAGAGTCCTAAGAATCACATGGATTTTGTCCTGTCTATAAACCTAAATTTAACTGCTAATAATTTAAATGTGAAATCCTTTTCCAGTGCCCGAGGATCATGGTACTGTAAAAAGAGTATAGAATTTGAGGTGAGAAACCTAGATTTAAATCCCTGCTATGCCATTTATTGCCTTATGACCTTGGGCAAGTCATTTAGCTTTTATGGACCTCAATTTCTCATCTATAACATGAAGATGATTGGATTAGATGACCTCTTCACTTCCTTATAGCTTAAAATCTATAATTCTAAATGGGCATACTACAAGAAAAATTGAATCAAAGTAAACCTTATATCAGTGATATAAATCAAGGGTCCTTAACTTGAAGTCCATGAACTTTTCAAAAATATTTTGATAACTGTATTATAATATAATTGGCTTCCTATAAAATGCTATGCATTTTATTTTATTCATTTAAAAACATTATCTTGAACAGGGGCTCCATAGTCTTTGCCAGACTGTCAAAGTGGGGCTATGACAAAAAAAAAAAAAGTTAATAGCTCCTGACATAAATGAAAGCAGAATTTCTTCAATTGCAAGAAAGTTGTGGTTAGATAAAAGGATGCCTCATAGATTCTCCTTGAAGAGGCAGATAAAATAGATGACAGAATTGGTTTTGTTGTGTTCCCAAAAGTAACAAGAAGTATCATTTAATAAGGTACTAGCCATCTCATATCGCAATGCTTGTGCTCATGATAAGTACTCACAAAAAAGAACCATGAAGATAATTGTATTTAACATGCCAACACCTATAGTTAAGGATGAAAAGACAGGAAAATTCTGCAAAGGATTCCAAATTAAACCAAAGTAAATATGAAGCCGTTTATAAAATATTTTGGAGGAAAATGGTTGGTTGGTTGTTGTCCTTTGTTCTTGGGGAGGACTAAAATGACATCCCTATGTTAGAGTAAAGTTACAGTGTGTCCAACTGTGACTGATCAGAGCAAAACAAGCTCAGAATCTTCTACCACAAGTCAGGCACAAATAGTCCATGTGAACATTTGGGGTGGATTCTCTAAATTTGTGCATCTCACGTTTCTTTTGAGCTACTTCAATTCTGCTTTGCTCATAGAACACAGCACCTCTTCAGCTGAGCGCATGCCATACTGGCCAGTCCTGTGTCCATCTCCCATGTCACACAATCAATTACAAAGCTCTGAGAGAGACCTTGAGAGTGTCCTTGTATTGCTTTTTCTGACCACCACGTGAGTGCCCTGGGTGAGTTCTCCATAAAATATTCTTTTAGGCAAGCATATGTTTTGAATTCCAACAACGTGGCCAGCCCTTTCGGAGTTGTGCTCTCTTCAGTAGAGTCTGAATGCTTGGCAGTTTAGTTCAAGAAAGGATCTCAGTGTCCTGTACCTTATCTTGCCAGGTGATCTTCAGAATCTTCCTCAAACAATTCAAATGGAAGCGATTCAGTTTCCTGGCATGAAGCTGGTATACAACAATGAGGTCAGCACAACAGCTGTGTAGACCTTCAGTTTGGCAGGCAGTCTAATACCTCTTCTGTCCCGCATTTTCCTTTGAAGTCTCCCAAAAACCGAGCTAGCTCTGGCAATACTGCGTCAACCTCATTATCAATGTGTACATCCCTGGAAAGCACACTACCGAGGAAAATGGTAGATTGAAGTCACTATAACCTCACAAAACAATGAGAAATGGGAGAGGGAAAAACTTTACAGAAAGCTTGGCAGGGGATTTAACTAAGCCAAATCATCTCCCAGATGTTCAACAAGGAAATTAGAGAACAGCAATCAAATAATCAATGGAATGGATCTGTTATGATTTTTATTACGAAATCTTTCCCCCATCACTGACAGTGGAGTTACCACATGTAGATGCTAACATGTCTCTGAGGTGTACCATGAGGAAATAAGGAGGACACTAAAGAAAACAAAGATGGGGAAAACATTAGGACTCCATAAAGTATACACAAAATAGGCTGTGCTGGATCCAGGCAACAGAGTTTTAAGAATATTGAGCTATTAGTTTTTAAGGTATCTGAAAATAGGGAAGATATAATGCTGGAGGAAAACCACAGATCCTATCATTACTGAAAAAGGCAATCCAATAACTACTGCTCCATGATCCATATGCCTACTTTCCCATCTCTATAAAATCTTTATGAGCAAAATTTACAAAGGTATCAAGGGCATACTTGACGAAGGTACAAGAAAGGAAAAGGCAGGTTTTTGTAAACATCAGAACACATCTCTATGGCAATACATTTGACCATAAAGTTCAAAAAAAAAAAGAGATTCCCACCATTCTTATCGACAGTTAACTAAGAAAGCAATCGATTCAGCTGAGCAAAACAGTGTCTTAAACATTCTGCTCCAACGAATTTTCTCCCATGAATATGTTAAAATCATAGAAAATTCCTTGAAAGATGCAACAAGGGATAACTTTGATGATTCTCTGATTATTACTATAAAGTATGGCCTATAATAAGGCAGGTAGGTGGTGCATTGGATAGAGTGCTAGACTGTGAGTCAGGAAGACTCAGCTTCCTGAGTTCAAATCTGGCTTCAGACACTTACTAGCTGTGTGGCCCTGGGCAAGTCACTTAACCTTGTCTGCTTCAGTTTCACCATCTCTAAAATGAGCTGGAGAAGGAAACGGCAAACCACCCCAGTATCTTTCCAAGAAATCCTCAAATGGAGTCACGATAAGTCAGACACAACTGAAATGACTGAACAATTGTGGCTTATAATTGCCAAATATGTCCAAATGGTATGAATGAATGATGAAGCATTTATTAAGTGTCTAGTTGACTCTAGGCATTGTGCTCAGTATCTGGGGAGTGGGGTGAGAAAGGAGGTAAAGGAGAGGGTAGAGGAAAAGGATTACTTGTAGAGAATAAGATCTTTAGACACTCTTGTTTAAATAAAATATTGTGCTGAAGCCCTGAAATACTGAAAAGCATCCTAAAGGAAACTCATAATCAATCAAAACACAATCCACACAGGAAAAATCAGATGGATAGAGAATGCTTATAGTCCACTCAATGATAATGAATTAGCAGCACTTATTACAGCAATTTGATTGAGGGTTCTCCTTGTGAATAATAATTTTAAAATGAAGAAATTTATTAGTTTTTCCTACATATTTTGGTGCCTACATTTGTTAGAAAAGGTTTCTCCAAGTCAACAAAACATTTATTAAGCACCTGCTGTGTACCAAACACTGTGTTAAGTACTAGGGATACAAAGAAAGGTAAAAGTCCCTGCTCTCAAAGAGCTTGCAATCTAATAGGTGGCAAATTATCATGCACATTAGCAAGAGAAAAGGAGGAAACCCATACACAAGACATGGAACTAGGTAAGATTTATTAAAAGGTGTTCTATACAGCTGACTGAGCTCTCAAGGAAGGGCTTTTAAATCTGTGTCTGGATTGGAGTGATGGTATGGTGGCTCCAAAAATGGCTTCCCAGCTTTCCCTTTCTGTACATATAATGACAGCAACTGGGATTGGCTAAGGAGGCAGGAAAGGCCCCATCCTGCAATGTGTTAGGGATGCTTCCTAGCTTTTCAGGGGTCTCAATATGGTGAATAGGAGGTGGAAGGATATTACAGTATCTGTGCCCTCCAAATCCAGATCTAGGCATTGGGATCTTTGAGCACTATAAATGATTGAGGCAGATGAGAAATGAGACGTCAGCCCACTTACTCAGGGTCAGGTAAGGGTAATATGAATGATTTTATCTATAGTCCTAGGTGTTTTGGGGATACTGGAGCCCAAGAGAATACTTAGCCATGAAGTTATAGGGGGAGATAGTCTTCTAGAAACAGTCTGGTGGCACAGTGGAGACAGCACAGGGCCTGGAGTCAGGAAGACCTGAATTCAGATCCAGACTCAGATACTTACAAGCTGTGTGACCTTGAGCAAGACACTTAATCTCATCTCTATAGTCTTAATTTCCTCAGTTGTAAAATGGGACAATAATAGCACCTACCTCCTAGGGTTGTTGTGAGGATCAAATGAGATAACGTTTGTAAAGTACTTAGTGAAGTGCCTGGCACGTAGTAGATGCTATAGAAATTCTAGTAGTTGTAGTTGTAGTAGTAGTAGTAGTAGTAGTAATGGTAGTAGTGGTAGTAGTGGAAGAAGAAGAGGAGGGGGAGGAGGAGGAGATGATGAGGACAACGACGACAACGACGACAACAACGACGACGACGACGACGGAAAACATCACCTTTCTCCTTTTGGCAGACAGACTGGAAAATGTGAGGGCAGAATGTTTCATACATTATCAAGTGTTGCTTGGTTTTGCTACATTGTGTTCCTTTGCTCACCAGCTTGTTGCAGACCACCAGACCAGACCATACGCTTTCCTCCAGCAATCTCTCATTGCCCTTTTGCCATCTGACTTTTTCTCCTATATCCCACCTTTCCATCTCTTGCTCTGGGTTCTCACTCTGGCGTCAGTCATCAAATCACTACTACCAATCTACCGTTGTTCCTTGAAAGGTAGAAAGGGTGTGTCAGTTGACTTCCTTATGAAGTACACCCCTTAGATTTCCTAGGTAATTCCTTCCCTGGCCTAGTCATAAGTGATGTCTCTTCCTATTCAAATGTAAACTCCTTGTGGTAATAAATACACTGACCCACCACAATTCCAAAGGACTCATGATGAAGCATACTATCCACTTCCAGACAGACAGCTGATAGATTCAGAGAGAAGCTGGAAACGTGTTCTTTTTCTTCCTTCCTTCTTTCCTTCCTTCCTTCCTTCCTCCTTCCTTTCTTCCTTCCTTCCTTTCTTCCTTCCTTCCTCTCTTTCTTTCTTTCTTTTTTTCTTTCTTTCTTTATTTCTTTCTTGACAAGGCTAATGCGGGGATTTGTTTTGCTTAACTATACATATTTGAAAGGGGCTTTATTTTTCTTGCTTTCTCAGTAGGTGTGGGAGGGAGAGATGGAGAGAATTTGAGGCAGAAATAAAATAAAATTTAATTTTAGAAAAAAAAAGAATGTAAGCTCTTTGAGAATAAGGATTGTCTCTCTTTTGCATTTGTACTTTTGCTTAATGCGATGCATTTCACATAGCAGATGCTTAATAGAGTGTGGGTCTTGGTATCAGGAAGACTTGTGTTCAGATCCCTCCTCAGATGCTAACTAGCTGTGTGACCCTACTCTGACTGCCTCAATTTCCTCAACTATAAAATAGGAGTAATTATAGCACATACTCCACAAGGTCATGTTGAGGATCAAATGAGATAATGTATAAAGGGATTGTAAACCTCAAAGCTATATATAAATATTAGTTATTATTATTAATTATTATTACTTTCATTCATTCACTCACTAATATGGAGGATTTAGTTCTGTCTGGGGAAGACATCTAAAAATGATTGTGATTTTTAGAAAACCACATCAATAAAACAATTTAAAAGTAAGCGAAGGAATGAATTTTAAATGCTTAGGTCCCATTCAGCTGAGGCAGCTAAGCACCACATGGGAGCAAGAGGCTTGAATGAAGGAATAAATATTTCAACCTGCTTTCATTATCCTCCAATTCCAGCTCATGTTTTCCTATCTGTTTTTCCCCCCAACAAAAGCTCCCTTAAGCTCTTTTCAGATCAGAAATGCCCTGTAGTTAAGCTGCAGAGACATCAGATGATAATGTGACTACGCGTGTTTGCCCTGATATAGTTTAAACTAATAAACATCAGTTTGAGCCCAGAAGAATCTGGAGAATCATGCATTTCAATTTCAAATGACCCTTTATTCGAGCACCATGTTCCTTACTGGCAAAAAATCGAGAAATAATAAGATGATTTTCCAGTATTTCTTGAATTTGTGAGCAAGAATGTTGAATGTTAAATTTCCATTTGTTTTCCCTCTCTATTATTGTTCAGTGAGTTTATTTTACCCATGTACTTTGGCACATATTTTTACGTATTGAGCGAAAATAACTGGAAAACATAATTGCCCTGCTAAGTTACGCTGAATTCTATAGGATATTGTTACTATATTAAGCAGTCCTTGTCTAATCTTTTTATGAATGGGAAAAAGAATTTATGCTTAGTGCTTACTGTTTAGTATAGTAACTTAGATAGCAGATTTGGTATAATGAAGGTTTGGGGCTTTTTTCTACCCTCTATTTAAATTATAGCTACATGGTTTGACAGTTCATGCTTAGTTTGTCTCTGTATGTAAGAACTCAATGGTTTTTTGAGGAATTGGTATTATTTTGATGAGAAGATTTAGAAGAAACCCCGAATTGAGCAAGTAGCCCACACTTAATCTCTTGCTATTTTGAGTGTAATATTTCATTTTCTTTTCTAAGATCTAGTAATAAAACATTTATCATTGAACCGCTACAGAGTCACCTGGCATGCCTCTGCTGTACTGCCTTCTGTTTTCACTGGACTGCAAAGAGCTCCTGTGATGATTACAGTAGATGGCAACTCTGGGTTTGTTTCCAAGGGGATCAATATTATAAGCCCTTCAAACGAAGACTTGGCCTTTGTAATCCTGTTTCTTTGAGGTGTTACTAGAAATCCTGGGTATGAATTTTGATCAGATGGTAAATTATTCCTTTACACATTTGCGATGAGAAAATAATATCCTTAGTATTTTCAAGATCCCTCTCTACCCTGATGATTTAATATTCCCAGAGTTGAGCAAACACTGTTCTGCTGC
Source organism: Phalanger gymnotis (assembly GCA_028646595.1). Classification (NCBI taxonomy): domain Eukaryota; kingdom Metazoa; phylum Chordata; class Mammalia; order Diprotodontia; family Phalangeridae; genus Phalanger; species Phalanger gymnotis. Next base: position 171,107,106 of record CM053627.1, read on the forward strand.
CAGGGCATGATCAATGGTATATTGTTTATTCCTGGATATGCTGTTAATTCGAAGTTTTAAATAATGAAAGATAGATTATGTCAGAAACATGGTCACAGTCTTCCTTAATGCTGACAAGCTCCATATGTCTTCCTCAGTAATCACTTTGGAAGACCTAGAGGGGGGAAAAAAAAAACCAGAGTTAATAAGAAGAAATTCATCATTTCCCACCATTTGCCTTTCTAGAGATTAATGTGAATTTACTTTAGGTAATGGGAGGAATCTAGGCTTGGAATTAGAGCACCTGGAATCTAGCACCACCGTTGCCACTAGGTGTGTTGGGCACTACTGGAGTCTCAATTTCCACATCCGTAAAATGAGGATCACAGGGTTTATCCTACCTACTACAAAGGGTGGTTGTTATGGAGAGGGCTTTGCAGGCTGGAAAGTACTATTTTAACATAAGCTTCTACTCTTGTTAACTGCAATAATCATGTCTGTCAGTGTAACAAAAGGAAGATTCAGAGATCTGGGTTCAGAACCACAGTGACTTCAGTATAAAAAGGCCGCATGACATAAGGAAAGAAAGGAATCAGAGCCAAAAGACGTGGGTTTAAAGCATGGCTCTGCTAGGTAGCAGAATACTGGACTTGGAATTAGGAATAACTGGGTTTAAATCCTGCCTCCTACATTGAGTAGCTATGTGACTTTGGATTATGGCACTGTGCCTCTCCACCTCAGTTTCCTCGTGTGTAAAATGATAGAATTGAATGCAATGGTCCCTTAAGGTCCCTTCCAGCTCTAAATCTATGATCCTATAATATACTTCTTGCATGTCCTCCAGCAAGTTCCTTCGGATCTTTCGGACCCTGTTTCCATGTATGTAAATGACCGCAGGTCGGACTAGGTGGCCTCTGAGGTTTCACCCAGCTCTAACTCCCAGAATCCCATTTCTGGCTGAAAACACTCTCCCTGGAAATGCACCCTTTATAGATCAGCCCTAACTTCTCATTTTGTTTAAGTGGCATCCCTGAAGAGTAGAAACACAATTCTAAACTGTCTGCGAATAGAGATTAATTCTTAATCCCTGCCCCCTCCAACACAATAATAGTTCAGATAATGCCATTAGTTCAAGATAGAGATATTGTATGTTTCCATGGCAACAAGAAACACATTGAAGCTATTTGCCATCCTCTGGAACCTCAGTCCTCCCCCTCCCCCAATGCCTACTGTCCTTCAGTGCTAACTGTGCAGTGAAAGGGGAGGGGTTGGGGGTAGATTTGATTGCTTAGAAAGATAAAGGAAAGAAAAAAGAAAGTGAAGGAGATTCAGATCCTAATCTCACACTCTCCAAACCTAGTTTATTTTACTTACAATGCTTTACTGTTTGACTATGACCCCTAGGGGTATACTCAGATTAAAAGAAAAGCCTTTCCTCCTTCCCCTCAAAATCTGCAATTCCTTGCAACTTTCCCTATTGACTTGGAAAACTTTTTGACGAATCTTTAGGGGAGGAGAGAGTGAGAAAGAACAAAACAGTGATCATCTTATGTACACCTGTAGAGATGTAGAATTGTGCCTACGTTATTTCAGAGTCAATCTATCCCATTTATCCACATCTGTAAAGTGGGTAGCATATGCCTCCCAGCATTCTTGTGAGGATCAAATAAGATAATTATTGTAAGGCACTTTGCAAACTTTAACGTGCTATATAAACATTAGCTACTAGAAAATTGGACTTAGACCCAACCCCAATGTAAGTTGAAATGCCACTTCAGATATCTATTGGCTAGCCCTGTGACCCTGGGAACGTCACTACATTTCTCTGTATTGCAGCTTCCTCATATATAATAAGATTGGCATTGATGGCCTTTAAAAGAGTGATAGACTAGTGAATGTTTAACAATCAGCTCTCCAAGAAAAATAATGTATGCATGGACACTTTTATGTTTACTCTATATTATTAACACTTTCTCTGTTACTTCCTTATGTCTAGATAACCAACAAAACAATAAATCAAGCCCTGATTTGTAGAACTTGCCAGTTTCTGAGGTATATAAATGGTCATGTTGAAAACTTAACAATCAGCTCTTGGGAACCAGTATGAGCTGGCTCCAGCACATCTTTGCTCTCAAGTACCTTTCAGCTCTAAACCTATAGTTTTATGATCTTGTAAACTAACATTTAGAGAGCTTAAGTGATCTGCCCTGGGCCACACAGCTAGTGTGCATGGAGGAAGGAATTTAAACACAGCTCTTCCTTACTCTAGTCCAGCTCTCCGTCCACAGTGAAATACCTCCTGTGCCAAAGGTGAGCTTTGAATACTAAGTTTTCCCTCGGGCAGACTGTGAGTACGGTGATCCAGTGTAAATGGCTCAAATCAATTTGATAAGCTTTTATTAAATACCTACTGTGTTCTGGGAAGTGCGCTGGATATGAGGGATTCAACAGAAGTGAAACTATCCCTGACCACAAGGAACTTCCATTCTACTGGAGGGATACAATCTTTACATAGATTATCGTCATTGTTCAGTTTTGGCCTACTGTTTGTGACCATTTGGGGTTTTCTTGGCCAAGATAATGGAGTGGTTTGACGTTTCCTTCTCCAGTGGATTAGGCAAACAGAGGTTAAGTGACTTGCCTAGGGTAACCCAGCTAGTAAGTATCTGAGGTCATATTTGAACTCAGGTCTTCCTGACTCCAGGCCTAGCACTCTACCCACTGAACTACCTGACTGCCTCTATCTTGACATTGCTTTTCTCCTAACACCCACAGTGCTAAGAATTCATTGCTTAGCTAAAGACCTTAAAAATAACTTTTGATGCTTCATTTTTTTCATGTCCAGAACTTTCTCTAATGCTGCCAGACTTCCTTCCCACACAACATCTTTTCTGTTTACACTCTCTTTTACCCCTATAGTCAAATTCATCTTCCAAATTCATTATTATTTCTTACAAAAACCCTCACCAGCTTTCTTCTACAATCGTATTAGTCACTCCCAGATGTTAATTGCTACAGTATTTGTTCCCACCTGAAAGATTATGCTATGGCATCTGGCATTGTCTAGAGGTGGCTAGGTAGTCCAGTGGTTAGGGTGCTGGGCCTGGAGTCAGGAAGACCTGACTTGACCTCAGGTACTTAAAAATTATATGATCCCCGGCAAATCATATGACCTCTCTCTGCCTCCATTTTCTCATCTGTAAAATGGGGATAACACTAGCACTTACCTCTCAGGGTTGTTATGAGGATAAAATCCATAAAGAACTTTGCAAACCTAAATGCTAGCCACTACTTTTACCATGATTGTGATTATTTTGTGTAGAGACCTCCTGGTGTGGAAATTCCTTCCACAAAAAGCAATGTTAATGACAGTTTACAATTATGTAGCACTTTAAAATATATTATGTCATTTAAGCCCCATAATAACCTTGTGAAAGAGGTGCCGTTGTTTATTCTCATTTTATAGATCAGGAAACTGGGACTGAGAGAGGTTATATAGTTTGTCCAGTATCACACAGCTAGTGAGTATTAGAAGCAAGATTCGAATCTAGGTCTTCCTGACTCTAAGTTGAATTCTCAAACCATTGTGGTCACACCTGAGATGGTCGACTTCTCTTTAACATAGACTTAGAAAATTACCTCAGGCCCTGAGAGGTTGTGTGACTGACCCATAGTCATACAGATAGTATATGTCAGAGGAAGAGCTTGAAAATGGTCTTCCTAACTCCTAAGGCCAGCTGCCCATCCACGACTCCACACTGTTTCTAAGGGCTGTGGTATTAAGATTCAATCAGGCTCAACCTCAGCCCTCAAGAAGGTTATGATCTTCCCTTCATTAAGTCATGTCCAACTCTTCATGACCCCACTTGGGATCTTACTGACAAAGATACTGGAGCGGTTTGCCATTCCCATCTTCAGCTCACTTCACAGGTGAAGAAACTGAGGCGAACAAGATTAAGTGACTTGCCCAGGGTCACACAGCCCTCCCGACGCCAGGCCTGGCACTCTATCCGCTGTACCACCTAGCTGGCTGGTTATGCTCTTGCTGGTGTTGTTCGTCTATAGCTCTCAAAGAGGACCATGACATCAGGAAGGTGATGTCATGACTTTCGAGTGAATTGGATTTAAGTGAGGGAGGGCAGCGTAAAATCATCAGCCTCAATGGAAAAGACCGTGTGCACTAATCATAATATCAAAAGAAACTAAAATAGTGGGGTAGCCTGAGAATAAGAAGAAGAATAGCTAACATTTCTACAGCACATACTATGAACCACTCACTGTGCTAACTAAGTGCTTTACAATTATCATCTCACTTGATCCTCACAACAACCCTAGGAGTTTGGTGCTATTTTACAGAGGAGGAAACTGAGGCAAATGGGTTGAGTGACTTGCCTAGGGCCACACAGCTGATAAACATCTGAGGCTGACTTTGAATTCAGATCTTCCTGACTCCAGGCCCAGCATTTCCATTCACTGCACCACCAAACTGCCCTGACATTACCACCCATTTTTAATGTTATTTCTTTGCACATTCCAAAATACTATTGTACAAATAAATGAACTTTTGGAAAATAATCTTTTCATAAGTAAGAGACAGCCTGTCTTTCTTATTCTGCTACGTAATTTCTCATATACAATGTATGAAAAATGATCATTACAATTAAAAACCCTGAATGTGAGTATTTCAGGTTGTCGTTGCTACTCTAGTACCATTCTCATCTTGGCATGTGTCAAGATTTAAGCTCATTCATCAATCTATATTAAATGTTCTGTTCGGCAGCAAACCTGTATTGAAAATGAATTTCTTTAATCCCAAACTAGTACCATTTCCTTCTTGCATTTAGCTCTATTCCCATGTTTATGGGTTATTCCTGGTATAATTTTTTCTAGAATTTAAATAATGAAAAATATTAACAACAACTAAACTTTAGAAACAAAAGGAAACTATGTAAATTCACATATAGACATATGCATTTTCAATTGTCCTTTGAGACATGTAAGGTCTATGTTATCACCATTTTACAGAAGACTGGGGCATCAAGAGATTAAATCAGAGGTTCCCAAACTTATTTGCCCTTCTGCTCCCCTAGAAATCTGCTTTCTTTAACCCTTTAATGTTTTTTTCAAAATTCGAGTCATTTCAAAAAAAAATTTTTTTTAAATAATGCATCTTAAATTTAATAATTTATTGTAAATTTGTGGGATTTTTCTGCATTGAAATTTTGATGGCTTAATATCGCATCGTGTAACCATATAGTATTTTATTGTAAACAAGTCATTATATGCATACATTCCTGCTGATGCATGCTGAATTTCCCAACAATTTGTGACAAGCTTGCCTTGCCAACACTCACTTGTTAAGACCTGTCGGCAGACTTGACCACTGATTGGTTATAGCTTGCATTTTGTGTGCTTATTTGGAAAATAATGTAATTACTATGACTTTAACTCGGTTACCCAACAGATGAGACACGTAGAAACAGTTTTTCAAAATATTCTTCTCTTCTCTTCTTTATGTTTTCACCACCCTCTTATTTTTATTCAATGCCCCCCAATTGCACCCGAGGCTACTACCACCCCCCTGGATCATTCCAATGCCCCCCAGGGATCAGTGTCACACGCATCAACCACTTTGGGAACCTATGGGTTAGATGGTTGGCCCATGGCCACATATGGAGTGGCGGAGCTAGACCTAGAAGCCATGTCCTTGACTGATAGTTGAGATATCTAGACACATGCCTTGATTTGCTCATGCTGTTCTTGCAGTTTCAATGTGTATTTGGTCAACTAATGAGAGAAAAAAATCTATGCAAGTCTGATAAGTAAAAATCCACCATAGCTGTGTCAAGATAATAAGGCCATTTTGGTCTTTGGAATCCCACCATCGCCCGTATCCATCCCTACATTTCATCTTCCCGTAGAAAAGAGGAACATTTGATACCATTTAACATTGCATTTGAGAGCCATTGTGGAGTACTAAATAGAAAGCCAGCCTCAGAGACAGGAAAACCTGGATCCAAGTCCTTGCCACCATTCAGTCATTTTAGTCATGTACCACATTCATGGGGTCATGACCACATTTGTGGTTTTCTTGGAAAAGATACTGGAGTGCTTTACCATTTCCTTCTCCAGCTCATTTTACAGATAAGGAAACTGAGGCAAACAGGGTTAAGTGACTTGCTCAGAGTCACGCAGTAAGTGAGGCTGGATTTAAAATGCATTAAGATAAATCTTCCAGGACCAGCCCTCTATGCACTATGTCGCCACCTAGTGGTTCAAAGATTCAAGTCTTACCTCAAACGTACACTGGCTGTGTCTCCTGGCCTCCTTCAAGATTCAGTTCAGATCCCACCTTCTTAGAAAGGACTTTCTTATCCTCCCCACTCCACTTGCTTCTCTACTTCTCACCATAATTACCTTTTATTCACACCATAGAATATCTTGGGTGTACATAACTGTTTGCATTGTCTTCCCCATTTGAACTGAGCTTTTTAAGGGCTGGGACTAGGTTTTTTACCTTTCTTTAGCCTGGCTCCTGGCAAATAATAAGCACATAAATAAATGCTTGTTGACTTATTGACTGTATGACCCTGGTTAAATCATTTTACCTCTGAGTGACCCAGGTCTCTCAGAACATAAGTTGCTGTGCAGGTGCTGATATTCACTGGTAGAGGGTAATTCCTCATTGGCAGTTGCCTAGAGCCATGAAATAACAGATCTGGTCAAAAAACAACAAGTTATGTTTAATTCCTTTCAGTAGTGCTAGGCCATCTGTCTGCATCATATTTTGTGTCTGGATTGCCAAAAAATGCAAGTTTTGCTATCATGTTAAAAGTTGGAGATATTTTTCCTAACAGAAAGAGAAATAAATGTTGTAACTAAAATTTGATTTTGTTATTCAAGCTGACCTCCACAGAAGTCCTCCTCTTGTCTCATTGCAGTAGGGAGGTGAACCTAGTTTTTCAAATGCTGATGCAAGTTCTGATGGGTCCTTCCAAGCTAGGAAGGCCTGAGAACATACTGACAGACTCTGTTCCTCTTTTAAGGACCAACTTAGATGAATTCAGGGAGATTCATCGCTAAAAAGTTGTTCAAGGTAAGAGTAGCAGGGGGAAAAGATACAGCTAAGCTCTTCTCCACAGCCCTTCCACAAAGATCTAGAAAACACACCAGACCAGGTCTTGACTGGGAAAAGTCATAGTCATAGTCATTTTTCCAGCCCAGTTTGACATGGAGAGACTGAGAGGTCTGTGGAAGAGGAGTGCCATGTAGAGCCTTCCAGAGTGAGAAGAAGATGACCACACAAAAAGGCCTAACCTTGTGCAGGATGCAGGAATACATACCTGTCTGCCTTCTGCCTGGTCGACTCTCTTACTTCTTTCAAGACTCAGCTCAAGGACCACTTTCTACATCAATGCTTTCCTCATCCCTCCAGTGGCTTTCCTTTCCTCTCTAAACTACTTTGTTATTGTTTTTGTTGTTGCTGTTTGTTCTGAAGATACTTATATATGTACATATTGTCTCTCTTAGTTAAACTTAAATTCCCTTAGGGCAGGGAGTGTTCCATTTTTGTCTTGCTTTTCTACTTCTCAGCCCCATCTAGCCCAGTGCCTTCCACCTGGTAGATGTCTAATAAATGGTTTCTGGATTGACTAATTAATTGACTGCTTCCTGTCAATGTACAACTCTCTTCTCTGAATCACTCAAGAACTCCTGGCCAATAAGTCACAGTTTAAGCAGCTCATTGCTTTCTCATTGTGTCAGGAGTCTCAAAGTTGCTTTCATGTATGAAGTAAGCCTTAGTGTAAGGCTATGTCTCGGCCTTCTTTGTGCCCACAATCCCTACCACAGCAACAAGCACAGAGTAACAGCTTCATGACTACTTCTTGAGACTCCTAGTAGTTAGGAGTAGAAAAGGCTAGAATAAAAAATTAGGAAGAATTCCATTTTTTTAAAAGCATTCACTTCTATGCCTCCGTATGGGTCCTTGTCCTTTCTATTTACTGTTTCTAATTCTACCTCTACAAGTATCCCCATAATGAAGAGAGATTGTATTAAAATGAGGAATAGCCAGAGGACCGCAGGCAAAACAGCAAAGACACTCGAGTTTCTGTTACATAAGTATCACTTGAAGGAACTGGGGATGTTTAGACTAGCGAAGAGAAGACTCAGGGTGGATAGTAAGACGTAGTTGCTCGTCCTTCATTTTCAAAGAGGACCAATGACATCAGGAGGGCGATGTCTTGATTTGCACATGAGTTGGATGTAAGTGGGGCAGAGCTGTGCAAAGTCATCAACCTCAGTTTCTCCTGCAGAGTCATCAAAGCCCAGTGGCAAGATGGTCAACGTGACTGACAACGGCCCAGGATGCAGTGAGATCATAAGAAAGCTTATTCTGTTCGGCCCCAGACGACAAAATCCAGAACAATGAGCAAAGAGGCAAATTTAGGCTTGATAGCATGAAAAACTTCCTAGCAATTAGAGGTGATCAAAGACAGCATTGGCTTCCTTGGGACGTAGCAGTTTCCCCTTCATTGGAGATCTCAAGCAGAAGCCAGATGACCACTTGTGGAACTTGCTAGAGTAGGAATTTCTTTCATATATGGCTTGGATTAGATATTCACTGGGATCTTTTCCAAAGACATCCTGTGATTCTCTCTCCATCTAATATGACTGCCACTCAGTTCAGACACTCCACGGCCTCTTCCCTGGACCATTATCATTGCCTCCTAATGCCATCCCTTTCCTCTCTGCCACCCATGCCCTACAAATTTTCCAAAATAACTTTTCTAAGGCATAGGTTCCACCAGGTCATTCTTCTGCTCTAAAAAAGTTTCAGAGATTCCTTGTTACCTCTAGGATAAAATACCAGCTTCTCAGCTTGACAATTCAAGTGCCTTCTGTGATCTGGCTTCAACTTTCCAACCCCATTTATTTCTCATTATTCTCCTTCATATACTTCTTGTTCCAGTCAAACTAGACTACTAGCTCTTCCCCAAACGAGGCACTCAATCTTCCAACTGAAGGCTCTGCAACTTCACCCTACCTCTCAGAATTCTTAGCTTCCTTCGAGCCTCAGTTCAGTGGCTCCCTTCTCTGTGAAACCTTTCCTGATCCCCAAGGTGTTACTGCTCTCTAGCTCCTCAAATTACCTTGTATTTACTTTTCTGCCAATATGTTTTAATCCCTCAGTAGAGCCTAAGCTCCTTGAGAGCAAGAACTGTCTTGTCTTTTTATCACCAGCACCTAACCCAGTATATTCCACATAAAAAAACATACTAAATATTTGTGGAGGGTAACTAAGTGGCACAGCGAATGGAGCACTGGCCCTGGAGTCAGGAACGCCTGAGCTCAAATCTGGCCTCGGACACTTACTAATTATGTGACCCTGGGCAAGTTACTTGTAAAATGAGCTGGAGAGAGAAATGGCAAACCACTCCAGTATCCTTGCCAAGAAAACCCTAAATGGGTCACAAAGAGTCTTGAAGAGTCAGACTGTGATGGCAAGCAGGGTGGGACTTTTTGCCTTTGTTTTTTCTTTAGGAGTGCTTCTCAGCACTAAGGCAGTCAAGCACCTTTGATGAGTCTTGCCTTTCAAATGTAATGGCAAGCAAAGTGGTACTTTTTTGTTGTCTTTTGTTTGAGTGCTTCTCAGACTAAGGGATCAAGTGCCTTTGATTGAGTCTTGCCTTTGTTTCAATCAGGAGTCTTTGATGACCTGCTTAAGTCACATGGGTTTGAGTTGCATGGTTGTGATGTCCTGACTCTGAAGAAGCATATATCAGCTCTGAGGTTGGCATTTTGTTTGGGGGGCACACTCATTGGAAGAGTGTTGGTGTGGAGACTCCCGGTAGCCACCAATGAGGCCCCCTGCCCCGCCGGATTTGAAAACCCAGGTGTTGGTGCCTCTCTCTCTCTGGTAACTATGCATGTTATGGTCAAACAGAAACTTGTCTGTTGATCTGTTTATATTGTCTCTATTTGTAATTTCTGTTTGTGTTTGCCCTGAAGTTCAGGGTGTTGACTTTTTCCCCTGAACTAAGTGAATGATATATGTTTAGTTAAAGTAAGATTGTTAACCCCTTAAAGTTGCTTTCCTTAGAAAAGAAGATCAAAGAACCTGTACTAGTAGCCCTCCTGTGTGCTCTTGCTGTTGGTCTTATTGTTGGTCTTTCACCTCCACGGCAGCTGCTAACAACATTGTTGTTACAGGGCCATGACTGAACAGCAACAACAAAATCTTTGTGGAAGGGGATGGAATAATTCTCTTATTGACTCCCTTTGGCAGCATTTTCCTAGAAGCCCCCTGTACCATTACAACCATTTAGCTTGCTGGCCCACAACCTCAATGACTTCTGTCATTTTTTTTAACCAGAACTGTGATTTCATCAGAGTAGGGAGTTCCCTGTGAAGAATTTCCTCTACCAAAGCAGACACCATAAGGGTTTCGACTTTTCCTAACTTCTCCCTCTCCTACAAAAAAAAACCCCAATCCCATCTATACTCCCACCAGCTCCTGTGTCTGAAGACCTCAATATAGATCAGGAGTATTGATTGAGATTCCCCTTGTTTCTTATTTTCCTCTTAATAGCATGAGGCCCAGACCTCCATGTCACTGAACTGCTCCAGACCATGCTCTACTTGGATCTACTTGGATCATCTAATTGCATCTTCACCTCCACCTCTTTCGTACCTAAATTTTGCCAAGACCTTTTGATAGTTGAGCTTTTACTCTAACTTCCCAGACAGCTCCAAGATATTCCTTCTCTATCCAAACTATCACCTCTATGAACTCTCCCTCAGGAACCTGGACTCAGCCCCTAGGCTCCTCATCTCTGACTAGTGAACTTTCGACTTATCTTTCTAGGATCTATGTCTTTATGTTGCTTCCTGGCAGGAACCACACCCTACTAGAGAACATGGAGTGCTCCCTTCTTTCCTCCTCCAGCCCCACCCCTACCTCCACATGTGGTCTTCTCCCATTAGAATGTAAGCTCCTTGAGGACAAGGACTATCTTGCTTGTTTATATTTCTATCCTCAGCATTTAATTTGGTGACATAGCACTTAATGAATGCTATATGTATGTATCTATGTAAGTATGTACATATCCATCTCTGCTGCCATAAATGATGAGCTATAGGACACCTATCAGATCTGAGGTGGTGATATCTTTGAGGCAACAAGTATTTATTGGGTGCTTACTATGTGCCAGAAACTGTACTAATGACTGGGGATATAAATATAAGGTCAAGGCAATCACCACCCTTAAGAAATTTCTAATCTAATGAGTAAATACAACACACAAAGAGGAGGTAAAAGGGGAAAGGATACAGGCAAGGGGGTGGGGAAGTAACCAAGCCCGAGGATATGGAGCTTAAGTCCAAAAAATCAGAAGTATAGCCATAAGAGGGATGCAGTAGGTGAGCCTGGGTCCCTCCACAAAATGGAGGCCCCAAGAGGAACTCACCAATGGCAGAAGAGGACCAGTATAGCAGAGGGATGTTCCAGGGTGAGAGGCTTGGGCTGGGAGCTATTACTGGCCGTGCAATGAAAGCCAGAGTGATTTGGGTTTAAAGGCATAATGAAGACAATGTCACTGATCCTCTTCCAGAACAAATGACAAACAACAACACCAATCATGAGTGAGAAAGCTTCAGTGACTGATGGATGTGCCATGTTGAGACTACAGATGACACAGTGTTGAAGTTGGGAAAGTCAGAAGCATAACCAGAAGGGAAATGGAAATAGCAGTTAGATTACATCATAGCATGTACAAACCAATGTAATACCTTCCCTGTCCCTCCTTCCATGAGAGCCTTGTAACATTCTTACTCAATTTCTCTATTGCATTTTGAATGCCTCAGTTATTCTTCTGATGAAGTATGAATTTTCATCATTTTCACGAAGACTGTTTCCCAAAGCAGTTGGACTTTTCACTTGAGTTTCTGTCAAAAGAGGAAAGATCAAGGAAAAATACCAACCCCCCCCATAAGAACTCATAGCTTGCACATCTCTACAAGTCACCATTTGCTGCAGTAGTTAAGCTATCCTTGCAGTAGTTTGTTTGAGAACATAAATCTTCCCTAGCTGGAAACTCACCAGGTGGCATTGTATCAGTATTATTCTAATGTTCTTGCTTTTCAGGAATGTTAGGAATCTAACATTTCAATGGGAAATTTCTCCCTGTGCTGCAGTGACCTAGTTAGTAACACTTTAAGGTATTGGTAATAATAATTTGAGTTTGAATGGTACTTTGCAATTGTGTAAACTACTTTACACACATTAGCTAAGCCTCAAAACTACCTTGCTGAGTCAGTGTTACAGGTATTATTATCCCCATTTTATAGGCCATGAAACTGAGGCTCAGAAAGGCCTATATAGCAGAAGCAGGATTTCCCAGATCTCCTTTGGCTCTACATCCAGCCCTCTGCTGCATTCTAGAATTCATTGGAATTAAGCTGTTGTTGCCGTTGCTACTGCTGTCATTTGATGTTTTTGTTCAGTTGTTTCAGTTGTGCCCCACTCTAAATGTCTCCATTTGGGGTTTTCTTGGCAAAGATGCTGGAGTGGTTTGCCATTTCCTTCTCCAGCTCATTTTTTACAGATTAGGAAACTGAAGCGAACAGGGTTACGTGACTTGCCTAAGGTCACACAGCTAGTAAGTGTCTGAGGCCAGATTTGAACTCAGGAAGATGAGTCTTCCTGATTCCAGGCTGAGCACTCTATCCATTGTGCCACCTAGCTGCCTGTGGAATTAAATAATAGATCTCAAATTATGGCCATGGTCCTCTGTGGAACTGCTTCCTTTAGTTATCTGCAGTCGTAGTACAGTGGGGAAAGACATGGGCTCTGGAGTCTAGAGGAATTAGACTCAGCTCCTGCCTTTGTCACTTACTAGTAGCTAGGTAACCTTAAGTATGTCACTTAAATTCACTGGGACTCAATTTCTCCACCTCTAAAAAGAAGGGGTTGGACTAGATTGCCTTTTTAGTTCCAAAAACTTCTAGGCTAGTCTCTCCTTCACTAGAAAAAAATAAGAGATGATTGGCATGTTCGTTTCTCTGTGGAATATTGCCTCTTAACAATGAAATTTAGAAATGAAGAGCCATTGGTGATGCCATGTGCTGTGATGAGCCTCCCGAAAGCAGTTTTTAGAAAAAAGGGATTTACCATATTGGTCTAAATATAGGCATATTACAAATATAAACCACTCACATAAAATGTTCTTTGAAAGGAAAAAATAAGTGTAGGTTTACACACATACACACACACACGCACACACACACACACACACACATGCATACACATTTTCCAAGGGAAAATGAGTTAATTACAAAAAGTGGGTTTTTTTTAAAAAAAGTATTTCTTGCTATACAAAAATAAAAGAAGTTTTATTCATTTTTATCTTTGCATTTCTCTGCATTCAATATTTTTGGTCCTCTTCATAAGAATACAGTTATAAGCTATGCTTGGATTTTGTGTAAGACAATTGTGGGAAAAGTCCTTGCTTGAGTCAGAAGGCTAGTGTTTGGATCTCGGCTCTTTTAAGTTCAATGACATTGGGCAAGAGACATAGTAGATGGTTGACCTTGGAGATGGGAAAACCTAGGTTCAAATCTGGCCTCTGGCATATACTAGCTTTGTGACCCTTGATAAATCTCAACATTTCAATGCTCTAGGCTACAGGTACCCACCCACATTGGTAGAGGGAATTTCTTCATCCAGGTCTCCCCTTTATAAATTAAATAATAGGTCTAAGGGCTGTATCCCAAAGAGATCACACTAGTGGGAAAGGGACCCGTGTGTACAAAAATATTTATAGTAGCTCTTTTTGTGGTAGCAAAGAATTAGAAATCAAGAGGATGCCCATCAATTGAGGAATGGCTGAACAAGTTGTGGTATATGAATGTAGTGGAATACTATTGTGCTATAAGAAATGGGGAACATACAGAATTCATAATAACCTGGAAGGACATACATGATCTGATGCTGAGTGAGGGGAGCAGAACCAGGAGAACATTGTATACAACCACAGACATACTGCTTCTGTAATGACTAACTTTGATTGGCTCTTCTCAGAAATATAAGGTTCAAAGACATCTACAAAGGACTCATGATGAAAAGAGCTATTTACATCCAGAGAAAGAACTATGGAGTCTGAATGCAGATTGAGGCAAACTATTTGCTCTCTCTTTTTTCCCTTCTTTTTTGGTTTTGTTTCTTCTTTCTCATGATTCATTCCATTGGCCATAATTCTTCTTTACAACTTGACTATTGTGTAAATAATTTTAATGTGAAGTATATATAGAACATATGTCGAATTCCATGCCATCTTGGGGAGTAAGGGGGAGGTGAGGGAGGGGGAGAAAATTTGGAACTCAAAAACTTGTAGAACTGAGTGTTGTAAACTAAAAATATAAAATAAAATGAAACCCCTAAAAAAAATAGGTCTAGTTCCTATCCCTTATCCTATCATAGGGATACCAATATACCACTTAAGCTGTTTGTCAGTTTTATTATTTTCATTCGAAGACCATTCTACCTCCTTTCTGATCCATATATATCTATAGCTTTACATAGAACATGAGCTGGGCACACTGGTGGCTCATTGCCATAGTGGACTGAATAGGACACTGAACTTAGAATGAAGAAGACATGAGTTCAAATCTTGCCCCAGACACTTACTAGCTGTGTGACCCTGGGCCAGTCACTTATCTTCCTTCTCTCTGTCTCAATTTCTTTATCCATAAAATGAGGACAATGATATCGTCTTTCTCACAATGTTGTTGTAAGGATCAAATGAAATAACATTTTGAAAACGCTTTGCATTCCTTAAGGCATTATATAAATTCTAGTTCATTATTTTTGATAATGACTTTCGTTGCCATTTCTTGCAGATGAGTTGTTATTGGCAATGTTTCAGCCTGTTTGCACAATGTAGCTTTCTATTGCCCTTTTGATCATTTATAATTGTCATCTCTCCAAGATTTTCATGTTCTGTGATTTGCAGCTATATGGCATTACCAAGAGAAAATTTTGTAAAGTGCACAGTTTGGAATCACCAACTAGAATTCAGCCTGATCTCCTCCTCCTCATTACTGGATCCAAGCCATTTCCTACCTACAGCCCCAGGATACATAGATTGATAGCTTAATTCAATGGACTATCCATCCAACTCCAAGATATAGCCCTGGCTATATGAAATTTAAACACCCTATGATTTTTTTTGTTTGTTTTTCAGTTTGGATAGTTGGGTCAATATCTTTTTCCATTTCTGCGAATTTCAATGAGGAGGCACTGTAGTATTCTTGGGGTGGATGCAATGATAAATTGGCCCATTTGGAGAAAATCACTTCCCCCACCCTGTTTCTATCTCTTTTTTCTAGGTACAGGAGGGAAGTGGATCAACCATGGGTCAACTTGCAATCTCTGTGTATCCCCAGATCAAAACTCTTTCCTGACTACTACTTCCCTATTTTTGTTGTCTCCTTCTCTTAGAACACAAGCTCCTTCAGGACAAGAACTATCTTGATATTTATTTGAATTCTCAAAGTTTAGCTAGCACTGTGTAAATGCTTAATAAATGCTTTTTCATTTATCCATTCATCAGCAT
The DNA here is from genome assembly GCA_028646595.1 of Phalanger gymnotis. Taxonomy (NCBI): domain Eukaryota; kingdom Metazoa; phylum Chordata; class Mammalia; order Diprotodontia; family Phalangeridae; genus Phalanger; species Phalanger gymnotis. The sequence goes on from CM053627.1 coordinate 171,122,699, forward strand.
AGTATAGTGGAAAGAACACTGTATTTGGAATCAGGGACCTAAGTTTGAGTCTACACACCAATATTTAGCTATAAGACCAAGAACAAATCCTTTAAACTCTGAGTCTCAGTTTCCTCTTCTATAAAATGAGTTGTAAGAAAAATGGGCATTTTAGAGGCAATTGGGGTTAAGCGACTCGCCCAGGGTCACACAGCTAGCAAGTGTCTGAGGCTGGATTTCAACTCAGGTCTTCCTGACTCTGGGACCAGTGCTCCATGCACTGTGCCCCTTATCTGCCCAAGAAAAGTGTTTTATACACCTTAAAGTACGATATAAAATGAGCTACTATCTTTTGTTTCAACTTGATGCAGGACATCTTTGATGATGCTAGTGAATGCCTGAGATAAATGCAGATCTCATTTGATGTCAACACTTAGAAAATTGTCAAACACATCATAACTTCTGTAAAAAAAATCACAGTTTTATATGAGTTTTATAAGCACCAAATAATATCCAGATTATGCCCTATAATTGTAGGTGTTCCTCAGAGTTCTGTCCTAGGTCCTCCTCTCTTCTCCCTCTGTACTTCATCACTCAGTGATCTCATCAGGTCCCAGGGATTGAATTACCATCTCTATGCTGATGAATCTCAAATCTACCTATCTTTCCCCAGACACTTTGGTGACCTCAAATCTCACACTTCCAACTGCCCATCAGATATCTCGAATTAGATGTCTAGTAGATACCTTAAACTAAACATCCCCAAAACAGAACTCATTATCTTTCCCCCTAAGCCCTTCTTCTCCCACTCCCCACCTTTCCTATTACTGTAAAGGGCAACACCATCCTCCCAGTCTCTCAAGATCACATCCTAGGCATCATCCTAGTTTCTTCATTCTCTCTCAATTCTCCTGTATCCAATCTGTTGCCAAGGCCTGCCAATTTTACTTCTGTAGCATCTCTCAAATATGTTTCCTTCTCTCCTCCGATAACAACGCCACTCTAGTGCAAGCCCTTATCACCTTGTGCCTGGACTACTTCAGTAGGCTACTTGTGGGTGTGCCTACTTCAAGTCTCTCCTCATTCAAATCCATTCTCCGTTTACACACCCACACATACACACACATACACATGCATACATATACATATATATTTGTTTGCATGTTGTCTCCCTCATCAGATTGTAAGCTCCTTGAGAGCAGAAACTGTGTTTTGCCTCTTTTTGTATCCCTAGATCTAGCTCAGTACCTGGCACATAGTAGGTGTTTAATAAGTATTTATTGATTGATTGAATTGATGTGGTCCCCCAGTGGGAAGTCTCCCTTATGAAGTTACCTGGAAGATGTAGTCTGAGAAAACAAGATGGAAGTCAACTGGAAACACCTCTTTAAGAGGTACCTACATGGTATTATCCACGGAAGGAGGCCATAGTGGAATGGCTTCCAGGCTTTATGGGATAGTTACAGAGATATCCTCAAGTCAGCTCTAAGTGGCTTTCATTCAGATCATGCATATCTCAGAAACCAGCCATCACTAAAAATCAGGGCTTGCAAATTTATTGTGCTGTTGGTTGTCTAAACTTAAGAAAATGTTGACGATTCAGATTAAACTGCAAAGTATGTGCATATATTTTCCCCCCAGAGAGCCTAGTTGTTAAACATTTACCAGCACACTAGTTTATAGGGCATGTTACCCTATAAACATTGCTTGAGCTCAGCAGTAATATAGCAGAAGACTCCAGGAATGAATTTATCACCATACTAGAGATCTGGTGACTATAGGCTAATAATCATAACCAAAATCACCATAATCATAATCATTACTGGCAATTGTACAGTGCTTTAAGGTTTGTAAAATTTTGTATCCACTATCTCATTTGAGCCTCACAATACCCCTGAAGAGGTGGAACAGGGCTAAATAGAGACAATATCAACAAATTGGGTTGATGTGCCTGGGAGATCCAAGCATTGGAGACCAAGTTGATCAAGATACAAAAAGTAGAGTTAATCACTCCAGATTGGAGCTGAATGCCAGAGTGAACTGCTTATCCATATTTTCCTTCAGTTGGAAAGTGGCTATGCAGCTATATACATTGCTCTCCCAACCACTAGACACATAATAATCTGACAAAGCCTAGGGATGTGACAACCAAGCACAACACTAGTGAAAATAGAAGCTTATTTACAAAATCTTAGGGCAGATGTTGGAAGATTAATAGGATCTTTTCACAAAATGAGGTAATGAAAGGTCATGGAAGAGAAAATGAACCTGTAAAGAATTTAAGATGAGATCCAGCTAAGCCAAGTCATTCCACTAACATCTGCAAATGAAACCAAAAGGACAACAACAAACAGACACAAAATGGAACAGTGCTGCTGGTATTTTTACCATAATCTATTCTGATTTGCAGCAATGGTAGAACCACCACACACACTTGGATTCAACCAACTCTGTATCCAGTGTACCCTATGAAGGGATGGCATTGGTAGCAAAGAAAACAAATAATACCATGTGAAGACATGGTGATGGTACCAAAGAAAACAAAGTACCTGGATATGATCAAATACATCTAGAAGAAATCTCTATAGTAGGTGACATAATTTTAAAGTCATTACATAAGTCTTTTGGGGACCTATTCCCAAGACAATGGGAAGATTCCAAAAGAAAAGAAAAAAATTATACATTGCATTTTTACCTTAAAGAAAGTAAACTGAGAAGCCATCAGTAACTACCAAACCACATGTCACCTCTTTTATGCCCACAAAATCTCCATAAACAATCGTTTAGGTACAAATGAAAGGGATCCTTGATGAAAACCTAAGAAAGTTACAAGTTGGACTTTCACAAACCATTTTCTAAAGCAAACATACATCTTCATAGTCATTAAAATACTAAATGATATACTGAATCTAAGATTCTGCTTTACTTATTGTTTGCTTCAAGAAAACATCTGACTTGGTATAAATTAATAAGTAAATACTAATTTGAAGACACCCCCCCCCCATTTGGCTGCTGAAAACTCTTACTAAATACATGTGAGCAATGAATTAGATTAAATTCAACTGACTAACCTGTTGAAAACAAATTAACTATACACCAATTGACTAGAAAATTGAAATGATGAAGATTATCTTCCAAAGGAAGTTGACAAAACTGCTAAGAGGTACCTGGTAACATTTTTCCAAAACGGTGGTAGTCGACTAGGTCAGGAATCCACATAGGACCATTATGATAATTTAACTGAGTTATTCAGCATTGTGTCAGCTAGGTGGTGCAGTGGATAGAGTGCCAGGCCTGGCATCAGGAAAACTCATTTCCCTAAGTTCAAACCTGATCTCAGACACTTACTGGCTGTGTGACCTTGGGCAAGTCACTTAACCCTGTTTGCTTCAGTTTCCTCGTCTGTAAAATGAGCTGGAGAAGAAAATGGCAAACCATTTCTGGGCATCTTTGCCAAGAAAACCCCAAATGGGGTCATGAAGAGTCAGACAAAACTGAAAAACAATGAACAAGAACATTCATCATGGCCCTTTTGAGATCCTCAGTATGCCATAGGGTTTTTAGAAATGTTCAAAGAAAAGTCAGCTTTCACAAAGAAATGTGAAATTGAATCCCTACTGATTCTTCTTTATCCTCCAAAAATCCTTTTTCCACAGGCAGCTGGTAATATATTGGATAGAGTTCTAGGTTTAGAGTCAGGAAAGCCTGAGTTCAAATCTAGCTTCAGACACTTAGTAGTTGTGTGACCCTGGGCAAGTCACCCTCTTTTTGCCTCAGTTTCCTCAGCTGTAAAATGGGGGTGATAATAGCACGTAAATCACAAGCTTGTTGTGAGGACCAAATGAGATAACTGTAACGCACTTAACACAATGCCTGGTACATAGTAAGTACTATGTAGATGGGTAGATGGATTTTTCCCCATTTTTTTCTCTTCTATTTCCCCATCCAACAATTTTGAAGGTGGGACAGTGGTGTCCTTGTTACTAGAAGAGAAGTTAAGAAAATTAAAAAGCTTGATAGTAAAGATAAGAATTACAAGCGATCAATGAAATGACCATGTAAAGGTATGAACAGTTAGTTAGGGGAAAGTGTAGCTATTAAGAGGATCTTCCAAAAGTCCTCAGGAGTTCTCTACAGCTTTATAACACTACCACTTTGAATTCTACTTTACTCCCAGGCACTCTCAAATCACAGTGTTATCCAGTTATCCAAACCTATAATTCCTTTTAGTATGGGGACAGTCCAGTAAAGAAACTCCCTCTACCTACACAGATTAGCTACTGTTCTGTAGCATTGTCTAATAAAGTTATATAGGGCACTAAAAGGTTAAGTTACTGACCCAGGCACACAGAGCCATAATGGGTCAGGGGCAGGACTTGAACCCAATTCTCTGACTCCAAGACAAAGCCAAGATTTCTGTTCTCGATATTCAAACTACCTCTCTGTTTCAAGTCACATATTATGTAGAAATCAATTTATCTTATGCAAACTGAATCAGCTTTCGAGAAGATTATGGTGTGCTGAACAAGTGTTTTCTTGTTGCTCTTTCTGATTTATGGTAGATAGAATCTGTCAGACTTTGCACTTGGCATCTCAGTTCATTTCATTTCACACTTTATTTCAAAATGACTCATCATACCCATTGTAAGTTGCCCGTAAGACAAATTACTGATGAGGCCAGACACCTCGGGTCAAAGTCGACCATCTTATTAAGAAACAAACTCATCCAGAGAACCTTGAAGATGAGAAATCCTTCCTTCTGTGCTGGAAGGCATAGCCACTTCCCTCCCTCCTCATATTGCTTCATCATAAAAAAAACAGTTCTATGGATGAAGGTTAAAGATTTCAGCAAAAGAAGATTAGATGCCTGAAGGGAGAATGAGGGTTTCCAAAAGAGCAAATTGTATGTGTGTATGTATGTGTGTGTATGTACACACACATCTACACATACTTATATACATGCATATATGTACATGTGTATATTGTGCTATACGTGCATACATATGTACATATGTTAAAAGTGGTTGAGAGTCAGCAGCATGAGAGCAACCAGGAAAAGAAGAGCTGGGGCTTCCTTAGAAGCACCATTATAAGCCTCTATTAACAAGTCTACAATTTAGAGACAGATTTTTTTTTGTGCCATCAAGCTAACCAACTCATGGTCTAAGCCTCTCGTGGTATCTAGTGCTCTCTGCCCGCTTTTCTGGTCTGCTCATTCTTTGGCAAGGAGGTACACACCTAGGGATGCTAAGCCTGGAGTCATGAAGACCTGAGTTCAAATTAAGCCTCAGACACTTATTGCTGTGTAACCTTGATCAAGTCACCTGACTTCTGTTTAGCTCTGTTTACCTCAAGTATAAAACGATGGTGTAGTAGTGCCTGCCTCCTAGGGTTGTTGTGATGACCAAATAAAATAATATTTGTGAAGTACATAGCACAGTGCCTGGCACGTGGGAGGTGCTATATAAATGCTAACTGTTGTTTGCTGCTGCTACTGATAAAGGCAGAAGTATAGAAGATTGCATCCCAGGAAGAATTCTAACTAGATGTTGGCCTGCTGGTAGTTCAACCAATCCAGGGCCAGAGACAATTCCTTTCTACCTTTGACAGCAAATAAAGGCCAAGAGTAAGCTATGAGGGGACCCTATCCTCTAAGACAATCAATCCATAAACATTTATTAAGCAAATCAAGATGTCCAGCAATGGCCCAGAATGCAGTGAATCAGGTGGACGAGCGACCCTGAAAAGGGCTCAGCAAGCCCTAATACCAGAGGTATTCCTCCTGCCTGAACAGCAGTGAGATCAGAAGCTCCTCATCCAAGAGGATTTACTAAGCATGTGTGCTGTGCTCCTTACTAGCCACTCCTGCTGGTGGTGCCAGTGATTCGTTGTATTCGGAATGAAATCCTAGCATGGCGACTGGAGCAATCTGAAGACACTTTTCACTTTTGTGCCCTGTCCCATAAGGGAAAAGAAAAGAGAATCTTGAACATAAGTTATGAACACGGACTCTTGTTTTCTGCTGAAAATGTTCAAAATTTAGATGCATGCTTTGATTTTATGTTTCTTTAACATACTATTGGTATTACTCATTCATAAGGACATAATTACACATTTTAGTTTACTAGTCATGTTAGTGGGTTTCTTTGATCCATCCATATATCCATAATCTAGGGAAGCATCATGATACAATAGAAAAGACACCGAAGTCAAAGGATTGGGTTCAAATGCTGTCTCTGATGCTTAGTATCTCAGTGATCTCAGGCAAGTCATTTAAACTCTCTGTGCCTCCTTGTGTGGGGGTGGGGAGCAGATTAGATATCCTCTGAGGTCTCTTCCAATTCTATGATTCTTAATATAGCTGCTCTTTTCATCAATCCCCACTTTTTATCCATCCCCACCCTTTTATTAGATGTAACTCTTTTCCAGGTCTTTCCCTCAATATTCTATAGAAGATCCACCTGATTTTTCTGGAGGCCTTTCTCTGGTCCTTTATCATTTGGGGTGATCCCCAAATCAGACTATTTATCTGTTACTATTCCTTATTCTTTCTACATGACCAGTTATCCTATCACCCCATCCCCATTCTTTCAAATGTGCGTATCTTGGAAAGTGTCTTATATGCTGTCTCTCATGTACAAGTCACCAGTGGTCATAGCATCAGGGATCAGATTTAGATTGAGAACTAGAAAGGTTCATCAAGTCCAACCCCATAATTTTACAGAGAAGGAAACCAAGTCACAGAGAGGTTAAGTGACTTGACTAGTATCAGACAGCTAGTAAGTGTCTAAGGCAGTATCTGAAACCAAATTTTCCTAATTCCAAGTTCATTACCCCATCAACCATGGCACAATGCCTCTCCTCAGTTGTCTTCCTATTGTCCATTGGATCATACATCATTTTTACCTTTTTTATTCTGATTTGAAGTCATGTTACATTATTAAAATGTTGTTTCAAAGCTGGACTTTTGCAGCAACAAAACAGCCTGAGATCATCGAGGGTACTATGTCCTTTCTCAAATGAAATGCTTCTTGAGTTCCTATGCAATTCTTTTCAGTCATTTTTCAGTTGTGTCTGACCCTTTGTGACCCCATTTGGGATTTTCTTGGCAAAGAAACTGGAGTGTCTTGCCATTTCCTTCTCCAGATCATTTTACAGATGGGGAAAGAGAGGCAAACAGTGTTTAGTGACTCACCCAGGGTCATGCAATTAGTAAGCGTCTGAAGCCAGATTGAATTCTAGGACTAACTTATTTTTAAGCTTCAGCGTCTTAGTTCATCTAATGATGATAATAATGTATAATAAATAATATAATAAATATAATAATAAACAATAGCAAGCATTTACATAGCAATTTAGGGTTTGTAAAGCACTTTACAAATATTATCATATTTGATCCTTAGAACAATCCTGAAAGGTGGGTGCTATATTATTCCCATTTTATAGAGGGTAAAATTGAGGCACAGAGAGGTCAAATGACTTGCTAGTAATATAGCTAGTAATTATGTAAGGAAGTATTTGACCCTAGGTCTTCCTGACTGCAGGTCCATCACTCTATCCACCGTACCACCTATCTGACTCTACCTAGCTAACTCAATAGGCTCCCTATCCAACAACAGTATATCGAAATCTGCACAATATGCTCTTTCCATCCCATTGGTGCAGGTCTCCTGTGACATGGCAATATGGGTTCTCAGAGGTCATACCAACAGAACGTGATCTTTGACTTGACGCCCGGTTGGAAAAGTTCTAAATGCAATCCTGACCATGGAACTACAGGACTGCAGAACTAGAACAGGATAGGACCATAGAGGTGATCTTATCCAAATCCCTCACTTTACCAGATGAGGAAATTTGGGCCTAGAGAGATTAAGTGATTTTCACAAGGATACACAAGTAGTAATTGGCAAAGCTGGGCTTCAGACTCAGGTCCTGTGAGACTGTCAGTTCATCATTCTGCTGCAGCCCTCTGGTCTGTTTGTTATCTAAAGACCAGACTAAGACCAACTCAGAGAAGCTTACCACCAGAGGATTAATCATCAACTAATGAATTTTTTTTGGACAAACTCCTAGAAAAAAAAAATCATCTACACTAATGGCCTTCATTTCTTCCCCTTGAGGAGTAACTAACTGCCTCCACTTCTCACTCCTTTTCAGTCTTGTTTCTGACCTTACCACTCTACTGAGATTGCTAACGAAGGTTAACGATGAGCTTGTCACTGCTATATTCTCCTGCTCTTTGACTTCTCTGACCATTTTTAAGACTGTCCACTAGCTTTGGACCACCTCCTTCTCCTGAATACTCTCTTCTCCCTTGGATTGTCCCTCTTTCTGTTGAGGACAATATCACCATTCTCCTAAAAATAGTTGTTCTTGACTCTTCCTGTCTTTCACTCTTCTGTATAATCATTTGATAATATTTGTTCATTCTACCTTTCAAAACTTTCTCAAATGTTTTCCCTCTTCTAGCTTAACCCTGAGGATCACTATCTCCTTTCATCTGAAATATTAGCAAAACCTCCTAATTGACTTCTTTGCTTCAAGTCTCTTCTTTTTCCAGTCCTTCCTCCTGACCATTATCAGTAATTATCCTACAGCATATATCTTACTATATCACTTACCTATGTGGTGTCATCATAAGAGTGATGGATTTGAAATCAGAGATCTAGGTTCAAATCACAATCCTGCATTTTTGTGCCCTTGGTGAATCAGTTCAACTCCACCAGGCTTCAGCTTTACCTATGTAAGATGAGAAGGCTACACTAAATGACACAGAAGGGGGAGTCTCACATTAGTTTCCTTATATAGGGGATTATACCTACAAGGCCCTTACAACCAATGGTAAATGTGCTAGTAAATATTTAACAGTTTTCTTGGGGAGGGGTTTGTTGTATACAAAGCACATTTACATTTTATTTGCATTATTAAACATTTTCTCCATTACTTTCTCAAGTCTAGAAAATTAACAAAACAATAAATCAAGTCCTGATTTGATGTGTTTGCTGATTTATGCGATGCAAATGCTCCACTGAAAATTTAACGATCAGCTCTGGTGAACTGGAATTAAATAACATTATCACCTTCTTCTTCCAAGTCTATGATTCTATGATACTGCTCAAAATCTTCCAGTAGCTCCATATACTTTCTAGGATAAAAAATAGAAATGCCTCAGACTATAATTCAAGGTTCTCCATGATCTGACTCCAATCTTTGCCTCCAGCCCTATTTATACTACTCTCCTTCATGTATTCTGTGTTTCAGCCTAAGACCTGAGTCCCTGTTGGGAACACCCATCCCAGTAAAATCACAGAAGCTTCAAGAACTTATTGGAAAAGAATTTGAGAGACTATCCAGTATTGGTCCTAATTAACCAATATTGAAGGACATTTTCTTCTTTTCTGTTAAAAAAGGTGATAAATGATAAGAACAGAAATTTGCGTGCGCTGTCAGTGATGATCACTGGATCAGTTTGTCTCAAATTTTTTAAAGGAAATATTCTATTGGAAGGGTTGCTTAATGGGAAATGTAGTCAATGGTAAATCAAAGAATCTTTGCAAGGTATATATATATAGATATAGATATATATAGATAGATATAGATGATATAGATATAGATGTAGATATAGATATAGACATAGATATAGATATAGATATAGATAAAGATGATATAGATAGATATAGATACATATATATATATGGGACACATCACCTTCCTAGACTAAAAACTCTGTGGTGTGGTTAACAATTGTTTCATATAAAATTTACGTCTCTCCTATCATCTAATAGAGTGCTCTTCCCATAGTGGGTACTTAATAAAGATCTTATGATTGAAATTGAACTGAGTGATATACAAGTAATATTAATATGCCAAGTGGGCAGTTGCTTGAAAACACATTAGTGATAATGTGCTATATGTATACATGAATGGGTATATTAAAGTTATAAATAGAAATTAGTCTTTAAAAGGAAGTTCAATAACATTAGGAAATATAGCTAAATGCTCTGTTTGGTAAATCTGTTCGCCAATACATCAGATGATGCTCCCAGGGGAAGAATGATCCCCAGGTGGACCTTAAAACCTTATATGACATTGATGATACCTGATGAAAGGTAATTCAAGTGCCCTGGTATTCCATAATATACTTGAAGCTAATAATTAGTAGCTTAGTGCACAGAGCAAGTAAGAGTTTTCTAAATGATTATGCAAGAAGGAATTATGCTTAGATTTACTGTTTAGATGTTCAGATGAATTAACAGGACATGGCTAAGCAGAGCTGACATTCTAGGCCCTGAAATGAACTATTCAATTCATTAATAAAATTTAGCTGTCTTGGTTCATGCAGACAGCTGCTATGTTCATCATATTTATTTTTACAAATTACTATAATGATCACTCAATGTTATCTTTATGACTTTTGGGAAATTGTCCAGGATTTGCTTTGTAAGAGATCTGTGTACAGGCCCTTCCTATTACAAATATAGAATATTTAAATTATTTAGCGTGTTCCAGTCAGAGGATGGAATTATAGTGCACTCATTATTTAGAAGTAATAAATATATACATTAAGAGAATATCTCTTTTTACTTTGGCTTCTAGGGCACTATTTTCACCTGTTTCTTCTGGAAGCAGCATGATCCAAAAAGCATGGGACTTGGTGTCAGGGTTCTGCTTGCTACCTATGTGATCTTAGGTAAATCTCTTCATTGTTCTGTGCTTTACAGATTCCTCACCTGTAAAACAAGTGGATTAGCCTAGATGATTTCTGATGTGGCTTCCATTCTCCTACCTTTCTTACCAATCCTTCTCAATTTCCTTCATTAGATCATTATGTATCTCCTGCCCATTAAGTATGGTTCTATTCTCGACTCTCTTCTGTTCTCTCTCTATACTTTCTGCCTTGGTAATTTCATCAATTTCAGGGTTTCAATGACCAACTCTACATAAACAACTCCCCAAACTATGAACTGAGTCCAAATATCTCATCCAAGCTCTGGTCCTGCATCATCAACTGCCTACTAGACATCTCCATGTGTATGTACTGTCTGCATGTGAAACTCAATGTGTCCAAAACGGAATCACAGAATGTGAGTGCTGAAAAAGACCCCCACAACCATCTAGCGTAAGCCGCATACCAAATGAACCCCCGCCATAACATGCCCAACAAGTGGTCATCCGCCTCTGCTTAAAGACCTACAAAGAGGGACGAACTTATTACCTTTCTCCATTGCCCTCCCTAAGCCTCCAAACTCTCAATCCCCCCCCCCAATCGCTCCAGTTTGTACTCTAGGAATTGTCCTTGACCTTTTCCCTCTCCCTTGTCCGCTTTAACCAATCTGAGGTCAAGCCTTCTTGATTCTATCTCCATGACCTCATTTATATCTGTCCCCTTCACTGACACAGAAACTACTCTACTTCAAGCTCTCTGTACCCCTAGCCTGGACTACTGCTATAGCCTCCCTCTGATTCCAGAATTTTCCTTCTCTGATGTATCCTCCACACAGCTGTCAAAATATCCTAATGCCCAGGTCTAGCCATGTCACCCCTTCTCAAAACCTTCATTGTCTCCTTATTAGCAGTTGGACAAATTATAAACCTTGTAGCCCATCTGTCATTTTCATGATTTGGCTCCCATCTACTTTTCTAGGCTTTTGTTATTGTTCAGTCATTTCAGTCATGTCTCACTCGTCACGACTCCTTTTGGGTTTTCTAGGCAAAGATATGGGAGTGGTTAGCCATTTCCTTTTCCAGCTCATTTTATAGATGAGGAAAATGAGGCAAACAGGGTTGAGTGACTTGCCCAGGGTTACGTAGCTACTAAGTATCTGAGGTCAGATTTGAACTCAGGTCTTCCTGACTCCAGGCCCAGCACTCTATCCACTGCACCACCTAGCTGCCCCAAATCAATTTCCTTTAGCATCTCTGTGTTCCAGCCACACTTGACTATTAGCTATTCCCCAAAATCGACACTATTGCCCAGCTCTGTACTTTCACACAAGTGGTACCTCATGCCTGGAGTGCAATCCCTCCTCATCGCTGCATCTCAGACCCTTTTCTTCTTTTAAGGTTAGCTGTGTGACCTTTGGCAAGTCTTTTAACCTCTATTTGCCACTGGAGAAGGAAATGGTAAACCGTTCCAGTATCTTTGCCAAGAAAACCCCAAATGGGGTCATGAAGAGTCAGACATGATGGAAATAACTGAACAACAGCAACGGGAAGAGCATTTGATTTAGAATTAGTGGATTCGGGCTCAAATCCCAGCTCTACCATTTGCTACCTATGTGACCTTGGACAAGTCATTGAATTATTCTCTGTCTTAATTCCCTTAATGTGCCACATCCTTGTTGAAATCTGCTCTAATCCCCCTCTCCCGCCTCAAGTTGTCAGCATATTCTCTTTTCTTCCTTGCATTCAGATAAGATATATATCCTCTTCTGCTTATCTACCTACACGTCCATTGGATCATAGGTCGAAAGCTGGAAGGAATCTTAGAGGTCATCTAATCTTACTTCCTCATCTATAGGATGAGGAAACTGAGGCCCAAGGAGCTTAAGCAACTTGCCCAAGACCAGGAAAATAGGAAATAAAATAGCAAAGGCAAGGATATGAAAGGAAAGAAGCACCATGTGCCAGGTCCTTTACAAATATTATCTAATTTGATCCTCACAGCAATTTTGGGAAGTAGTCACTATTATTATCCCCATTTTACACATAAGGAAATTGAGGCAAATAGAGGTGGTGACTTGCCCAGGATCACACAATTTGATGGCCACATTTGAACTCATGTCTTCTGACTCCAGGCTAACACTTCATCCACTGTGTCGCCAGCTGCCCTAAGTGTGTATCCATGTCCTTTTACCCCAAATCCAATACCTTAATTAATATGGATTTCAGCTACATTATATCCTCCTAGTAGATTGCAAAATCTTTGAAGGTAGTAATTGTTTTATTTTTGTTTCTATCCCATCATATTGCCTAGAGGGCCAGACTTGGACACAAAACTGGGCTCAAGTCCTCCTGCCTCTGACATACCAACTCTGTGGCTGTACAAAATTATTTAATCTCTCAGTTCTTAGTTATTGTTATAGGTCAGTCCTTTCCAGTGCATTTGGCAAATCTCAGCTTCACAAGTAAATGTATCTCACACTGTCATTTGTTTCTCAACCTCAGACCTCAACACTGTTTACCTTCTGCTCACACCCACCTTCCTCCAGCTGGAAATTGCCTCGGAATTTATCTAATTGGATGAGGCCTGAAATCCTAGGTGTACCTAGAATGTTGACAGCGGTACTCTTATTTTCACCAGAAAGTGGACTCTCATTTGAGACTGGAGGCAATTATCTGTTCTGATCGGCACATGATTATAGAATATGGACACATATTTCTACTCTCTCACCCCCTGCTTGGATGCCATATGGCCCTGAGCAGCAATGGCATGAAGAAATTACCATTCCTCTTTCAATACCCCCAAAGAAACTACGAAAAATAATAGGATAAAAAAAACACTTAAAATAATCATCAGTTGTTTGCCCTTAGACAAAACCTGTTACAGACAAGCACAATTTTGAATTGTGTTTTAATGTAACTGAAAGGCTTGGCATGGTGGAAAAAAAATCTTGGTTCTGGAGTTCTCAAAGGACTTGGATTCAAAATCTGCCACTGAAGTTTACTATCTGTATAACTTTAAGCAAATATCTTAACCTCTTAGAGTTTCAGTGACTTCATCTGTTAAAATTAGAGATACAGACTGCTACAGTAGAAAGGGAGCTGTCCCTGGTGCTTATCCTCGTTTACCATGGAAAAGTGACACTCTCCATTGGAGGTTTCTTCATCTATAAAATAAGGGAGTTGAACTAGTTGCAATGTATTATAGTAGAAAATACTCTATAGTCAAAAGATCTGGGTTCAAATGCTACCTTTGAAGCTTACTTGAGCAAATCTTGTTTTGCTCAAACAACAAAAATTGCTCTCACTTTCTTTCCTCAACTGTAAAATGAAAGGGGGTTGAACTAGATTGCATCTTCCTATGGTCAGGTTCCCAACTACTTTTCTAGCTTTATTTCAAATCATTTTCCTTTAGCTACTCTGTTTTCCAGTCAAACTCCACTATTAGCTATTCTCTAAAATCAGTACTCCATACCTTATCTCTGTACACGCATGGAAGTGGTACCTCATGCCTAGAATCCAATTCCTCCTCATCTCTGCCTCTTAGAATCCTTATTTTCTTTTGAGGCTCAGCACAATAGAATGAGCATTGTTTTTATAGTCAAGGGATATTGGTTCAAATTCCAGCCTTGCCACTTGCTACCTATATGATCTTAGGCTGGCCACTCAGTTCCCTCAAGATGCCACCTCCTTGATGGAGCCTTCCCTAATGCCCCTCTTCCACCCCCAGGTGTCATCACATTCTCCCTCCCCTTCCTTACATATAGATGATATATAGATCTTCTTCCTCTACTTATCTGCATACATGTTCATAAGATCATAGATTAAGAATGGGAAGAGGCCTTACAGATGAGGAAACTGAGGCCCAGAGAGCTTAAATAATGCCCTGACATCTGTTCTAGATCTACTATGATCTTAATTTGATAAACACTGGGTAGATAGAAAGTTGTAGAGAAAGGTAATGGATTTTTAAGAAATAATATTTGTTCTTTAGTTAAAGGAGAGGTGGGCCTACTAAATGGAACTGTAGCATTTGCATATATTTTCTGCCTTCATGAATTTCACTGAACTGTTCTTTTTCCTATTTTTTATCTTTTCTTATAAGGGGCAGCTAGGTGGTACAGTGGATATAATGCTGGGCCTGGGGTCAGGACGACTCATGTTCCTGAGTTCAAATCTGGCCTCAGACACTTCCTAGCTGTGTGACCCTAGGCAGTCACTTAACCCTGTTTGCCTCTGTTTCCTCATGTATAAGGAGAAGGAAATGGCAAACCACTCCAATATATTTGCCAAGAAACCCCCAAATGGTATCACAAAGAGGTAGACGTGACTGTAACAACTAAACAACAACAGTGTAAGAGATGGCTCTTTGGGAAAAAGAGCGGGGAGGGATAAATTGGAAAATGTAGGGGATGTAAAAACAAAACATAAGGAAATAATTTTTAATGAAAAAACTGGCATTGGAGAGATGATGTGGATGAGGGAGACAGAGAATTCTAAATGGACAAAGCGGCAAAATAGGAAGTGACCAAAATGCCTCCTAGAGTGAGATCTTCTATTCTCCTGCCACTCCCCTTGTGAGTTCCCACACACACTTCCCAAAGCCTCCTTCCCACTCCCTGCAGCCCCTCTGCCACAGGCGTTGAGTTCTCTTGTTCTACCATCTGTTTAGACAGCTGTTCAAGACAGATTATTTCGGGTTTATTGATTCCTTCCTAAATTAATCACTTGACAACAAGAATATATCAAGCTAAAGGAGCTTCTCAATACAGGATTCTACGATGAACAAACACAGTAAAAAAAACATCAAGAAAGTAAGAACACCTCTCTGTCTCCAAAGGTTTTCTCACAAAGTTTATGAATTATTGATGAATCTTTATTAGCCAATGCATTTCAGTTTAGATAATGTCTGGTATTGACTTGGATTTTGTCTTGTTTTGTTTTTATGGTGGTGTTGTGTGTGTGTGTGTGTGAGAGAGAGAGAGAGAGACAGACAGACAGAGACAGAGAGAGAGAGAGAGGGAGAGGGAGAGAGAGAGAGAGAGAGAGAGGGAGAGAGAGAGAGCTCTACCTAAGTAGCACAGAAACAAAGACATTAGCCATTCTACAGTTATTCTTTTATCAAATTTATAACTTGGGAGACCAAAAATGCATCTTTTAGTCATATCTAGCTCTTTGTGACCCAATTTGGAGTTTTCTTAGCAAAGATATGGGAGTGGTTTGCTATTTTCTTCTCCAGCTCATTTTATAGATGAGGAAACCGAGGCAAACAGGGTTAAGTGACTTGCCAGCGTCACACAGTTGGGAAGTATCTGAGGCCAGATTTGCACTCAGGTCTTGCCAACTCCAGGCCTGGCGCTCTGTATACTGTGCCATCTACCTTCCCCAAAAATGTATCTAAGGTTATTCTAGTACGCAAATATCTTAGTGAAGGAGTTAGATGTTACCTTTCTAAGAATGATAGCGCAATAGCAGGCACCCTCAGTTGTCTCTCCCCTCTAACTGGAAAACAGAGCAATAAACTCCTCCTAAAGACCTTCTTTATAGAGGATTCCAAATTTTCCAACTAACTGCTCACTTTTCGTCAGATGCTCACTCAGTTTGGACTCCGTGAATATCGTATTACTAACATTTATGTGGTACTTTGAGGTTTGCAAAACTCTTCACATATGTTATCTCCTTTGATGCTCAAAACAACACTGGGAAGCAGTTATTACTATCTCTGTTTTATAGCTGAGGAATTTGATGTCGAGAAAAGCTAAATGACATGCCCAGGATCACAAAAGTTGCAAGTAACTGAGGCCAGGATTTGAACTCAGGTCTTCCTGACTTAAATTCCAGCACTCTATGCGTGTGTACACTTTGTAACCAATCAAGATGTTCGTTAGGACTAGACCTTCGATTTCACTGGTGTATGGACAAGGATGCACTAGTAAATGTTTAACAATCAGCTTGGGGAGGGGCAGGGAGGTATGCATAACACACTTTTAAGCTTGATCTTCATTATTAACGTTTTCTCCATCACTTTCTTAGAGTCTAAACAATCAACAAAGACATAAATCAAGCTCTGATTTGTAGTTTGCTGATAAGCAAGTTGTGAATTTTAACACTAAAAATTTAACTATCAGCTATTGAGAACTAGTTCAAGCTGGCTTCAGCATGCATGGACCTTCTGGTGAGGAACTTCCCCCATTAATGTAGGTAGACACTTTCTACACAGTTTACCATTTTAGAATTGCCTAGAACTCTGAGAGATTAAATGATTTACTCCAGGTCACACAGCAAATATGTATTAGAGGCAAGATTTGAACCCAGGTATTTCTAGATCCAAGGCCAGCTTTCTCTCCCCTATTGTTGTTGAGCCATTTCAGTCATGTCTGACTGTTTGTGATCCTATTTGAGTTTTCCTTGGCAGAAATCTTGGGGGGGCTTGCCATTTTTTTCTCCAGCTCATTTTACAGATGAGGAAACTGAGACAAACAGGGTTAAATGACTTGCCCAGGGTCACACAGCTAGGGCCTAAGACCAGATCTGAACTCATGAAGATGGATCTTTCTGATTCCAAGCCCAGCGCTCTACCCACTGCACGACCCACCTGCTCTCTCCCCTATACCAGCACGATAAAATATGCTTTTAAAACCAGCCATCCAGCAGTTACTTTTCTTTCATCTGAAGCCATTTCTTTAGGTCTTTAGAAGCAGGTCGTCTAGGGAGGACTTACAGAAGAGCTCAGAAAAGAATTGCACAAGATAAGAAGGAACCAATTAGTCGTGATCTGCACATTGGAGAGGGTGCACACACTGATCAGACCACAGAACCAGTGGAGTGTTGTAAATTGCAAGCTTCCAAGTAGATAATCAGTAGTCTCGAGCCATAGGGATGTACCATGCACAAATTTTCCTGAGTTTTCTGGGTTGGGACCATGCCCCTCAAAGAACCAAAAAAAAATTTCCCAACCAGGTCCTTTGTATCTTTAGACAGCCTCTGGTCCAGAGGCATATTATAGCAGGACATATATAGATATACATAACCAGAAGGTAAATCAATTTTATTATATTCAAAATGCAGCTTCTATTGCTAGGCACCTCAACTTACCTTGCTGCCTGACCAACATACAGGGATTCTCTGAACCACAGAGGTATTGGACAAATAATTCTCTAAGTTAAAATAACACAAAACAGTCCAGGCAACTGGTAAGAGATTAACAAACTAGATGCATTGTGAATAGAACTTAGAAATTGGATGGATGACTATATGATTGAAGGTGGTAGGGATTCAAATTCCCCCCAGTGCTTGGGGTTAAGATCCTGCCCATTTTGGACCTGGAGACTCATTATTTGAAGAAAAATAATACCTAAAGAGATATAGACTCTGTGATGACCAAGCTCTTTCTGGCCTTCCTCTGACCTCAATGACTTAAGTAATTCCATAGGACAGGTCTAGTCACCATAGCCTAGGAATTCTTCTCTTCATGTAGAATCATGATATAGACTTGTGGGAAATGGACTGGACCTGAGCTTTCATTGGTCGATGGAAATCCCAGATGAGGAAAATCCTTTTACCAATGCAGATCAACAGCAGCTCTGAAACTTACAGTCTTAGAAAGTTGTCTAAAAATACTAAGATGTTAAGGTACTTGCCCAGGGTCAATCAGTCAGTATACATCAGAGGACGGATCTGAATACAGGTCTTTCTAGTTCTGAAGCCAGCTCTCTATCCCCTACTCCACTATGCCCCCATATATCATTATGGGATTTTAGATTTAGAGTTACAAGAGACCTTGGAGGTTATCCAAAACAAATCCCTCATTTTATATGTCAGGAAATTTAGTCACAGAGGGGTTATGACTTGCCCAAGGTCAACGTCATTCAAATTCCTCAGTGGGGTGTTGAAACCATTCCAGACTTTTAGATTTACCTTTTTCCAGACCAGTTAACAAGTACTTATTAAGCACTTACTAGGTGCCAGATACCATATTATGAGGATACAAAGAAAGGCAAAAACATAGTCCCTTCTTCAGAGCTCACATCCCAGTTGAGGGGGGGAGGGGAAGAACATGCAAAAAAGTGTATCACAAGATATATGCAATGTAAATGGAATGTAATTTCAGAGGGAAGGTACTAACATGTGGGGAGGTAGGAAGGGATGCCAGGAAAGACCTCTCACAGAAAGTGGGGTTCAATCTGAGTTTTGAGGGAAGCTAGGAGGAGGTGAAAAGGGAGCACATTACAGATGTGGGAGACAACCAATGTAAAAAAGAAAGCCTGGAGTTGGGAGATGGAGCATCATATGAGAGGAGAGGGCCAGTGTAGCTAGATTATGGAGTGACTGGAAGACAGTCTAATGAAAGAAAATTGGAAAGGTGGGAAGGAGTCAAGTTATAAAGGGCTTTCAAAGCCAAAAGATTTCATATTTGATTCTGGAACCACTAGAGTTTATTGAGTAGGAGGGTGATCACTTTGGCAATTGATTTATTGAAGTGGGGAGAGACTAACCAGAAAGGTCCAAGTATAAGATAATGAGGATTTGCGCCAAAGTTGTGACTGTGCAAGTAGAGAAAATGAAATGTATGCAGTAAGTGTATTAAGGTGGAAATAAGAAAACTTGGCAATAGATTGGTCATGTGGAGTGAGTGTAAGGAGTCAAAGATGGCACAGAGATTGCAAACCTGGGTCACTGCTTCCAATAATAACATAGAAGTTCAGAAGAGGGGAAGGTTTAGGTGAAATAATAAGTTCTTTTTTTGCCTATGTTGAGTTTCACGTGTCTACAGGACATCCTATTTGAAATGCCTAAGAGGTAGTTGGTAATATAAAAACTGAAGGCCAGAAGAAAGAGTGTGACATTTTCAGTTTTGTCCAACTGTTCATGACCCCATTTGGGATTTTCTTGGCAAAGATAGAGGAGTGGTTTGCCATCTCCTTCTCCAGCTCATTTTACAGATGAGGAAACTGAGGCAAACAGGATTAAGTGACTTGCCCAGGGTCACACAGCTAGTAAGTATCTGAGGGCAGATTTGAACTCAGGTCCTCTAGACTCTAGGATTGTCATCTACTCTTCCATCTACTGCATCACCTACCTGCCCTTGGAAGAGGGATTAGGTCTAGACAAATGGTTCTGAGAATCATCTCCATAGAGGTCATAATTGAACCCATGAGAACTTGTAAGATTATCAAGTAAAATAGTATAGAAGGAGAACAAAATAGGAGCCTTGAACAGACCCTATGGGAAACACCCACAAGTATCAGACACGTCCTAGAGGAAGATCCAGCAAAGGAGACTGAGAAGGTAGAGACGAAAAAAGATAATGGAGGAAGACATCTGACTGATAGAAAATGAGGAAGAAGGGAAAAGAGGGAGCTATCTTCAAATAGCCTTAATTTTCTTGGTGAATTATGCAGCAAGGCCCACAGCTGAGATGATGGGAGGAGGGGAGGAATGCCATACAAAGTTTGAGGAGGGATGAAAAGGTTTGTGATAGTCACAGTTGCGATCAGGATAATAAGGATACAGAAGGTGTCTGAAAGGATTGCATTTGTAATTCTGGTCTCAATATCATCCAAAGAACAAGGTTTTTATGCCTACGTGACAGTTTTGATGTGACCCCACATGATAAAAGTCTAATGATGAATGATTAAATAACGAAAAAAGTCTAGATCAGGTAGACTAAGGTGACCAAGGCAGAGGACCTCTTTTACAAAACCATCTGTCTGAGAAAAAGTACCATTCAGAAATATACATACATACATGAAATACATAATGACAAGAAGTGCCTTGTCTCATTAAAATTTTAATAATTCAAAATTCACCAATCTATAGGCATGTATGTGAAATTTAAATAAACTTTCAAATGATTTTTTTTGAAAAAGGATACACAAGGATTGCCTTGCTGAGGTGACAGCCCAGTTCAATAAGTACAGCTTCATCATTTCTTTTTTCCAGGGGGAAAGACAGGGCAATTGGGGTTAAGTGACTTGCCCAAGGTCACACAGCTAGTAAGTGTGTCAAATTTCTGAGGCTGGATTTGAACTCAGGTCTTCCTGACTCTAGGGCCAGTGCTCTACTCACTGTGCCACCTAGCTGCCCCTCATCATTTCTTTCATCTATGTTCAGCAACATGTGGATAGGAACCCAAATGGCAGATTGTGGGAGTAAATCAATGTTGGAGTCAAAAAAGGCATAATCAGAGGTAGGTCTAGGGGGCAAGGGGCTCAAGTATAGAGGATAATATAGAGTTGTACCAATTAATCAATGGGTCAAGTTAGAGAAAGGAAGACAATATGGCTAGTGCAGGGTTGATGACCTGGGAAAGAACTGAAGAACAGAGAAACTGAAGATCCTGGCAAGGATGAAGAACAGGAGTCATAAGGCAGATGGAATGACAAAAGATTCTGATCAGATAAAAGAATTTCAGAATTCATGAACATGAAAGTGGAACATTGATGGGTGAAGGCAAGATCAAGGGTGTGGTAGAAATAATATCTTAACCTCCCTCCCATGAAAGTTAGACTAGTTTTTCCATAAAAGGTATTAAAATATTCCTCAAAGTTTGGTTAGCTTGGTAGACTAAGGCCTCAAGCTGTTTAAAATTACTCCTTCAACACCTGAATACAACGCACCTACAGCTGATGGATGGATCATAATGGAAGCTTCACACAGCTGAATCAGCTCAAGGAGTTCTTAATGACTTGTCCTTCATGAATTTGCTTTTATTACTATGGCTAAGTAAATCTCCTTATGTTAACTGCTAAATGACCTAGCATGTCCCATTCATTCCAATATTGAATCTAAAATGACCGAGGATTGGCCTGAGTCCAGCCCACCCACACAAAGGGTATGACCAGACTAGACCCCAAAGGAGCTGCCAATTATTATTTGTCAGAGGAAAATGTGAAGGCCGCTACCTTGCATCTGACAGCTCAGGTGGAAAATCCATTTATGTTGTCAAATAGGAAAACTTCTGAAATGCCAAATATCTTTAATTCTTCAAGAACCTAGAGTAGAAGACATTAGATGTGTATATGCTATTTCCCTAGATGGTAAGGTATGCTCCTGGAGGAAAGAAAACATTTTTGGTTTGGTATCCATAATACCTGCACAGCTCTGGCACACAGTAGTCACTTAGTAAATGTTTGTTAATTGATTTTGTCTCTTTACTAAGATGACTTACTATTCTCACTATTCATAAAGTGATCAAGTCACACTCATAAAAACTTTGAAACAAAGTGCTTTCATAGCAACTCTACAAGAACATCAGTACAAGTAATGTTATCCCTTTTACAGATGAAGAGACTTGAGCTCAGAGAACTTGAAATAAGTATGCCATAGCCTGGATTTGAACCCAAGTCTTCTTACTCTAAGTCCAGTGCTCATTCCACTGTATCTCATTGAAAATATGCATTTTTAACTAGAGCATTCATAAAGTAGCAGCAACAGCCTCTTAATAAACGATCCTTGACTTTTCATTTGTGATACATTTGAGTCAGAGAGAAATTAAAGAAACAGATATGACAGTTCTTTTGTTGTATCAAAAAAAGAACTGGAAACAAAGGGCATGCCCATCATTTGTGAAATGGCTAAATAAATTATGGTATATGAATGTAATAGAATATTATTTTGCTTTAAGAAATGATAAAGTCAGTGATTTCAGAGAAACATGGGAAAATTTGTATGAACTGATGCAGAAAGAAGTGAGAACTAGGATAATCATTTATACAAAACCATGAAACAAACAACTCTGAAAAGACTTAAGAACTATCTGATCAGTACAGTGGAAGAAAATATGACATCAAGTTTCAGGTGGCTAAGAGGCAGTGGGTAATATGAAAGTAGAGTATAGGTGAGAGATTAAGTCCGGATAAATAGAGCTGCATAGAGGTGATAGAAATTTGGTTCCAGAGGACTGGTGATGAAACATGTTACTTGTCTCCTGATAGAAAGGTGATGGACTCAAGGTGCAGAATGAGATTTTTTTTAACATGTCCAAAGGGGGAATTTGGTTTTGCTTGAGCATGCATATTTGTTCAAGGGTTTCATTTTTCTTTTGTTTTTCTCCCTAATGATAGGTGTGGTGGAAGGAGAAAAAATATTTTTGTTCATAAAAAAAATCAATTTTTAAAAACAGATTTGACCGCTTACTGTTAACAAAGTACTAAGAACTCATTAATCTATATGACCATTGTGAAAAGGGTCCTTGGTGTAATGAGTGGGTGTTTATCCTATTGCACTGGCAGAACACACTATAAGTAAATTGTTTACCATCCTCAAGAAGTACATAATGGCTTAGTCACCAACACTAAGCCCAAAGCAGAAAGCTGAACTCTCTCACCTAGGATTTTTAATTTATTCCCCTACTTGCTCTGTGGCCACTGGGCTTCATAGAAGCACTGTGGTAGATAGTAAGTGAACATGCTGGGGAGAAGCTCTTGGCTTTTGTGGCACCATTGGAAATAAGGAGGACTCATCTAAATTATTTGAAGCCAAGGATGACTTCCAAGAATCTGCCTCCACTAATGTATACCCTGGAAGCCCAGCCTCTTGACTTCCAGATGGAGCTGGGATTGGGGTGGGGGTGAGGGGAGTAATTCTAAAGAGTAATATGAGTCATGCAGGGCTCTCCTATAGGGAGGGAAAGTGCAATATTTTCCCTCAATTATAGCTCTGTAGGCCGATTCCTCCCTTTTATATAAGAAGAACATGCAAATGATTCTTTAGGGAGAAATGTTATTAAACATATTGGCAAGAAAGGATGACAAAAGTGAGATGCAGATTAGATATTTTAATAATACAGAGCAGCAATTTCTTATTCTTTAGAGGGTAACTATACTGAGCAATTAAACTCCTAGAATGTCAATAAAACAAAAGTTGATTACACCCAGTCCAAGAATCTATAATAAAACTGAAACCAACTATTTTGTTCCTGGCTTATCATCTCAGGCATATGACTCCAAAACTATTTGTGTTCATTTTCCATATTGAAAAAAGACACGTGACTTAGTTTTAATTATATTAGTGAGAAAAAAATCTGTGCTTTGCACATGGTATGCATTAAGTAAATACTCACTTGAATAGTCAGTAGGTAGTCTTCAGAGACATTCAGTTGACTAGCTGAAACTGTTTCCTAGTGTGGGAATGCTGAGAAGCATAGATTTAGAGTGAAAAGGGACTTAGCAGTCATTGAGTCCAACTCCTTCATTTTACAAATGAGGCCTAGATAGGTTAAAATGCCTTGCCCGGGATCACATATCTAGCAAGTGTCTGAGGCTGGGGTTGGACCCAGGTTTCCCTTTCATCCAGAAGTTGTATTCAGAAATCACCTACTACGAGTACATATAAGTTCCAAAGGGGATTCTTTATGATCTACACATTTTACAAATGTTTGATGACTCAAAAATTTGTTATTTTCTTATGCTGAGAAAATGGTCATCAAAGAAATGTATGATCATTATAAGCATTTTCACTGGCTGACCCTCATGCCTGGAATTCTGTCCCTCTTCATTTCTACTTCCTTGCTTCCTTCAAGTCTGAACTAAAAATAAACCTTCTACAAAGAATTTTCCTAATTCCCCTTAATGTCATTGCCTTTTCTCTTATCTCCAATTAACCCTGTATATATTTTGTTTCTATATAGCTACTTATATATGTCTACATGACACTTAAATATGTTAGACTAGAAAGCAGTGACTACTAAATATATTAAATTAAATGAATAAATTTTAAAAAACAATAGCAGAGGTTGTATAGAAGGAAAAAAAAGAAAGCAGTGACTGTGTCATTTGCTTTTCTTTGTATCCTCAATATTTATGACAGTGCCTGTCACAGAGGAAGCACTTGATAAATACTTGTTAACTTATTAATTTAGCAAAAAAGACGATGCCATGGTCATGTGGAGAGAGTTGCTTTTGGTAACCCATGTGTTCCAATGCCATCTTCATGAAGTCCAAAGAACAATAGAAATATCCAATACTTTTGTAGGACACCCGATGCTGAACTAAGTAGAAGATCTGAGCAAAAACTACATTGGCTAGAAAGGCCTAGATAGGTTGCAATTGTTGGAAGGAATACCCATATCAGAAAAATCACAGGTATACTAGAGGATCAGAGCATCCCTAAAAAAGCTCATTCAACTTGCATGCATAATGTCATTTCCCCACACAGATACATATCTACCAGAGACTTTGAATAAGTATATATGTACTTAATACTTATACTTCAAGCACCTAAGATTCCATGATTTTGGGTGCTCTTTCTACTAATACAGACTGAGATGCTGCTTTAACTTAGTACCTAGTCTTCCTTTTGAGAATTGCTGTGGTCAAAAAGATCATTATCCCATAACCAACATGATGAGAGCCTCTCTCAGCTTAACTAGGTGGGTTCTGGGATGACAAAAGTATAGGCCTTCCTTGGGCCCATAGTCAAAGTCTTGCAGGTTGGAAAGATCTGCTAGAGCTTGGGCTCACCTGGCATTGTCTTTGACAACTCAAGGTCACCTCCGTGCCACAGGGAGGCACTACATTAGGATTGTAGAAGAGAAAATGTATAAGTATTTTATTAAAATATAACAGAGAAAATCTAGTTAAGATGATCATGTGGAAGAGTCTAGGTCATGGGTTCTTAACCTCTTTATGTTATAAACCCCTTTGGCAGTACGATGAAACCCACGGACCCCACCTCAAAATAATGTTTTCAAATGCACAAAATAAAATACATAGGATTAAAAGGAAACCAATTATACCGAAATACAGTTATCCAAATATTTTTTAAATGAGTTCATAGATGTCAGGTTAAGAACCCCTCCCCTAGGCTGACCTTGCTCCATAAAGAGAACCTATTAATGATAAGAATCACAAATGTGATTCCTAAATGAAGAAGTCCCATTGATCTCCTCCTTCTAAAGTGTAACAGAAAGAGATGGAATCTAAAGAAAATGCTGTTAAAGGTGGTAGAGGCCTACAAGGAAGAGATGGTAAAAAGAAACTGGGCCAAGACCAGTATATTTAGATTCTGGAGATTCCCTAAGAGATCAAGCGTTGTTGCTGCTCAGTCGTTTCAGTTGTGTCTGACTCTTCGTGACCCCATTTGGGTTTTCTTGGCAAAAATAGTGGAGTAGTTTGCCTTTTCCTTCTCCAGCTCATTTTATGGATAAGAAAACTGGGGTAAACAAGGTTAAGTGACTGGCCCAGGGTAACAGGGACGGTAAATGTCTGCTGCCAGATTTAAATTCAAGAAGATAAGTCTTCCTGACTCCAGGCTTCACTGCACCACCTAGCTGCCTTTATTGGCTCTAGCAGTATTATATGCTAAGGTCTGTGCTGAAGCCTGAAGCCTTGGTGGTCTATGTAGGTAATTGACTGGAAAATGCCCAAGGTTTGTGAGACCAGGGATCTCGGGCCACCAGGAGCCCAGAACAAACCCTACCTGATCTGAATCAAGGTGATCCAGAGGATAAGGTGTGTCAGTAAGGCAAAATGGGCTCCTTAGCACTTCAGGAGTTTGGCTTTTGTTTACCTTGAGTGAAAATACTTTCAGCTGTTAAGTGCTAAGCCCCAGGCCCAAAGCCCTGTCAGGTGTGAACCCTGCGTGGGTGTAGATTGATGACTTAAGAGGGGCCAACTGGGGAACCAATGGTCTCTGGTCGTTGAGGCGGGGCTTGAGAACGCCAGAGGCTCAGCTGTGAGGAGAGGAAAGCTAAGGGAGACTACAGCTGAAGCTGAAAAAAGCCGAGGCAGGAGCTGCGGAAGCAGAGCCAAACCCAGCAGTGCGAGCAAGGACTTGAGACCAGTAAATACGGATTGGCTAAATACCATCTTGTTTTTATGTGGCCTCCTGGTTACTCTTGTGAGGCGGGCCTACTGGGCCTGGGGTTTTTTGGTCAAGATGTCGGAATGGGGAGGCTGGTTCACTAATTTGTTGCTGTGGGGCCTGAATAAATGTTTTGATGCTTTCTACTTAGAGAATCCCTCATACCTTGCGAATTTGAACCATTCAAACATATACATGATTATATTTGAGATTATAAATTTGGCCTTCCTACTACATAAGGTCTGGGGCCCAAAGCCATAGTCAGGGCTTGGAACAACTCTAGGACCAGTTCCTGGCCCCAGTCTACGACAAGAATCCTAGGCTAAAGCTCTGGGAAAAGGTATGTCCTGGACCCAGGCATCTTCCAAACCAGAGTCTACAGGGCAATCACTTCCAGGCTGTGGCCAAGGCAGCATCTAGCTTTGTTACATCATCCTACTGTGGAATTACAGCTGGAGAAAGCACATAGGCCTAGCCACCAATGCCCCCCGAAAAGCGTAAGATGTGGAAGAGCCTGAAAATGGTACAAAGTCTTAACACATAAACCCAAGCAGTAAATATGAGCAAACAGAAAACTATCATTATAATGGATAAATATAATGGGTTCTTCACACTTTTCGAGTCATGGACCTTCTCGGCAATCCACAGAAGACTATGGAATCATACTCAGAATATAATGAGTTATTGCCTCCATTTATAAGTGAAGGAACTGTCAAATTACAATTAAATATCACTGAAAACAAAGATGTAATTTTTTTCCTATTCAAGTTCATGGACACCCTTTAAATCTATCTATTCATGTACTGCTCAGCGGCAAATAAATCCCCAATTAAGAACCTGTGAGTTAAAAGAATTTCAAGACAAAAATTTCAGAGGAAAGTGATAACTCTGAAATAACCACAGCTAGAACTGAGAGAGAGAGAGAGAGAGAGAGAGAGAGAGAGAGAGTGGATTGACCACAAAAACTCCAAAAATGAATGAAAGAAATGTAGCAAGAACTGAAATATGAAATGAAAAATGAAATTAGGACACTGGGAACAAGAATAAACAGCTTCAAGCAAAAAGTAGACAACCCTACCCAGGTAGTTGACACCCTGAAAAATAGAATTGTGTTAACAGAACTCAATGATTCAATGAAGCAAAAAGAAATATTAGAACAAAGTCAAAAGCCTGGAAAACTGTAAAAAGTGATATATCTACCATCAAAAACAACTGATCTGGAAAATAAGACAAGAAGAGATAAATTAAGAATCACTGGAGTTTGAGAAACCTTTGACCAAACAAACAGGAAAAAAAACTTGGACACCCTATTTCAAGATATCACAAAAGAAAACTGCCCAAAACTATTAGGACAAGAAAACAAAATGAAAAGAAAAAGAATCCACTAAAATTGCCTCCTGAAAGAAACCTCAAGTTGAATATACCCAGAAATTTCAGGACAAAAAATCCTGAGTTTTCAAGTAGAAGAAAAAAACTTCTAGTAATCATGAAGAAAGAGATTGAGAATCAAGGAATAACGGGATCACACAAGAGTTAGCAACAACTATTATGAAGAAAGATAATTGTTATACTATATACCAAAAGAAAAAGAAGAAGGCCTGCAATCAATAAAACTTAGCCTCTAAAGCAGAATATCATTTTACTGTACCCAGGGAAAAATGGATTTTTAATGGGATAGAGGTCTTTCAATCATTCCTGTTGAGAAAATCAGAGCTGAGCAGAATCTTTGAAATGCAAACAGAAGAGATGGAAAAACATAAAAAGATAACTATATTTGAGCAATTTAAAGGAAATGATGATCAAGTATTTAAATCCTAACAGGAAAAAAAAAAAAACATTGCCCCATAAAACTTCTATGTCCAGAAGAAACAAAGACACACTCAGGGCTCTAGTAGATTTCTGTGAAAAGAAGTGTATAAAAACATGGATATTAAAGATGGGAGCAGTGGGTATTTCATGAACCTCACTCATCTGAACCAGAAGAAGGAATATTGAAGAGAGACTATAGTGTAGAAATATATTAAAATCAATAAGGAAATATGTGAGGAAAGGAAGAAGGAAATTTAAGAAAGAGTATAAAGTTGTAGAGGGAATAATCCCAAGGAAAACGATAGTCAGTTATGAGAGACACGTTATAGAAAGAAGGGTAAAATAACAGAAAGAAAAAGTAAAACACAGAACATATGTTAAACAAACAGATTTACATAGAGTTAAGATAAGGAGCTAAAGTAGAATGTATTATGTCACAGATGAATTTTTAAAAGCAGAGATAGCAAATAGACAAGGTTTAAAAAAAGGACAAGGAAGGAAAGTACATTGTGCTTATAGGCATCATAGATAATGAAATTATATCAATTATAGATAGGTGGGGGAGGTGGGAGAAACAGAGACAGAGAAAGAAAGAGAGAGAAATCAGTCAGGGTAATTTAAGGAAAGGGTTCAGACAAGTGGGAACTCATAAAAGAATAAATCATAGAAACGAGATAATTTTGTCAAAAAAGATTATAACAATGCACCAAATATATACCAAAGAGACACCAAACAATAATATACCAAATAATATACCAAATATATATCAAGCAACAATAAATCAAAACTTGTAGAACACAGCCAGAGAAATTCTTTGGGGAAAATGTGTACCTTTAAATAAATTTATCGACAAAAGAGATAAGCAAGAAAGAAATAAGTTAAGAACACAACTAAAAAATTATAAGAGCAACAAATCAAAAAGCCCTAGATAAACACAAAAAATAGAAACCATGAAAATAAGAGATTAAACACAATTTTAAATAGGAAGCAAATTAATAAATATAGGATTGGCTTTTTAAAGACTAGTAAAACAGACAATATTGGATCAAATTGATTGATAACACTGGATAATTTGATTCTCAGAGGAGAAAAACCAAATCCTTAATATCAAAAATGAAAAAAGAGGTAGCACAACAGATATAGATGAAATGAAGGAAATTATTAGAAGCTATTTTCTACAATCAAATGCCAATAACATTATTTTTTTTTAAATAGAATAATACTTAGAAAAATTTGAACTATTTGGACTTACAGAAAGAGAAAAAGAGAATTTAAATAGCCCAATCTAAAAATAAGTAATTGAACAAGTCATAAATGAATTTTTTGTCTCATGTCACCAAAAAAAAGCCAAAACCAAATGTACAATTGAAATCTATCAAGCATTCAAATAAAAATTAATTCCAATACTACAAAATTGTTGAGGACATTAGAGAAATTAATCCTACTAATTATTTTTATGAAACAAATATAGTCCTAAAAACAGACCAAAAAAAAAACCATAGCCCAATATCCTTAGTGAATTTTAAAACAAAACTATTGAGTGAAAAATTAGTAAAGAGATTACCCAGTAAATTCAAAATATCATTTACCACGAACAAGTTAGATTCATACCAGGAGTATAGAAAAACTCTAAATATAATAAATCATAATGACAATGATCAAATTGATCTCATAATTTGGTAGCTCCTTCCAATTATTCAGTTTACAACCCACCCATGCCTAACAGTCCTCTGCAACTCTTGTCCCAGTTCTCTCCAAAGCCCACAAAAGCCTTGAAACCCTCTCCTCCCCCACTCTCTCTCCCTGCATTTCTTCTCTCTCTCTCCCTCTTCCTCCTCCTCCTCCCTCTTCTTCTTCTTTATCTTCTCCTCCTCCTCCTCCTCTCTTTTCCTCCTCCTCCTTATCCTCATCCTCCTTCTTCCTCTTCTTCTTCTTCTCCTTCTTCTTTCTTCTCTCTCTCTTTGTCCCTCCCCCTCTCTTTCTCTCTCTCTCTCATCACTTACTCTTGACATGTGATCATCTCATCTGCCCTTTCCATCATGCAATTCTTTAACATCTTTTACTCATTCCTTTTATGTTGCAGCCTATTGCAACATGTGCCTCTCTATTGTCTTCTGTGTGATTCTCATTTTTAATTCTTCAGAGGGCTGACATTCCACTTCTTGCTTTCATGTAGCAACTCTGATTAAATATTAGTATTGAAAAGACGGACATTTGCTTTCATGAGACGCTTGAAGTCACTAAAATACTTTTGCAACTTTCTGAAAACCTTCCAACCCACTCTTCTCTTTTTCAACTCTGAGCCCAGCTGATTGTTCATCTATTCTATCTGCCCCAGATATAAATACTATTGGATAATTTCTAAAGGGTATCCAACAAAATGAATGTTGAAATATAAGCAATAGAAATTCTTTATCTACTTGGCTTTTTCCTGTGTGGATCACCAGTCTATGCCAATTTGAATGCTTATAGATCTCTTCCAAATGTTCTCTGCAGTGTTCTGAGTTGGAAGCAATCGATGCATTGTGTTCCACGCACAAGAGCATCTGGAGGATCTCACTACATACAAGATATCCTTTTTCAGTCTAAACTGTATTCTGGAGCTCCTCTACCACAGTGGTGATTGCCCACATGTTCTCTGGCTATGAACTCACAAATTCTGCACTCTTTCTGATTTCTTTTTCCCAATAATTTTCACAACAACCCTCCCCAAAGTTCTGGTTCCAAAACATTATTAATCTGTGGACTCCTAAGAAAATGTAGCCTGGCACATCTCTCATCTCCACGGCAATGCCATGGCAGTATTCCTGAGGGATTATGGTATATGTCTAGACAAAATAATAAAAAATTAATTTGGAGAAACAAAAGGTCAAGAATCTCAAGAAAAGTACTTCTTTTAATAGGAAGGAAAGAAACCTGGTAATTCCAGATTTTAACCTATACTATCAAGCAGTAATAATGAAAACAATAAGTAATAATTAAAATCAGAAAAGTTTATCAGTGGAACAGATTAGGTAAACAAGAATCTGAAGTAATTGAACATAGTATCCTTGTGTTCAATAAAATGAAGGATATTAATTATAGGGCTAAGGATTCACTATTTGACAAAAACCACTGAGAAAAGTGGAAATCAGTCTTGTAGAAATTAGATTTAGACCAATTTCTCCTGCCATGTATCACAATAAACTTCAAATAGATAAATGGCATATGTTTTAAAAGATCCAATCGTAAAAATAATTAGAAGAGAAAAAATATGCAAGTGTGGAAAGGGAGAAAATTCTTACTAAACTACAGATGGAAATAAGCATAAAAGGCAAAATGAAGAATTACCAAAAAAAACTGAAAATTATCACAAGAAAAAATAAAGTCAGAATCAGAAGAAAAATGACTGGAAAAAATCTTCACAACAAAGTTCTCTGATAAAGGTTGACTACCAAGACACGGAAAAAAATTGATACAAATACATAAGAGCAAAAACCACTCGCAAATAGATAAGTGGTCAAAAGATATAAAGAGACAGTCCTCAACTGAAGAAATGAAATCTGTCAATAAGTAATCATTTGGAAAAATGTTTCAGTTCACTAAAAAAACAGCCCAGAGGTTTTGCCATGTACTGATCTATTGACAAAGAAGGGGAAAAATAGTGATTGTTGGGGGGATTTCATAAGAGTATCTATTTTCAAATAAAGAAATATAAATAAATATACATAAAAAATAAATGAAATAAATATAAAGAAAGAAGAAAGAAAGAAACTTTAGAAGCTACCAAATCTAACATCCTTATTTTACAGATGAAGAAACTGAAGGTCAAACAGGTTGACTGATTTGCCCAGGGTCACGCAAAACTAGTAAGTAGCTGAGACAGGATTTGGACTGAGATCTTTCTAACTCTGAGCCCTAAGGTCTATCCACTGTACTATACTCCCTGTCACACTAGTGAACTTTTAGGTACAACTATGAATTGGTTAGGCAGCTAGAGGACACACTGGATGGAGTGCTGAACCTGCAATCAGGAAAACTCTACTTCCTGAATTCAAATATGGCCTCATACACTCGTTGTGTGACCCTCGGCAAGTCACTTACCCCTGTTTGCTTCAGTTTCCTTATCTGGAAAATGAGCTGGAGAAGGGAATGGCAAACCACTCCAGTCACTTTGCCTAGAAAACCCCAAATGGGGTCACAAAGAATCAGACGCAATTGAAAAATGACCGAATAACAAAAATGAATCAGTTCTACTATTCTGGAAAACAATTTATAACTATACCCCAAAAGTCACTAAACTCTACATCCTTTCAGCCAGCAGTACTCTTAGGCATGTCCTTCAAGAAGGTCAGACCAGACGAAAACATATAAAAATATTTATACTGGAATATTTTATTGTTGTAAGGAAGTGGAAACAAAGTAGCTATCCACTGAGTGAGGAATAGCTGAAAAAAACTGAGGTATGTGAATTAATGAAATTGTATTTTGCCTTGAAGAATGAAGAATATGATGGTTTCAGAGAACTATGGAGAGGCTTGTGTGAACCGATGTGCAGAGTGAGGTTAGTAGAACCAAAACAGTTTACTCAATGATCACAATAATGTGAGGGGAAACAGCTATGAAAGACCTTACAAAGACCTGACCAAAACAGTTACCAATCATGACTTTAAAAGATGGATGGTAAAACATTATTAATCATTGGTGGAGAGCTGATGGACTAGATAGAGATAGAGAACCAGGCACATTCTCCAACATGATAGCTATTTGTTATAACAGCACTTGTATTGGGGGGTTGGGGGAGGGGGAGGAAGATTTTGAAATGTGATTTGGTGGGTAGAAAAAGACATGAGGAAGAAAAGAGATATTTTATTCACTGAAATAATAATAGCTAGCATTTATGTAATACTTTAAAGTTTGCAGATCATTTTACATGTCTTATCTCATTTGGTCCACATAACAACCCTGTTAGTTAAATGCTATTATCCTTGTTTTATAGATAGAAAAAGTGAAGCTGAGAAGGGTAAAGTGACTTATCCATGGACACAGAGCTAGCAAGTAGATAATCTGAGGTAGGATTTTAACTCAGATCTTCATGACTCCAAGTCCAGAGCCCTATCCACTGTCACTTAACTAAAATTAACTGATTTAACTGTAAATGGTTACTATGCAAGTTTATATGGCTATGTTGATGTTTGTAATTATTTTCAACAACGTTTAATTTATCAGTTTTATGAGGAGCTCCATGTCATAATGGACAGGACTGGTCTTGGAGCCAGAATGCTCTGTGTTCAAATTCTGCCTCTAACACATAATAGCTGTGTGACTCTGGGCAAGTCACTTAACCTCTCAATACCCCTAGATATAAAGCAAAAAGAAATGACAACCTGCATTGGTAGGGGTAGTTTCCTCACTAGCCATATGTAGGGTATATAATTTCATTGGTATAGGGGATATCGTGGTGATGAAACCCTCTACCAAAGCAGGTTGGCTCTGTGTGTGTGTGTGTGTGTGTGTGTGTAATAGCTTGTAGTAGCAATTAGATTTAAGATCTTTCCCACCCATTAATAGGCCGTGTGACCTGCTTATGTCACAGGAAGCCTAAGTTACATGGTGGGAGGAGCTTCCTGACAGAAAAAGGAAGTTATGTCAGAGAGAGAGAGAGAGAGAGAGAGAGAGAGAGAGAGAGAGAGAGAGAGCACAGTGATGGCTGCTAATGGCCACCATCATGATAGTTAGAACTGAACAGGCTGACTTAGCTGTACTGTGAGTTTGTCTTGGAAGATCCCAGAAGAGGTCAGAGAAGTTTTGGGATGGCGAGGCTCCAGGTTGTGATATTGTGTATTGAATGCTTTACTGCTCTGATAGATTGGATAAATGGCTTGTGGGATCTGGTTCTCTGGCGTCTGAATACGTGGTTTACTTCTTCAACCTTCTATCTGGAGAGTCTCGTATACTTTGTGATACAGAACCACATAGGCGTTTTGACAATTATCATCTACATTGTTATCATTGCCTTACTGATACAGAGCTCCTTCTACTAAAGTTCTGCTCGGAAGCCTCTCCATAATATGGAAGTAACCTTGAGTTTTTAAAAGCAATATCAAAGAGGTACAAGCTCTAGCAGTGGCTACCAGGCTGTAAAGGAGCCAAATATTCATCTGGCAACAGACAACTTATCGTCCACAACCCAGTCTAGCTAAGGTCGGAGAGACTTATCCCAATAGGTTAACCACCAGATAATGTTTGGGGCCACAGCAACCACTAAAAACCATCTACTAAAGTGTGAAGATGTTGCAATTGGCATCAGTGGAAGCATTTTTCCCACTGAGAAAAGCACATTGTTAGACATGTGAGAAACACTCACAGTATCACAGTAAGATAGGTATTGCAAATATTCTCCTCTTTTAATAGGAGTGGGGGAGAGTAAAGTTTAGAGAGGATCAGAGGGGATGTGACTTCAGTTGATGTCTTCTGAGTTTTATTGAACCCTCCACTACATCATGGTGCCTTGAGATGATAAGATTTGAGATTCAAGACAGTATTTGATAATCTTGAGAATCAAAACCAAACAAAAATACCTTGAAGTGATCATACATTACAATTTAAAGCTAAAATAGATCTTAACAGATCACCTGGTCCAGTCTCCTTATTTTACAGATAAGGAAATGGAGGGCCAGAGAAGACAAGGGCTTTGCCCAAAATTTCATCTCCTTACTACAGGCAGCCAGGTAGTGCAGTGGAAAGAGCACCGGGCCTGGATTCAGGAAGACCTGAGTTCAAATGTGGCCTCAGACATTTGCTACCTGTGTGCCCCTGGACAAGTCACTTCACCTTGTTTGCTTCAGTTTTTTCATCTGTAAAATGAGCTGGAGAAGGAAATGGCAAACCACTCTAGTATCTTTGCCACGAAACCCCAAATGGGTCATGAAGAGTCAGACATGACTTAAATGACTGAACAACAGGTGTACACACACACACACACACACATACACACACATATTCAAAGTCAACTCTTCTGACTCCAAATCCAGGTACCCTATTATTTCACATGGCTTCAAATAGTATGCCATATTCTTCTACCAAAATCCTAGACAACAAATGGAAAAAATAATGGCTGTAGTCAGAGGACTTAATTCTTACTACCTAAAGGTTCATTGAAAAGTTAACCTCTTGCACTCATTACTCACCTTTAAAATGAGGGGATTGGACTAAATGGCCTCTTAGGTCCCTTCTAGACAGGGATGTGCTGATAAATGCTTAACAACCAGTTCTACAAAGGAAAAAATATGTACACACAACATACTTTTAATGTGTATTATTAATATTTTCTCCATAAGTCTGGACAATCAATAAAGCAAATCGAGTCTCAATTTGTAGCAACTGCCAATTTCTGAAGTGTAAATGCTCACACTGAAAATTTATCAGCTATCTCAAGCCCAAAAGAGCTGGCTTCATCACATCTTTGCTTCTAGCTATGGATAGATGACCCTAAATTAGTTCTATACACAATTTCAACATCAAGAGAATAGAGAAAATTAGGCCTTAACCTTAGCGTTTGAAGGAGCTATTAACATCCACTAATGAGCATTTACTTTAGTGCTCCCCACACTGTAGGGAGAAGGCCTTCAATAGATGGTGTAGTCTAAAAGACGAGGTATATTGATCAGAAAACTGTTGGGTGAAGCAATGAACTTTCCTTCTAATTGATTCTCGCTTTAACGTCTAAGTTTGTACAAATACTGACATTAAAGCTTGAATGCTATTGCTATACTGTTTCTTGAGAAGTTTTAGAGACCTTGGATTCACCTTCTTCAAGAAATTCAGGCAGCAAGATACAAATAATAAAGGGGAGTGGGGAAGCAAGGAGGACAATGAGGGAACTCCCTAAGTCAATGCAGATGAAAAACCCTTCTGCAATGGATAGTCTTAAAGAATTGGTCATGATTCCAAAACCAGTATTTTTAAAGACAGGATTGAATCCAGGCCTCCCTAATTCAAAACTAAGAAGCAGGCTCTCTCTATCCATTACCCTCCACGAGACCTTGTCATCAGTCCTTCTGCTGAATCATCCTCTATGTTTTGTTTGCCTCTATTAAAATGTAAGGACCTTAAGAGCTGGAATTATCTCACTTTTCCATGTTCCTACCACTTAACATCATGCTTGGCACATAGAATACACTTAAAAAATACTTTTCCTTTCATTCATTCACTAAACCATTTGGTGCCTTTCAGTATTGTTAATAATAATGATAATTATACCTCTTATTTTCATGGCAACTAACATTATTTGAAAATACTTTCACATACATGATTACTAAGTGCCAGGCACTGGGCTAGGTTGTAGGCATATCAAGGCAAAAATAAAACTATACTGCCCTAAAGATCTTAAATTCTATCAGGAAGACCACAAGCACATAGGTAGCCAGGGTCTACTCTTACTCTCTCGAACCATACATAATATAGACTGGATGGTGTCAATGCATGGATTGTCTAACATAAAATGACTGGACCACATGTGGTCTGGATAAATAGATATTTGATCTGGGATCTGGAAAGCTCCGTTCCATGTATCCAATGAGAAATTGTCATATCCACCTTTGTAGAGAATAGAAGGAGAGGTTTGTCTGCAATGCCAGTAGCCTAGCCTAGGAGATGTATAATGTAATGTGTAAAAAGTTCAAGAGACATAGTTTCTGGGTAATTATGCTGGTAGATAATTAATAAAAGGAGTCAGTGGCACCCTCGAATGCCAAACACTCTTTCATGGAACCCACTCAATACTTATTTGCCCTTGGAAGAGTGAATATTCCTGAAGGTGGCAATCAATTCAGATTGGTTAACAACTAATGAGAAGAATGAATATTATAATGAGAGATGGACCCATTCTAATGAGGGGCTAGGGGGCATGAGTTTGATCACTCTAGTTCTCAGACCACCCCTAGCCTCACACAATCTAGACAAAGGATCTACCCCCACCCAAGCCTGAGTAGAACACAATGGGTGGGATTTCACTGACTAGAATTTCTTTGTAAGGTTTTATTTGGGTGGGACAGCAACTCCACCTAGACAAGATGGTCTAGGGGGCTAAATTTTTAGTAAAGGTCATGCATCTTCCTGATAATTTCTTATTTAATAATCATTTCTTTCAGAGACAGGCAAGATCCAGGACAGCAGTGGCTGAGAATTTACGCCTTCACTCTCCTATCTCTGAGGGTTATTGGGCTAGAATTATATCTACCTACCATTCTTCTAATGTCTTGGATTATGATTCTCTTGGAATCAGGAAAAATATCACTTTCTCTAGTTACTCTAAAGGGGAGGGTAACACTTATCTTACTTTTGCCTGCTAAGTGCCCTCTCAACTAATGCATATAACATAAACAGACTCAGATAGCTAGCACACACTTTTATCCAAGGGAACAACAAACAAAAATTGGGGAAATCAGGCATATTAGAGCAGAAGAAAAATGACCCAAGATCTTTAGCTGGGAAACAAGATAAAATATGCATTCAACCAAGGAAAGAATGATCTCACCTGAGAAGTTGCTTTTGGTAAGTCTCTAAGGTTAAAGTTCCTGAAAGTCAAGGGATATGCTAGGGATGGACTCCAGTCATTCCAAAGGTGAACTGCAAGCTCTACTTCTGTCTTTCAGCAGTCTCTCTGCACATGTGCAATGTTCTGACTCTGAGGTCTCTCAGCCAATCAGGAGTCATGTCTCCATCTGTTTAAGCAGCACCCAACAGGTACAAGGAATGACCAGAAGATTAATATAATTGGATTGTAGAGCATGTGACTGGGGAGTAATGTGTAAGAAGACCAGAAAGGTTTGAAGAAGCCTGTTGAAAAGGAGCCGTAAAAGCCAAACAGACAACTTTATATTGGAGACACTGAGTTTTTTTGAGTGAAGAAGGTTGACAAGCCAAAACTTGTACCTTAGGAAAATTACTTTGTCAGCTGAGTGGAGGATGGATAGCAATAGGGAAAGACTTGGACCACTAGATCATACCATCAGGAAGACCGACAACTAGGTCAAGACAATTGGGACTTTGTCCTGACACATTGAATTTAGAGGGCACCAAATTTAAAGAGTGCTGGAAGTATGTGTGGTCTTTTGGGAGCATAGAAACTAGAGTTTAGAGCAAGAGTTTTAACCTTTTTTGTATTATAGACTCCTTTAGAAGTCTGGTAAAAAAAAAACCTATAGACTCATTCTCAGAACAGCAATGTTCTAGAACAATTGAAGGAAAGGCTAGATTTCATTTAGAGGTTGGTGAAAATAAAGATGTAATTTATTTCCTATCCAAATTTATGAAATCTATCCCCAATCCCCTGTGGAGT
This sequence comes from Phalanger gymnotis, assembly GCA_028646595.1. Classification (NCBI taxonomy): domain Eukaryota; kingdom Metazoa; phylum Chordata; class Mammalia; order Diprotodontia; family Phalangeridae; genus Phalanger; species Phalanger gymnotis. Next base: position 171,161,274 of record CM053627.1, read on the forward strand.
ATGTAATCCCCAGGTTAAACTCAGCATCTAGAACCTGGTTTTCAGCAATCACCAGTTAAAGTTGGAATCTACTGGCACAATGGGATGATTTTTCTCTATGATTCTGCCCTGCTTTCCCCTACCCATGCTGGCCTCCTCAGCAGTCACCTTACACTGGTGTCCTAGGGACTCTGTCTTTCTCCTTAAGGGGAGTACTTTTTCACCTTTTCCAGCCCAACCAAAGGCATGTTTCCTGCCACTTCTCCTTGGTGAGGTTCATGGTATTTGCCCCAGATGCAAAAATGCTGAGTTATGGCCCTGCCAACCAGAATTCATTGGATCATACGCTCAAGGTTGGCAAAATGCAACAAATGGCCAAGTCAATCTGCTGCCTATTTTTGTATGTCCACTACCTAAAAATGATTGTTACGTTTTTAAATACAAAATATTTTTAATGTAACAACTATTAGCTTATTGGTCATACAAAAACAGGCAGCTGGCCAGTTTTCTGACCCCTGGATCATGGATGGGACCTCAGAGGCCATCAAGTCCAGCCCCTTTATTTTTTCAGATAAAGAACCTGAACACCAAAGAAGTTAGGTGACTTGCCCAAGGTCACACAGGTGTTAACTAGCAAAGCTCAGATTTAAACAAAGGTCCTCTAGCTTCAAATCTAGTTTTCTTTCCACTCTAATCCAATAAAAATTTAACCACCTATTGTGTGCCAGGTACTGTGAGAAATGCTAGGGATACAGTTAATGAAAAGAAAGACAGTACCTGCCCTCAAGGAACTTACAACCTAAAGGGGGAGATGACACACAAAAAAAGGCAGGAAAGTGGGATTGAGGAGTGGGACCAAGATGGGGGGGAGGGAGGATTTGGTGCCAGAGCATCCAGTTCCATGGAGTTGAAACCAGGCAGAGTAGTGTTTCACAATCCAGCTAGCAGCTTCTGTGGGAGTGTAAGATCCACCCACAGCCAGCGCCCAGAAAGCTGCCTACAGCACAGGTTCTTTTGATCTGCTTAACTAAAGAAAGCAAGGTGAAGGGGTTGACAAGCTTACTTTAATTCAGCACACAAATATCATTCACTTAGTTCAGGGGGAAAAGCCGGCAACCTGAACCTCAGAGCAAATTATAAACAAATTAAAAACATCAACAGACAGACCAAATACAGATTCACAGTTACCAACATCTAGGTTCAGCCCCCGAGCTCAGAACAAGGGCTGGCCCAGAGTCCAGTCCATGGGTGAGAGCTCCAAAGAAGAGAAAGCCAACCCCTGGTTTTATATCTTTGTCAGCGTCAGGGGTGAGTCACACATGAGACTCACCCATGTGACCTAGAATCGTCACAAAGAGGCCACTTAAACCCACGTGGTCTAAAAGCCTCTGCTGTCCCAGACATGTAAACTAGGCCCTCCCTGGAGTTAGCCCCACCTTGGGCCTTAGTTGCCAATCTACACCCACTAAGGTTTTACCCCTAATAGGGGTGTGGGCCTGGGGCTTAGCACCTAGTAAGGCTCAATGAAATACACTGAATAACTCAAAGGGAACAAAAGCCAAACTCTTCAAGGGCACTTGGTTGAGCTAAGTGCTAAGAAGCCCACTTTGCTTACCAACACAAGCAGCAGATTCAGAGTACAGTGAATGTTCTTTTCTTTATACACTATTTCTGGGAATGAATTAATGCATCAATTCAAAAGAAAATCTGAGGCAGGGACTCCAAAACTCTGACTTCCCTTCCATATTTGGCCTGCTACTCAAGAAAGGAACTGAGTCTTGAGGCAGCTAGGTGGTGCAGTGAGTAGACCACCCGCCCTGGAGTCAGGAGGACCTGAGTTCAAATGTGACCTCAAACACTTGACATGCTTACTAGCTGCGTGACCCTGGGCAAGTCACTTAACCCCAATTGCCCTGCCTTCCCCCCTCCAAAAAAAAAAGAAAGGAACTGATTCTCCCTCCCCAGTGACCTAGTTCCCCAAAAGAACAATGCCTATTTTACCAATTTTTACTGTGATAACACATCTCTGCAGCTAAACACATACTACAGAGTGGTCATTGAACGAGAAGTTTGAGAACCTCCTCTTTAAAGGTATGTCTGTTCAATGCAATTCCCAAAGGTTCATTGCCGAAGAGAGAGACATCACTTCTAAGTGGTCACTTTGACCATATTTGCCAGCTCTATCACAGGCTTTTTAACCCCCAGGTCACCTCAGAACAAAACCACCATTCCAACCATATTTTACATAGCTGACTGAGGCCTCTGCCAGGCTCAGAGACTCTGATATGTAGAGGGTCAGGGTGTTTGGGCGAATGGCATCCTTGCCACTGAAATCCGTAAAGTCCATGGTAATTGGATGGAGCAGAACTGATTAGCGCTCTCATCTTAGGGTTAAACTGGCCCAGACTTCCATCACTGTGTGCTTCTTCCAGGGGTGGCTAGCACCACAGGAATCAAAGTGCCCACCGGATCCAAAGGCAAACTGATTCTTTGGGGAACTTATTTTTATCACTTGCCATTAGTTTTCAAAGAGTTCCTTCTTCTATTCTCATCTTCACATTCCGGCTTTGCACTTACAACCTGTTATGCTTTATAGCTAAGGACAAAAGCAGCTGGAGATAAGGCCTGGTTCTCTTCCCCAAGTCCTGTCTGTGCAGAAACTCTTTAAAAAAATGAAGACTGAAGCCTCTGTTACTGAATTGTTATCCCCATAGTCGCAAGGGTAGTAAGACTAATAGGGATTTGCTGGCACAAATAAGCCCTACGTGAGCCATATAAATAATATGTGCCCAAAGTCTTATGTGTGGAAAATAAGCCAGACCTATAGGAAACGATACAGAGCAAAGTAAACAGAACCAGGAGGACAATTTGCACAATAACCACAGCAACACAAAGGAATATACGAATGAGAAATTTCCAAGCTCTGATCGATTCAGAGTTCATGACTTCAAAGGACAGAACATGAAGCGTGCTTCCCACATTTCAGTAGAGGGAAGGTGGATTAAGGTGCAAAATGAAACCTACTCTATCAAACACAGCCAATGGATTGCTTTGCATGCTTGTGCATCTTTATTTCAGGAGAAAATTCTGTTGAAAGGTGGAGTAATGGAGGGAGACAACTGTATTAGAATTCAGAAAGTCTATTCCCCTTTTAACAGATGAGGAAGTTGAGGTCAGGTCAAAAAGCACAGTAACTGGTCCCAGACACCTGGGTTCCCACCGGCCATTTGCATGATTTTGAGCGAGTCTCTTCATCTTTCTGGGCCTCTGAGTTTCCTCATTTATAAAATGAGAAGTTGCACTAGATGGCCTCTGAGGTCCTTCAGAGACAGCTGTGCAAGGTTCTGTGATCCTAAATTTCTGTCTCTTTCCCCACCACTCCATACTGCCTTTCTAGAAAAAGATCTTAAAGTATAACTATTGTTATAACAGATAAAATATTTGTAAATTTGTTTTCAGAACTGAAAATCATATGAGACTTAGTTGAAGGCAAAGGTAAAAAAGTATATTTTCTGGTACACATGCTTCTTCCCTCCTACTGTTGCTAGTAAAACCTCGAAGATAAAGGAATGAATGAAAAAAGATATTAACCAAGCTCTTATTATATGCCAAGCACTGTACTTAGATATGCAAACAGAAAAGCAAAGTAGTCCCTGCTCTCAATAAGTTTGCATGCTAATAGGAGGAGACTATATAGCTTCAGAGCATGTGAAATGCCTGAGTGATCCATACAGTACAGCAGCATGGCCAATGTCAATGCCTAGAAGTAGGGAGGGCTAGATGGAACACTGGGTAGAGTGATGGTCTTGGACTCAGGAAGATCTGAGTTCAAATTTGGCTTCAGCCCCTTACTAGCTATATTACACTGGGAAAGTCAATTAGCCTCTCCTCCCCTCAGTTTCTTTATCTGCAAAATGGGTATAATATCACCATGAGCCATCGCTAGTCATCTTGACCTATGTCTTGCCAATGGACTCTGGTGACTCTGGAAGGGAGAGTGAGGCTGATGACTTTGCACAGCTCTGCCTCACTCAAATCCTATCCGCTTGCAAGTTAAGACATCCCCCTCCTGATTCAACCTCTTCTTCAACATTAGCACCCTACCTCCCAAAGTTCTTGTGAGTTTCAAATGAGATGACATACACAAGGCACTCTGAAAACCTTAAAGCATTACATAAATGCGAGTTATTAACGTCAAAAACCTGAGATAATACCTGCCTCATAACAGTCTCACCAGAGTCAGCATTTAACTTTCCCAACAACATCTCAGTTAACAACCCAGGCGCCATTGTAGCCATTACAGAAAGCATAAAGGAGGCAATTGTTCTCAGTCTCGAACTTTAGCTAATCATTCTTCAATGTATGGCTCTCAGTTCCTCTGCCTCCAGCAGAGAAGATATGAGTCAGAGCTGAGAAAACTCTAGGGAATTAGCAAAAAGGCAGGTCACGCCTGTAACTTAGCTGCCTCTCGTGCTACATGCAGCAGACTTCTCCTTTCTGCTAATGATCATGAGAGTGAGTGTTTGCTCTTGGTTTCTGTTCTTCTTAGAACATCCACCTCTTCATTATCCCCTAGACTCTCTACTGGACCCTTCTCTCAAGGGGGATCAGGATGCTCCTACAGCTCCTTAGCCTGGTAAATACCAGGAGTGACAAACTAAAATGAGAAAATCTTAATCTGCTCTGTGATGCTAAGACAGATGCATGACCATCTCTTTTCTACTTCAAAGTTAACTTAAAGTCTACCCTTCTACAATTCTTCAGGCTCTATAGTGAGTTACATAATAGGTAAAAAGTTGGGAATCAGTCTTTTTGCTCTGAGATTGGGAACAACTGGTTTTTGTCAATGATCTTAAATTCACTGCTACAGTTCCCGTTAGAGCTAAAAAGCAGAAAAACACCCTGGAGTTTACCAAAAAGACTGGATCTAGTCTGAGGTCATTATATGAATTTGTGCAGCAGGCTCTGATACCATTGGATAACAGTAATCATAATGGCAACGGTGATGATTGTAGTGACTGTGCTGATAGTCATGGTCATGATCATGGATAGTATAGTGCTGATTTGTAGTAGTCATTGTGGCATGAATGATGGTGATCTCCATGGTTACAGAAGTATTGATCATGGTGGTGGTGGCAGAGAGGACACTCACTGAAAGATATTCCCTAATAAGGATAATGATCTTTGTATTAGAAGTGGCTGAACAGAAATTGCTAATACAGAGTTAATATCCGAGAAAAGTAAAGAGATAGTCAGAGAGGACCCAGGCAGTTGGGTTGGCACAGTGGATAGAACACTGGGCACTGAGTCAGGAAGATTCATCCTCCTGGGTTCACATCTGGCCTCAGATACATACTAGCTGTGTGACCCCAGGCAAGTCACTTAACCCTGTTTGCCTCAGTTCCTCATCTGTCCAATGAGAAGGAAATGGCAAACCACTCCAGTATCTTTGCCAAGAAAACCTCAAATGGGGTCACAAAGAATCAGACATGACTGAACACCAGTCAAAAACAAGGAGAATGACCTTTGTTTTGGAAAGGGCTGAACAAAAAGTGCTAATAGAGAATTAATACCCAAGATAAGTAAAGAGATTGTAAGAGAGGACCCAAGTGCTGTTTATGGGTTCAAGTCACCAAATCTTGAAGATCTACATTTAGTCTACCGAAAGAACTGCCAGAAGTGATTTTTGAAAGCGTAAGCGATCTTTAAAAGATCCTAGAGAAAGAGGAAGGCGCTTCAAAATCAGAGAAGGGCAAATATTATCCTAATTTTCCTCAAAACATAAGAGTCAGGGAGTAGATGGTCTGCACACTAAAGGAGTTTGACATTAGCATAGCATAGTAGGGGGGTAAACGGATGCAGAGTCAGAAGACCCGGGACCAAGTTCTGGCTCTACCATTTTACACCTCAGGACCTCAGACAGGTTCTCATATATAAAATGAGAAGGTTCAATTCGATAACCTTCAAAGTCTCTTCAGTTCTAAATCTGATCCAGTGACTCTGATCCTGTGATTGTTGCAAAAATGTTTAATATGCTATTAAATGGATGATCAATTAATCTCCAGAAAAGGAAGTAGTGATCAAAATGTGCTAATGGGGTTTCATCAAGAATAGGTCATGCCTAATTTCCTTTTTTTGACAAGGTCACTAGACTGGTTAATCAAGTGATTGCTAGCAATTTAATTTACCTAGATTTTTGCAAAGCGTTCTGCAAGGTGTCTCACACTATTCATATGGATAGAAAAAGGAGGTGCAGTCTACATGATAATATAGTTAAATGGATTAAGGCTTGGTTAACTGGCAATACCCAAAGTGTAAACATTAATGGTTTGGTGTTAGCTTGAAGGGGTATCTCTAGTAGGGTGCCCAAGGAATCTGTGCTTGGCCTGTGCTGCTGAAAATTCTTATCTTAAAGGGAGCGATGGAATGCTTACTAAATTTGCAGATGATACAAAACTAAGAGGGATGGTTAACAGGTGAGAAAACTGTTAGAATCAAAAAAAATTGTCAGTCTAGAATGTTAGGTTACAGCTAATAAAATAAAACTTAATAAGGATAAATTAAATAAAAATTATAAAATTAATTTAATTTTAAAAAATAAAATAAATAAGGATAAAGGATAAATAAGGAAAGTTTCACATTTGAGTTCAAAAAAACCCACTTCTTAGGCGGCACAGTGAGTAGAGCACCAGCCCTGGGGTCAGGAGGACCTGAATTCAAATTCGACCTCAGACACTTGACCCACTTGTTAGCTGTGTGACCTTGGGCAAGTCATTTAATCTCAATTGCCCTGCCTTCCCCTCTCCAAAAAAAAAAAACCCACTTCTTAAGTACAGCATAGAAATGCTATTATTAAACAGCAGTTTGAAAAAAAAGATCTAGGGGTTTTTAGTGAACTGTGAGTTCGATATGAATCAACAGCATAATATGGCTACCCCCAAAACAGTGTAAATTTGGGCTGCATTAAGATAATCATGGTATTCAGAACTGGAAGACTACTATACTCTGCCCTGGTCAGACCAAATCTGGAATATTGTGTTCCAGTCTAAGTATCACCTTTTGAAGGAGACCTTGCTAAAATGGAAAGCTTCCAAAGGAGAACAACCAGAATGGTGAAAGGCTGCTGCGTTTGATGCCTGCGGTGGGGGTGGGGGGTGTCAGAAAGTGACACTTTTCTCCTGCAAAGAGAAATAGCAATGCCACTAATGGAACTTCGGTCCTTTTTCAGGTTTGTTTCCAGCTAATCAGACAATGCAGGTGCTTCAAATGTAGCTCATGTGATCTAAGCTAAGGTCAGCTCATTACAGGTCCATTTAATGTCTCAGGCTTCTGTGATTCATTACCTTCTTAAGAAGTGGACAGGCCTCCAATCCTGCTGTTAGAAAGAACCCCTTTGTCCACCCCAGAGAGGAGATGCAGCAAACCAGGCAGTAACTGCTCATCACATTGCTAGTTGAGAGAGGCTGCAGAATTGGAAAGTCATCTGGGACTCTTTAAAGACTTTAATGCAAGTATGCTGCCCAATGGGCTGACCCTGTTTTCAGGGTGTATATGACTGTAACACAGGGGAACAGGTTTTTAAAGTGATAGAAATAGAATTTAGAAACACAATCCGTCCAGTTCTTATACACTCTTCCTCCCCCTCCAAACTACTGAAATCTTACTCTAACACTCTCCTCTACCTTCTTCCCAGACTGACTTAGGATTACTCTAATACTTCTCCCTGTCCTTTCTCCTGTTTCTCTACTCACAGGCCATTGACCCTTGCCTTTAGTAAGTCACATAATTACCATCTGAACATGGCCAATCATTTGATGCCTTTCTGTTTCACAACACCTAAACTCCCCTGGCATTCTCTTCTGTATTTATCTTTTTCTTCTTTCTTTCTTTCTTTCTTTCCTTCCTTCTTTCTTTCTCCCTTCCTTCTTTATTTCTTCCTTTCTTTCTTCTTTCTTCCCTTCTCTCTTTATTTCTTCCTCTCTTACTCCTTTCCTTCACCCTTCCATTCCTTTTTTCTTTTCTTCCTCACTTCCTTTCTTATGCTTTTTCCTATCCTTCTCCTGTCTCTTCTCCTTCCTTCTCCTCTCTCACCATTTCTCCCTGTCATTCTCCCATCTGTCTCTCCCATTCTTGTTCTCTCCCATCTCTTTTTCCCTCCCTCTTCTTTTCTCTTTCTTCCCTTCCTCCTGCCTCCTGTTCTCTCTCTCTCTCTCTCTCTCTCTCTCTCTCTCTCTCTCTCTCTCTCTCTCTCTCTCTCTTTCCCTCTCTCTCCCTCTCCTTCTCCCTCTCCCTTTCGCTCTCTCTGAACTGGAATGTTGTCAATGTAAATGAAGAGAAAATGGAGATTTGGGGTAGGTACAGGTTATTATATTCGGCAGGTTGGGGTGGGGGGAAGGAGGGGTATGAGTCAAAGATGATCCTGAGATTTTAAACCTAGGCTCCTAGAAGGATAGTGCTGCTCTCAACAAAATAGGGAAATTTGTAAAAGGTGTGGGTTTAAGGAAGAAAACAAAAATGAATTGAGTTTGGTTTGGATGTTTAGTTTGAGGTGCCAATAAGACATTCAGGCGAATTTAGTAGACATTTAGAGGTGTGGAACTAAACTTCAGAAGAGAAATAAGGGCTAGATAGATATAGATAGATTGAGGATCATCTGCACAAAGATGATTGGAACTCATGGCAGTAAATAAGATCACCACAAGGGAGAGAACAGAGAACTAAGAACAGAGCAGAAGACTGAAGACAGAGCCTTGGGGGACAGCTATACTCAGGAGGTAAGAGATGGGTAAAGAAACAGCAGAAGAGGTTGAAAACATGTGATCAGACAGGTAGGAGGCAAGCTTGGAGAGGGTAGTATTGTGGTACCCAAAGTGGAAAGCAGAATCCAAGAGAAGTGATAGTCAACACTAAAATAAATACTGAAGCTAAGTAAAGAAAGACGAGTTCCTAGGAGAAGGCCATTGGAGGTAACGGTTTAAAGCTCTTTGCTATCCTCGGTATCAAGACTATAGTGGGATGAGAAGACACAGATTGCAATGGGTTGAGAAGTGGGTAGTCAGTTAGCAGACCAAGTAAATACACTAGGATATTAGCAGCGAGAGGGACAAGAGGTACAGACAATAGCTTTAAGGGAATCACAATGATCAGATGAAGGCTTGTTGTTTTTTTTAAAGATAGAGTGGACTTGACCATGTTTGTAGGCAGTGGAGAAGCCAGTAGATATGGAGAGACTGACAATGAGAAAAGGGGAGTGATCAGTGGGACAGAGGAGGAGGAGGGAAGGAATCAGAAGGCAGTTGGTAGAGTAGCAGCCTTAGCAAATAAAAGGATCACCTCTCTCTTAGAAACAGGACCACAGGAGGAAATAGTGAGTAAAGACGTAGAGAGGGTTTTTGATCTGTGGAAGTAGAAGGAAACAAGCATTAATTAAGCACCTACTACATGTCAGACCCTCTTCTTAATGCTTTGCAAATATTAACTTATTTGATTTTCACAACAATCCTGGAAGGCATGTGCTGCTATTATTGTCCTCATTTTACAGTTGATGAAACTGAGGCAGAACAAATTACTTTCCCAGAGTCACACAGCTATTAAGCGTCTAGGCTGGATTTGAACTTGGGGTCTTCCTGACTTCAAGCCCTGCACTCTATCTACTGTGCCACTAGCTCAAGCAAGGAAGAAGAGGGAGCTCAGTATGGATGGCCTTGATTTTTTCAATAAAGTAGGAAACTAGGTAATTACTTTAGATAACAGGGAACTGTGATTGCTACTAAGGGTTTGAAGAGGGAAATAGCTTTAAATACCCACCTGTAGCAAGTGTGACATACATCAGACATTAGGATTACCATGCAGCAGTGAGGGCCCAGATATGTTTAGATAAAATGAATTTGGAGTGGACTGAACGATAATTTCTTCCAAGAGTGTTCAATAGCTTAGGGGTATGTGAACATAAAGCAAAAAGAGGGGGTGGTGCATGGTGAAGAATTTGCAAATCATGAATTTTGGGAGGGCAAGGGATTCAAAAACAGAAAATCGTACTTTGCTGAATTTGTAAACTATAGAATCAAGCATGTGAAGGGAACAAAGTAAAGTCAGTATGCAGGAGGAGGAGTTATGGACAGGGAATAGTAATGAATGAAGCAACTGGAAGGAGAGGGTTGAGCGAAGTGAAACCAAGGGAGAGTTTGAATGGCAGGAGACTGTTATTGATGAGGGGAATTTCAGTGTTCACAATCACCAAGGTGCAAAGGTTTGGGGTAATGATGATTTCTATCACGTGAGCAGCCCTGTGAGTGGCTGAGACGACAAGTCACATCCAGAAAAAAGAACAGAGAGAAGCATGAATGTAATCTTTCTCCTTTTTCGCAACCCAAAATCCATTGGAACGTTGAAACAGGGCCTAGCAGTTCAACTTTTTTTCCCCTTGAAGGAAAAGAGAAACAAACTAAAAGGATCTTGTGAAAGTTAAGGTGAAAATTCTGAAGTCTGTCCTATCTTTTCCTCTCTTTAAGATAATTTTCCAGAGTCTGAAGAAAAATTTAATGCGATGTTTTTCAAGCTCTTCCTACACATGAAGCCCTGTGCTGGGTGCTAAAGATACAAAAACTAGTATGAAATGGTCATTGTTCTTAAAGAACATATATTCCATGAATGGGAATGTAAATGCAAATGTCTCCAAATAAATAAATATAATGTATGTACTTTGTACTTTGCATCTAGGTGGTTCAGTTGATAGAGCACAGAGCCTGGAGTCAGGAAGACTCATCTTCTTGAGTTCAAATCTGGCCTCAGACATTTACTAGCTGTATGACCCTGGGTAAGTCACTTAACTCTGCCTCAGTTTCCTCATCTGTAAGATAAGCTGGAGAAGGAAATGGCAAACCACTCCAATATCTTTGCCAAGAAAATTCCAAATGTGGTCACAAAGGGTTGGACATGATTGAAACATAATTGAACGACAAGAAGTGTGTTTTGTATGTAACTTCAAGAAAGAACAAGCTAGTAGCTAGAGGAATCGGAAAAATTTTCATGTGGCAGGCGGTAGTCATATTGTGCTTTAATGAAAGCTAAAGATTCTTCAAGATGGAGATGAAGAAGTAGTGTATTCCCTGCATGGGTGGCCCACTTGTACAAATCCAGTTTAAATGAGCCTGTAAACTACAAAAACATTTTTTCTTTTTTTAGCCACACTAGAGACATTCTTCACTAAGTAAAACAAAGGTCTTAAAGAACAAGAATAAAACATTTAACAGCATTTGGAAAGTTTGTTTAAGTAAAAATTCTGAAACTCAATGCTTATTTAGGAATCTGGCACTCCCCACTATAAACTATATTAAAAAAAGCATCCCTTTAAAAGCAAAGTGAATCCATAAATAGATGCATACAAGGTATTTTTCCCCTAATTGTCTAAATTCTTCCTGAGGCAGAGCATCATTGGTCCCGTCATTTCAAGGAAGGAACATAGCTTCAGTTTTCTCTTTCTTCTTTTGACTTTCTGAAGCCATGTATAAATTGATACCCTGGCTTACATTTTCAGTGGAGAACTCCAAAGCCTTGAAAAATTGAATCATTCATTCTTCCCATCCCCTGCCCACAGAAGAGATGTCAGGGAGGCCAGGTTTGGAAGACAGATGAGATGACTCACTCCTCTTTTCTCCTATGCACTCCACTTTTTGATCATGTGTTCCTCCAGCTTCAGTTTCCAGTGGCCTCAGGTTCAGCAAGACAGACAGAACTTTAAATTCAAAACAGGATCTGAATCTGAATAGGGCTTGGGTGACTGACAGACAACCTGGGGATGCAATCTATTTCACAGCATATAAATGCTGCTCACTCTATCCCCAGGTTTAGGGGAGGTATTCCATGAATAAAATGTGGCTACTGAGTACCTGGGGTATGTGTGTACCCCAGTGGCAAAAAGCAGCACTGAGAGACAAGGAAAATTAGCCCACCTGCTAGGAATACTTTATGTAGCACCCATCTTCCCTTCTATCACTCTCATCAGCTGCCTGGAACTTGTCATTTTGGCTTTTGTTTGGAAGACTTTTTGTGGTGTTGGTTTTTTCTGTTATTATTTATTTAGCAAATAGTCAGCTGTGAGTTTTCTTCGGATTATTCATAGTCAAGTTTAAATTCAAGATTATCTTCTTCTGCCATGAAGCATGATTTAGGGCAGCTCCCTCCTCCAGTGTGACCAGGGAATACAGAGAAAATCCCTATTTCTGTTGATAGTACACCATCACTCTACCAGTCACAGGGGCTCAAAACCTCAGTCAATCCACACACGTTTATTAAGGATCTATTATGTGTCAAGCACTGTAGCAAGCATTGGGGATACAAAGAAAGCAAAGAAGGCTCTGCTCTCAAAGACTTTACATTCTAACAGGGAAGACAGTACAGGCATTCTTCATTTTATTGTGCTTCGCTTGATTGAACTTCGAAGATACTGCTTTTTTTTTTAACAAATTGAAGGTTTGTGGCAATTCTGCATCAAGCAAAAGCATCGGCACCATTTTTCCAATAGCATATGTTCACATCATGTCTCTCTGTCATATCTTGGTAATTCTCACAATATTTCAACCTTTTCATTATTGTTACATCTATTATGGTGATCTATGATCAATGATCTTTGATGTTATTTTTGTAATTTTTCTAGGGCACCATGAACTACACCCATATAAGACTGTGAACTTAATCAGTAAATGTTGTGTGTGTTTTGGCTGCTCCACTAACTGGTGGTTCCCACATCTCTTTCCCTCTCCTTCGGCATCCCTTTTCTCTGAGACACAACAATATTGAAATTGGGCCAATTAATAACTCTACAGTAGCCTTTAAGTGTTCAAGTGAAAGGAAGAGTCAATCTATGGGCAAACTTCATTGTTATCTTATTTTAAGAAATTACCACAGCCACCCCAACCTTCAGCAACCACCACCCTGATCAATAAGCAGACATCAACACTGAGCCAAGACCATGCACCAGCAAAAAGATTACAACTCGCAGAAGGCTCACATGATGGTTAGAATTTTTCACAATAAAGTCTTTTTAATTAAGGCATATTCATTGGTTTTTTAGACATAATGTTATTGCACACTTAATAGACTACAGTATAGTATAAACATAACTTTTATACGCATGGGGAAACCAACAAAATTGTGTGACTTGCTTTGCTGCAATATTTACCTATTATCTCAGAGGTATGCCTATGTATATACATATATATATATGTATGTATGTATATAGCCATATACAAAGCAGATATAAAGTAATGCTGGATAGGAAGGTACAAAGGGCTCAAAGGACCAAGAAAGGCCTCTTGCACTAGATTTCACTAGAACTGAGTCTTAGGGTGGGGTTGGACAACCAGGGAGTCCAAAAGGTATAAGTGTAGAGGGAGAGCATTAGAAGCATGGGACCCAGGAAAAACAAAGGCACAAAGTGTGAGGAATGGCAAGCATACCCATGTGGCTGGAGCCTAGAGCATCTGGAAAGAGTAAGCGCAAGATTAGAGGAGGAGTAAAATATAGGATATGAGGTGGGGGCCAGGTTATACAGACCTTTAAATACTAAACAGGATGCTTTTTATTGGATCCTAAAGATATAGGTTAAGTGGGGGGCGGAGAAGGGTTGACACAGTTAGATGTATAGTTTAGGCACTTCTGTGAAAAATGTGAAAAATGGCTTGGAAGGAGAACAAATTTGAAATAGGCAGAAGAATTAGGAGGCCATTGCAATAACAGAGGCAAAGGAAGATGAGGGCCTAAACTATGGGTACCAGTGTGAGTAGAGGGAGGCAGATGGATACAGCCATTTTTGAATCTTCTTCCTTACTTGTCCTCCCCAGCCCAATCAGTGGTCTGCAGATTCTCCCTCCACAATATGGCTCCTATCAAATCCCTAATTTCTACTCCCACTACCACCACGCTAGTCCAGGCTCTCATCAACTCTCATTTCAACATATTAGTATCACTAGTCAGTCCTATTTTATCTAGTCTACCTCTTTTCTAATCCATCCTCTATGCTATCTGGATAATGCACAAGTCCCACCCAACTCAAGATTAAAAATCATTTCTGTCTCCCCATTCCCTATGAAATAAAACATAAACCCCCTAGCCTAGCATTTGAGGCCCTTCCCAATCTGGCTCCAACTACCTTTCCAGCCTAATCATATTTTACTCCATTTTACAGATTCTATATCCCCTCCAAATTGGACCATTCATTGTGCCCTTTACCACTTTATCCCTTTTTGTATGCTGCCTCTACATTTTCACATGATAAAATCCTTACTTTCCTTATGGTCCCAATTTAAATGCTCTCTTTCTGTCAGTCTGTCTGTCTGTCTGTCTCTCTCGCTTTCTGTCTGTCTGTCTGTCTCTGTCTCTCTGTCTCTCTGTCTCTGTCTCTCTCTTTTTCTCTCTGTCTCTCTGTCTCTCTCTGTCTCTCTCTCTCTGTCTCTGTCTCTCTCTCTCTCTCTCTCTCTCTCTCTCTCTCTCTCTCTCTCTCTCTCTCTCACACACACACACACACACACACACACACGAAACCTTCTTTGATGCTCTTACTACAAGTAATCACTGCCCCTCCTTGAATCTCTAATACAAGTGTGTTTGGAAATCTCCTAGGTACTTACTTTAAAACACATCATGGTTAATTATATAATTTTCTTATTTTCCCAAACATACCTCTAGGGTCAGAATTACGTTTTGTTTGCTCTTTCCATCCCCACTGTCCAGCATAATATATTGTATACAACAGATACTTAATAAACATTAATTTAATCAAATAGTAGCCCAAGGAATGAATTAGAGAAATTTACAACAACAAAGCATTCGGTCATACATCCCAAAGCCAAGTAAGTTCCTAAATCAATGAGAGATTGTCTTTTCAGCACCAGCTATATCCCAGGCTCTAAGGATACAAATACAAAAAATGAAGTAACTCCTCAAGAAATTTACATTCTTGACATAAAGTGTCAGGGAGCCTCTCCCTAATCTGGCTCATAGTGTTCACTGGAGTCAAACCTGGGAACTTCTGGATCTGGCATTCCCAAAGGTAGCCTTTATAAGCTCCCTTTATAAGCCTTCAGGTTCAAAGTCTCCTAACAGAGCAGTTTTATTTGCACAGTAAGAGACATAGAACGGAATCCCAAAAAGAGTTAAGATCCCCTTTCCCACTCATGGACTGCTCTCCCCTCAGGTCCTTATAAAATACCTGTTATTTATAGTGATACCATGGGTGGGCCTGATAAGAAGAAGGATTTGGAACACTCTTCCAAGTCAATGCTCTGCTACTGCATTATTCTTTGGTGCCAGCCTCTTCCCTCTGGCTCTTTGCCACATTTCTCTTTTACCAGCCTCTCTCCCATCTGCTCCACTATTCTGCTATCCCTTCCTTCTCCTCCCAGCTGTAGGTCTTTTTCAACACTGTTGTATGAAAACAGAGGTGCTATCCTTACTTCTGGTTGTACTCTCCAACTCCTGGAAGTGGTACCAACTTTTAGAAGGGAAGTTTACATTCCAAGGCAAATGTTGGAAGGATTACCCTGGATATTTTGCTGACAAGTTTACAAGTTTCACACTACTTGGGCCAGAATTTGTTATTGAGTCATTTTAGTCATGTCTGACTCTCCATGATCCCCTTTAAAGCTTTCTTGGAAAAGATACTGGAGTGGTTTGCCATTTCCTTTTTCAGCTCATTTTATAGACGAGGAAACTGAGGCAAATGAGGTTGAATGATTTGCCCAGGGTCACACAACTAGTAATTGTCTGAGGCTGGATTTGAACTCAGGTCCTGATTCCAGAGCTGACTCTATCCACTGTGCCACCTAGCTGCACTTGGACCAGAATACCTAGGCTCTATTTAAAACTATTTCACACTTGGATCCTAAAACCCTACCCTCTCACAAAATTTTGGATTTGGAAGGTACCTCAGTATCTATTTCATCCAGTGCTTCCCATTAAGTGGTTTGTGAATCCTTTTGGGATTCATGCTAAAAAGAAATATTTAATGGTTCCTTAAGCAGGAAGTAATTGCAAAATATTATGAGTAGTTTATTAAATTATCCTGGGAGTTTACAACACATTTTTTTGTTGTTGTTTAAAGAAATTCATGGAACAAATAAAAATTGGGAACCAATGACCCAATCCAACTCAACCTTAAAAAAAATTCTCAGCATAATCTATATTCTTCTAAAAATAATGATATTTGACCCCTTTATTTCCCAAGTTAATCCCTTTGATATCTTTTCCTATCTTAATACAATTAATAGAATTGCCAATACTATGTCAAATTAAAACAGTAAAACTAGGCATTTGTGCTTTATTTCTGCTTTGAGTGGGGATTTTTTTATTTACTTTTTTATTATTTAACACATTTATTTTTCAGCATTGATTTTCACAGGAGTTCGAATTACAAATTTTCTCCCCATTTCTACCCTCCCCCTCCCACTCCAAGATGGTGTATATTCTGGTTGCCCTGTTCCCCAGTCAGCCCTCCC
>CM053627.1:171178245-171206007 GCA_028646595.1 Phalanger gymnotis
TGACCCTTGAGTTTTTCAGTGGGGTATGACTGCTTGTAGACTAAAGAGTTCTATGTTCCAAGCCTGGGGGGGATGCACCAGCTCTGCCACACCAGCACTCCTTCCCCAAGAACCCCCAACCTGGCCTGGACTTAGACCTTCAGCAGGCTCTTCACTCCTGCTCTGATCCACCACTTACTTCCTCCCACCAGGTGGGCCTGGGGCCAGAAGCAAATGCAGCTGTAGTTCTAAAGCTGCCCCACTTCCACTGCCCCCTGGGCGGTGGCCAAACCACAAACTCCATCCTAGTCCCCAGCAGCTTCTCCCACTAACCTACTCTGTTGTCCTTGGTGTTTGTGGGTTGAGAAGTCTGGTAACTGCTACAGCTCACTGATTCAGGGTGCTAGGGCACGCTCCGCCTGGTTCCCAGTGTGGTTGGTCAGCACCACCCACACTGGGCTCTGCTCCACTCAGCTCCGCTCCCCTCTGCTCCCAGCTCCGTGCAGGATAGACCTTACCCAGAGACCATCCAGGCTGTCCTGGGCTAGAGCCCTGCTTCCCTATGCTATTTTGTGGGTTCTGCAGTTCTAGAATATGTTCAGAGCCATTTTTATAGGTTTTTGGAGGGACTTGGTGGGGAGCTCACGCTAGTCCCTGCTTTCCAGCCACCATCTTGGCTCCGCCCCCCATTGGAGATGTTTTTAATGTTTCTCTAACACATGTAATATTTGTTTTTAAATTTAAGCATATACTTTATATTGTGCTTAGAGAAAAATAGATATTACATATCTATTCTTTTTAGCGTTTTTATCATAAATGACTGTTGGAGCTTTCAAAGGCTTTTTCTGCATATATAGATATAATCATATGTGTTTTTTCTAGGTTTTTGTTTTAGTCTTTTGGACCTAAGGCATTTCCCCTTTATCTATTTGCTTTTATGTCTCCAACCTGCCTCTAGGATAAATGGGTCATGGAATTCCCAAATTTGTTAGCTGGAAGGGGCCATGAAAGCCATCTACTACGAAGATTCTCAAAGTACAATTCATATGTCTCTGGAGGTCCTCAAGATTCTTTCAGGAGTCTGTGTGGTGGTCAAAACCATTTTCTTGATAACACTAAGACATTATTTATATAACCCACAACCCACATAAACAACAGCCTTGGGTGGGGGGTAGGGGATCATCAATAATTTTTAAGAGTATAAAAGGGTCCTGAGACCAAAAAGTTTGAAAACTGCTGATCTAGATCTGTACCTGCAAGGAATGTCCACTATAACATACTTAACTAGTGGTTGATCAGTCTCTACCTGTAGGCTTTCCATGAAGGAACATACTACATCTCAAGATTGCCCATAATGTTTTTAGACAGCGCTGATGGTGTTACAGTGAGAGTGTGAGGCCTGGAGTCAAGAATACTCATCTTCCTGAGTTCAAATCTGGCCTCAGACACTTACTAGCTGTGTGACCCTGGGCAAGTCATTTACTCCTGTTTGCCTCAGTTTTCTTATCTGTAAAATGATCTGGAGAAGGAAATGGCAAACCCTTCCAGTATGTTTGCTAAGAAAACCCCAAATGGGGTCACAGAAAGTGAAACATGACTGAAAAATGACTGAATAACAACAATACATTTTAGGGGGGTTTTCCTGATGTCCTTGTTCCTCTGAACATACTCTGAAGCCAAAGGGGACATGTTTAAACTCTCAGAGATACCTAGCATATCTACCCTCAGTCTTCTCTTCTCTAGGATAAACAGCCTCATTCTTTTCTTTGACCTTCCCATGATATACACTCAACGTTCTTCACTATGCTGGTTGCCCTCCTCCAGATGCTCTCCAGTTTACACAAATTACCTCCAACTATTTCTCAGTTCTGCAAAGGCAGAAAGGGAAGGGCCCGCTCCTCCCAGTGCATGTACCTTTTTCCAAAGACCAGCATCTGCACCCATATTCAGTTCAATAACAGTTCAATAGTTCCTCTTTCACAAGTACAAGTGATTTTTGTCTGCTATTTTCATTATCCATACCAGTGCTCCTATCTATCATCATAGATAAGAATTAATAATATAATTTAAAATGACATTAATTCAGTCATTCTTTCAACAAATACTTATTAAACACCTGTTGTCTACAAGGCAATATTATGGTCATTGTGTATGCAAAGACAAAAATGGCATAGTCCTTGGCTTCGAGGTATTTTGATTTCAGAGGCAAAATACATAGAGTTTAGTAATTGCTTGGCTTAATATAATCAACATAGTGACTGATATTACCCAAATAATTGAGGAAACTCCCCTTTATTTTGCCCTTCACAGACACAACCTAAGTAAAAGAAAGAGCCCACTCTTCCCTGCAACTAACTAGTCCTTTCCAAAGATCAATACAATAGGTGAATCTTCCTCTCGTGTAGTTTTTCCTATCTTCATCAGACAATGGGTAAAAATGTGAAGTCCTTGTTGGAATCTAGGTCAGTCTCGTACATGACAGCTCATTTGCCAATAGCTGACGTTATTACTGATGCACTATACTGTTGAAGAAATTCTTCTCAAATCTGGTCTTTTGCTTTTAGACATGTTTCGTGAATGCCCATAGGGAACCTACCCACTGCATTTCAAGATGCCTGATTTTAAGATAGTCTGAGACAAGTTATTTTATATGCACAGTACCTGGCTATATTTCCAAATTCAAATTGAATTTTATAGGTTAAATTTTTAGAGTCAGACCTAATATTTTTACCTTCCATGAATAGCAACAGACATTGTATATGTTATTCATACTGCCTTAGACTGTACACAAAATATTCTAAATAAAATTTCCATTTGGACTGAAAGTTTTTATTGGATACTCTCTCCTGCCAAGCTACTCAGTCATTATACTTTCCTAGCCATCTTTCTACTTTCTTCTTTTACATCTTTGTTCATTGACTATCCATAAGCTGTTTCCTACAAGTGAGCACCCTCCTAACTTTTCTCTCCCTGCGACCTCTTCCTTAACGATTTCTCCCTTTCCATGGGCTCAGTTATCACTTGTAGGCCCGGTGTAGTGACAACCCCAACTCTAGAGCATCTCTCTTCCTGAGTGGGAACTTATTTACTCACCCTTCTCAGACTTAGATGCCAGATGGAGGTGGTGTCCTCAGAGGAGTGGCCATGGGGCTACTAGTTCAAAAACTGAGAATCCTAGAGGTAATCCTGGTATAGGGGGAGTACATTCCTACTACTCACCACTGTAACTCCTGAATATCTTATTATTAATTTCATATTTGCAGAAACTCAGTCATAATAACATCATTGACACAAACATAAAACATTTACTAAATGATACGGCATAAGAAGGAATAATCATAATGACTTCTCATTGCAAGGCAAGAGCAGGAATAATCATAACATTTACTTGAAAGAAGATAGAATCAGGAACAACCAAAATATAATAATCTACCAAAAAAGTAAGTCACCCCTCCCACCAGTGTGCAACAGTATAGTGAATCAGTAATAATGTCAACTGTCGACAAAGCCACTTCGCTGCTATTCTCAGGTCAGTGACATAGTGAGAACCATTTTAGCACAGAACTACCCTCAGCAGTGTACTGGGAAAGTATTATGTATTTTCAGCAACGTGCATCTCCCTTAAACAGGAGAACTGCTAAGATTTCTTCTTTCTTTTCTGGAACTCTCGGGAGTTTCTCTATTTCAAGCAGTAGATACAAATAAGACCATATAGCCTGTTCCCATACAGCTCTTCAAACAGCAGGGAACTCTGTTTTATCCAATCAGCAAAGCCATTTCTCTTCTCGCAGCAAAACAGATGGAAAAGCTTTATTTTCCCCTTTTATTTTTCCCTCTCAAACCAGAAAAGACAGTAAAATGTAACACAGGCACACTCTTGAGAGAGTTCACTTCATTTATGCTGCGTTGATCAGTCATTTTCAATCATGTCTAACTCTTCATGATCTCATTTGGGATTTTCCCGGCAAAAATACTAGAATGGCTTGCCATTTCCTTCTCTAGTTCATTTTGCAGATGAGGAAACTAAGGCAAACAGTTAAGTGACTTGCCCAGGGTCACACAGCTTGTACGAATCTGAGGGTGGATTTGAACTCAGGAAAATGAGCCTTCCTGACTCAAGGCCCAGTAGTCTATCTACTGTACCACATAGCTGCACATTTGTGCTGCAGTTGTCACTAAAAAACCCATCTGCCTTTCTTTGACCGATCAGCTCTCAGCATATGCAATCATCATGACTCCCAACAAAACAGCTGTAGATCTTGCTCGTCAGCTTTGATTGCTCCAGTCAACTCCTATCAACCCCTATATGCTGTCTTCTGCAAGCAGCTTCTTTTGTTACGTACTATGTTTGTTGCCTCCATTTGCACAGCCACTGGTCAAGTTCAGATCCTCATTACATCTTGCCAAGACTATTTTAATAGCTTCTTAATTGGCCTTCCTGCCTCCATTTTCCAAAATGATCTTGCCAAGGTGCAAGACCAGCCATGGTATTCCCATGCTCAACAGCTCCTTGTGGTTTCCTACTGCCTGTATGATAAAATACACATTCTTTAGTCTAACACTTAACTCTCTCCATAATCTTGTTCCAACCTTTCTACTCTTATTTCATGTATATATGTATATACATACATACATATATGTGTACATATATACATTTACATTAACATATTCACTCACTGTATGTTCTAGCCAAACTGTACTATTAGTTATTCATTAAGCTCTGCATGCTGTCTCCTTCCTCAGCATATTTGCTCAGGTAGTCCATCATACCTGAGACGCATCTATTTCATTGCCTTCCTTCAGAATCATTACCTTCCTTCAAGGCACAAGTATATGCTAATTTTCCATACAGCTGTCCCAGATCCCTTTCCGCACCCTAGCTGAAAGTATTCTTTTCCTCCTCAAATATTCTTAGAACACTTTGTCTCTATTAGATTTTATACTAATTTGTGTCCATTCTGTATTGCCATTCCCCAGTCCATTCCCCAACCCCCAACTCCAATAGACTAGGAGTTCTTTAAAGGCAGAGCCAGAGTTAGTATTATATTTGTGTATCCATAATCTTAGCATTGTGTCTTGCACATAGTAGGTATTTATTAAATGTTTCTTGAACTGTTGAATTGAACTTGTTAAGTAATTTTTCTTCTTTTCATTTTTGACAAAAGCTTCCTCTTTGATAGCCTGTGATATCTGGACAGTCTACAAGCCCCATGCCAGAATGTTGAATTGCTTCCGATTGAATTACCTTAGGAAGATTCTGAAGATCACCTGACAAGATTAGGTACCAGACCCTGAGGTCCTTTCTGAAGCTGAACTGCCAAGATTTCAAACTCTACTGCAGAGCACAACTCTGATAAGCTGGCCACATTGTTCAAATGTCAAACATACATTTGCCTAAAACATTATTTGACAGAGAACTCACACAAAGCAAGCATTCACACAGAGGTCAAAGGAGTCATACGAGGACACTCCCAAGGTCTCTCTGAAGAACTTTGGAATAGATTGTGAGACATGGGAGACATCGGCACAGGGCCACCCAGCATGGCATGGCCACATCAAAGAAGATGCTGTGCTCTATAAGCAAGACAAAATCATAGGCACACAAAGGTAATGTGAGATGCACAAATCTAGAGATATCTCCATCCCAAATATTCAAATGGACTATCTGTGGCTGACCTGTGGCAGAGCTTTCTGAGTTCACGTTGGACTAATCAGCCACAGCCAAACAAGCTGAACTTTGACCCAAACATCACGATGTCATTGTTCCTCTTCCAGTACAAAGGATGAGCAACAACTTCTTTGACAAGAAGGCTCATTCTTTAAGAAAGCTGTACCTCTTTCATATATAGCTGAGTTACAAAGAATAGCAACCAAAATTCAACACGATTAATAAACAGTGCAGTTACAACAACCGTGCAACTACACTGTGAGGGCAGGAAGGGAGCAGTCTCAGACAATACCCTCAGGTATTTTCCACCTCTTTCCCACTCCAGCACTGCTGGCAGCCAGCACATAAAATGAGGAAGAAGTAGGGTTTTCCCTGCTGGCATTTTGAAGACTAGCACTAATCACGCTGCTTTGAAGAGCTTTATTAACCTTGGAAGAGAGAGCAAGAGACAAATGGGGCATCATGATAATGAAGTAGTGTTGTTCTACGGATCAGGTATTCCTATGTGCCTTTCCCTGCATGTGTGTGAGTGTGTTCCACCTGTACTATAAGCGTTTTGGGGAGATCCTTGTGTATATACATGCTGCAGGCTAGTCAAGGTCTGAGACATAGGGAACACCAAAGGTAATAGGGGTGATTAATCTGTAACAAGTCGGTGATAATAGTCCTTGACCTCACCTTCTGAGATGTCCCCTCTTCCTTAGCCTCGGAGGCCAGAGAACTCTGATAATCTCCAACCATAGAACCCTAACACAGACATTCATTGAGTACCTATTAAACACAGTATCTTGTCAAGATTTGTAGAGGATACACAGTCCCTGACTAAGATACAGTCCCTGCCCTCGCTAAGCTTACTGTGTACCAGGAAAAAAACAAAGACACAAATAGCTATAATATAAATTGGAATATGATCATTCCCTTCCCTTAAGACTCAACTCATATGCCTCTCCATCAAGGCTTCCTTGACTGTCCTAACCTCATCCTCAGAAGAAAATGAGCTCTCCTTCCTCAAATTTCTCAAAGTACTTTGTTGGTGCTGTCTTTTATATTTATCTCATGATCCCTTCTTTCATAGTTATTTTAGTACTTGTACCCAACCAAGAAAACATAAGCTATTTGAAAGCAAGGCCTGTATCATACTTATCTTTTTTCCCTTCATGCCTAACACATTGCTTTATATAGGTTAGATACCTAATAAATATTTGGCAAATTGAATTAAAATGAAGAATGCAGGTGAGGTAAAAAACAATATGCTATAAAAGTTTCTGGGAAGGAAAGATTACTTCCAGCTGGCCTATCAGAAACAACTATATGAAGGAGGAAGCTTCTAAAAGAAGCCATAAATAATGGGAAAATTTTCAGAATATAGAGATGGGGAATGAGGAGGAATTAATACATTCTAGGGATAGAAGTGAACAAAGGCATGGAGGCAGGAATTTCAGGGTTGTTATTTATCCTTCATTTTCGAAGGGGACCAATGACATCACAAAGATGATGTCTTACATATGAATTAGATTTAAGTGAGTCAGAGTTATGCAAAGTGATCAACCTCACTATCTTCCAGAGTCATTGAAGCCCATCGTCGACAAAAATCAAGATCATTGGTGATAGCTTGGGATACAGTGGATGACCTCAGTTTCTTTGATGTCTGACCAAGTTCTAAGCACTCCACAGTGCCTGCTTCAGCTACCTTCATGGCCAATGGAACAAATTGTTCTCATCTGCCCTTCTACCAGGGGAAGTCTTCACATGCTTGGGGTAAACATCTTCTTAACCCATCGCTGGGTTTGAGTTACCCTCAGCCTGGTTTAGCCCATCTGTCAAGACAGTTTTACCAGGGTGTGGCTGCTGCACATGCTACAGCTTCTTGGAGCCACAGATGAGAGCTAGGTAATAGGTGGGCACAAAAGACGGATAAGCGGCCCTGAAAAGGGCTTGGCAAGCCCTCCCCCGAGAGGTGCAAATTCTCCCTGACCACCCCATATATGCCTGGAATAGTGAATAGGTCAGGTTTGAATGAACATAGAATACATGAAAGGCAATAGTATGAAATAATGTAGGAAAGGTTGGCTGTAGTCAGATTGTGATGAATTTCTAGGCTATGGCACCTAGCTTTTATTTATTCAATAAGTAATAGAACTCAAAAAAGTTTTTGAAAAGTATAGTCACATAATCAAAATTGTGCATTAGGAAGCTTGCCCTGTCAGTGGAATTTGGTTGGGTGCAGGGAGTACATGGTATGGAGGCAGTACAACTCAGGCAGAAAAGTAGGTTCTCTGCCTATAGGAGGTTTTTACATTAGGCCATGTAATAGGCAGCGAATGCCTAAATCAAGATGATGTGATAGGATAGAATATAAGCTCCATGAGAGCAGGAATTATCATTTTTGTAGAACAGTGCCTGGCATATAGTAGGAGTTTAATAAATACTAACTGACTGATAGGATCATAGGTTTAGAACTGGAAAGGCTCTTTGAAGTCATCTAGATCAAAACCTTCATTTCACAGATAAGGAAACTGAAACCTAGTATGGTTAAATGACTTTGCTATCACCACCCAGGCAGGCACCTCCAAAATAAGTGCTCTTTCTACCATACCATAGCAGGAAAGGTGGAGATTGCAAGAAATATCAGAGGTTGAATCAACAGCACTATACTTGATGGGTGACTAGATAGAAAGGGTGACAGGAAGTAAGAAATCAAAATGACTAAAGTTTAAAGCCCAGGGAGAGGGAAAGAATAATTGTGCCATTTAAAGAAATAAGGGACTCAGGGTAGAAAGAAGGTTATAGCTTCAATTATTACCTCTATGAAGATAACTCCTAAGTCCTCTTCTATAGCTATGACCTCTCTTCAGAGCTCAGGACCTAGATTAAAAACTGCCTGCTAGACATCTCCACCTGACTGTCTTGACATGACCTTAAACTTAACATTTCCAACACGGAATTCAGGATCTTCTCCTTGAAACCTGCCCACCTCTAGATTTTCCACTTTCCCTTCATGGCAACAGCACTCTATCAGTCACCCACACTTAGTTGAGATTGCCAAAGGAAAGGCCAGAGAAATGGAAAAGCATGGAAGACAGAGTTTTGGTGAAAATTTAGAGGGTGAGAGGAAGAAGAGACTCCAACAAGATAGATAAAAAATTCAAAGAGGTAGAACTCAGAGTATCATGTGATAGAAGGCAAGAGAGGCCAGATGTGATGACTGTAATCCTTGCTGCTAGAGGAAACTGAGGCTGGTGGATCTCTTGAGCTGGGGAGTTCTGAGCTACAGTAGAGCTAAAGGAGATCAAGTACATTCACTAAATCCAGTGTAAAGTTCCATGAGAGTAGGGACTGTTTTTGTCTTTATGTCTTCAGCACCTAGAACAGTTCCCAGTATATACTAGGAGTTTAATAAATACTTACTAGCTGACTGATAAGAGCATAGACTTAGAATTGGAAAGGATCTTTGAGGTCATTTAGACCAAAACCACTAGCAGGGAACCATTAGGTTGCCTAAGAAGGCAGCCAGCCAACATCAGAAACAGACCAGGTGAAAGCGTCATTGCTGGTCCATGAATGACCACCACATTTCCAGCCTGGGTGAGAGGACACTCAGTACCCTCAAAAAAAAAAATAAAATAAAGGCAAGGTAGGAGAGTATACCAAGAAGGAAAGGAGTGGTTGACAACATTAAATGCTGCAGAAAGGTCAAGGAGGATAAGTGAAGAGAAAAGATCGCTGATTTAGGGCCTTCATGATCTTTTCAATGAACAATAGAAGTAGAAGACAAATTGCAAGATATTGGGGATTAAGTGAGTAGTAAGGAAGTGAGTCACAAGGGCTATAGTCAATGAGCATGGACAACTCTTTGGCAGTGAAGGAGAAAGTTATAGGATAGTAAATTGAGGTGTATCTGGGTCAAGGAAAGTATTTTTAGTAAAGCTAAATAAATGTGTATTGGACAGGGAAGGAGTCAGTAAAGAGGAAGTAATTGAAGATGCGAGGGAAAAAGGGGAAGACTCTTGATCATGAAAGCCTTAAGAGATGAGATTAAAGGCACAAAGGGAAGAATTAGCCTTGGCCAGGACAAGGGGCACCATCTCTTCATCAAAACAGTGGGAAAAAGGGAAAAGATGGATGAAAATCCATAAAAGATGAGTGTCCATTAGAAGAGTTGATTGAACTCCTATATCAGTGGTCCTTGAACTTCTCAATAAAGTGGATGGTGAAGCCACCTATTGAGAGTGAGGGGGCCAATGTTGAAGTGGGTGGCTTAATAAAGTGGAGAAGGCTTGAAGACCTTCTCTAAGGAACATGATAAGGAACTGATTTTAAAAAAGACTTCTATGCAACGTGAGAACTTGGATGAGATTAGGCAGCATAAATCTACAGTAGAACCCATCAACGCAGGTTTACAACTTTCTCCAGCAGCACTTAGTGATTGACCTTGGAGCAGGAGTAGAGAAGAGGAATGAAGAAAATTACCCAGAATTGGAATTTAATAGAGTATGAGTGGCAAAATGCCAAGAAGAGAGGGACTCCATAATGAAGGTAAGAACATGGGATCATAAGAACGGATGACCGTGAAATCAATGGAGGCAAGTGAAACGATAACAGGAATAATAGACTGAAAGAAGAGGGAGGCATCAAGGTACTAAAGGTCACAATAAAGGTGCTGTGTAAATGCTAGTGATGATGATGATGATGATGATGATGATGATGATAGAGGGAAACTTCAGAGTTCACGTTTATAAGGCAATTCTAAGAGGCAAGATATGACCACACACATGCAGGCACCCAGGTTTCCAGGTTGGTGGCTGGAGAATTAAGATAGAGGCCATAAAAAGAGGACATATAATCAGAATGTTAGGTGGGCTTTCCAATGGATATTGAAGATGTGTCCAGCGGCAGCTTAAAATAGAATCTGTGTGCAGGGTTCCAAATTCAGTAAGTCAGGCAGAAAAGCAATATGGAATTCAGTAAATGACAGTGACAAGGTCAGGGAAAGGATGAGGTAATAGGATGACATTATCTTTAAAGGCCAACTGATTGCTGAAGGGAAAGCTGAGTGTAATTGAGAGTAGGTAAGCAACATGTTGGGATGTAAACAAGAAAGGCATGGCAACAATTGAGGAGAGGGGAAAAGGGCAAAGGAAGGGGTAGGATGAGGTGGAGGAGAGGATTCTAAGTAGTAAAAGTTAGATAACAGAGGATCTTGCTGAATTATTCAATGCCAAGCTTCCAAACTGAATATTTATATGCTGGTACCTCTGAGACAAGCTTATTTCAGTAGGTAAGTTCCTTCTTGAACATTGTTCAGTCATTTCAGTTGTGTCCAAATCTTCATGACCCCATTTGGGGTTTGCTTGGCAACGATACTGAAGCACTTTGCCTTCTCCAGCTCATTTTGCAGATAAGGAAACTGTGGCAAACAGGGTTAAGTGACTTGCCCAGGGTCACACAGCTAGTAAGTGTCTGAGGCAAAATTTGAACTTGGGTCTTCTTGATTCTGGGCCTGGAACTCTATCTACTGCACCGCTTAGCTGCCCTACTTGAATATGAAAATGTATTAAAAAGAAAACCTTAACACTTTTAATAATCCAAAGTAAAATACCAAATATGTCTGGCACATTTTTATCTTATTTAATGGTTTATTAAGTTTCTAAAACATTTCTTTGCATGTAAACAAAATCTAATTTTAATAGTAGAAGCATTCAGGAGTACAGCTGAAAGAACATTGGACTGAGGGTCAGGAGAACTAGGTTCTAGGCAAGGCTTTTCCACAAAGTAGCTCTGCAATTTTGAGCAAGTCATTTTACCTCCCTGGGTCTCAATTTCCTCATCTGAAAATGAGGTAGTTGGACTAAATGATTTCTCTGGTCCCTTGCAGCTAGAACATTTCTCTGTCAGGTGAATCAGTATAGAGGAGATCCTTACCTCAGAAAGTCATGCATTGAGCAGACCAGGCCATTCCTATGCTGAAGAAACATCAGGGACTTCCTGTTGTCTAGACTACCAGATACAAATCCTTCCTTTTGCATTTAAAGCCTTTCACAGCTGGGTTCCAACCTGTCTTTCCAGCTTGACTTCAATCCCCCTCACATACCACTTCCAGCCAAACTGGCTTACACAACGTTTATCATACATGATATCACACTTCCCACCTCTGGCCCTCTGCATAGGCTGGTTCTCCAATCTATAATGTTCTCCTTCACCTCTACATCTCTAGTTCTCTTCAAGACTCAGTTTAAATGCCTCCTCCTACAAGAGTCATTCCCTGATTCTACCAGTTGTTAGTGCTGCCAGACCTCCACAAAATTACTCTGAACCAATTTATGTATGTTTTTGTATTTACTGTGTATATGTTGCTTCCTCTAAGTATAATATAAGCTCCTTGGAGTCAGGGACTATTTCATTTTTCTTTCTGTATCTCTGGTACCTAGCACAGTACTCAACATACATTAGATGTTTAATAAATGTATTCAATTAGATAGAATTGCAGTATAACTAGTCAAATAGAAAGTATTTTAACAAAATTTTTCCACGAAATTAAATTACTTCAACTTTTCAACAGCCTACTAGTGGTTGCAGGAGTATATATTTGACCTTGCAAATATCATTACAAACTATCTTAACAGTGTCAGGTTAAAAAAAACAACAAATAACATAGCTTATTCCCAAAAAGAAATACCTAAGAAATAATAGAAAAGTATTCTGACCACTTATTCTCCTGATAGCACTCCTTCTTGTTTGTACATAATATCATTATTCTTCAGCTGTCACATTTGATTTATGGCTCTTAATATCTCTGAAGTAATGCACTTGGTAATTGTAGTCACTCTATTGATTTTCATAAAGCTACTTTATTCAATATGAAACCACCGATAAAGCCAATGAATCATGTGCTGCTGTGTCTCCAGCTGTTATGAGGAGAATGTGAATATTCAAATAGGGCTGATTGCCAGATACGGTCAGCAGTTACTCTGGGGGCACATTTCACAAGCCCCAAGGAATTTACCAACCTAGGACCTGGGGCTCACTAACCAATTCATAAAACTGTGACCTGAACATCTCCGGTGTTTTACATATAATAAGAGAGTCCAAATGAAAGAGACTTTGATAGTAAGAAAAATGTTAACTTACCTCCCAAGGACCTGGACATGTATGAACGCTAAGTATTATTAACAAGAAAGGAAGATCTAATGAGTAAAATATGGTTATGAACAGAATACCAGCAAAACAGGAATTAACAAAGCTTTCCTTCCTAGAAATTGCAGCTTTTGTCAGAAGTAAGAGTTATTTCTCTTTCCTGGATTTCTCTGATGTGTTGTTTAGGGACTATCTTTCATCCAGGTGTATTTCTCCCCTTGAGAATAAGGAATGTGAGTATATAAAAGTGGCAATATTGCTTAAACAGGGACTAGCAAATCTCTTATTATGGGGGAGAAGGGGTTCTTCTCAAGTTGAGAGCATTACAGAACCCACGGTTTCACCTATAGGTTACTGACAGGTCCTACTTACCACCCCAGATGAATGGTGTCTAACGAGTTACTCATTTAACTCTTGTTATATAAAGGAAAATCACAATCATTTTCAACAGACAACTCTCACAAAAAAAAAAGTCTGCCTTAGAGGTATAAGATTTACATGTGATCTACATCTGAAAGTTAATCTAGCCTTGTGATGCATAACACATGAAAGCTTCACACACATACACAATGACCAATGACATCACAGGTGTAATCCTAATTTAAAGAAAGAAAGGGTACACGTTGGGGCAGGGAAGAAAACAGCCAGGTAAAGATAAGGCTAGTTCCAGGGAGTGCAAGCCCAGTTATTTAGCCCCATGGAGGCATTGTGTAATGCTTCTGATGTAATACAATAGATCAGACATGAGACAGATCCCTTTGGTTGTCTATCTTAACAGACTGCATGAGTCTCTCTCTCCCTCCTTCCCTCTCTCTCTCTCTCTCTCTCTCTCTCTCTCTCTCTCTCTCACACACACACACACACACACACACACACACACACACACACAAGCTATGTACCCACCTTCCAGAGATGGCTTTAAAACTGCATATCTAAGTAAACTGTACATCCCAACTCGGTCTCACATCATCAAAAGAGCTCACTGGGAAAAAGGAAAAAATGACCTGCTCTCTAATTGTATCTGTACAAGTACTGATGGAATGGATGAGGCTGAAATACTCAATCCAGATAATTCATTGTATCGCTCATTTTCATGCCATGTCAAAGGGACCCAGAAAGTCCAAACTGAATATATGCAGTCTATTAAGACAACCACAGGGATCTGTCTCACATCTGATCTATTCTATCACATCAGCTGGCATTACACAAAGCCTGGATGGAGCTAAGTGAGGGGCTTGCGCTCCCTGGGAAAATGTAACTTTATCTTTACCCAGTCATTTTCCTCCCTGCCCTCATGTGTACCCTTCCTTTCTTTGTCTAAGATAGGGATTAGACCTGTGATGCCATCGATAAGGAAAATTTTCCGGTCAACATAATTCATTCTGCCATTGCAGGTCAGCACCTCCTCTGCAACTTAAAGTCTTAAAATTGTCCAGAGCTCTAAAGGGTTAAGTGACTTGCTCAAGATCATATAGCCAATACACAGCAAAGGGAGAATTAAATCAAATTCTTCCTGATTTTAAGGCTGGGCTCTCTAACCACTATGCCACACTGCCTCACTTGCTTTGAGAGTGGTAATCAAATCAATACTACAAATGCCTCTGGAAAAGTCATGTCAGTTGGTTATCCTATTGTGCCTCTCACCGTCTTTGTGACTTCCCCCAAACCATAATTCCCTTACCTAGCCACCACTCCCCTCAGTATGTCGTCTTCCTCATTGGAATGGAACTACTTTGAAGGCAAGGATTGTTTCATTTTTTTATCATCAGCACTTAACACAGTGGGTGGCAAACAGTAAGAGTACAATAAATGTTTTTCATTTATTCACACATGAACTGAAATGTTTCGGCAACCTATAAAGTGATGCTATTAGAAACAAAAAGCATGTATGTGGTAAACGGACAGCAGTTAGAAAACTCCCATTTTGTCCCACCCAGGCCCACCTAGCAGAAAGGCAGGGCCATCAAGCTATCTCCACTACCCAACCAGGAATGTGCTACCTTCTGCTGGCCTCCACACCTACCTCCACTTGCCTTGGCTGTGCCACATCACCCAACACTCTGGTTGCTCTTTGCTGGTTTCATTGGTGGCTTTAATTCCTATCTACCTCCTCACTGCTGTTTCCCAGCCTCATGGCTGAAAGTTACCACATGGGGATACAGAGGCACATGGAAATTAGGTCATAGAATTGATCTTTAAGACAAATCTAAGACTAGGCTCCAAACACCTTGATCAGTACTTTTTCCACTGCACTGAAGTGATTTCCACTGTTATATAACCATTAATTTCTTTTTTTTTCCTTTAATCAGACTATGGGTATTTTCAGGAGAAACATAAAAATGGTTTAGGTCACATTAGTCCCAGTTTAGCAAGCCATCAATATGCTTTCATGGAAGAAAATTACTGGGGAACCCATTATGCCTTTTGAAGCTAGAATAAGATACCTTGAGTGCAGGAAATTACTCAAGTGTGGCTCTCTAGATGAAGCCAGATAATCGTTGAAAACTGATTGTACATTTCTCAAGGATAAAGCTGCAAACCACTTCTTCTACTAGGTATAAAAATACTGAACGTCAGATCCCATGGGAGCCTTTAACTACCTTCATTAGGTTTTTGAGGATAACTGAAAGTTCTGACAGTTATTTTTTCCCCTTTCGAAAGGTAGCATCTGACCCATCTCCATCCATTAACATTATCCATAATGGCTAGAGGTGTGCTTCTTGGCGGGGTTTGGATGCCGCTGCTGAGTATATAGACAGCAATAGGCTCAGCGTGCAGGAGGATAGAGAGAGTGACAACCAGAATAGCTGAAGCAAGGCTTGCAGGGAGGGGGATGAGCAGCACAAAGAATAGACCCCAGTAGACAAAGACCAAAAACTCGGCAGTCAAGGTAAACTCAGAAATCTAGAAGAAGAAGAATGATAACTATTAGTAATATAGCACTTTAAAGTTTGCAGTGTACTCTACTACTTCATTCGAGTCTCAAAAAATTGTAATACAGCTATCATCATCATCATTTTAGAGATAACGAAACTGAGGTTCAGGGAGAATAAGTGGCTTGGCCACAGTCATGGGGCTACTAAGTATAGAGACAAGGATTTGAATCCGGTCTTTCTAACTCCAAGGCCAGTGCTGTGCCATGATGGAACCAAGGGAGAAGCTTAAAGTGGAGGGATGTATCGAGACTCAAGATCAGAGACAGGCAAGGAGTCATAACTAGGAAATCCAGCAAGACTCAAAGTGTCAGACCAGTCTCAGAGATCAAAGCAGGCTTGGAATTCAGAAAAACGGCCTGAGCAGCAGAGATCAGAAGCCCAGGCAAAGAGGCTCGGGAAACAGTAGGGACATCAGTGACCCTTATGAGGAGACTTAAACGACAATCAGAATCCTGACAAGGAGGCTGAACAACAAATGTAGGGAAGATGGTACTGAACCAATACTTCACCTCGATTGGAAGTGTCTATCTATGTACCCTTTAAGGCAATAATCAGTTCCCAGTCATGGCTAACTGGGAGTAAGATAGATTACCAGGGTAGAGTAAGAATTAAAGGTGGGGTGCAAAAGTGGGGAGAAGAATAGGAAGAATGGCTGAGCCATGTAGTCACTAATATAGGGCCTAGAATAGATATGGAATTTCTTGGAACTTACCATTTAGAGGAAAAAAGATGGACCAATATAGATCGTTCCATCAAAGCTTTCTTCTTTTATATTTTATACTCTAGTGAATCCTTTAAGAGGCATATAACAAGAGCCATCATGTGGAAACCGTGTCTGAATAACAGGCATTATGTCATAAGTGTGCAGTTTTCAAAGTCCTATTTATAAGGAGTAGCCAATCATTTCTTTTTGGTTGGGGAAAGTAAAAGATTCAAACCTGTGATTTTATTAGTATGGGATAGCCCCAGTGTAGAAACTGCCTCAACTAACGTAGATGAGAGGTCAAGTGACTTTGCCAGGGTCACATAGGCAGCACACATTAGAAACAGGTCATAATACCAGATCTTTCTGACTGTAAGGTGGGCTTTCTATCTACCAGGCACTGCTGACTCTGGGTCAGAAATTATGACAGAGAATTATCCATCTTCAATGTTTGCTGAAAAAAGATGATGTTGTCTCATGGTTATTAATTCTGGACATGGAAGCTTACCCTAAAGAACTGAGAAGTAATTCTTGACTTCAGAGTTATTCTTCAGGAGATAAATGCAAAGTGATAAACTTTGGGATTTGTATGCAGTAAAGAAACAAATAGGGTTTGGAAGCTACAACAAGCTTTCCTTAGATGTGAAGCTTGTCTTGAAAAGCTAAGCATTCCCTATACCATTTGCTTCTCAATGTGAAGGAGACCACATTTGAAAGGCTTTTTTCAGACTGTTACACTACCTTTAAAGGAAGGAAGGCAACAAACATTTGTTGTCTCCTATGTGGCAGGCACTGTGTTAAGTGCTTTTACAAATATCTCATTTGATTCTCACATCAACCCTAGCAGGTAGGTGCTATTAGCATCCCCATTTTACAGTTGCAGAAATTGAGGCAGACAGAGGTCTTATCCAGGGTCACACAGTTAGGAAGTACCTGATTTGAACTTGGGCCTTCCTGACTCCAGGTCCTGCTCTTATCCACTGTACCACCTAGCTGCCTTAAACAAAAAGTATTATATTAAGATAACTAGATGCCTATGTTGAACTCAAAAAGTCTCTGGAGACCTATATGGCATAGTGGATGGAGAACTAGCCTGAAAACGAGGAAGACCTGGGTTCAAGTCCTGTCACGGATACATGCTAATTGTATGACTTTGTCCCCAACTTCCTATCAGGAATTAATGTCTCTCTTGGAGAAGTGGGGGAGAAGAATGATGTTAGAGATATACCTTTTCTTGCCTTCCTTCGAGTCACACATGATACACCCCTGCCATGCTACAGGTAAGGGGCAGTTTCCCTATAATTATATAAATTGTTTTCCTGTTTCTGCTCACTTCACTCTACATCAACCATACAATTCTTTCCAGTCTTCTCTGAAACCTGCCCCTTTAACTTTGAAAAACATAAGAAGTTTGATCCATACGATGACTAACCATGATTCCAGATATCAGTGAGCATTCATGCATCGCACTTCCTGACAGAGAGGACTCAGGATGAAGAATGAATGAGCCGTGTTTGTTTGAACATGGCCAATGTGAGAACATAGGGCAACTAGGTGGTGCAATGGTTAAAGCATTGGGTCTGGAGTCAGGAAGACTCTTCTTCCTGAGTTCAAATCCAGCCCCAGACACTTACTAGCTGTGTGACCCTGGGCAAGTTACTTAACCCTTTTTGCCTCAGTTTCCTCATCTGTAAAATGAGCTGGAGAAGGAAATGGCAAACCACTCCAGTATCTTTGCCAAGAGAATTCCAAATGGGGTTATGAAGAGTCAAGCACAACTGAAAAATAACTGAAGAGTGACAACATTGTGAGAATTTGTTTCGCTTGATCATGTATATTTGTTACAAGGGTTTTGCTTTTCCTATTTTTTTCCAGTGGGGGTGAGGTAGAAGTGGGAGGAAGAAAAGAAAAAAATATTCATTAATTGAGAAAAAAATGAAATTTTAAAAAAAGACTCAGATGTTTGCTTTCCCTCCATTAGCCATGGCATACATCCTTGCCTCTGTCTTTTGTCCTTCCATTGCTCTCCATCCTTCTTCCT
This sequence comes from Phalanger gymnotis, assembly GCA_028646595.1. Classification (NCBI taxonomy): domain Eukaryota; kingdom Metazoa; phylum Chordata; class Mammalia; order Diprotodontia; family Phalangeridae; genus Phalanger; species Phalanger gymnotis. Next base: position 171,196,707 of record CM053627.1, read on the forward strand.
GCCGTAGCCTGCAATGCTTCAGCTCTCTCTTTTACTTCCTGGTGGCACTGTTCACTGGCCAACTCTTTTATGGGGAGGGACACAGTCCTGGCACTGAAAAGGACCTGCAGATTCTCATTAGTTAAAATGGAAGGATGAATTCACAGCCTAAGGTCTTGGGCTTTAAATTACTACTGCACAAGAGAAATACGAATGGCAAACACGATGTGTACTCTGTCCAGTGGGCAGCTCGTTAGAAAGCCTGTACTACCAACGTATACCTCTGCATGGAGAGGAGATAGAATGAATTTGCCCTCCTACTCTGTTCTTTAAGTGTTAGTTTATTTTATGGGTTATAGTTTTGAGTTTTTACAAATAGTTAACTAAGAGTTCTTAGCTACTTTTGCCTGGGATTTTTGAAAGCTTCCAGCAACTTCCTACTAAACATTCCTAATCCCCTAGCTATTAGTGTTCCACCTCCATCCTAAGAATATCTTGAATTTGCTTTGTATATATTTTACATATATTCTTATACACATATGTTTTATTTCCTCAAATGGAATGTAAGCCCCTTGAGGGCAGGAAGAGTTTCCTATTTGTTTTTGTACCCATGGTGCCAGGCACACAGTAATCATTTCATTTCCAAGACAGCTAGATGGCACAATGAATAGAATGCTGGATTTAAAGGCCAGAAGACCTAGTTTCAGACACTTCCTTCCTGTGTGACCCACCTCTCCTAGACTCTATTTTCTCGGCTTTAACATGAGGATAATAATGGTACCATCCTTCCCGGGCTGCTATAGGGACCAAATGAAAGACCATATGTAAACACTGTATTGTTACAATTATTATTAAATGCTTGCAGATTGATTGATTTCAGACAGTAAAGCACTCCCTATTTATTATCTCCTTATATGCTAGCTTTTTTCCGAGGATGGCTGAATGCTAGTTCAATTTGCTCTCCTTATTTAATACCATGTAATTACGAATAACAATCTGTAAGATGTAAACCTTCGATGTAAAACCCTAAACTTCCCCAAAAAGACCAATTAGAGAATAATTACTCAATTTACAAAAAGATTTTTTACTTTTTTCTTAAATTACCTTGGGAATCCTTTAAATAGCAAGTTCCCCTTGGGCATTTAAAATGTGATTGGATTTACAAAAATCTATTTAAAACAAAACTTTTCAGAAATATATCTATTGCATTAAATGAGTCACAGCTGTAGCTTTAGGCACGCCTGACAATTGCTTGAGAAATGGCCATAGGCTCTCTATAAGTTCAGCTTTGCCAACACCACAGTTGCATTTCCTTGTTGATCTCTTCTTCCTCCTACAGCTCTGACCCAGCTCGTTGGCCCGATGGTTCTGACAATCATCAATTACGAAGAAGATAATTTCTATCTTCTCCTCTTCAGCACCTCAAATGCCACCTATTCCATGATTCAGTCATTTTCAGTTGTATCTGACTCTTTCTGACCCCATTTGGGGTTTTCTTGGCAAAGATACTGGAGTGGTTTGCCATTTCCTTCTCCAGCTCACTTTACAGATGAGGAAACTGAGGCAAACAGAATTAGGTGACTTGCCCAGGGTCACACAGCTAGAAAATGTCTAAAGCCAGGTTTGAAATCACCTACTCCATAAAGCCTTTCATAAACCTCTGGTCCATGACTACTTTCTTCCCTCCATGCCCATTCTTGCCTGGTACTTTTATTACACACATATATATTCCAGATTTTACATGTATACACATACACGCACATATATACATACACTCATATATTACATTTTGCTATACGTTTTACATATATATTATGTATATTTTATTACATCTAGATGCCTTTTATAGTTATCTGTTTATTCATCCTATCTCTTTATCAGAAAGCCAATTTTATGAGGACAGGAGTCGTGCATCAACCCAGCACCTAGTACAGTATCCTATGCAAAGTAGGTATTTCATAAATGTCCTACTAGAATCATGGATTTAGAATTTGACAGAGACTTAGAGTTAAATCCCCTCATTTTACAGAAGAGAAAACTGAGGTAGAGTGAGGTTAAGGACCTTACCAAGGATCCAAGAGTTAATAAGTATCAGAGGTAAGATTTGAATTCAGGTCTTCCTGACTCCAAGTCCAAAGCTCTATTCTTTACTCCACAATTCATGTTTCACAGGTATCGCTTATTTACTTGACATGTACAGGAAGTGGGGGGTGGTAATGTATGTGTGTGCCCAAATCTGTTATTTCATCAATGTTAAGAACTCCCCATACACAAACTACCTCCAGTGATACAGAAAGGCAGCTCATCTGTAATTTAATAGCTTTAGATATTAGTCTGATAGCACTATTAGGTAAAATGATTCGCCCAACACAGAGCTGGTATGCGTCATAGGCAAGATGTGAGTGGAGGGGTTCTTAATTTTCTTGTGTGCATCTTAGACCCTTTTGGCAAGCCTTTCCAGAATATTTTAATTGCATAAAATAAAATGCTCAAGAGGAAACCAAAGATTAGGGAAAATAAGGATGCAGGGATTTTTACCATCCAAGTTTGAAGACCCCCCTGAAATCTATCCCCTGACCTACTGGAGATTGGTAGACCCCAGATTAAGAATCCCTAATTCATCCATTATGTCAGTCTATTTCTCCTCCTTGATATTAGCCAGGTAAAATGGCATCCTATTACATTTTTCCACTAACATACGTGATGAAAATATCCAGTCGCTAGAATTTATAGAGGCATATACTGGATGTACTTCCAGATTTTACTTGGACTGTAAAATACAAGTTGAATTTGAGCTTCATTCCTTCCTAGAAATACTGTAGTTTGTGAGCTGAATGAAGATCTGTTCCTGGGGAATCAGATACAGACCCAGTGAGCTTACTCTGGGTGCCCGGTGAGCATGTGATTGAAACATTTAGGTCACCCATTAGGTTTTTACTATTACTTACACTTGATTTGCTTGTGTTCTTTTTTATGAGCTTGGTTACAGTTGGTTCTATTTCTATTGCTTTTTGACTTAAAGAACTCTACAGATGTTAAAAAAAACAGCAACAAAGTAAAAAAAAGAACATTTCTTGTGATTTCAAAATCAAATATCTCTATTCCAATCTGTCTTATCCAAGGTCATTTCTTTTTTTTCTCTCATTAAAACATCCTATGCTCCTATCAATCAACAAGCATTTATTAAGCACCTACTATGTGACAGACTGTTTGAGGAGCAGGGGATTCAAAGATTAAGAATTATATAGTCCTTGCTTGTTTATATTGTTTTGAGTTTGCATTGTATTGGATTCTATTGACATTTTCCCCATTTCTCCACGTAGTACTACTACCAGTGATAATAAGAGCCGACATTTAGATAATGCTTTACAATTTGCAAAGCACTTTGCACAACATTATTTCATTTGAGCCTCTCACAACTTCCCAGGTATTATATAAATAAATGCTTTGGGCGGGGGGGGAGGGAAGGGAACCTGATCTGTGATTTCATTGATGTAGGAAGTCCCTGGTGAGGGAATTCTCTCTACCAATTCAGATTCACAACTGCTCTGCAACTCATAAGCTTTGAGGGTTGTCTGGAGGACAGAGATTAAGTGGTGTGACCAATATCACACAGCCAATATATGTCAGAGGAAGGACAAGGATCCAGATCTTCCTTATTCTTGACTGCAAGGTCAGTTGTCCTATGCACCACTCCATGCCACCTTTTATATTACTGGTATGACACATTATGTAGCTATTACCATTCCTCAGCTTTAAGTATCTTTTTAAATACCCATTTTCAAATATACCTCTTGTATTTGAATCACTCTGTGAGCTTATCAATGTCTGTCAGTCAACTACTAATTATTAAGCACCAACCATGTGCCAAGCACTGTGCTAAAAGATGAGGATACAAAGAAAGGCAAAAAAAAAAAAAAACCACAAACCCACTCTGCTCTCAAGGAGCTTATCATCTAATAGGAGAGACAACATGCAAACAACTATGCAAAAACAAGATATATGCAGAGTAAATTGGGGGTGGTCTTACAGGAAAGGTGCTGAGATTAGGAGGGACTAGGAAAGCTTCTTGCAGAGCATAGGACTTTAGTTGAGACTTGAAGGAAGCCAGAGAAGCCAGGAGGCAGAAATGAGGAGAAAGAGCATTCAGAAATGGACTGAAAATAGTCAGAAAATGGAGTATAGTGTGTGTGTGTGTGTGTGTGTGTGGAACAGCAAGAAGGCCAGTGTCAGAGGATGATGAGTGCCTGGAGGTAAGTTAAGGTGTAAGAAGACTGGAAAGGTAGGACGGAGGCAGGTTATAAAATGCTTTAAAGTCCAAACAGAGCCAACGTGGGTGTTCCCTCCAACAATTCAGATATCAAAGCATTCACACCTACCTATCTTTGTGACTCTCATCTATGTTCTCCTATAAGTTCATCGTGGTGGTGAGGGGTGTTTAAAAGGGAAGGGGTGTCATCCAACATTCTAGTAGCTATCTTTGCCATGTATCAAACTGGAGTCAAGGTCATAAGTTTCCAAGGAAAGATGAGTAAGAAATTCTATAGCAGAACAAGAAATTTTGATGTCAATCTCTCTGCACCTGAGAGTTTCCTCTACCCTTCTTATGCATTTAGTACATTTCTTTTTTTTTTGAAAGGGGTAAAGCAGGGCAATTGGGGTTAAGTGACTTGACCAAGGTCACACAGCTAGTAAATGTGTCAAGAGTCTGAAGCTAGATCTGAACTCAGGTCCTCCTGACTCCAGGGCCAGTGCTCTACTCACTACACCACCTAGCCACCCCCATTTAGTACATTTCTATGACAACTCGGGCCCCAAACTATCATACCTCAATGACTGTGATTTTATAAGGATAGGTATTTCTTCCACTGATACAAAAGTTAACCCTTCTTTGTGAGTTGCCAAAACTTTCCAAAAGTATTATTTAGATCACAATTTTGATACTGGGACATGTCCTTGCTTGTATTCTGCCAGACTATTTCCCATTTTCTTTGCTGCCTACATTAGCCAACTAAAAACCAGAAGTGGACCCATGAAAGGGTCTAGTCCAGCCTTTTGCTTATACATATGAGGAAATTAAGACCTAGAGATGTAATGTGACTTGCCCAAGATCGTACAGCTAGTGAATGACAAACCTGGAACAAGAACCCAGGTCTCCTCATTCTCTGCCCAACATTCAACCTCCTCCATTATATCACACTGCCTCCCTTTCCTTGGATGATGGATCTCAGACCGTGGGGAAGTATTCCTCTAGGAATATTAGGGAAGTATTCCTCTAGGAATATAGACAATGGTCAAAGCACCCAAAGCATAGAATAGTCTCCAAACTTTATTATAACATAGTAACTGAGTCACTCTGCATTGTATTTGGGAGTCAGAAATAATAGATATATGTTTCAGTTAGTGCCTCAAACAGAAGAATTGGTGAACAACATGGATTTTCCCCTACCAGTCAAGGAATACCAAGCTAACAGAGTAGGGCTTCCAGAGACCAAGAGCTTCTAGAAAATTATTCTTCTTCAGCTTCCAGGCTTTGTAAGTCAGCTTCAATATCTTTAATGCAGAATTTCCAGTAAAATCAAAGCAAGGGGAAGAAATAAGTAATCAATCAACAGACATTTATTAAGTACTTACTATTTGTCAGGCACTGCACTAAGTTCTGGTGATACAAAGACAAAAGAGCAATAGTCTCTGACTTCAAAGAGCTTCCAGTCAAATAGGGAAGACAACATGCACATATACAGCCATAAACAAACCACATATAAAATATTGTAAAGCTGCAAAAATCATCAAAACTATCTTGTGTTTGGTTAAAAACAATAGAAACAGATCAATGGAACAAACTAGATGAAGAAGAATCAGAAACAAGGGAAATCAATAGCCCCGTGTTTGAAAAACTGGAAACCATAAATTACCAAGGAAAAAATTTCTTATTTGATTAAAAACTTCTGGCAAAACTGGAAAGCAGTCTAGCAAAAACTAGGCTTAGTCTAGCACCTTATACCATATTACACAATACACTCTAAATACATACACAGCCTTAATACTGAAGATCATGCTATTTTTAAAAATGAGAATGGAAGATTATGTACCTCTCATCGCTATGGGTAGGAGATGTATTCTTAACCATAAAAGAGGTAAAGACAATTATGAAAGATAAATAGATAACTTCGATTACTTGAAAAATGAAATGCTTCTGCATAGACAAAATTAATGCACCTAGAATAAGAAGAGAAGTGTTTGAATTGAGGGGCGAAGAATATTCATTACAAATTTCTCTGAAAAGAGTTTAGCATCCAAAGTATATGTGTGTACATATATATGTATGTATGCATATATGTGTATATATACAAATATATGATAGTCATTTCCCATAAGATATAAGCAAATAGTTCTCAAAAGAAGAATTACAAAGCATTCACAACCATATGAAAAAATCCTCAAGAATCACTAATGATAAGAGAAATGCAAATCAAAATAGCCCTGAGATTTCGCTTCATTGCAAATTGGCAAAGATGACCCAAAATAGCACTAATCAATTCTGAAGGAATTGTAGAATGATAGACATGCTAATACATTGTTAGTGGATTTGTGGAATGATATAACCATTTTGGAAAGAAATTTGAAATTATGCCAACAAAGTAACTAAAATGTCTACACTCTTTGTACCAGAAACTCCATTACTAGACTTATACCTCAAAGAACCTATGGATAAGGAAAAAGTCACGACTTGTGCCAAAATATTTGTAACAGAACTTTTTTGTGATGGCAAAAAATTGGAAACAAAGTAGATGCTCATCAATGGGAGAATGGCTAAACAAATTGTGCTACAGGAATGTAATAGAATATTGCGTATGTGAAGAATACAGAAAAGTATGGAAAGATCTACATGAACTGATGCAGAATGAAGTAGAGACAAGAAAACAATATACATAACAACTACAACGATGTAAATGAAAAGAACAGCCACGCAGCAAAAAATCAAAGGCAAATGTAATAAAATTATAAAGAGGGAAGATTTGAATGAAGATATGTAAGAGAACACCTCCAACCCACCCCTTCATGGAAAGGTCCACAGGAAATGCACATTGTACATGTTTTCAGTCTTTTGATCAGTTGTGCTGATGTATTTTCTTCTTCCTTAGTCTTTAAAAAAATATTGTTATGTGAGACGGCTCTCTGGGAGGGGGAAGTAAGAGAATAATGAAGGTAACTGTTATGATGTAAATAAAAGAAGACATCAATAAAAACTTATTTTAAAAAATAAATATAACATGAAAACAAAAATATTATTTGTTAGATGAGATGGATCTCTGGGAGGGAAAGGAGGGGGGATACTTGGAGAAATTTTAGTGAAGTAAAAAATCAAAAGATATCAAAAAAATTTATCTTTAAAAAACACACATATAAAGCAGACACAAGGTAACCTTGGATAGCAAGGCACCACCAGCTGAGGGACAAAGAAGTGTCTCCTACAAAATGCGGCACTGAACTGATTCTTGAGGGGAGACTAAGGCTCCCAGGAGAAGGAAGTTCTAACAGAGAGGATTCTAGTTATGCGGGGTATCCAGTACAAAGGCACTGTGATGGAAGAGAAAGCATCGTGCAAAAGCAATAACCAATAAGCCAGTGTGAAGTACATGGTGGGGAATAACATTACAGGGAGACTGGAGAGGCAAGAAGGGACCAGATTGTAATAAGCTTTAAATGCCAAACAGAGGGGCATATATTTGATCTCAGAATAAATATGTTAAATGCCAGATGTTCCAGCAAACACTCCAGACCCCTTCACAGTTTGTAACGATGTAACATCATCTCTGAAGTACATTTATGAAACATTGGAGAAGTTCTTGGTGCTCCCAATCTTCACAGTGGGACGATGACTCAGTGGCGGCTTCAGAAAATTGAACTGCACTCATCCATACTAATGTTTTAACTTCGAAGTACTTTATATTCAGATACTGTAACAGTAGCATAATAGTCTCAAAAAATGAAGTTTGAGGTTGTATGAAAAAAATGAAGTGCTTCTTATGTGCCAAACACTGTCCTAAGCACCTGAGATAGAAATACAAAAGTGAGGATAGCCCCTGCCTTCAAGGAGTTTACATTTTAATGGTGGGAGACATCACAGGGAAGAGGTGGCCAGGAGGGGTATTTTGGTTTGGAAAGTCACCAGGAAGGTGAATGGAGCCATAGGGCAGTTCTGATAGCAGTGGCAATATTGATTTCATGAAGGTTCTAGAAATGCAAAGTAGAGGTTGAAGGAGGGGTATGCCTTGACAGTAAGGCAGCTGATAAAATTAATGATGAGTAAAGGGAAGCATGGCTGTACATCTTAAATGCTTAAAGAAGTGTTGGCATTAAGGTCTGTGCCATTCTGGGAGATTCTGAGAAAGCCCTTCTAGGTCAGTTAGTTCAAGTGTAAATTGCCACTCTCTCATTTATTTTGATTCTCATTAACTTAAGTTTATAGGATCATAGGTAGGGATTTTGAAAGGACCTTAGAGAAAAGGATGCACTAAAATCAGCTCTTACAGTTAAATTTTCAGTGTGAGCATTTATACCTCAGAAATCAGCAAGCAAATGCAAATCTGGGCTTGATTTATTGTTTTGTTGATTGTCTAGATTTAAGAAAGTGGTGGATAAAATGTTAATATTGCAGATTCAACTTACAAGTTGTGGGTACATTCTGCCCCCCCACCCCCAAAACCATTTGATAAACACTTGCCACAATACTGCTACTTAGAGGTCACCTACCCATCTTAGAGAAAACTGTGATTTAGAGAGGGGAAGTGACTTATCCAAAGTCACACAGTAGTAAGTGGCAGAGCTGGTATCCAAAGGATCTTTTCACTACTCCACACTGAGCCAAATTCTTCTGCTAATTTCCTGGATGACATTGATTAACTCAATTCTACCACCTGAATTTTTATGTGAGATTTCAACATTAAGAAAGAAAAAACAATTAGACTTTAACCTGGGTAGTTGAAGAAAAAGCTATTAGCATTCACTAACTAGCACTCACTCCACAGCTCTCCATAGATCAAGGGAAGGATGAGAAGTATTGATCACAAAAGTGCTGAGTGAGGCAATGAACTTTCTTTATAATTGATTGCAGGTTTAACATCTGAGTCTGAGTGCTGATATTAAAGCTTGAATACTCTTTTTTATTATTGTTATTTAATATATTTAGTTTTCAGCGTTGATTTTCACAGGAGTTTGAATTACAAATTTTCTCCCCATTTCTACCCTTCCCCCCCCCAACTCCAAGATGGCATATATTCTGGTTGCCCTGTTCCTCAGTCAGCCCTCCCTTCTGTCA
>CM053627.1:171206507-171275806 GCA_028646595.1 Phalanger gymnotis
GGCTGGAGTCCTGCTTCCCTATGCTATTTTGTGGGTTCTGCAGTTCTAGAATTGGTGCAGAGCCATTTTTATTGGTTTTTGGAGAGACTTGGAGTGGAGCTCACGCTAGTCCCTGCTTTCCAGCTGCCATCTTGGCTCTCGAATACTCTTGATATAGCGTATTCGTGAAAGTCAGTCAACAAACATTTTTTATTTACTATATTCTTGCCACTATGGTAAGTACTGAGGACACCAAAAAAAAGAGTAAAATATGTATATATATATATACATATATATAGTCCTTACTCTGAAGAAGATTAAATTTTAATGGGAGAGACAACATACCAATAGCTATGAACATGTGAGATATATATACAGTGTACATGGGAGGTTCTGGGGCCCCACGGATTTGCCTCCTGTATGAAATCTAGGTTCTCAAATTCCAAATTGAATGCCATTATTGGGCGGTACATTGGTGGAAGCCACTGAGTTTTCCCAGGAGCTGTTCCTAAATGCAGCTTTCTAACTTTTGGGGCAAAGAGCCATCATTAGGAGAAACATGGGAATTAATGGCTGCATCATCACCATACATATGTTCCTCCGGGATAACTCATAACTTAAAAGTCTAGGGAATGGTAGACCTATGATGGGGCTGGCCATAAAATTTGCAAGAGCAGTCAGAGCTGGTACATTATAGGCTGTTTCCATCTCCAGACTGAATGACCCTACCTGTGATGGCAGGGTCACTGTGTTTGCTAGAAAGAAGACTGAGACAAGAACCAAGAGACCTAGGTTCCAATCACAGGTCTAGTGCTAATTGGTTGCACTATCTCCTTAGGATATCAGTTCATCTGTAAAATGAAAGTGTTGGACTAGGTCATTTTAAAGGACCCTTCTGACAGATAAATTCTATTCATCTGAGAGTTACACAATCTAAGTTCTAGCTTCTTACTTTAACCCTATCTCACTTCTATCCTTCTCACCTATTTTAGACGGAATAAAGAACTAGATCACTTCTTTTAACTTGTCTCGCATACTTGCCAGTATATAGTTTTACCATCTTGATGTCCACAGATTGGCGCAGGGATTTAGATCAAACCAAAGACCTTCAAGGTTATCTAGTCCAACATCCTCATTTTACAAATGAGGAAACAGAGACCCAGAGAGTGGAAGTGACTTGCCCCAGGTCATACAGATTCATACATATAGTGCTCAGATACCAATTTGAACCCAGGATCTATAGTCAGAGGACCTGAGTTCAAATCCAACCTCTGACCTCACTACCTATGTGACCTCAGGCAATTCATTTGTCCTCCTTTTACATCAGCTTCTTCATCTATAAAATAAGGGTTTTGGACAAGAAGTCCTCTAGTTTCTCTCTTCTAGACCTTGATCTATGATGCTTTCATCCTATTAGCCTCTGACTCCAAAGTCAGCATGCCTTCCTTGGCAGTGTAATGTAATATTAATTTTTGGTAGAATCTGAACGCTAGGCAAGTACGCTTGGGTGTGGGATGGCACATTTTAATTCACAAAATTCAGTGACTGGACTAGCATGGTAATTTCCAAACTTCTAGGTAGCAAGAATATTTCCAGGACAGCATGGCTGGGGGTCCTAACTCTGGCTTAGAGGAGTCTCTGAGGTTGAGTCCCCAGACAGAATTCAAAAAATAACAGTAAGGCAATTTCATTTCACAGTATTCCTTAGTGTTCTAAAATATCACATGACATAGATTTAGTCTGGAAATGATTTACCTCAATAATTTAAAAGATCCATGATTCCATAGGCATGGGTAACCTCCCCACCGAAATTATAATCTTACTATCCTTTGGTAAACATCCTTATGACATGTTATGCCCTTCCCCCCAAAATATAATTTTTTCAATTAAATTAAGGTAAAATTATTCTTAGTTTAAGATTCTTGTGGTGGTTCTAGAAATAGCTGGAGAATCCTTGGTTGTCACAAACCTGGAGTTGAGACTTACAATCTTCTTTATTCTATCCATTATTCCTTAGAATCATAGAATAATTATATAATATACCATGATAAATTTACTCTATAAAAAAGTAAATAGACATAAAAATAGCCCTTGGTGCTGATAATTGATTCCCCAACCCCCACCTATGACCAATATATATAAACGATTCTGCTAGTTCCCATAGAACCTACATGAACCCAACGGTCTAGCATACTGCCTAGCCCACAGTAGACACTTAATAAATGCTTGTTGATTTTACTGATGACATAAATGCTAAGCATCTGTGCTTTTTTTCTAAATAGAATTAATGACCATGCTAATGTATACCATGAAAATTTAAAATAGTTGTGCGAATTTTAAGCCTTTATTCTATTTCAACCTCTCACACTAGAGCAAGAGTTCTTAACCTGGTTGGGGGAGGGGTGATTTTTAAAAATATTTTGATATCTCTATTTCAACATAATTTGCTTACTTTGTAATTCTATGTATTTATTTTATGAACTTAAAATCATTATTCTATGAGAGGGCACACAGGCTCCACCAGACTGCCAGAGGGGCCATGACACAAAAAGGTCTTGTAAGAGCCCCTTGCTCTGGAGGATTCATCATCTTTGGATCCAAAGCCAGGGGCATAGCTGCTGGTGGTTAACTTTCCACAGCACTGATTGTTAATAGTAATAGCTGATACACTTCTTCCTGGCTGTGACTCTGCTGGGAAAAATCAATAGTCCTTTGTTGATTAATAACTGATTTTCCACTGATCAAAATGCATAGATCGATAGACTGAATTTGGTGCTAGTCCTGTGAGTGACAGATGACGACGCAGCTAAAACGTGGCCAACAGTACCTCCTTCCACAAACTCTCACTTCATTTCCTAATGCTCTCGCTCAAAATATGGTTGTACCATTCCAAGGGAAATTTGGCAAGGCTTAAATTTGGTTTTCAGCCTTATTTATAGCCAATATCTCCACAATGCCCCCCTTTCCTCTCCACTAGATGGTGCTCTCATCTTGTATTTGCAACAGTTCATTGGGCTTGTAGACAGATGAGTGAAAAATATAGACAGGTGAAACACCAGAGAATGTTTAAAATTTATGGAAGTTAATCCTTTAAACACTCCGGTCTGTGCATATGTCTTGGCAGGCATTTGAATAAAAGGTCCATTCAAATGAATGGAAATTTACAACCTGCCTACTCATTTATTACATCTGGCCGCATGGGACACACACATTTCCAGAACAAGTTCCTCCTGGCACCTCTATGCATAAATAAAGCAGCTGTTTACTCAACAAATAACAATTAATACTCTCCTAAAAGAAAACTATTTCTGACACCTAATGCTTAAAAGTATGTTTTGTGATCTCGGGAGATGTCTCAGTAAAAATCGGCTGGCTCGGTTCTTGAGAACTCCATTAATTGCTCTACATCTTGTAACACCCTGTAGAAAAAAAAATCAAAGTAGGAATATTGCCAGAGATGAGCCTTCTCATTGTAAGTAGCTTCTCTTCCTTCAAGATCGAAGGTCTAATTCATGGCAAAGCCCCAGGGTTTCAATGAGGGCCCTGTATTTCTCTTAACTGAATACAAAGGATATAAGGAATTTCTTCTCCAGATATTTCTCCTACATTGATGGGGGGGCAGGGGGTGTGTAGAGGGAAGCGGGGGAAGAAGGAAAAGGGATGAGTGAGAAATGCTGCCTATTTGGGGAAAAAAATCTGAATTCTCTTTTCTACAAAGGTTAATTCTGTTGTTCTACTTTGTATTACCCTCTTCTGCTTTGTTTTGTTTCTAGGCCTACTTAATTGATAGCATAAATCTGGCTGATCCAGCTTGGAGCCACCCCATCAGGTTCCTATCCATTTAACAAAGTCAAATTAACCTTATTTGCAATTGAGCCCCACCACCCCTTCCCCTGGTTTCAATTTATGTTCTTAACTCACTTTGGGAAATGGTATCACTAATCCCACATTAGCTAGTTGGCATGTCAACCTTGACAGATGGACACTAGAACAATGAAATTGATTCAATTGCATACTCTTGGGCCACATGTGGCTCAACTCCAGTCTATGGACTCAGTGGGGGAGAAGGTAGTACCGGCAGGGAGGAACGATTCCAGTACAGCTACTAAAGTCTGTCTGAGGACTCTAATACAGCTGAAACATGTTTGTTTTATTTTTCTGGGATGATTTAACATCAAAGACAAGAAAAACAGAGAAAAACTGACTGAGGATTAGGAATAAACCAAAAGGAGGTAGAATCATAAAGTTTGTATGTAGAGGGAAGCTATATGATGAGACAGCAAAGGAAGAATTAAGGAGGCAGCCAGGAAAGAAAGACAAATCATTACCCATTCCTTTCCACTTAAAAAAAAAAAACTGTTCACATTTACACCAAACCAGAATAGGAGGGTTTTCATTTTGTTTTGTCTCGTCCTTTGAGTCAAATGGTTGGAGGCAATTGGCAATGAACTGGAGAAATAACCAAAACTGGGGAGGGAGCTTTTCCCCCAGATCACTGACTAACATTTGCAAACATTTTCTATTTGTCCCTATGTTAAACTGGTACCCTACCTGTTTTCTTAATATTCCATATTGCACTGATCATCAATAAAATCAGAAGCTAAATAAAAGTAGTAGACAAGATTAGTGGCCTTTGCAAGTCAATATGGCAAAGGGGGCCTAAATGGATTAGTCTGTGTGATGCTTTTGTTTCTGCATATGTATGTGTGTGAACATACATTTAATAAAAGCTGAATTCGAGGCCAGAAGTCCTGGATTCAAATCCTTGCTTAAACACCTTCTCTTGGTTTCATTTTCCCCATCTATAAAACGAAAGACTTGGACTAGATGGTCTGTAAGCTCCTTTCCAGTGCTAAATCTGTACAGGATGAGGCAAAAGTCTCACACTTTTGGAAAAAGAAAGGAAAGGGAAGGAAAAGGAGACAACAGTGTGTTGAACTGAGATTTGTACATAAAAGAAATGGTTTTTTTTTCATTTATCCACTCATTCATTCCTGCCACACCCATTCGTTGGGTACTGAAGGAGATAGATGGACAAATAAGATGCAGTCTCGGTATAATAATTATACATTTTTGTTTTCCAGTAACAATCACAATCTAAATTATTCTATCCTTTTGTCTCCCTAAGTCATCTAAATGCCCTGAAAATTCCAGGACGCTCCAGGTACTGAATGAATTGTCACTCAGCTTTGCAATCAAAATGCGCACAAGTCACAAAAGATTGAGATCCATAAGGGGTAGCTCTGAATCACTGGCTGTGATTGCACATGAGAACACTTGCATATTATTATGTCTATAGCTATATTTATGGTAGGCATACCTGTGGTGCATGATAGGCAGGTGGCCTACTGAGAGTGGTTGGGATGACAATTAGCTCCTGGACTGCATGTACTAATAGAAAAACCCCTGAAATTGCAGCTACAAGGCAAACTTGAACAATAAATGCACAGAAAGGGAAAAAAATCCTTTGTCAAACCATGTTATTTCAAATTTTGATTCAGAAAATAAGGTCACTTTAAATGTGTTGTTGTTCAGTCATTTCAGACTCTTCATGACCTCATTTGGAGCTTTCTTGGTGAAGATACTGCAATGAGTTGCCATTTCCTTCTCCAGTTCATTTTACAGATGAGGAAACTGAGGCAAAAAGGGTTAGGTGACTTGCCCAGGGCACACAGCTAGTAAGTATGTGAGGCCAGATTTGAACTCAAGAATAGTCTTCCTTATTCTGGGCCCAGTGCCTCATCTACCATGCCTTCATATGTTGTATATGGGGTATCAAATGCTGCATAGAGGTTAAGGAGGATAAGGGCTGGGGAAAGCATTAGATGCAGCAATTAGCAGGTTATCAAAGGCCTATAAGAGAATAGTTTCCATGAGTGATAGGGATGAAAGGTGGACTATATTGTTTAGGAAGAAGTGATAGATGAAAGAATGTAGATGGTGATTGTAATCTACTCCTTCAAGAATTCTGGCAATGAAAGGGAGAAGAGAGATGAGAAAGATGTTTGAGGGGGTATTGAGTGCAGTCTGTTGTCTTTGTATTAAAAGTTTATACAATTTAGTTGGATTTCTGCCTTCCCTGATCGATTTTCCTTGTTCTAAGAGTGAACAACAATCACATAAATGACACAGTGGATAGGGCACTGGACTTGGAGTCAGGGAGACCTAAATGCGAATACTGCCTCAGGTACTTACTAACTATGTGACCATGGGCAAGTCGCTTAACCTCCATTTTCCTCATCTGTAAAATTGGGATAACAATAGAATTTCCCTCCCAAGGTTATTGTGAGAGTCAAATAAGATAATATTAATATAATATAATAAAGTATTTTGCAAACCATGTAAATACTATTATTATATTATTATATGTACATATTTGTGTGAAAGACATCCAAATGTTTTTCATTCCATAAACATGAGAATTTGTTTGGTTCTCAAATGGGAAACAACATTCACAAAGCTCAGTATTTATTGCAATTCCCTAAGAAATTCCTGTTCTTCCTGACACTATTATTTAAAACATTCCCTAATTCTGCAGTCCCCCTATGATCTCAGAGATGTAAGGGCTTCTTCCAACAACATAGACTGCAACCTGTCTATATGTCTACTTTCTTTGTGGCTCTTCTCCATGTCCTCCCATAAACCAGCATGCTGGGGAGACTTTCCTCTAGGTCTCTTGATGGTTGTGTTGTTAAGCAAAATTGTCTCATTAGCATGGCTTTTGTTTCTTTTGAGTGGAAGTACTTTCAGCTGTTAAGTGCTAAGCCCCAGGCCCAGGGCCCTGTCAGGTGCGAAACCTGTGTGGGTGTGGATTGGTGACTTAGGAGGGGCCAGCTCGGGAACCAATGGCCTCTGGTCATTGAGGCGGGGCTTGAGAACGCTGGAAGCTCGGCTGCGAGGAGGGGTGAGCCGGGAGACAATGGCGGCGGCGGCGGCGGCAGCGGCGGCGGCAGCAGCGGCGGCAGGTGTGGAAGCCAGAAGCTGCGGAAGCCAGAAGCTGCGGAAGCCAGAAGCTGTGGAGGCAGGAAGCTGAGGAAGTGGGGCTTACCCGAGTGCGAGCAGGAACGTGAGGCCAGTGAACATGATTTGGCTAAATACTCTCTTGCTTTTCTGTGGCCTCCTAGTTGCCCTTGTGAAATGGGCTTTCTGGGCCTGGAGTCTTTTTGTCAAGATGTTGGAATGGGGAGGCTGGTTCAAGTTTTTGCTGCGATGGGGTCTAAATAAATTTCTTGTTGTTTTCTCCTTAGGGAATCTCTCATACCTTGCGATTTCGGACCATTCAAACATATACATGATTATATTTGAGATCATAAATTCGGCCTTCCTACTACAATGGTCCATGGATACCGATAAACCACATGAACTATTGATCAATGAGTTTTCCTTTGCCCTTGCTTGCTGTGTGATTGTAATAGTAATTAAGGTGGGACTTTTTGCTGTTGACCTTTAATGATTCTGGCCTTTGTTTGAATGGGGCAGATAAAGTGGGATGTTTTTGTATTTCTCAGCACTGAGACGATTGGGAGTCATCGATTTGTATCTGATGTGATATTGGGGGTGGGGAACTTCTCCACGGCCCAGCCTGGGTGAGGTCGGGGCCCTTCAAGGACCCTGAACAGGATATATAAGCACAGAGGTTGGCGTTCTCTCTCGGAGCTGTAAGCCACAGCAACAGTGGCACATGGCTCTGGGCCAGCCGTTGTAATGAGCTCCCCAGCTGAAGACTCAGATGTTGATAACTATGAATTTTATTTGGTCTGTAATTCGGGGTGCTGGCTTTTTCCCCTGAACTAGGTGGATGTTATTTGTATGCTGGATTAAAGTAAGATTGTTAACCCCTTAATGTTGCTTTCCTTAAGTAAAGCAGATCGAAAGGACCTGGGCTTGCAGCGTTCTGGGTGCTGGTTGTTAGTGGATCTTACACCCCCACAGAAGCTGCTAGCTGGATTGTTGATACAGGGATCAGCCCATATATTCTTCTAGTCATACATTTCTCTAATGACACCCTTTACACAGCTTCTCTGGAATGATTCTTATTTGTAATAAGAAGTACGCTAATCACACCTACCTCGCATTCCTCTATTGCCTTGTGGTGGCAGGGCAGAATGGGGTGGGGTCGGGGGGGAGACAGGGGGAAGATCTTCTAACTTCGGGTCTATAGACTCAGAGTCATACAACAACACTGGAAGAATATTACTGTTCAAAAAGTGATCCTGTGTTTCAGGAAAAACCTTGAGGTCTCAAAAGAGCCGTGTGACTTCTCAAAAGCAAAGTTATTTAAAATTAGCTTCTGATGATCACGTGCTAGTTCTTCTGCATTTGTTCTCCAACCAATTCTTCCAACCAGCCATTCTCTCATCAGATTGTACTTCTGTGTTCTCAAAGCATGGAAGGAAGGGGGAAAAGGAAAAAAAAGGTTACAAGATAACTTTATTATATCATTAACAGGAATAGCAAGTTGTACATGATAGGTTTGCAGTTTCATGTACAATCATCTTTCTTCTATTCTACTATGTTATGGAAATGCTTGTTTTATTTCTTAAGTTCAGAATAAAATAGATAAAAATGTTTTTAAAAGCAGGGGAGGGACCTCTGGTTCTGGAGTCAGAGGACATAAGTTCAAACCCAACCTCTGAGACTTACCACCTATGTGACACTAGACAAGTCACTTAACCTCTCTTGGCCTCAATTTTCTTTTCCATAAAATGCAGTTGTTGGATTAGATGCCTGCTGACGTCCCTTCAAGTTCTACATCCATGCTCCTATGTTCTTGCACCTCCTCTTCTTTCTCTACTTTCTCAGTCTCTTCCTCCTCCTCCTTCTCTCTTTTTACCTGACTCCATAGCAGCTGTTTGGGTAGCAAGCAGCAGTAAATATCTCCTGGACCTTGGTATGTGTTTACATTCTTTCTTTCCTTTTAACGTTCCAAGCATTTTAGAGGTAACAGTGATAAAGAGATTTGTGGAACCCAATGTAACATAAAAGCATGCCTTCATTAAGTACAGAAGCTGGAGCTTGATACAAAATTGATGGCATCCTTGTTTGAGGAAAAAACTCCCCAAGGGATTCCTTTGTCAAGCAGATAGTAAATAATGTTGTGGTCAGATAGCAAGAGGTATTGGCTTTTAAACTTAGATCTATATATCTAATTAAAATCTTTGTGTTTAGAACTTCCCTGGAATGCTACCTAATTTTTAAAATTGTTGTTTTGAAATGCAATCTTAGATATCTCAAAAAAACCATAGAGGATGCCAGGCAAGATACAGAAGACAGACAATGATTTCATATAGTTCCGAGATGAACAGCTAGCTTTGAGAATCCTAACTTTAGGTTGAATGATTGTGCTGAATCACAGTGAATTGAACTGTCCCATCAGTCATCTAAGTGACATAGGTCTAGTAGCAGAAGTGACTCATTTGGATCTTATCAAGCAGTAACAATGAGTTAGTACCATTTTTCTTTCATCATCTTGACTCTCAGTACTGAGAAAAGAAGTTCGAGCACACAGGTAGCTCCTTACCTTATGTAAATATAGAAACTTTAGAAGAGATTTACATTAACATTCAGGTTTGGGATTTTTTTAACCACCACCTATGATATACAGATCTTGCATCTGGATTTTTTTCTATTGGATTTAACATTGCCAATTGCTTGGCATCATATTAGGATTTGAAAAGCAATTAATCAGATTGGATTATTATGCAACAGTGAATCTTCACTTTTATTTCATTGTAAATACAATGTCCCAAGACTCTTAGTGCAACTTTAAGCTTTAATAGCT
Organism: Phalanger gymnotis; assembly: GCA_028646595.1. Taxonomy (NCBI): domain Eukaryota; kingdom Metazoa; phylum Chordata; class Mammalia; order Diprotodontia; family Phalangeridae; genus Phalanger; species Phalanger gymnotis. The sequence continues at coordinate 171,216,268 of CM053627.1, forward strand.
TATACCTGCATTAAGACTTTAGGAACACACTGTCTGTGTGGGTACATATATGCATATGTATGTGTGATATATGTCCGCCAGTCACCACTTTTCCCTCGATGTAGGCCTTTTTCGTTATTTTGGTGCCTCATCTTTATGCTCAGTATACATCATTCATTATTTCTACGTCAACGGCAGAAATGTCCTGTGAATAAAAAACACAGAGAAAAGGAAACCAAAACAAAGAGGTGGATAAATTTAAAAAATAATTGGTCAAGTACTTCCTGTTCATCCAGAATCATGAAATTTGTACATGCAGAATAGCTTCAAATGGCAAGAGATGGCAAGAGTAATGAATGCCACCACTTCTGCCAAAGCATAGTCAGAGCAACATAGTGAAAATAGAGGCAAAAAGTTATGATGAAAGACTTAGCTCATTGATTCAAGAGCACTGTAATTACTGCACAGAGACACCAAGCTAAAGTAATCTATGCTACTATTGTCTTATTATGGCCTTCGTTTTCAAAATTAAAGGATACTAGATTTTTAATAAGTGGGCTCTGTTTCAATTACATTAGGAGATCATTTAGGTCCTAACTAGAGCATGTGTTTGCACAAGGAAATCACAAGCCCTGAATACTGAGAATCCACTTGTGGTTGGAAAAGCAATAAAGATAAAATAGCTGTTGTCACAAAAGCACCAACTTCAGGAAATTCCTGAGGCTCAAAGTCCTTCAGGAAGTTGGCATGATGTTTCAGTTAGTGGGAAGTGAAAATTGGGGGGGAGGGGAGAGAAAAGAGAGAAAGAGAGAGAGAGAGAAAGAAGAGAGAAGAGCAGGAGAGGAAGGAAGGAAGGAAAGAAGGAAGGAAGGAAAGAAGGAAGGAAGGAAAGAAAGGATAGAGGAAGGGAAGGGGGAGGGAGGAAGGGAAGGAAGGAAGAAAGAAAGAGAGAAAGAGAGAAAAAGAAAGGAAGAAAAGGAGGAGAGGAGGAAGGAAGGAATGAAGGAAGGAAGAAAGGAAGGAAGGAGAGAGGGAGGAAGGAAGGAAGGAAGGAAGGAAGGAAGGAAGGAAGGAAGGAAGGAAGGAAGGAAGGAAGGAAGGAAGGAAGGAGAAAATAACATTAAGAAAACATTCAGGGGCAGCTAGGTGGTGCAGTCAGTAGAGCACCCGCCCTGGAGTCAGGAGGACCTGAGTTCAAATCCTGCCTCAGACACTTGACACATGTGCTAGCTGTGTGACCTTGGGCAAGTCACTTAACCCCAATTGCCTTGCCAAAAACAAACAAAAAAAAAAAGAAAACATTCAACCTCATAGAAGAAAACAAAAAAGTTCAAGAGGGGACAAAGAGGAGGAATTTTTGTTACAATCTTATTAAGCTTAATATGCCCTTATTTTGACAAACTATCCAAAACCAAAGTATACAGTCTCAAATACAATCCTTTTCTTTTGTTTGTTTCTTTGTATGCTGGAATGTTTGAGTTTGTCGATGATAAGTTCAAAATAAATTAGAAGACAAAGGTGCTGGACTATAGGAGTAGAATGAGGCATACGCTGTCAGACAACATCAAAATTGATTTGTTTCTGATCATTCATGACCGCTTTTAGGGTTTTCTAGGCAAAGATACTAGTGTGGTCTGCCATTTCCTTCTCCAGCTCATTTTACAGATGAGGAAACTGAGGCAAACAGGGTTAAATAATTTACCCAGGATCACACAGCTAGGAAGTGTCTGAGGCCAAATTTGAACTCAGATCTTCCTGACTCGAGGCCCAGCACTCTCCACTGTGCCATCTAGATGTCCTCATTAAAAGAATAATTAGTAAATGATAACAATGTGAAAAAGGACATTAATAATTTTTTTTAAAAAGGCACAAAGGACCAAGGAGCTGAATCAACATTCACATACTTGGGAAGGAGAAGGGGGGTTACTTTTGCTAATGGGCTTTACATGCCCATTTAATTTTGCTTAAAATACAAGGCAGAAAATAACCTTTGCTCTTCCTACAACTTCCCCAAAATCTGTGTTTCCACTTTACGGCCACAGCAATTTAGAGAGCTCAGGCCTGTGTAGCCACTAGAATTTGGGGCATTTAGAATGAAAGTATAAAATAAAAGTAACTGAGTTACTATGTCTAAAGCTTTCATGGTTGTGGGCTCTGAAAGAAAATGTGTCCAGGTGAACAGGAGTCCCAGAGAGTCCTGGCTGCAAATTTTTCATCCAGAACTATTTAAGTAGGTCTGTTACTCAACCCCCCTGACCAAATAAGATCCCAGCAGCAACCTAACCCCTCTACTACTGTGAAAGCAAAAGATACAGCAATTCTTTATTTACTTATTCTTATTAAAACCTCATCTCCAAATTTCCAGCTGCCACTCCATCTAGTCAAGGTTAACTGTAGCCCTGCAGCTGTGACCCTACGGCTACCCTACTAACTCACTGGCATTCCAGCTGGGCAATGACTGTCATTCTTCTCTTTTTATGGTACCTTCCTAGTGATTTTTATATGGTCTTCAAGGAAAGTGAGGCTCCAAATACTTGTGCAGCATCAAAAATTAGAACAAAGCAAACCTAAGCAAAAAGGGAAAAAGAAAGCTAACCCAAAGATAAGCAAACCTCCCCCCTCCATATACATATATATATATATATATATATATATATATATATATATATATATATATATATGTATATATATATATGTGTATATATATATATAACATCTCTATATAAATATGTCTGTCTATATCTCTATCTAGCTATATATATATATATATATATATACACATATATATATAGCTAGATAGAAATATAGAGAGATATATTTATATAGAGAGATGTTTATATATTTGTATGAATATATGTAAGTTGTGTGTCTCTCAAGTAATAAGGCTGATGTCTTTAACAGATATTCCTGCAATCCCCTTCAAAGTAGTAACCACTGAAGGCAGTGGCATGTATTATTATATAGCCTTACTTTAGGAGGCTAGACAAGTATCTCAGTGGTGTGTCCCCAGCTTAAAAAGGTTTTTGGAAATCCTCCTCGGTATTCACCTCCAAAGTCAATCATAACACAAAAAGAAATCTCTCCAGACTTTACCACATGCTTTGCTGCTTTCTCTCTATGTTTCTGAGGCCTTATTCTGCCACGGGTGTGTTCTTCCCAGAACCTCCATTATGAGGAAAGGCCCTGCTTCCCTCTTCAGAGTTCTCCATGATAACATCAGTACCTTCCCTTCCACCAAACAGACACTTTTCTGCATCCTTTTATAGGTTGTCTTCCTTCATCAATTAGAATGTAAGCTCCTTTAGGGTGGGATTGTCTTTCTTTTTGTCCCTCTTTATAGGATCAGCATTTAGCACAGTGCCCGACACATAATAAAAGCTTGTTGACCTGAGTTTCATTACTTTAGAATCAAATGTCATTTCTGACCTTAAATGGTGTCATCTGGCATGAATTTCCATTTCATTCATCAACTTTGACTACAGATTTTTGTTGTTTTTGTTGCTATTCAGTCATTTTACTTATGTCCAATTCTTCATGACCCCATTTGAGGTTTTCTAGGCAAAAACACTGGAGTGATTTGCCATTTTCTTCTCTAGCTAAGTTCCTTCAAGAGGTACTGGAGTATAGAAGGGCATGGCGTGCTGCCCTTCCATGGGACCTCAAAGAATTAGACATGACTGAACAACAATCTCCAGCTCATTTTACAGATGAGGAAACTGAGGCAAATAGGGTTAACAGACTTGCCCACAGTCACATAGCTAGTGTTTAAGGTCACATTTGAACTCAGGCCCAGCACTCTATTTTGCCACCTAGTTGCTCAAAGTAATTGTTACTGTTGTTCGGTTGTGTCCAATTCTTCATGACCCTGTGCACCATACTGTCCATGGGGTTTTCTTGGCAAAGATACTGGATTATTTTGCCACTTCATCCTCCAGTGGATTAAGGCAAACAAATACCCCTCAGGAGCAAAAACTAGCCACTCTTTAAGAGATCCAGGAGACTTCTTCTGGCTCTAAAGGCATTTTCTCAAGAGGATATAGAGAAAAGTTTTGAGCCATAATGGCACTGCTGAAGTAAATGTGTAGCTTTCCAATGTGGCAGCTTTGAAAAGGACAAATCTTACTCTGGATGGTCACATCCTAATACTTAAAAAGAAAAATGGAGGCAGCTAGATGGTGCAGTAGATAGAGCACCAGAGTCAGAAAGACCTGAGTTCAAATCCAGCCTTGACATTTACTAACTGTGTGACCCTCGGCAAGTCACTTAACCCCAATTGTCTTGCCAAAAAAAAACCAAACCCCAAAATCTATTATATTACTTTATGATCATGCCACATATTTCCTTTTAAATAAAATTTTATTGCATTTTTTTGTTTTTACATTGCCTAGATTTACCTCTATATTTTCCCCAACCCCCTCTGAGAGAGCCACCCCACATAATAAACATTTCTTAAAAAGAAAAAAATTCATCAAAACCAATCTACACGTTAAAAATTAAAAACCTGACATTATATGCAATGTTCCATACCCATGGACCCCAATCTATGCAAAGGAGCAGAGGAAGTGTGCTCCCACATCTCTTCCATGGGGCCAAATCTGTTCTCCATAATTTCACAACATTAAGTTTCAGTTGCTTGTGGCTGCTTTTCTTTGCATTTCTATTGTTTGTGTCAGTGTGTATATTGTTTTCATGGCTCTTCTCCCTTCTCTTTGCAGTAGTTTACAAATGCCTTCCCATGTTAAATTTGTTGAATTCATCGTGTTTATCATTTCTTACAGTACAGTAATTTTCCATTACATTCATACAAGATAATCTGTTTATCCATTTCCTATTCAATGGACATTTGTTTCCCATCCTTTGCTACCATAGATTTTTCCACTATAAGTATTTTAGCATATATGAGGCTTTTTTTGTCATTGACCTCCTTGGCGTATAACCTTTGCAAAGGAATTCTGGGTCAAATAGCACAGATATTTTAGTCACATTATTTGTGTAATTCCAAATTGATTTCCAAAATGGTTATACTAATTCACAATTCCACTCACGATGTATTAGTGTACCTCTCTTTCCACAACCCCTCCAATATTGACTATGCCCATCTTTTATCATCTTTGCCAATTTGCTGAGTATGAAGTGAAACCTCAGAGTAATTTTAATTTGCATTTCTCTTATTATGAGTAATTTAGAATACTCCTTTGTATGGTTGTCAATATTTTATAATTCTTCTTGCAAGAATTATTTGTTCATATTTTTTTACCACTTCTCTATTACAAAATCACGACTCATATTTAAAGATGAAATATTATGGTATTTCTATAGCTAATGCTATTAAATATCATCAGAGTGTTGGATAGAACTTAGAATTCCAAGGCAGGAAATACTAGGTTCAAAATCTGCTTCAGACACTCATTTAGCCTCTTTGAGCTTCAATTTTCTCATCCAGAAAATGGGGGAAATGATATCTATGGCACTCACCTCACAGAGCTGTCATAAGAATGATATGAGAAAATATGTAGAATGTGATTTGCATACCTTTCAAGTCTATATAAATGCCAGCTGTTTATTACATTATCATTATTGTTATTTATCAACATATTATTGGTTGAGTGCATGTGACTGCCACCCACGACACCTTTAGGGATTCTACTAAGATAGCAATTGGACTTGTGATTTCATCAGTAAAGGTAACTCCCAGGTTTGGCAACTCCTTCTACCAAAGCCAGTTATCGACTTGTCAACTCCTCATCAAATTGTAGTTTCCTATAGCATTGAAAGATTAAGTGATTCCCTAGGGTAACAAGGCCAGTATGCATCAGAGGAGAAATTTGAACCCAGGTTTCTTTAACCCCAAGATGAGACCTCTATACCTTATACTATGCTACTTCGCATTATATTGTCAATATTATTAATTATCTTATGATTATCATTCTTTTCATAGCACTGTTTCCTTGTTTCCATTTGGTCTAGTTTGACTAGTAAGCTATTGTAATGTTAGTGGAATAGAAACATCTTCTCTGTCCATTAATAGGCCTTTGTGACCTGCTCTGAGCTCGGGCCAGTCCACAGCTGTGCTACATCCTGCATCACACGGAGTTCACTGGGGGAGGAACTTGCCTAAGAATAAGCTTGTTTAGGGGGAGCTTGCTTAGGGGGAGCTTGCTCCAAGGAAGGTTTTCATACCTGTTGGTACCAAGCTAATTAGGCACTGAGCCACAAGGGTTATGATGCCTTCTGGCTCTGAGCCTATTAACCAAAAGTATATACATACTCTGAGGTGAGATTCTGCTTTGGGGGTTCACTTATGACAAGTATCTTTTGATTTCCTGGTTGAGACTCTGAGTAGCCAAATATTCAGAGATCCCCAACTACTCAGATGTAAAGGCTTTCTCGAACCAGTAATGTATGTAAAGTGTAAAACAATATTGCTTTGATTCAGGCAGTTAGAGCCCTGTCTTTTGGTCTTTGTGCTAATTTCTCTGTTGTATTTTCTCTGCTTGTATCTTCTCTGACGTTCAGGGTGCTGATCTTTCCCTTGAACTAGTGAACGTAATTAAAAGTAGGATTGTTAAACCCTTTTTGAACAATCTTTCCTAGAAAAGCAGATCAAAGAACCTGTGCCAGCAGCCATTTTGGGTGTGCCAGTATGGTTGCCATTACAGCTATGATTTACATTTTGTCTGAAATCAATAACAGAATAGCTAACATAATTTCTTGGGTTCTAAATGACTGGACAGCGAAAACCAAAAAAAAAGAAAAGAAGCAAACATAAAAGTGAAAACAGGGGGTGTGTGCCCCAATTTGACAAGTAGGTGACTAGGGGGAACAGCGGCTAGAGTACCAGGTCTGAAGTTAGGAAGCTGAAATCTGGCTTCAGACAATTACTAGCTATGAGACCCTGGGCAAGTCACTTAACCCTGTTTGCTTCAGTTTCCTCATCTGTAAAAATGAGCTGGAGAAAGAAATAGCAAACCACTTCAGTATCTTTGCCAAGAAAACCCCAAATGGGGTCAGAAAAAACGGGATGCAGTTGGAATGAATGGACCACAATAACAACAACTTAATTCCAATGAATTCTAGAATGCGACAGTCGTGTCTTTATGTCTACTGCCCTGTGTTTGTCCGTACTTATTCAGTCAGACTTTGAAGAGGTGTTTACAGAATCCTTTTTTTCAGGCTATTATCAGTCTCTCCATTATATAAAAGAAAAAGAGTAGGCAGAGTTTGTCGGGCAGTAGCTTTTAGAGGAGGAAGTAGGGCGCAAAGTGTTCATCAGAAAGAGCAGAGAACGTGAACAAAGTGAGCATGGTCTCTGAGAAGAAAAGGTGCCCTCTGATCAAATATCTATTACCACTGGCACAACTATACCCCTACCTCACTAACCCCCATGAAGCCTTTTCAAAAGCACACCTAGAAGTGAATGAAAGAATCCATGCCCCAGAGAGAACATCAATTTTTAAAATTCAAACCAATTTTTTAAATAAAAGATAAAATTACATCCATTGTCAATACGTTTTGGGGGCTAGCTTGATATTTGTTCCCATAAACCAACAGAAGCCTAGTCAACACATTCACTTGTTTACATTTGGAGGGTAGGAGAGAATGTGTGCTGCCAAATGATCTGCAGTTACAGTATACTCTGGTATTTTGTTACACCCAGAGGGACCATTATTCAGGTATTGATTACAAAGGAAGCTATAGATTTTTATAGACAATGGTCATTTAAAAATGTTTTCTACTTAATAAATCTACTTATTCATGCATATTTTATCATGATCTTCCAGCGTAAAGTTCTTTTCAGTGACAACTTGCAATATTATATACAATTCACTGTTCTAATACTATAAAAGAGAAGTAGCATGATGGAGTGTAGAGATAACTTGCCACAGAGTCAGGAAGGCTTGGGTTCAAATCCTATCTCTGACATTTTACAAGCTATGTGACTGTGAGCTTTTTGACTTACTGACTTTAGGATCAAGTGCATGGGCATGATGACGGCCATTTTCCTCAATGCTTAAAGGCCTTTTTATCTTCCTTCTAGTTTCAAGGCTATTTTCTAGATCAGTGGTTTTCTAAATCTTTTCAATAATACAACCATATCAATAAAAAAAGAATTGATTATGTACCCCAAATATGTGTATAGTAAAACACAAAAATAGAAATTTAAAAGGATGACATAAGGAAGAAACAGTATTTTATCTTAGTCAAGAGTTTACTGAGTAGGAGAGAGGCATGGTTAGACCTACACTTATGGAGAATCACTTCAACAGCTAAAAGGAGGTTGGATTAAAGAGAAGATACTTGGGGCTGGTAGACCAATTAGGAAGCTACTGAAATAGTCCCTTTGAAAGGACATGAACTAGGATGGGGTCTGTATAAGTACAGAGAAGGGGATGGATATGAGGTGTTGTGTAGAAACAAGAGATTTGGCACCTGGTTGGATATTTGGGATAAAAGAGAATAAGGAACCCAAGATGGCACCAAGTTGCTTATCTGGGTAACTAGAAGAATGGTATTGCCCTTCCATGGAAATAAGGAATTTGCTGAGGAGGGGGAAGATGATATAATAAGCTCTGTGTTCAAAAGCACAACCTAACCATGCCAGCTTAGCCTCTGAGACTCATTCTGTCTCACCCAAAAATAAAAAGAGGGAAGCGGGGTCTTTATTCACCTATTACTGCCTCTAGAATGCAGAGTCTTTGGAACACCCATCATATCCACAAATTTATCTGCAGGATAGAGATTGGAGGAGACCGGAGTGGGAGGAGAAGGTGAGAAGGGGATTTTTCCATTAGCATCTGTGTAATTGCTGCTGTGGGTTCCCTGAATAGCGTTCAGATGACAGAAGCCTGGAAGCTTGGAAGAGTGTGGAGTGGGTGAATGTTGAGGAAGAAGGATAGGTATGGTTCTGCTGAAGATAAGCTTCCCACTTGGCTATTGCAGGTGGTGGGTGGGATGAGACCTATCTTCCCAATCTCTGATGTAGGGGGGAGGCATGCCTCCCCCTTTGGAGATTACTGGACAAGATGGCTGAAATTGCAAGACACCTGACCAACAGAGAAGCCAGCAACTCATATGTAATTTGCTCCATGATGGTTAACTATGCCCAGGAGTCTCTAATTATCATACTCTGGAAAGCTGAGCCCTTCTCCACCCCCCCTATGCCCCACATTTTGGTTTTTATTGCCACATTTTCCATTTGTTATTGCTACTAAAAATACTTGGCTCATTTAATTTTTAAATTCCCAAATAATATTTTGCTGAACTTTCAAAGATATCAGATCCACGACTGAGATTTTTTTTCCAAAATGTTAATTCTTCTTTAGAAACAGGTAATAGCTGAGCTAGCTCTTATGCCATGGTCCCAAAGTTGTAATTAAACAAGGCTCTTTCAAAGCAACTGCCTCTATCTGACAGAATTGGTTCTTATTATTTGACAAATTCTCCCCCACCCCACCTCCAAAAAATAACCTCACATAATTTTTTCTTTCAGTTTACTCAAAAAAATTAAATTCTTTATGCCATATAGCTAAAGCTGAATTAACTGAAAGCCTACTACCTGAAACTCTCAACTGGCTTATTTGGCTACATTCTATTTTTAGGAGAAGAAAGTTAAAAAAGACAACAACAACAAAACAAACCAATCCCAGGGGCTTAGGTTTTTTTTTTTTTTTTTTTTTTAAATCCAGGTTATAATAGAGCCTCATTGCAAATTTAGCCTAATTTTCTAAATATTCTATGTCTTCCTCTACACTATAATCAGAATGATGGCCTCATATACTTCAGGATCCTCAATTATAAGAAAGATTCAATTATATTCATCATGCTATCCTTAACAAAGACGGAAAAAATGGACTATTGCATTTTTTAAAGATTTTCAACAGTTGAAACCAAGAGATTTTTCTTGTTAATCCTGAGTTGACCAGAAAATGCAAGTAAAATGATATGCATCTCTTTCTCTAAACATTTCAATTTACTGCATATTTTCTCTTACAAAAATTCTCCTTTATTTCTCAAATGCTGATATCTGTTAGATACTTATTTCATCAAAAACACAAGAGAACTGTTGTGTCTTAACAACAAATAACAATGAAAACAATAAGACCTCATTTGCGTTAGATGGAAACTACCCAAAATGATCACTTATTAAAAAAAAAAAAGGAAACCAATAGCCAGACTTGTTTTATTGTAAATTGCAAAGAAACTTATTTTTGCACTATATACTAACTGTTTTCCCTACACATCTTTCAATATTTGAGGCATTTATTATTTTTCGTCTAATTCTGGAAAACAATTTTGAACTTTGAAGGAGAAAAAAGGGACTAAAATATCCATTACCTTTAACCCAGAAATCTTGCAGTTAGGCATATGGCCTGAGGATGCCCAAGGAAAAAAAAGGCCCGTATAAAACACAATATTCCTAGAAGCACTTTTTGTGTTAGTAAAAGCAAAAACAAAACTGGAAACGAGGTAGATGTTTGTCAATCAGGACTGGCTAAACAAATTGTGAAACAAGCAAAAAGAAAAGACAAAGAATTTATAAAGGCTTCGAGGAAGAGAAGATTTATATGAACAGATGCATAGTGAAATAAATAGGAAGAGGAAGATAATATATGAAATAAATACAACAATGTAAACAGAAAGAACAAAAAACAAAAACTTAAATGTAATGCAATCATAATGCCCAAGACTAGCCCTAGAAAAAATTGAGAAGATGTACTCTGTTCTCTCTTTACAAAGAGGGACTCTATAGGTGTCTAATATTGTGTATACTATGTTGGTTGGTTTTGCTTAGGTAGTTTTTTTCTCTTTCTTTTTAATATTTGTTTAAAAGAGATGGTTCACTCGGAAGGTGAAAGGACAGGGTTAGATCAAGGGCTGGAGGTAATATAAAAAGAAAAAACAAAAATCAATAAAAGCAAGATTAATTTTTTTAAAGAACCTATAATATCAATCCACTTATTATATCCACTTATATAGAAAGAAATCCCTCCATGCCTCAGTAAGCTAGAAGTAGATTAGATTAGTAGATTAGAAATCCCTCCTAGTCAGAAAAAGTCATCGCCTGGTGCTTAGCCTTCAAGTAATGAACTGCTCCCAAGCAGGGCAGGCTTGTTCTCAGAATACAGGCAAACAGTGCTTCTCTGGGCTCAGACTTTCAAGTCTTTCCAGTGTGGCAAGATCTGCCAGAGATTGGCAAACCACTGGTATTACCTTCAGGAACCCAAGGTAACCTCTATATCTCAGTGAGGTGCAAGAATAGGACTTTAGTAAAAGTTCAGTCACATACGGACTAGAAACAGTTTGAAAAGCAAAAACTTTAATAACAGAAACTTAACTGGTGAATATTTTCTGTCCTAACAGCTAATCTGAGAGGTGTGAGGTGGTAAGTAGGTAGCATTTGTACAGGGCCTACCTACTGTGTGCCAGGCACCATGCTAAGCACTTTACAAATATCGTCTCATTTGCTTCTCACACCAACTCTGGGAGACAGATCATTATCCTCTTTTTATAGCTGAGGAGGCTGAGGCAAGCGGAGGTTAAGTGCTTTGCCCGGGATCAGCTTGATTTTCACTCAGGTCTTCCTGAGTGACCTTTCAATAGCACTTTAATATTTATAAACTACATGCTGTATAAAAAATCCTAAGAGACAGCATTATCATGAACATTTTACAGATGAATCACATGAGGCCTAGAGGCAGTTAGGTGATACGATAGATACTATTGGCTTGGGATACGGTAAGACGCGAACTTAGACCCTGCCTCAGATACTTATTTAACTGTATAACCTGAGCAAGCCACTTAACCTCTCCCAAACTCAGTTTCCTTATCTGAGAAATGGGAACGATATTAGTACTTATCTCTTGTGAGGATCCAATGAATTAATCTATGTAAAGTCCTTTGCAAACCTGAAAGTGCTACTATGTAAATGCTATTCTTGTTTATTTCCCAGAGTTCCACAGCTAGCAAGTGCCAGAATTTGAACTTGAACCCGGGTCCTCTGATTTTACATCCAGTGATTGGTTTTTTTCCCCCTGTTACCCCATGTTTCCACAATCAGGGAGACAGAAAATGATCTCTAGGGCAGGAATACAGCTGCTATTATGAACTGCCCTCCCTCAGGCACCTCTTCCTCTTCAAGGCTGCGCTTGGCCGTCTTATAAAATGAGAATAGCCCAGGCTTCCGGCCTTATACTGTATGACTGAGTGTGTGGACAGACGAGAAGACAGGAGAACCAGGTGGGCCTTCTCTGTGACACAGCAGGGCAGTTCTGAGAGGATAATTCCCTGGGTAGCTCTGCCAGGACGTCCAGTTTTCTGTTATGTTGCCTGAGGGGGAAATCTTGTGCTTTGAACTATAGTAGTAATAATGCCTAGTATTTATTTCACGCTTTAAGGTTTACAACAACCTTAAAGGGAATTTGTATTTGGCGTACAACACCACTCGCAGCCATGTGCTATTACTATACCTACTTTATCGATGATGACACTAAGATTCAGAGAAGTTATGACTTGACCAGGGCTAATAAATGTCTGAGCAGGATTAAAACTCAGGTCTTTTTTTTTTGGAGGCGGAAAGGCAGGACAATTGGGGTTAAGAGACTTGCCCAAGGTCACACAGCTAGTAAGTGGGTCAAGTGTCCGAGGCCAGTTTTGAACTCAGGTCCTCCTGACTCCAGGGCTGGTGCTCTACTCGCTGTGCCACTTAGCTGCTCTGAACTTGGGTCTTCTTGACTCCAAGTCCAGCCCTCTACCCACTGTGCCCACCTAGCTATAAAACTGCTCTACTGTAAGCAGCTTAAGGTCCCCGGAACAAAATATACCAAAAGGCCCTGGTGGCAATGATGCCTGTCCCAAGGTCAGTAGCCACTGCAGCCTTGATGTCGTCTCCTAAGTCTATTCTCTTGAGCCTGCTTCTGTCAGAGGAAGTGAGATCCTGGCAGTTTCAGGTTGTTGGACCTTTATAAGTACTCGCCAGTGACAGAACACTACTGCAACAACGGTCAGAATTATAGCCAGGGAACATTTGACCTATAAGGAAGTAGCTCAGAGGCTAAAATGCTGGACCAGGAGTGAAGACTTGAGTTCAAATCCAACCTCAGATACTTACAAGCTGTGTGACCCCTAGGCAAGTCATGTAACTTGTTTCCCTCAGTTTCTTCATCTATAAAATGGGGCTAATAGTATCACCTACCTCCCTGGGACTGTTGTGAGGTCAAATGAGATAATAATTGTAAGGTGCATAGCAGAGTGCTTGGCACATAGTAGGTGCTATATAAATGTTAATTATTGTTATTATTAATCCAACATCCTCAGTTTACAGATGAAGAAAATGAGGCTCAGAAAGTTTACATGACTTACCTAAGGTCACACATTGTCACACATTAGAACTCAGCTTTTCTGATTCCCTAATTTATGCTCCTTTCACTACATCTCTTCCAGGCAAGCAACATCAAACAATAAACACAATAACAATAAAACAAAGACAAGAGGGTGATAGTACTGATTAATCAATGCCATCTATTCTCAGAGTACCCATTTTAGGGCAGGAATTCTATTTTGAAAATAGGGAGACTGGAGGACAAAGAAGTTATGCTTTGGTCAAAACATAAGAATAAATAGAATAGATAAATAGAATAAATAAATTCAAAAGAATGAAAAGTAAACCTTCAATGATCATATGAAATGTTAGCAAGCCAAGAAAAAGAGATACCCTGTTGGCTCTGGATGGAGCTGTGAAATGGCAATCATTTAAATGAAAAAAAAAAACACCCAAATGAAGCGAAATACTATGGAAGATGAAGAAATGCTCCACCCTCCTTTTGTTGGAAAGGTGGAGAACTGTGGGTGTGAAATGTCACATGCTCTGTCAGACATGGTCATTATTGATTAGTTTTGCCTGACTGTTTTTCTTCTTTATGAGGGAAGACTGACTGGATGGTGGTGAGAGGGAGTGTATCCAGAAAGGACTGTGACATTAAAACAAAAGGCAACAATAAACCTTTTTTAAAATAAGAAATCATACTTAGAATCAGAGAGTCAAAGGTTCTCACCATGTTTGGCTACCAAGCCTGGGTACAGTTTTACCCAGAGCAGTTTAGAAGATGGAAGGTAGAAAACACCATCTCCAGCCTTTCTGTGAAATTTGTCATTTTCATGGGTGGTTTCTTAAAGTGTTCCTCAGAGCATCTGAGTGATAAGGAAGAGAGCCAAGTGAAAAAATCTTGTGTGAAACATAAATAAATCATAGCCGACTTCGGAGTCACTGCTGATTCAAAAGAAACTATCGTTTTGGCTGGAAAGAAGCTATTTAATTGAGTAACCTCACGTAGGACGGGGCGGGGAGGGGGGGAGACTTGGCAAGTTTTATTATTTATATACTTCGAGTTTTTAATACACAGTTATATTTTAGTAATACCTATAGTCAACAATTCAGTAAGTAAGCAACTCAACATACATTTATTAATGGATTTAAGTGCTTACTTGTGTAAGGGACGATGCTGAGAGAGGTACAAAAGTAAGCAAAATACGGTCCTTGTCCTCATAAAATCAATCAACAAGCTTGTGTTAAGTACCTCCTACATTCTAAGTACTGTGTTAAGTACTAAGGATATAATGTTAAGACAATAATTATTATTAATAATAACAATAACAATAGGTATATAACACTTCAAAGTTTGCAAAGCACTTTATAAATATTATCTCATTTGATCCTCACAACAACCCTGGGAGGTAGAGGTTATTATTGTCCCCATTTTATAGTTGAGGAAACCGAGGCAGACAGAGAATAAGTGACTTGCCCAAGGTCACACAGCTACTAATTGTCTCACGTGGGATTTGAATTCAGGTCTTTCTGACTCCAAGTCCAATGCTTCCTACCCTCTAGGAGTTTATAATTCTAGTAGAGGAGGTTAGAGAAATACAACACAAGTAAGCATAAAAAACAATAGAGTTCAGAGGAGAAGGAAATCACTTCTGGTTGGGCATTACTGGGAAAGGCTTTCAGGTGCTGGACCTAAAAGAAATGGAAAAGAGGGTGTATTAATCCAAGAACAGAACATGATCAAAGGAGTAGAGGCAAGAAAGCACAGGGACATTCAAGGCTGACTGGAAGATAGTTTATATGAAGAATAATGATTAGATAAGGAGATTGAACTTTAGTCTCTAAGGCACTGAATGCCGAGTTAATGGGTTTTAATCAGGGAGAGGAGTGAAGACTGTGGAACCAGTGAAGGTTTTGGATCTGTGGAATGCTGTAACGAGAGCTGTACATTAAGGATCATTCACCAGTCATGTGAAGTGCAGACTGAAGAAAGTGAGAACGGAGGAGGGAAGGCTATCAGGAGTCTTATTGCAATAGTCTAAGCATAAAGTAATGAGAACCTGAACTAGGGTGGTAGTAGCAGGAATGGACATGAGAAATATTGCAGGGACAGAATAGGCAGCTGATTGGATGAAAGAGGGAAGGGCCAGGTTTAATTCAACATTTGCTGAGTACTTGCTATGTGTTAAAAGCATTGTTCCAGGCACAGGAGGCAAAGACTACAACAGAACTGTCCCTGTCCTCAAGGTGCTGATATTCTGCACACAAATAAGGAATTGCAAAGTATATACAAAGTAATTTCAAGAGGGGAATAGTGCTATAGGAAAGGCCATGTGTAGAAGATGGCTTTTTTTTTTTAATTTGAGCTTTGACAAGCTCAATTTTTTCTTGAATTTCTTTAGTATTTTATTTTTCCCCAGTTACACGCAAAAACAATTTTAACATTTGTTTTATAACTTTGAGTTCCAAATTCTCTCCCTTCCTCCCTTCCTCTCTTCCCATCCCCCACCTCATTGAAAAGGCAAGCAGTTTGATATAGGTTATATATATATATGTAGGTATGCAAAACATTTCCATATTAGTCTTATTGTGAAAGAAAACACAGATCAAGATAAAGGCTCAAAAAAAGTAAGCAAAAAAAGTATGTTTCAATTTGTATTCAGACACTATCAGTTCTTTCTCTGGGGATAGATAGCATTTTTCATTGTAAGTCCTTCAGAGTTATCTTGGATCATTGTATTGCTGAGAATATCTAAATCAATCACAGCTGTCATCTTATTACTTTTTATACAGTCTATTTTACTTTGCATCAGCTCATATAAGTCTTTCCAGGTTTTTTCTGAGACCATCTTGCTTATCAATTCTTGTAACACAACAGTATTCCATCATAATCACATGTCACACTTTGTTTAGCCATCCCCGCAACTGATGAGCATTCCTTCAATTTCCAATTCTTTGTCACCAGAAAAGAGCTGCTTATAAATATATTTGTACATGTAAGTCATTTCCCTTTTTGCTTTTTATCTCCTTAGGATACAGACCTAGTAATGATATTGCTAGATCAAAAGGTATTCGTGGTTTTATAGCCTTTTGGGCATAATTCCAAATTGCTCTACAGAATTTTCGAATCAGTTCACAACTCCGCCAACATTGCATTAGTCTCATTTTTCTCACGTCCTCTCCACTATTTGTCATTTCCCTTTTCTGTCTTATCAGCCAGTCTAATAGGTATGAGCTAGTATCTCAAAATTGTTTTAATTTGCATATCTCCAATCAATAGTGAGTTTGAGCATTTTTTCATATGGCTATAGATAGCTTTATTTCACCTGAAAACTATTCATATCTTTTGAACATTTATCAATTGGAGGATGACTCTTAATTTTGTAAATTTGATTCAGTTCTCTATATGAGAAATGAGACCGTTGTCAGAAAAACTTGCTTTAAATTTTTTTCACGGTCACTATTGCTAACTGTATCTCCCCCGCCCCAATCCTATTCCCTACCCCCACCTCCATTTATTCTACTCTCCTCTCTTTTCACCCTGTCCCTCCTACCCCCTACCCCAATCTGCCCTGCCTTCTCTTATCCCCTTCCCCTCCTGTTTTCTTGTAGGGTAAGACAGATTTCTATACCCTTTTGAGTGTGTATGTTATTCCATCTTTGAGCCAATTCTGATGAGAGTAAGGTTCACTTACTCCTTCTTGCCTCCCCTATGTTCCCCTCCACTGTAAAAGCTTTTTCTTGCCTCTTTTACATGAGATAATTTGCCCCACTCTACTTTTCCCTTTCTCTTTCTCCCAGTGCATTCCTGTCTTGCCCTTTAATTTTATTTTTTTAGATATCATCCCTTCATATTCAACTCACATCTGTGCCCTCTGTCTATACATATTCCTTCTAACTGCCCTAATAATGAGAAAGTTCTTATGAGTTACAAGTATCACCTTCCATTCCAGGAATGGAAACAGTTTAACCTTATTAAGTCCCTTCTGATTTCTCCTTCTTGTTTACCATTTTATGCTTTTCTTGAATATTGTATTTGAAAGTCTCTGGTCTTTTCATCAGGAATGCTAGAAAATCCTTCATTTCATTGAATGTCCATTTTTTCCCCTGAAGGTTTATGCTCAGTTTTGATGGGCAGATGATTCTGGGTTGTAATCCTATCTCCTTTGCCCTCTAGAATCTCATATTCCAAGCAATACAATCCTTTAATGTAGAAGCTGCTAGATCTTGAGTTATCCTGACTATGGCTCCACAATACTTGAGTTATTTCTTTCTGACTGCTTGCAATATTTTCTCCTTGACCTGGGAGCTCTGGAATTTGGCTACAATATTTCTGTGAGTTTTCATTTTGGGATCTTTTTCAGGAGGTGATCCATGGATTCTTTCAATTTCTATTTTACCCTCTGGTTCCAGAACATCAGGGTAGTTTTCCTTGATAATTTCTTGAAAGATGATGTCTAGGTGTAACAACAATGTTGCTAGCAGCTTCTGTGGGGGTGAAAGACCAACAACAAGAGCACACAGAGGGCAGCTAGGTGGCGCAGTGAGTAGAGCGCCGGCCAGTTCAAATCTGGCCTCAGACGCTTGACACATGTACTAGCTGTGTGACCTTGGGCAAGTTGCTTAACCCCAATTGCCCAGCCAAAAAACAAAACAAAACAAAACAAAAAACAAGAGCACACAGGAGGGCTGCTAGCATGGGTTCTTTCATCTGCTTTTCTAAGGAAAGCAACTTTAAGGGGTTAACAATCTCACTTTAATTAAACATAGCTATATCATTCACTTAGTTCAGGGGAAAAAGTCAGCACCTTGAACTCCATGGAAAACACAAACAGAAATTACAAGCAGAAATTATAAACAGAGCAAAATAACACCAATAAACAGACAGGCTTCTATCTGTCTGACCATAGACATTACATTCATAGTTACCAGAGAGAGAAACACCAACATCTGGATTTTTAAAGCTACCAGGGTGGGGCAGGGAGGGAAGGGCAGGAGGCACTTTAACAGCTACCCAGAATCTAGTCTCGCCAACTCACCAACACTCTTCCAATGAGTGTGCCCCCGAAAGAAAACACCAACCTCAGATCATATATACCCTGTTCAGGCCCCTGAGGGCTCAGCACCTATTTAGCAAAAGGGTATGGGAAAGATCTTTAATCATCAACACCATGTCATATACATTGTTTCCAATCAATTCAAACACCACAAGATTCAAAGATACCCCATTGCCTCAGTGCTGAGAAGCACTCCAAAACAAAAGACAACAAAAAGTCCCACTTTGCTTGCCATTACATTTGAAAGGCAAGACTCATCAAAGGTACTTGACTGCCTTAGTGCTGAGAAGCACTCAAACAAAAAACAGCAAAAAGTCCCACCCTGCTTGGCATTACACTAGGTTCCTTTTGTTGGCCATGGCTTTCAGTTATTTCAATAATTTTTGAATTATCTTTCCTGGATCTATTTTCAGGTCAGTTGTTTTTCCAATGAGATATTTAACATTGTCTTCTATTTTTTTATTCTTTTGGTTTTGTTTTACTGTTTCTTGATTTCTCAAAGTCATCACCTTCCATTTGCTCCATTCTAATTTTTAAGGAATCATTTTTTTTCAGTGAGCTTTTGGTCCTTTTTCTTTTGGCCAATTCTACTTTTTAAGGAGTTCTTTTGGGTAAATTTTTGTGCCTCTTTTTCCATTTGGCCAATTCTGCTTTTTAAGGCATTCTTCTCTTCATAGCCTTTTTGTGCCTCTTTTTACCATTTGGCCTAGTCTGTTTTTTAAGATGTCATTTTCTTCCACATTTTTTGCGTCTCCTTTACCAAGCTGTTGACTCCCTTTTCATTATTTTCTTGCATCATTCTTATTTATCTTCCCAATTTTTCCTCTACCTCTTGCTTGATTTTCAAAATCCTTTTTGAGTTTTTCCATGGCCTGAGACCAATTCATATGTTTCTTGGAGGCTTTGGATGTAGGAGCTTTGACTTTGTTGTCTTCTTCTGAGTGTGCGTTTTGAGCTTTCTTGTCACCATAGTAACTTTCTATGGTCTAAATTTTTTTTCCATTGTTTGCTCATTTTCCCAGACTATTTCTTGACTTTTAGCTCTTTGTTAAACTGGGGCTTTCCTTCCAGAGTCCAAGCCTCAGGGGTTTTGTGCAGCTGTTTTCAGAGATTTGTAGGGACCTAAAAGTTTTCAGTTCTTCCAATGTGGTATGATCTAAGGAAGGGTGTTTACTACTCTCCTGGCTGGTGCTCTGGTATGTGAGCAACCACAAGCACTCTTTTCTGCCCTGAAACTGTGATGAGGGGCCCCACTCCACTGTGGCCACAAACTCTGGTGTGCTAGTGTTCCTTCTCACCCTGGGACTGCCACCCAGGACTGCAATCTGGATCCAAGTATGGGCAAGCAACAGAGTTTTGTCTCAGTGTTAGCAAAGAGACCCCTGTAATCTCCTTCTGATCAATTAAAGTTTGACCCCCTTACTGTCTATGGGCTGAGAACTCCAGAAGAAGCTGCTGTCATTGCTGACTCAGGGACTCTCAAGGCGTGCTCCTGGTTTGCTGGGGTCAGGGTTGTGCTGGCACAGCCTGTGCTGGACTGTGCTTCACTGTCACCTAGGTGCAACAGACTTTTCCTGCTGACTTTCTAAGTTGTCTTTGGCTGGAAAATTATTTTACCCCATCCTTTTGTGGGTTCTGCTGTTGGAAGAATTGTCTTTTGGTATTATTTAAAGATGTTCAGAGGGGTTTGGGGGAAAGCTCAGGTGAGTTGCTGCCTTTTCTCTGCCATCTTGGCTCTGCCCCTTAAAAGATAGCTTCTGGGTGGTACCTTGAAGGAAACTACAGTGTCAAACTTGATTACAAGGTTTTTAAACTTTAGTGATTTGTAGAATGGTGGTATCATTAACAAAAATAGGAAAATCAGGAGAAAAACAAAACAGGTCATAGGGGAAATGTGATAAATAAATATCTTGGGACATTTGAGCTTGAGGAGACACCAGGATAATTAGGTAAAGATAGCTGACCTGCAAATGTAAGTCCAAACTCAAAGTATGGGGTGAAATTGGTCATGAAGCCTTCAACATTATCTACCTAGAGATGACAGACAAATCCATGAGAGCGGATGAAATTGTCAGGGGAAGTGAGAGAAAGGAGAGACCTTGGGGAAACTCTGCACCTAGCGGGAAGAGTAAGAGGAGCATCCAGAATGGGACCCTGGAGATCAGATTGGTAAGAGAAAAACCGGAATATTCAACTACTATGGAAGCCAAAAGAGGAGAGATCAAGTCATGCAGAGAGGTTAAAGAGGATGAGGACTAAGAAATGGCCATTAGATTTACTGTCAAACATGTCAGTAGAATGATGGGGACAAAAATTAAATTTTGACATGTTGAAAAACAGGTAGCGAATAATTCATTTTCCTCATCTAAATTATGCAGAGAATCATATTATTATTCCATTTCATAGAAAAGGAAACTGAGGCAGACAGAGACTAAGTGATTTACCCAAGGTCACACAGCTAGAGTCAGGTCTTCCTGACTCCACATCTAGTGCTTCCTACCCTCCAGGTGCTAATAGTTCCAACAGAGAAGATTAGGGAAGTTTAACACAAAAAAGCATAAAACAGCGTAGAATGTGGCATAATAAAGGTCAGAAAGAGAAAGAACCTTTGAGATCCTCAAGTCCAACCCCTTCATTCACAGAGGAGAAAGCCACAGTCCAAAGATCAAAAGCAAATCAATGACAAAGTAAAGGTTAACCTAGGCATCTTCACTCCAAATCCAGTGCTCTTTTGGTAAGGAAATGGAAGAGAAAAAATAGGATGATACTTCAAGAAGAAGGGTTGAAGAAAATGCTGGGGACTCTTTTAAGTATTAGGAACCCTGAGCAGGTTCGTAGGCAGATAGAAATTTGCTGGTGGAGAGGTAGAGATTGAAGGATATAAGAGAAAGAAGAGATGATTATTGGAATAAGTTCCTAGAGAGGACAGGACTGGATAGGATTAAGGGAACAAATGGAAGAACTGGCCACCTTTTCTGCTGAAAGTGGAAGGAAGGAGGAAAAGTAAAGGGAAGGTACAGAAAAGTTTTATAGGTTGGAAGAAAGTTGAGGACACTCAAATCTAACAGCCTCAGGCTCCAATCACCTCACAGGAGGGGATATGAGCTTCTGAGAGAAAGAACGAGACAAGGTTGGTTTGAGATATCAGAGGAAAATAGAAAAGCTTTGGAATACTCATTGTGGAGAATGAGAAAAGGACTTGATAAAAGATGAACAGAAGGATTACTAGACAGAAGCAAAGGTCTCCCTAGCATAACAAAGCAAGAGTTTGTATGGATTCCATCAGCAAAATTCCCTAATTTTCTCCAGCCACACCGGGCAGTCTGGTAATGGAGGCAGAGAAAGCACATGTAAGAGAAGCTGCTGGGGAAGGTATTGTTGGTTTTGGGCGAGCCTGGGAGACTCAATGTGCTGAGGAGATTTTATTGTAGGCTTGAGCTGTACACAAAAGGAAAAAGAAGGTTAAAAGAGGCTTGGGGATTAGGAGGGCAAGGCCATAAGCCAAGGAAATGAGGAATTATTGGGTAGTAATGAGTGAAGTGACTGATCATGGAATGCCAGAATTTTAGAGGTGAATGGAGAACTCAAAGGCTCTCTAGTTCAACATGTACTCAAAAGGAATCCTCCAGTATAACATGCCTGATAAGTGGTCCTCCAGGCTCTGCTCAAGGACTTTCAATAAGGGGGAACCTAGCACCTGTTAAGAAAGCACAGTACACTCTGAAATAGTTTTAATTGTTTGAAAGGTTTTTTTCTGATGTCAAACTTAAATTTGCCTCTGTTCACTTTCTACTCATTGTTCCTGGTTCTTCTTCCTAGGGCCAAAGGGATCATTATCCCTCTTCCAAATACTTGAATATAACTATCATAAACCTTTCCCTATAAGGAAAGCTGAGCACTACAGAATCGACGCTTCAAATTGTGGTGCTGGAGAAGACTTTTGAGAGTCCCCTGGACAGCAAGGAGGTCAAATCAGTCTAAACTCAAAGAAATTAATTCAGGCTATTCACTGGAAGGTCAAATACTGAAGCTAAAGCTTAAAGACTTTGGCCACATCGTGAGAAGATGAGACTCATTGGAAAAGACACTGAAACATTCTAGGAAGAAGGAAAAGTAAGTCAGAAATTTCCAGGCTTTCCAGATTTCCTCCACAAACAAAAAATTGCCACAAAATGAACACAGAGCAGCAAAAATAAAAGGGTAAAGCAGTTGTCCTCCTTGAAAGGACCTCAGAGAAGACTCCAGGGGCTGAGGTTTGGTCTGAATGACGTGTAAACACAGCTCTAAACCCACTTCACTGAATCAACCAACAATAGGCCCTGAGGGAAGCAGACTAAGCTTCAAGAAATTTCACCCCAGGAATTTTCACCTCACAGCCTTTGGAACTTTCGCCTCACCAACTTTTACCTCACAAACTTTCTCCTAAAGAACTGCAGACTCTGAGTGAGGGAAGATTAAAGGACCTCCTGCTGTTTCCTGAAGTCAGGCCTAGCATGCTCACCAGATGTGATCCCTGCTGCAGATGAGGAGTGAGCACACACCAGGTGAGTGGGGTACTGCAAGGAGCAAGAACATTTTTGGAATGGTGTGGCTGGGGGACCTAACTGTGGCTTAGGAGAGCAGGAGAGGAGTCCCTGAGAGACCCCAGAGACAATTCAGAAAATAACAGTAAGGAGGACCTGAGGCCTAGGGCAGCATTACCCACAGCTAGAGATTAAAATTTAATTATAATAATATTAAGCTGCTAAAAATAAAAGACGACAAATTAAAAATAAAAATGAGTAAGCAACGGAAAAAGAACCCAATTATTAATAGCTACTTTGGTGCAAAAGAAGCTCTAGGTTCATATTCATAGGAAGATAGTGAGGTTAAAAAAAAAGATACTCCTACCCTAAAGAGTAATGTCAAATGGTCACACACTCAAAAAGAAATCTTGGAAGAACTTAAAAAGGAATTCAAACATCAAACAAGAGAAAATGAGGAAAAATTAGAAAACAATTCAAAATTAAAAATAATTCAAGAAAATTATGAAAAGAAATTTAACCAATTAGAAAAAGAGATACAAAACCATAAGAAAGAAAATAAAAAGAGGTAGTTGGTGATATAGGAAAAGAACTCAAGAGAATTCAAGAATCAAATAATAGAGAATTCTTAAAAATTAGGAGAAGACCCTGATGTGGAGAATGATGGAAGGCAAAATGAAAAGGTGAGGCAGGGAATGAGATGGATAGATGTCAGAGAAACAATGAAAATGAACTTGGAAAGATTTGTAGAGATATGAAGGATAGAAGGGCCTGGAGCGCACTGGTCCATGGGGTCACAAAGGGTCAGACACTCCTGAATGACTCAGCAACAATGCACCTTTCCCACCCCCAATCTTTTCTTCTCCAAGCTAAACATCCCCATTTCCTTCAACCAATCGTTACCTGACATGAACTCAAAGTTCTTCACCATTCTGGTTGGCCTGCACTGGACACACCTTCTTATAGAATGGCATCCAGAACTGAACAAAAATCTACAAATCTGGCCTGATCAGGGTGGAATATGAAGAGACTCTCTTCTCTTTAATCTTAGAAGCTATGCCTCTCTCCTCTAGCCAGAATGAGAGTGATGGAATGGGGTCAAAGGGAGAATTAAGAGCAGTCAAATGCCTGGAAATCCCAAAGAGATTGAAGAGTAGTTTCAAGTAGGAACAAAGAATTAGGAACAGTGGAAGGGAAGGAGATTGTCATCGCCATCAGAGATGGGAATTCCAAACTATGTTACAATATAGGAAAAGACATTTACAGCCACTGGGAAATTAGGAGAAGCCCTAAAGACAAAACAAGCATATATATAAAATATAAACTGCCACAATGGCGGAAACTTGCCTTATACCTGAGAACTACAGCTTTGATGCCTATGTTATAGGACATGTTTAAGAAAGTTTTTGCACAAAGCCAATGTAACCAAGATTAGGAGGGAAGCAGAAAACTGGGAAAGAATTTTTATAACCAGTGTCTCTGATAAAGGCCTCATTTCTAGAATATACAGAGAGCTGAGTCAAATCTATAAGAATACAAGTCATTCCCCAATTGATAAATGGTCAAAGGATAGGAACAGGCAGTTTTCAGAGAAAGAAATTAAAACCATCTATAGTCATATGAAAAAATGCTTTAAATCACTATAGATTAGAGAAATGCAAATCAAAACAACTCTGAGGAACCACATCACACCTATCAGATTGGCTAACATGGCGAAATGGGAAAATGATAAATGCTGGAGAAGATGTGGGAACATTGAGACACTAATGCATTGTTGGTGGAATTGTGAACTGATCCAACCATTCTGGAGAACAGTTTGGAACTATGCCCAGGGGCTATAAAAATGTGCATACCCTTTGACCCAGCAATACCACTTCTATGGTTGTATCCCAAAGAGATCTTAAAAGTGGGAAAAGGAGCCACATGTACAGAAATATTTATAGCAGCTCTTTTGTGGTGGCAAAGAATTGGAAATTGAGAGGATGCCCATCAGAGCCATTAGAGAATGGCTGAACAAATTGTGGTATATGAATGTAATGGAATATTATTGTGCTATAAGAAATGATGAGCAGGAGGACTTCAGAAAAACCTGGACTTACATGAACTGATGCTGCATGAAGTGAGCAGAACCAGGAGAACATTGTACACAGTAACAGCCACATTGTGTGATGACTAACTTTGATAGACTTATCTCTTAGCAATGCAAGTATCTAAGACAACTCCAAAAGACTCATGATGGGAAATGCTGTCCACATCCAGAAAAGGAACTATAGAGTCTGAGTGCAGATGGAAGCATATTATTTGCTCCCTTTTTTTGTTTCTTCTTTCTCATGGTTTCTCCTATTGGTTCTAATTCTTCTTTATATATTATATGCTATCTTGGGGTGGGAGGAGGGGAGACATGGGGAGAAAATTTAGAACTCATAATCTTATGGAAGCGAATGTTGAAAACTAAAAATAAATATAAAAAACAAAGTTTGCGACATCATTCCTACTAATGTGAAAATCAGATCTAATGAATTCTTTTAAAAAATCAATCAGCGAGCATTTGTCAATCAAACAATGAACAAGCACTTATTAAACATCCACTGTATTATGTGCCAGGCATTGTGCCAAGTGCTGAGAATATAAATACTAAGAATGAAACAATCCTTACTCTCAAGGAGCTTATACTCTAGTGAGGGTGACAACAAATATATGTATATACATACATATATACATACAGAGAGAGAGACAGACAGACAGACAGACAGAGAGACAGAGAGAAAGAGAGAGAGAGAGAATAAATGTAAAGGGACCAACACTAATAAATGTAAAATAGTTAAATACAAGATTGCTAAGGATGGAGGAAATAGCAGTTGGGAAGGCTTTGTATAGAAGTACCTATCATATTCAGGTCAGATGTATGAGATAGGGGTACAACTACAAAAATGAAACAGACCCTGACCCTAAAAATCATACATTCTAACAGGGAAAACAAAACATGTGTGTGTACATACATACACACGTACATGCATGCGCGTGCACATACACAAACGCACATGCACACACACACAATGAAGACACAACTTCAGAATGGATGAAACCAGGTTGTGAAGAGCTTTACCGTCAAAATGGAAGTTTATATTTGATTCAAGAGCTAATAAGAAACCACTAGAGTTTATTGAATAAGGGAGTGACAGACTCAGGCCTGTGCTTTAGGAAAATCACTTTGGAGGATGGATTGGAGCAAGGAGAGACTTGTAGAAGGTAAACCAATTAGAAGGTTGCTACACTAGTCTAGGCAAAAGGTGATGAGGACCTGAACTAGGACGGTGATTGTGAGCATAATGAAGTGGTTGGATAAACAAACAAGATTTTGCAACTGATTGGAGAAGAATCAGAAAAGAGCAGTGTCACGAATAACCAGAGAGGAAAAAAATTTCCAGGAAAAGAATTTGGTTACCAGGGCCAAATAATGTAGAGGTCAAGAAGGATCATGATTTGCTTTAAAGGCCATTAGATTTGGTGATTAAGGGATCACTGGTGACTTTTGAGATAGCAGTTTTAGTTTTAGTTTGAGTGATGATGTTGGAAGCCATAGTGCATAGGGTTTAAAAGATAGAAAAAAGAGGAACTGGGGCCATTGTGTGGAGATGGCTTTTTAAAAGAGTTTAGCCAAGAAAGGAAACAGTTAGTGGGAAGGGTTTTTGTTGTTGTGGTGATTGATTGATTGGTTGGTTGGTTGATTGGATTGGATGTAGGCCATTTTTAGGATGGAGGCCATTTGGGTGTATCTGTACACAGCAGAGAAGGAACTGGTTAAAAAAATACTCTCCAACAACGTCTATACACAATCAAAGGAACATGGAAACAATAACTGATTGATCAGAATAGGGCCATCTTTCAGATAAAACATATGGGTTGCTTGAGTTGTACAATTGTGAGAAAACTCCTTGCCATCAGTCTTTGAATCTGACTGATTTCTGGTCAGCACAACCGAGGTCCTTAGTTTAGGGTCTCTAAGAAACAGACAGAGATGGTCCAGCTTCCCAGGCACGAAAAGCTAGGTTCAAACAATGCAACAAAGTTTTCTCCCAATTCCCACAACCGAATGAAATTTTCTCACAAGACAGAAATTGGACTAGACCCATAGCTGAATAGCAAGGGAACTGAACTAGATATAGAATTAAGTCACAAGATGGAGTCCGTGTGGTGCAATCCATTCCCACTACCACTTGCTACTCCAATACCCTCAATTCCCTCAATTTCTTCATATAGTAGATTATGAAAAGTTCAATGGTCCACACGTTAAAATTTGCTGAGCTTTTTTTAGCAACATTAAGCCATCCACATTGCATTTTCCCATTGTTCTGGGTTGATAGACTGTTAAATATAAGTTAGAAATTGTCATAATGTTCCTAAATTAATGTTAGCAAAAGGACATCAACATTTCATTTCTTAATTTAGGTGTGACTAACTGTGCTATTGTAATTCTATATTATGCTAAGTTTTGCATAATATAGCTACCTTTTCATAATATTTTCAATTTATGTACAGGAGAGTGAGCAGACTGTGGAGCTGAGAAGTAATACAGTAAACAAATGGAGTAAAGTGAAATGCGATTAAGATAAATTTGATAAAATAAATGGCATATTTAATAAAGCAATATTGCTTTTCCTAGACAAGAGAGACCTAATACAGATCTGTCGAATAAAATGTTAATTATATTATTTGAGAATTATACAATATCGCATCTTCAGTGGGCAAGATGATATAACAGTATATTTAAACCGCATTGAGAGTGCTGCAGTTAGCTTCATAGCTTTAATCTGTTGAACAATTATGAAATGGGCTTGTTTATATCGCATCATTTCCAATAATTTCCAATAATTCCAGTTATGCCATTGTCATGAATCCACCATGAAGTGACTTCAGAATACACCAGTATCACAATTATCCAGTACTTTTAATTTACACAACACATTTCATCCTTTTTTTTCATTTTTAACACAATTTTTTATTGATATCTTTTGTTTCTCACATCATCACAGTCACCCCATATATCCTTCCCCTTCCTCTCCCAGAGAGCGATCCTATATAACGAATAGTACTTTTTAAAGAGAAAACAAAACCAAACCAGGACAACTGATTAATACATTGAAAAAGTCCAAAAATATATGCAATGTATAACACCTATGGACCTTCCACCTCCATGAAGGGATGGGTCAGAGATGTCCTCTCATATCTCTTCATCTGAGTCCTATTGTTGTTCACTTTTGATTTTTGTGTGTGTATTGTTCTTTCCATTTACACTATCGTTAGTTACTGTGCATATTGTTTTCTTAGCTCTGCTTACTTTTTTATTGTAAATTTCTTTTTTTTCCTTTTTTTCTTCCCTCCTTCCCCACCCTAGAGATGGCTACCATTAGACATAAACAAGTGAATATATATATATGTACATATATATAATTAGATATATATTACATATCTATACTAGTAGATACTATACTAGTATCCACTCAGCTCACTTAAGTTTCTGCCATTTGTTCTCTATGACCAAGCTTCTGAAAGAATTTTGAATATTTGGAGTAAGGAAGACCTGAGTTGGCATCCTGCCTAGGCATTTACTAGTTCTATGACCCTGGGGAAGTTACTTAACCATTTTGTGACTCAGTTTCCTCTTCTGTAAAATGGTGATAACAGTACCTATTTCACAAGGTTGTTGTGAGGATCAAATAAGATAATATACATGAAGCATTTTGAAAACCTTAAAGCTCCACAAAAAAATATTAGCGATATTTTCTATATGTTGTGTGTTCTAATATTAATGGCATCACATTATGGACAGCATGGAAATTATGCTGATGCATGATATTCATTCTAGATTTACTTGTCAATTTTTTTGAGATGGAGGAAGGGTAGTGAGGTTGGTCAATTTAAGCCTGACTCTTAGCAATTATGCTGAACTGTGGGACTTAGAATTATCCTGGGTTAATTGGCCTTTTATTTAAATAAAACCCCAAGAGCTTTCTTGTTAAAAAAAAATGGCCTCAATCGTACAGACCTTATGTGGGCTATAACTCCTTTTCCCACTTCAGAACCAAGGCTTCCTAATGTTCACTTTTTGTGACTGAAGCAGTGCTCTCAGAGACTCAGGCTGTGGCTGCTGGCACCTGATGTGCAGAAGAATGAAGCAGTGGTACAAATCCTGGAGTCCCTTGTTCTAGAGATTACCAGGTCACATTGAGTAGATGCACATTTTCCTTCCTTGAGCTAAGCCTCATTTACTTCAGAACTCGACAAGCGGTAAACAATTTAATAAAAAATATAGGCACTTCGGTTGCCTAAATGCATTCCCATAAACTAAACCATAGATAGACTATCAAAAGAACTTTAAAAATTTTCCAAAACAACAACCTACCTGACTTCATAGGAACTATAGTACCATTCCCTGACAGAAGGAATAAATAAAAGGTATTTTTTCATATTTAAGTTTTAAAAGTACATATATTATACACACACATCATATATATAATATATATATGCACACATATAGATATACCTTCAATATTATAACTAGCTTCACTTCTAAACTTTGTAAGAGTGGGATATTATTTCTTCTGGAATATTTAGGAAGATCCATTTATTTGAGATGATTCAACTCTGCCTGCCATCTTCCTACTTCATATCACTGGTCACAGGCAGAGCAAGTCAACAAATTCAATGATGACGATGATGACGATGATGATAACTACTGACACTGATATAATATTTTAAAGTCAGTTTCCTATTATATGGAGCACTGTTCTAGAAAGTCGCAGAGACACAAAGGTAAGACAGAGTCCTTTCCTCTATGACAAATTACTACCATACATAATATTACATGATAAGTACATCATAGAGAGGAAAAACAAAGTGCTCTGACCTAGATACTCTTCTCCCTATATAAACTCTTTATTGGAGATCCCATGGGTTCAATTATGGCAAGAGTTCTCCTAATTTTTTTGTGCACCACAGACCCCTTTGGCAGTCTGATTAAGCCTATGGACCCCTTCTTGTAATGTTTCCAAATGCATAAAATAAAATGCATATGACTACAAAGGAAACCAATTACATTGAAATACATTTGCCGATATTTTTTTAAAGTTCATGGATTCCAGATTGATTACTCTTGATATGAGACAGGGTATAACAAATTCTGTCCCGTACACTAATTACGTCACCTGGGCAATTCATTTGACATCTCTTACCTTCTACTTCCTCATTTATAACATGTATATGTCACTAGCACTTAACTAGTAGGGTTGTTCTAAGAATCAAATGTGTATAAAGTGCTTAGCAAATTTTGAAAGACTATATAAATGTGAGCTATTTCTACCATAACTAATACTTTTGCTGGTTTTGTCGTTGTTATCTCTATCCAGATGACTTTAAAATCTACACATCCAGTCCTCATCTCTATCTTCAAATCAAGCCTTCTACAACTGCATGCTGCACATTTTTCTCCAGATGTCCTATAGGTATCTCAAATTCAATTTATTTAAAACAAACTTATTATATCCACTACCACCATCACTACCCCCTGCCTGCCATCCCTAATCCTCCTTCCTAACTTCTCTATTTCTGTTTAGGATACACACCACCATTTTTCCAGGCACTCTGGTTCACAAGCTAGGCATTATGTACCAGCTCTTAAATCTCATCCACCTTCCTTTATCCAATCATTCTTTTTCCTCAGCCTATCCTGCATCTGTCCCCTTTCTTCTCCACAGGTACAAATTATCTTTCTCCTGGACTATATTACAATAGCCTCCTAATTGGTCTTTCAGCATAGCTGACAATGTGAGATAGCTGTCAGACTGGTGTTACTAAAACTCAGGGCAGACAATGTCACTTCCTGCTTAAGAAGTGATTTTCTTAGTTGTTTATACCCTCTCACTTCAAAACAATTTGTATTTATTTTGTGTATATTTTTATTTGCTGATCTGCATACATGTTGTTTCCTCTCAAGTAAAATGCAAATTCCTTGAGGACAAGAGCTGTTTCATTTCTGTCTTTGAGTACCTGAAGTGCCTCATAATTCAGTTTCTTTGCGTCAGGGATAAAAAAGGTCATTGCTGACAGGGAAGTTCAGAGAAGGCTTCCTGAAGGTATTTAAAGAATGAGCAGGCATAGACATCGAAAGGTTTTTTTTAAAAAAAATTATTTTAAAGTATTCCCTAAAACCAAAAGGCAAGCATTATATTCAATGAGTAAATAAGAGAAGCTTTCCCAATAAGTACAGGAGTAAAGCAAAAATGGTCCCCTTCCCTGCTATCATTTGACATAATTCTAGAAACATTTGCAATAGCACTAATGATAAGACAATAGAGAGAAATTAAAGGTATTTAAAAGGCAACAAGGAGATAAAGTTCTTCCTGTTTGCTCATGACATATTGGTTTATTTAGAATTTTTATGGAATCAGCAAAGAAAATGAGTTAATAACTTCATTAAAGTAAAAGGTTACAAACAAACCCACAAAATCAATAGTATTTCTATATAGCAGTAAGAAAAATCTTGAATGGAATAATGGAGGTGGAAATTTCAAAATATTCCAAAATAACTACAAAATGCATAAAATATCTGGGATTCAATCCCTCAAAGTCCAATACCTCTATAGGTATCATTACAAAATGCTCTTTAAAGAAAGAACTTAAATGATTAAATGGATAGTGTCCATGTCTGGGTTGTATCAATAATAAAAATGATAATAGTGCCAACATTACTTTACAGATTTAGTGCCATACCAAAGTGGCAAGGGAATAATTGATAAAATTAGGCAAATTTATGACATTAATGAAAAAAAAAGATAATGTCAAGAGAAATAATAGAAATCTTCAAAACTATTTGCTACTGGTTAGAAAGAAAATAGGAAAATGGAACAGACAAAACAAGGAAACCAAAAATAATTTAATTCAAGAATCCATTGTTTGTCATATCTGAAAAGAACTCATTATTTGAAAAAGAATTGCTGAGAAAACTGGAAAACAGTCTGGCAGAAATTGGGTTTAAACCAACATTTATGTAATATGACACAACAAACGCAAAATGATTATTTGACCTTAATATTAAAGATCACCACACACACACGCGCACACACACACACACACACACACACACGAAAACCTGATCAAGTACCTTGGCTTCCAAACAAGGAACAGGGGCAAATACAAAAGGTGGCAGACAATTTTCATTGCATGAAACCAAAAAGCTTTCATATGAATAAAAGTAACACAACTTGGATAAGGGAATTGAGAAAAAAAAACTTTGTATCAGCTACCTCTTACAAGGGTCTGTTATACAAAATATATAGACAACTAATAGGAAGAGACATATGCTGGAAAGATCTTTCTCTATTTACATGCACACACATATGTAAGTACTTGTGTGTATGTATCCAAAAGTCATTTCCCAATAGATAAGTGGTCAAAGGATATGAACTAACAGTTCTCGAAAGAAGAATTTTAAACTATTTTTTTAAAAAAAATATATGAAAGAATACTCCAAATAACTACTAATAATAGAAAGGCAAATCAAAACAAATCCGAGGCTTTGTTTCAAACAAAGAAAATAGGCAAAAATGACAAAAGAAGAAACTGTCAATGTTAGAGGTGTGGAGAAATAAATGCACATTAATGCACTGTTAAGGAAGCTGTGAATTGATCTGAACATTCAAGAAAATAATTTGTGTTTATGCAAAGAATGTCATTAAAATGTCTATATCCTCTAATATAAAAATTCTGCTGTTAGGACCTCTAAGAAGGCTCATGATAAAAAAGAAAGGTCCTATATATTCATCAAAATATTTATGTTTATAACCACACTGTCACCTTACACCCATCATATTGACAAAGTTGACAAAAAAGGGAAAAAGACATGCTGGAGGGGCTGCAGAAAAACAGGCATATCAATTCTATTAGTGGAACTGTGAATTGGTAGAGCCTTTCTGAAAAGCAGTTTGGAACTATGCCCAAATATTCACTAAACTGATCATATAAGCTTTGGCCTCATAATACTACTGCTAGATTTATACTCCAAAGAGGTCAAAAGAGAAGGGCATTTTCAGCAAAACCTGGGAGGATTTGTATGTACTGATTCAGAATGAAGTGGGTAGAACTGGAAAAAAAAATATATATATATATATATACACATACATATACATATATGACTACAGCAATGTAAAGGAAAACTATTATTATTATTATTTTATAAGGAAATACTTATGTCTGTCAATATTTGCCAAGTTCATAATAATTAAAAATAAAGAGAATAAATAAAACTAAGAGTATGGATCTATTCAATTGTCTCTACAGGCTCTTCTAGCTCTAAACCCTGGGATCCTCTAACTCCTGACCTCTGAGGTATCTTCTAACTCTAATATTCATAGATAGCATTGTAATTACAAAAAATTTGGAAGCAAACTAAATATCCAAAATAAGGAAATGGTTAAATAACTTATAATACATTAATATAATGCAATACTATATGGAAATTAATAACAAAAAAGTAAGTTATATAAAGAATCTGGAGAGTCTTCTGTGAAATAATGGGAAGTAGAAAAAGCAGAGATATAAGAATGGACTGCACACTAATTATGATCATAGAAGTAAAAGTGAATAAAAAGTGTATTGATGACGAATTCTGATGGAGACCCAGAAGGACTGAGATTGTATTATGATACTTTTAAAAAATTAATTAATTTAAATTAAATAGCCACTAAGCTTAGTTGTTTTATGATATTGAGTGTTGTTTTTAATCAGACATTTAAAAATAATTCAGGAAGACATTTTTAAAATTTCAATTAACCTTTTAAAAAAATCATGACTCCAGAGGATGTATCATACTTATCTGCAGTTCAGCACTGGCCCTTCTATAATCATCTAATGCCAGATCTCAATGCCAAATGTGATGAGTCCTAGCCACCACACTGGCCCAGCTGTAGTCTTTTGGAACAAAAGCTATATTCGTGTTTTATCCATTGATTCAAAATTACAATATTTAGTGATTACATAACATGTTTCAGCTATCTCCCTAGAAGATATGCTTTTTTTTCCGACCTTTGGTTTGTTTATTCAAAGACAACTACTGAATATACAAAGCTGACTAGGGCCAGCAGGCTAAAGAGGGAGTCATCATTAATACAGAGGATGCTCTCTATTCACTCTGTTATACAAATAATTAGAAAGACTAAATGAAAATAAACACTAAGTAGTTATGCATGGCTCTGAAGTTAGGTAATTATGCTAATTACCCTAGTGACTTCTACCAACCCTCATTATCAGCCACAGATCAAGTTTAAATTGTTTTACAAAAGAACATAATGAATTATAAAGAAAAGGGCTCTCATCTACCACTCTGATTATGGTCCATAATATTGCTGTATCCCTTCAAATTCTAACCTTCTTCCTTCTTATAGGAATTATTCTTATTCTTATTTCATTTTGTTTTATGGTAGACCTATGATTTCACTTATTCTTGGCTAGAAATTCCCTCTACCAATGTAGACCAGCAGCTCTTTAGAAACTTAGAATCTTAGAGCCTGGGACACCAAGAAGTTAAAACATTTGCCTAGATAGAATCAATAAGCTTGAACCCTGCCTCCCTGATTCTGGGAAGTCAGCTTCTATCTGCTATAATAGGCTACTCTAAATCCAGTCCTCCTCAAGTGGAATGAGAAATTGTTTACAAGTCAGCTATTTCCTAAAATAGTTTTAGCTTCTCTTCCTTGGTTTTGTGCTTGAAGGTAATCTTGACTTTTCCCAAGTTATTTTTTTTTTATTTTTACTCACAAGCCTCACTATGTTCACATCAGTCTGAATCATTGACTATGTAACAATCTGGTATTTTACAGTCATCTAAGATAAATGCTCTAGGAATGACAATAACCGGCATTTATGAAGTACTTTAAGGTTTGCAAAGTGCTTTGCTTACCAGAACTCTTTGAACCTCACCACAACCCTTGGAGGTAAATTACTATGGGTATTATTGGATATTGGATACTGGAAATGAGGAAAATTTTAAATTTTGGTTTAGTCTAAACTTTGTGATTTTACTGGTGCGGGGAACGCCTGGTGAGGAAACTCTATCCACCAATGTAAAGCAATAACTTTCTGTTACAGTGTTAGAGAATTGTCTAGCAGCATACTGAGGAGTTATATAATTTGCCCACGGACACATCAGAGGCAGGATTTGAACTCAAATTTTTCTGACTCCAAGGTAAGACCAGCTGTCTATGAACTATGCTATTCTGTCTTTTGAGATAACTTTATAGATGAGGAAACAGACCCAGAGAGATTAAATAGTCACACAACCAGGGTCAGATACAAGATTAGAACCCATAACCTTCCTGTCTCCAAGCCTAAATACTATCCCCACTACATCAAGCTGCCTCTCTTAATAGTCATTTAATTTTTTCCACACAGCAATTTTACTTTGACTTTACGATAGATTTTTTTTCCTCTCACGATCCTCTTATGTCACCAATAACCTATAAATTTTCTGCTAACCATGCTAACCACAATCCACATGGCACAGATGGTCCCCATTTAGATGCACTGTCTGTCCCATTTTGCATAGATTTAAGTTTATATTACAGCTCTCTTGATGACCTTACCAGTGATCCTTCTAAGGAAGAAGTCTTCCTGAGGAACACTGTATCCATGGAGTTTGGAATCATATAATGTTAGAATGGGTAGGGATTTTAGAAATTATCTATTCCAAATCTCCTGCTTTATAGATGAGGCTATTGAGACTCAGAAAGGTGGTAACTTGCCCAAGGTACCACAACTAGCATTTAGATCAGGTGCTAAGGGATATTGGCCAAATGTGGTATCCATGAGCCAATTTGACTATGATCACAGGCTCCAGTAAAGTCCCAAATTAAATGTCCAGATTTTGTTTTGAAGAATAGTTCCTACATGACCTTGATTCCCCCAACAAGAACTTATTTAAAAATGTCTGAGAAGTTGGACATAATGAGGTGCATAAATACATCAACATGTATTAAGCACCTACTATGTGCTAGGCATTGCCAGTCAACCTGCATTTGTTAAGTGCCTACTACGTGCCAAGCATTATGTTAAGCCCTGTGGATACAAAAAGAGGCAAAAGACAATTCTTGCCCTCAAACAGCTTGTAACCTAATGGGACAGACTACAAGAAAACAGCTATGTACAAAGTATGTACAAGATAAATAGGAAATAATTAACAGAGGGAAGGCACTAAAATTAAGAGGGGTTGGGAAAGGCTTCCTGTAGAAGATGAGATTTTAGTTGGAACTTAAAGGAAGCCAGTAGGTAGAAAGATAAGGAAGGAAAGCATTCCAGACTTGGGGGGAAAGCCTGGAGCAGAGATGAAATGTTTTGTGTGTGGAACATCAAAACTGTTACTGTATCAAAAATGTGTCAGGAAGTAAAGTACAAGAAAACTGGACAGGGAGGAGGGGCTAGGTTATGAAGGGCTTTGAACACCAAATAGAAGGTTTTGTATTTGATCCTGGAGGTGAGAGGGGGACATAAGAGTTTACTGAGTAGGGGTGACATCATGAGACCTTTAGGAAAATCGCTTTGGTGGCTCAATGGAGAAGATGGAATGGAGAAGGGACAAACTTGAGGCAGGCTGATCCACCAGCAAATCCTTTCAAGCCCAGGAATTCAGTGATGAGAGCTTGCACCTGAGTGGTGGCAGTGTCACGCAAGGGGACCTACTGGAGAGAAGTTACCAAAATGAAATCAACAAGACTTAGCAACAGATTAGTTATTGGGGGGAAGGGAATATCAGGGAGTTAAGGATTACTTCTATATTGTGAGCCTGAGGGACTGGGAAAATGGTGTTACCCATGACAGTCATAGGGATATTATTATTATATGTATACTTTCTAGGAAGTGGGAATACAAATATGTATGATTGAAGTGTAGTCTGATTAAAACGAGCCTCCATCAGCAGCCACTTGAGTTTTAATCCAGCTTAGTTTCAACAAATAGCAAAATGTTTCTAATAACATGGATGAAATTTTAGCATATGGGTTGTGTAGCGCTATGCTATCCAACAATGAGAAATTCTTTATTGACTCTGTCTCTTTAAAATACTGATATTGGCTTTCACCCAAACATGATAAAAGTGACATGAAAATGACAATTTCTCCCACTGTGCTATATTCAGCTAATACAGAGTACAATAGGGGCATGTGTTATTTTTTACATATAACACTCCATCTCTCATCTCCATACTTTTGCACATGCTTGCTCCCCATACCTGGAATTCACTCTGTCCTCACCTCTTAGAACTCCAAATTTCCTTCAAAACTCTTCTCAAATACCACCCTCTAAGTTATTTCTTAAGACCTCTCAGAAGCTAGTGCTTCTCCTACTTTCAAAATTGCTAAACTTATTTTGTATATTTTTATATACTCATGTGTACATATCATCTCACTCAACAGAATATAAGCTCCATAAAGGCAAAGATTGCCTAATTTTTTTTTGTCTTTATATGCCTAGAGCCTAGCACAGCGTTTGACACATAATGGCCACTTAACAACACTTCTTTGGTTGGTTGGGGGGAGGGGGAAGAATGGATCAATTCCAAAAGTTTAAATACTGCAGATAAAGTAGAAATTGTGGATGAAGGAGGTAAAACTGTGGCTGAAACCTACCCTTATTGTTAGCATTCAAATAAGAGTTTAAATGTTCAGATTCTGCCCTTGTGCATTTCAGGAACAGAAGAGGTTAAGGAAACAACGGTATGGATAGATTATCAAGTTGAAAAAAAAAACTGAATCTGAAAGAGGCAGTGAAGAAAGAGAAACCAAAAACAAAGTATACTCCTATGAAAGGTCTCTCCAGCCAAGACCACCCATTTTCCCTCTGCACAGACAACAGGAAAGATTTATTTTGAGTAGAGGTGAAGGAAACAGAGAACTCAGGGGAAATATGTTTCCCAATTATTTATCAGGCACTCACATGAATATAAAGCTTTCATATTCTCTGTCCCTCAGGAATATATGTCTATAATGCATTTGGGGACAGAACAGAATGACATTAATTACCCTTGCTCCTTCCTCTCTCTGAGGCCAATAGGATAGGGAGGGATCCAGCTGCTTGATTCACAGTTGCCAAGCTCCTTTCATACAGTACAAGGTTGAAAATAATCATCCATAGTTTACAAAGCCATTGGCCCTACTTAAGGGCCAGATGTATCTGCATTTCTACTTGTTACACTATATCTCATTTTGTTTGGATGGTACATTTCTTTATTTAATATTTATAGAAAACCAGCGGTGTGTCAGGGTATAGAAAAGGACTTGGACATTCTACTGTGGCATAGTGTGGTGTGTGCTGTAGTTGTCAGAAGACCTACATTCTAAGCCTCAGCTTGGCCCCCAGAGCCTGAGATGGTAGACAAGACACCTGACTTCACTAGGTGGGAAGTTTCCTCCTCAGTAAAATGAAGATAAGACTAGATGATTTTTAAGTTTCCTTTCCAGCCCAGCAGCACTCTATGACTCATTCGAAATCTCTGAGCCTCAGTGTCCTCAGCTGTAAAAATCAGAATAACAGTATCTGTCCTTACTTCCCTACAAGGTTGTTGGGAGGATCATGTGAAATTGTGTGTGAAAGCACAAAGAATTAGACATAGTTAAGTTATTAACAATAGCCAGCATGAGTATTAAAAGGAGGGGGAGGAAGAAGGAGGAAGAAGAATTACTAAATGAAAGAAGTTTGGATTAGGAGCTTAAAGTTTGGGGTTTGTGTGTATGGGTGGAATGACACAGCTGGAAAGAAACATTAAGTATCTGAATTGGAGCCTTTCCCCTGAGTTCTCTCACATGCCCAAAGCCTTTGTGTGACATCCATCTCTAAGGCTTTTTTATTGATTTTGGCCTTACTATAAAAGTGCATTTTGTTTTACGCTGTTTGGTATGATCCCCTAGTAGACAAACCTGCTGCTGTGATCTCTCTCGGAGCCAATATGCTGGTTCTAAATGAGAATTCCCCCCCCCCTTTTTTCTTGGCGCTCTCTCTCCTTCACCGTTTGAAGAATCCCCCCTGCTTCTCTCCCACTCTCTCTCCCCACCTGAGGTCTCCCGAGTTTTCAGCACTTGAATAGATTTTTTTTGTCTGTTCTCCAAAGACCCTGCAGCATTTCAGAAAGGAGAGCGAGAGAGATCAGCAAACAAACCTCCCAGCATCCAGCTCCTTCCAGCAACCAGCTTGTGAGCCCCCCTCCCTTTTCAGTGCAGCCCCAGGGGATCTCTTCCTCTTCTCTTCCAGCAGGCAGAGCCACCAGAACGCAGGGCAGCGGCTGGCGGTGGTAGTGGCGGTGGTGGCGGCCGCAGCAGCAGCAGCGACTACGAAACCCACAGTAGTAACAGCAGCAGGCTTTCGTAGGGCTTTCATTCTAGCCAGCACCAAGACCCAGGCAAAGAGCAAGAGAGGACCTCCCTCGCCCCCCCCCCACGCCCATCCACCCCCATCCTCCCCACTCACAACCCCTATTCTCCACCAGTAGCAGCGCTGCTGTCTTCCCACAGGAGAACTGGGAGGACTGCTAGAGTCTGCATCACAGCCCTCCCCCTCCCCTCCTTTTTTTTTCTTCTTTTTCTTTCCTTGCTTTGGGATCTTGCTGCTGGAACCTGGAGATGTTCAGAGAAGAGGAGGAGGGACCACAACAGAGTCGGCAGCAGTGGCGGCACTGGGGGCAGCTTGGCACAGAGCGGCAGCTAGACTGTCCTCAGCATCCCTTCCAAGTCCTCACTGCCCCGACAAGGATGTGAGGAAGGAAAACCTCTTCTGCTGCTCTCTTGACTCAAGCCTGCCCTCCTCTAAAGGAGCACCCGCTACTCTTCCGCTGTGATCCAGAGACCGCTTTCCAGCCTTTGGAGGGGCTATGTGGTTTGGACCTCTCTTCTCTGTTCAGTCTCTTGCAGACCCTCTTTCTCCTGCCCCGGGACGGCGAAGAAGAGATCTGGACCAGTCGCGTGGCTGATTACAAGGACTATTAAGAAAGACAGTGAAAGACCACCGCCCTTCCCCCTCTGGCCACCCTGTGCCAGCTTTCCCAGCCACTCGGGTCTTTTCAACATAAGTCTCGAAGAGAAGGGGACCAGGAAGGAGCCCCTACTCACCTGCTAAGCTGAAGAACTGAGGGTGGAAGGAGGAACCCCAACTGTTTTCCCCTCCGGCACCTAACCTGCCCATTGCGCTCATATCCCTGACCAGCTCGCCCCTCAGTGGGTCTCCTCTTGGCCCCCGCTCCCTCTGACTGCCATGCACTGAGACCTCCGGCGCTGGGACTCCAGCCTGACCCCGTCCCTATGGGGAGGGCTCCCCACCAGGCTCCGTGAAGCAACAAAAGGCAGCGGCGGGTATCCGGGCGCGGAGCGCCCCGCGTTCCGAGCTGCGGCTCGGAAGTGCCCTGCCCCCCCGCCCGCGGTGTGCCCCCTGGAGAGGCTGGAGGGGCCCCGTGGGGGGGAGAGGGGTCGGGGGTGAGCGCACCATGAAGTCCCTCCTCTTCAGCCGCTTCTTCATCCTCCTGCCTTGGGTGCTTATCGTCATCATCATGATCGACGTGGACCCCCGCCGGCCCGCGCCCCACCTCGGCCCGCACCCTCACTTCTCCCCCTATGCGACCGGCCGCTGGGGCGCAGCTCCGCGCGCGGGCGTCCCACGGGCCCCGCTTCTCCCTCGGGACGGCAACCCCGACGGGGGCCCCCAGAGGGGCGCGGAGCAAGCTCGCAACCGCTCGCAGCCGCCTCCACCTCCGCCGCCGACGCCGCTGCCCACCATCTATGCCATCACCCCCACCTACAGCCGCCCGGTGCAGAAAGCGGAGCTCACGCGGCTGGCCAACACCTTCCGGCAGGTGGCGCAGCTGCACTGGATCCTGGTGGAGGACGCGGCCGGCCGCAGCGAGCTGGTGAGCCGCTTCTTGGCCCGAGCGGGGCTTCCCAGCACCCACCTGCACGTGCCCACGCCCCGGCGCTACAAGCGGCCGGGTCTGCCCCGGGCCACGGAGCAGCGCAACGCCGGCCTCGCCTGGCTGCGCCAGACGCACCAGCACGAGCCTCAGCGGCCGCAGCCCGGCGTGCTCTTCTTCGCCGACGACGACAACACCTACAGTCTGGAGCTGTTCCAGGAGGTAGCGAGCTTCCCGGCGCACCTGGGGCGGGAGGGGCGGCCTGGAGAGCGGGTCTCTCGGGGTTCTGGAGCCGAGAGTCCCGCTGTGCAGTTGAGGCAGCGGCTCCGCCCCACTCTTCGCACTTAAATATCCTTATAGGTCCCGAATCCTTAATGTGTCTGCCTGGGGTAGGTAGGGACCGCCACCGGCGCTACTGCACTTTACCGGTGTTTCTGGCCACCCAGAATTCTCCTCTCCCCAGGGGAGGAGAGACACGCAGCGGGGGCCCTCCGGTGGCCGTTGTTCTTCGTTTCCAGACCCGGGGATGGGCTGAGTGAGCACCTTCCATTCTATTGACACTACACACTGCCTATGCTAAACCCATTTTAGTTTGGGAGTAAAATCCAACAGACTGTTGGATTAGGAGTATAAAGCCTAGGTTCTAATCCCAGCCCTGCCGCTCAAGTCCTGTAGGCAAGTCACTTAATTTCATTAGGCTTCAGTTCCCTCCCTGAGTGGAACTAGATGTTCTCTAATATCCCTTCTCACCCTGAAGCGGTGAACTTATTTAATGTTTGTAAAAGGAGGGGAGGAGCCCAATCTAACCCAACCAGCAGTTATTCAGTACCTACTACTTGCTCCTAGCTGTTACACCCAGAGGATGCAGGAATTAAACATAAAGCAGTCTCAGGCCTTCAAGAAGTTTAGACTGTCTTGTGGGAAATCTTGGAGTCGGGGTTAGGTGAAAAAGTTGTAACTTGAACTATGGTATTAGTGGTTAAATTGTAGAAAGGAGTTGGGGGATCGGGTAGGGGAAATGGTCAAATCACAGAATTCAGCAAAGGAGAAAAACCACAACAGGTAGAGAAGCACTTTTTTGATTTAGAACCTTAATTCTTATAGGTGTAGAGAACTTCTAGTATGGAAACTCCATCAACCTACGAAAATCTAGACTGCTCAGTAACTTCACAGTATTAGAGAGTTGCCAGGTGCACAGAGAAATTAAATGACTTACCAGGAAAGGTCCTCCATCTGCTTCACCACTGCCTTCCTAAAGAAGGTAGGTGGTTCTCTATTAAAAGATAGCAGCTAAGTAACAAGTTTTCCTCCTGCCTTTCTAGTGCACGATTCCATGGCACATTTTATTTGGAAGCAATACACGGGCCTTTTTGCGAATAATTTACCTTTAGGCAAATTGATCACGATCAACCCTTTGGGGGTTTCAAACCTTTAGGATCTGGAGGTTACAACTAACCACCTTCCAAGAAAGATGGCATTATGGCTCCGTGTGCGCGCGCGCGCGGGTGTGTGTGTGCATGTTCTCGAGCTTGTGTGCTGGAGTACCTGAGATTGCCCTTTGGAGAAGTGGCTTTTGCAGTGACAGCATCAGTATTCCACTCATTGGGGCAAGGCCTGACCACGGGATCCAGGCCATTCATTCAAGCTGGCCACTTCACTGTAGGCATGACAAATATTAACCTTGTGATCCTTTTAAAATTAAATATCCCCGTACATGCACAGATATCGGGCACACTTCAAGTTATTATTTCTGGATTTCCTAAAGACAAATGGTGATTTAAAAAAAAAACCAAAACCTTTTTTTTTTCCTGTAAGAGATACTGAGTTGCAAAATCAACCATTCTTGCCTCCTTAAATTTTTACAGTCATCCATACCCCCCCAATAAAACGAAAGTGCAAAAATATTTTTATCAGCCTTCATATTTAGACATTTAATCAATAATACACACAAATCATATCAAATATGGATCCATCTTTTCTGCCCTACTTCTTAATGCTCTCTACCTCATCTATAACATGGCTTATTCTCATTGTAACTGCCCTGTTC
This sequence comes from Phalanger gymnotis, assembly GCA_028646595.1. Classification (NCBI taxonomy): domain Eukaryota; kingdom Metazoa; phylum Chordata; class Mammalia; order Diprotodontia; family Phalangeridae; genus Phalanger; species Phalanger gymnotis. The sequence goes on from CM053627.1 coordinate 171,259,130, forward strand.
CCTGATTATTCTCTGACTTACCCTGTGTCCAAGTTAGTGCCTACCTTCCTAACTGAAATGTGGGGTATTTTTTTCTACCTACAGTGTAGAGATCTTTAATTTCTTTTTTTTTTTTGGAGGGAGGAATGCAGGACAATTGGGCTAAGTGACTTGCCCAAGGTCATGTGTCTAGTAAGCGTCTCAAGTGTCTGAGGCAAAATTTGAACTTGACTCCAGGGTGGGTGCTCTACTCATGGCGACACCTAGCTGCCCCAAGATCTTTAATTTCTTAATGGTATTCACAACTTTAATTTTAATTCATTCAGGAAAGCATTTATTAAGCCTATACAAGGTACCACACACTGTGCTAGGTTCTGGAGACAGAGATAAAATACACAAATAAATTTACACACACGCATATATGCAGTCCTTGTTCTCTAGAGATTATATTCTATTGGATGGAAAACAGCATGTCCACAGATAACGCAAAGTGTGTGTGTACATATACACAACACAGAATTATATACGCACGTATGTGTGCATCTGCATACATACACGCATGCATATACACATACTTTGCATAATCTATGGATACATTTTCATATATACATACGTGTGTGTATACACAATATACATATATACGTACACACACATACACATATATATAGGTATGGAGAGAAGAGAATCAAAGTAAGATGGATAGAAAGCTAGCCTTGAAGCCAGGACCACATCGGTCTGGCACAGAGGCTGTTCAGCCCTTTACAAGTCACTTAACCTGCCAGTGATCCAAACAATTCTGGGGAACTCTTAAGATGCTAGCCTACATTGGTAGAGAGTTTCTTCACCTAAGATTTTCCAGTACCAGTAAAGTCACAGGTCCATTCTGAATCCCTTTTCTTTTGTATGGAGGGAAGGCAATAACAACTGAGAAGCTGAAAGAAATCCTGAGACTCTACTCCACCCCTTTCATTCACTATCTTCTACCCTATAAGCAACCAGAGCAGGACTGACTTTCCCTTCTCCTTCCCTTCAGGCATGGCTTTCTTGTGATTTTCTGCAGAAACAAACAAGGTTAGGGTTTGTATGATGACTAGAGTCAATAAGCATTTATTAAGCAAACACACGTTATGTTCCAGAGCAGTACAACAGCTTCTTCTGCTTAGTTTATTTTTTGCTAATACTAGGGAATTTGTCTTCATTAGAAGTGACTTCTGTTCGGAATCACAGTTATAATTTTAATTCACCATAATTTTACCCCAAATCACCCCCCTCCTTCAGTTGGATGTTACCTTTAACTGTGAACGTCTATTGTGTTTATGTAAAGTAATTTACACTCCTTTTAATTAACCTGTTAGGAGATTGGGTTGTAACGGAAAATAATTTTCAGTTTATGCCTAGCTTCTAGCCCCTTGATGTGAGATGTGAGTTTTTTGTTTTGTTTTGTTTTTTTCCCTGCTGGTGGGAGAATTGGCACATACATGGAAATTCAACTCGTCAGAATACAACCTTCCTTCTGATGTCTCCCAAGCTAGAAGAGAGGGTGTTAATTAGTGGACGTTAAACAGCAAGAGAAAATTCCCATAGATTTTTTATTGGGGCATAAGAAGAATAATTGCTTGAGTAGAAAAAAGTGTATTGTGTGGGAGGTATACAAACTATATAGACTCCCAGTATGCACTGAAGATATGCACAAATTTTAGGGATGTAAAATCACAGTGAGATATTCTATATGGATTCATAACCAGAAAGATGTATGAGTGAAAGAAACTTACACTGTAAAAGAAACAGTGCATCTCTTGTCTATCAGACAGAAAGATGCCTCTTATTAAATCCACAGAAGGAACTCCCCCCTTCCCACTCCCCCACCTATACATAAGAACTTTATGGTATGGATGACACATTTTTAGAATTTAAAACATTAAGCAACTAGAGGACAGGAATATTGTTTTCCAATTCCTCTGAATTCTCCTCACTCTCTGCTCTTATCACCCCCACCCCCCAACCATACAGTGTTTTATGCAGGGCAGGCATCTGTTAGCTATTAGTCTCTTTTTACAATCTCTTATTCTTTTATTTGCATAATGAGCAATGTTGAATGTTTTAAAAGTCCATTTTATGAAATTTAGAAATCTGTATACTGATGCATTATTCTCCCTAGTAGTTGAATTCTTTTTAAACTCTTAAGTTATTAATGCAAAAGAATTACAAAATCCACTCTAGAATTTAATGGCTTCATATGTATTGAAATATGCTGCATGGAGTAGTGGACAGAAAGCTGTCTTCAAATCCAGGAAGCCCTGAATTCAATTCTTACTTCTGAAATAGACTGGCTTTTTATGTTTTAAGCAGCTTTCAAAAGGCTAAATTGCCTTGGTGCTGATGTACATTGGGGGGAGGGAGGGAGGGGGCAGAGTTTCCTTAGTTGGATATTCACAATACCGGTGAAATCACAGGTGCAGGCCCTTTGTATTGTATTATATCGACTTGGCATGTACTGTAGTAAATAGAAGTGAAAGTGATATCTGAAAACAAAACTTCTTTCTTTTTGGGGGTGGGAATACTTTATATTCAAAGTAGAGACTCCTAAAGCTGAAATGTTTATTTTATCCTTTTGTCTCCTACCAAAAAAAAAACCCCACCCCAGTAACATAAGACCATTTTTTAAAGGGATTCACCAGCAGTTAAGAAAGAATGTCCCAAGACAGACTTCATCTTTTATTCATGGTATTTCTAATTTCCATGAATGATGTTAAAGTAGATAAGATAAAAGGAGGAAAATGAACCAGGTACAAATTAGGTCCCTACATATTGGCTGAAAAGGCAGGAAAGTAGAGGATGAAAGGTCTCCAAATTAAATTAAAGGCGCAACAGGCAATCCATGTTCAATTATTTCTCCTTAGTAAGTGGAATGGTAGTTTCTTCTCACATCCAGTTAACTAATTTTCAGACTCCCCTTTCTATGGGGCTGTGCTGGAAGAGCAGTGTTTGCATTGAACAGCCCCGTGTTCACGCACAGACCCATTTGCAAATGAAGCTCTGTGTGAATTGTACCAACAAAAACAAAACAGGTCATTTGTGAAGGGTGGTATCAAAGGCTTTTCAATCTTAAAATATAACTAAAACCATCCTTTGCTGTTTTCTGTGCAGCCTTTATAGATTTTTGCATGATTGGATCATGCAATAATCCCTACTCCACCACCACTAATCTCCTCCCCCAGCCCACATGTCCTATTGATCTAATACCCTGAACAGCTCATTTGCAAAGGATTTAAGTCACCTTAATAAATGTGAGGGTTACAAATAAATGTGACTTTTATGTAGCTGATTATCAAGTAATATTTTCAGTCAGATCAGATTTTTATTCCGTACTTGAAAACCTTGAATGTTTTCCAGGATTTAGATCTGATTAATCTCAGGTAGAGGCAGTTTTCACCTTTGGGAATCAATTGAATTGAAAGGTTAAAGAAAAAAAAAATGCTTTCCATACAAGAACAAACTGAAACATTGATGTGTTAGAAAGCTGGAGATCTTAATGAGATGAGATTAGGAAAACAAATACCAATATCAGCTGGGGTCTGTTGAGGATGTCTCCTTCCTTCAGTCTTCCAAAGGAAAAAAAGAAGAGGGCCAGGTGATGGGGCCTGGGCCTGGTTCATTCTTCCTCTTTTTTAGGACCTCCTCTTTTGTATTTTTCTGGTTGGAGCCACAAACCAAAAAGGATCTGAGTTACAGCATTGAAATCCAATTTACCCTAAATGGTAAATGCCCCATGTGTCTCCTGATGGGTAACCTAAGGTCCACATTTCCTCTTAACCTTGATACAGTTACTTAGAGTGTTTTCTTTTCATGGTGAGTAAAGCAAGACTAGGAGATTCTGTCCCTCAGGTCTAAAATAAATAGAGCATTGGCCTGGAAAAGTATCACAAGTACTAAGCTTCTACTCTCCTGAAAACATGCCATGTGTCTATTAGGATATGAGTACATTTTGAAAATGAACATGTATGTGTGTGTGTATGTGTGTGTATACATATATATAATCTACATATTAAAATACAGTTTTTTCACAGAATTAAAATATAGTGTGCACAGTATTTTTTTTAACGTATTTCAGCTCTCTCCTCCTCATACATGGATGCTTGACTTGTATGCTTTTGATATTTCTTTGTGGTTTAATGGCTCATCTTTGATCCCTCTGCCCATGAGCATAGAGACCAATGATATCCGTTTCATTGGTATTGTTTTGATTGAATATTAGGAATTATGTTCTAGATTTTAAAACATTCCTTCTTCTGCCCCTTGCTATCTTTTTTCCAACATCCTGTCCATACCCATTCCTTGCCCGTTATTAGTGTTTTTACTCTGTGTACGTTTATTCCCCTCAATAGAATGGAAACTCCATGAGGGTAGAGACTTTCTTGATTTTTGTCCATGTCTATTTTTCCTCAAAATCTAGTACCTTTGTTTTTTTCCTTCTCAGATCTGTGATTTCATTGGTATGGGGAACTCCTGGTGTTTAGAAATGGATTAGATTTAGAGTTAGGTTGATTCAAATGAGTGACTACTCACATAACAGTTACAGCCAAATTTAGAGCATGAAGGAGTTTTCTATGTTTGAATCAGGTTTTTCTGATTCTAAGACCAGCCTTCTATCCACTATACTATTCCATCTCTTGCCTAATAGGTGCTTAATAAATGTTTGTTGAATCAAACAGGATTAGTTTCTTCGAACTAGTAGAGCTGAGGACCTGTCAAAACAGTTTCTATTTGTAGGCTTTGTGGATTTGTGTTTGCTCTGTGCTGGTGGGACTTGTTTTGGGTACTTCTTAGATCCTGTAATTTCCTCTGTCTGCTCCACTTTCCTCCAAATTATGAGCTTATAACTTTTCTTTTGTATGAATAGTAATGAGAATAGCAATTGCTTATAAGACATGCTTCAGAAGCAAAACAGAAGAAGCTAAAGCCAATGGTCTTATTTATTGAGTATTCTGCATTCCGTTTTAAGTACAGTTTTCAAGATTGCGCTTTCCATATAGAATTCAATAATACCCAAATATGACTCTTTACAGCCTTAGGACTACATTAGAATATCAACATACTTTGTCTAGTTTATGCCTAAACATTAGTGGAGATTTGAGTTCCATTGCCATCGAAGCATGAAATTTAAATTTTGCATATAAACTCAGCTCTTCGCCTAAAAGGGGGCAGAATTTATCTGCACACAAATAAATCAAAGTAATGATACCTCAGCTTTTATATGTAGCAAAAGAAGGTGGCTTAGATTGAATTAATTTGTTAGAAACTATAAAACCTTAAAATCAAAGCCCCAGGGTCAGTAATATTTGTGTTCATTTTAAATAATTATTGAAAGTGATACATTAGCAGCCTGGGTAGAAGTAAAAATGAAGTTAATAATTTTTAATGTATAAGCCCAGAAACAGATTAAAATCTTAGATAATCTAGCATCTTCCTCATTGCTATTGGTTTTGCCTTCCAAAATGGAACCCATCTTCTCTCCTTGGTTATAAGTCTTGTGTTTTTCCTCTGACTTTGTTTTCCTTATCTGTCTTTTCCTTGTAGACCATGTGCTTTTTAATTTTTTTTTCTTGGAGGGAAATTAAAGTTCATATGTAAGCTCTTTATTGTCTGACTTTCCAAATTAAATGTTTATTCTGTAGTGTTTAGGTAAGAGTTGATAATTTCTCCAAGGAGATAAAATATGAAAATTTATTTCATACTCATCGATATGCATCAGCAACTACATCTCCAGCGTGTGCCTCTTGCCAGGGCACACAGAGTGGAATGAAGGGATGGTTTTCAAAACAGCCTTAGGTATCAGAATGGGATGGCAGTAGGAAGACAGTGTTGAATTATTTCAGATGAATAGGGAAATTTATAATGTGAAAGAGATGCTGGAGGTCTGAGCCAATTTGAGGTGATAACAGTTCTAGAAAATAGACATTTGCCTGGATTTACATTCAGCAGGTGTACTGTAGGCAGCTTACTCCCTGAGGGCAGCAGGTTTTGCAGGAGGCAATGCCAGATCACTAGCATATTCATTATGTTGTTTCTTGAAGGCCAGCACTACTCCCTCCCTTCACTGATGAGTGTGTGCAATCTTTGTTAATTCCCTTGTTTAATTTCTTCTTCTGGATTAGGGAAGTTCTCAGGCTTTATTTATTTATTTATTTAAATGGAGAAGTGATTTTTGTTTTAATTGAAAACCTAGAGGAAAGGAAGGAGGTTAGTAGAAATAAAATTACTCAAAGGAAAATCATTTCGGCTTTTCACTTTAACTCAGAATTCAGTAGTTTTGTTATTAAATTTGGAATCTACAGAAAGAGAAAAAAATGAGCAAAAGGGCCACATGCTAAATAGACATGAGATTTCTTTAGTCATGAAGACATTACAGCTTTAAACTCTTAACATTCTGGCTAAATAATTACTTTTTGAGCCTTTATCTGTAGAAACCAAATAAGCTAAATTATAATTTCTTATTGAACAAATTTTAAATGTCTAGGATATTTTAATTCTTGGGATAATTGAGATTCTCTTGTGAAATCCAAAGGCCTATAATGAAAATTTGGCTATTTGAAAAAAAAATTAATCAGAGGTCTGAGAAATTTTCTACTCTAACCGTTTCATTTTACAATTGAGGAAACTGTAGCCCAGAGAGGTTTTAAGTTAATTTGCTATATTGTCTCAGGCAAATCTCTTAAACCTCTGTGGACCAAAGATATTTCATCTGAAAAGTGAGGGGGTTGGGCTAAATAATCTGTGAGGTGCCCTCCAGTTCCATAAACTACTCTTGTGATAGAGCTGAGATTAGAACCCAGTACTCCTGACCTCCAGGCAAGAAAACTCAAGGAAGTGGAAAAGTCATACAAAATCAGGTATTTACTAATTTATTTAACATCAGCTCCTTAGCATCTACTTAAAGATGATACATACTTCCTGCTAAAATAGCATCTGTTGGCCTCCAGCTCAACCCAGATTATCAGGATGTACAGGAAACTGATAGACTTCTTTATAGTGACCTCTGAATAGCCAGCAGCCAAATGGGCCTAGATGGACAGCACTTAGAGCAAAGCCATTATTTTATTTTGTGTTGAAATTGAAAGCACGTCAAAGTGAGTACTGGAGGCCTAGATGTTAGATACAGAAATACAAAAATAGAAGTATTCATCTATAATGCATCAGTATATCTTTAGTGCATCATAGAACCTATTTTGAGCCCAGTAAGATGGGGATCTACTAGTTTTCCCTTCCTTCATTTGTAATGGTAATAATTTTACAAGTCTATAATGCAGTGCCGTGGGGGTTCCTAATCTGAGGTCTATGAACCCGGTTTAAATTTTTTTTTATAATTGTATTTCAATCTAATTAGTTTCCCTTGTCATCCTGTACATTTTATTTTGTGCATTTAAACACATTATTCAGAGAAAGGGTCCATAGGCTTCACCAGACTACCAAAGGGGTCCATAACACAAAAAAAGTTAAGGCTCCCTGCTCTACAATGTTTAGAAATTGGTTTGAAATCCTGCTCATGAAAATGCTGTTTCTCAGAAACATATATATGGGGAACACAATAAAGAAATATATTTTTATGATTATTTTATATTATTACAACTGATATTTATTAGTGCTTTAAAGGTTTTCAACGTGACCTGTACATTACCTCATTTGATTCTCACAACAAACATTATATAGATGAAGATACTGGGGTTCAGAGAGGTAACACTGTTTGCTCAAAATTAGGGAGGCAGTGGAAAGGGTTTCTTTTGGGGTACAAATATCTGGGTTCAAAACCCAGCTGCCATCTTAGGCAAACCACTTCATTTCCCTAGGCCTCCATTTTCTCCTCTGAGGAAAAAATCTTAGAGTTGGACTAGCTCTAAGGTGTATGATCCCAAGATCACAAACTGAGTGTCACAGACAGGATTCAAACCCAGTTCTCTCTTTATTTTGGTCCAGTATTGTTTTCAAGGTACATCTCAGTAACAGGAATATGTTTTTATTCTATTTTTATTTTATCTTTTTTGCTCCCTTGGGCTTCAGGCTACCTATTTGTCAAATACTTCTGTACTCTTTAGGTTGCAGCTGAGGCAGAAGTGAAATAGTAAAATAGTAAAGGTGGTAGTAGGCTCTTACAGGGAGACTGGAGAATTCTTCATACATCCCCAGTGCCTGAAGGAGAGTCTTCAGTACAGTAGCAAGAAGTCTTAAGACTTAGGGAAAGACCAAATTCTTTTGCCAAAGGGAGGAGGCTGAAGTTTTCAGTCATTTTTCAGTTGTGTCCATCTTTCAGTGAGCCCATTTGGGGTTTTCTTGGCAAAGATACTGAAGTGGGTTGCTATTTCCTTCTCTATCTCATTTTACAGAAACAGAAGCAAACAGAGTTAAGTGACTTGCCCAGGGTCACACAGCTACTAAGTGTCTGAGGCTGGATTTGAACTCAAGAAATTCAGTCTTCTTGACTCTAGGCCTAGTACTTTATCCACTGCCCCAACTCGTTGAAAACCCCCAGGGGGCTTAAAGAGCATCTTGTCTTACCCTTTGCCTGAAGTCATATCAGACAGAAACAAAATCCATATGTGAACCTGAGCCTTTGACTTTCAATCCAACCTAGTTTACTCTATACCAGGCAGCCTGAAAGTCAGCCCACAATCCCTGATCTGCAGTTGTTCAAAGAAACTGGGTCAGTAGCTAGTCAATAACATTTTTGAAGTTTCCCTGGGTATGTGACACAATACCTACCACTATGGAAAACAATCGGTGTTTTTTAAGCATTTACTATAATGTGTCTTTCAGTATTGGGATACAAAGAGAAAAATGAAATAGTCTCTGTGCTTAAGGAGCTTATGTTCTGTTGTGGGGGGGGTACAATATGTACATGTGTAAATGTGTGTGTATGTACACACACATACACATTTCGTTGAGTCATTTCAGTTGTGTTTGACTCTTCATGACCCCTTTGGGGTTTTCTTGGCAAAGATACTAGAGTGGTTTGCCATTTCCTTCTCCAGCTCATTTTATAGATGAGGAAACTGAGGTAAACAGGGTTAAATGACTTTCCCAGGGTCACACACACAGCTAGTAAATATCTGAGGCTGGATTTGAACTCAAGAAGATGAGTCTTCCCAACTCCAAGCTCATTATTCTATCCACTGCACCAGCTAGGTGCCTGCCCTTCCTTCTCCCCCCTCCTCCCACCTCTGTGTGTGTGTATGTGTGTGTATGTATATATGTATGTATATACGCACACATATACACATATATACATACATATATGTATACACACATTTATACATACATATATACACATATCTAGGTGTATGTATTTACATATATATGCACATGTACGTATATATCACAGAGAGAGAATACAAGGTAATTTGCTAGAGGAAAGGGAAGGGAAGGAAAGGAAGAGTGTTACAGACCTGTCTCTTGCCTTCAAGAGCTCAGAGACAGGTAAACCTGGATTCAAGTACTTTCTCTGCCACTGCCAGCTATGTGACCATGGGTCATTCGCTTTCCCTCTCGGCTTCAATATCCTCATCTATAAAATGGGGATGATGATACTTGTAACACCTCACAGGGTAAATATGGGACTCAAGCGAAATGATCAATGTAAATCACTTTAGACACCTTAAAGCACTTTATAAATGTCAGATAGTATTATTAATGGGGGAGAGAGGGCACTTGCAAATGCCTACGAATATGGTGGCAGTAAGGTCTAAACAGAAACAGCATGGTACAATGGAGGGAGAACTGGTTCCGTAGTCAGAGGACTGGGTTCAGATCTCAACTCTAGTACTTACTACCTATGTGATCTTGGATAAGTCACTTGACATCTTTCATCTCCAGTTTCCTTAACTGCAGTATGAAGGGAGAGGTCTAGGTCAGAGGTGTCAAAACAGTACTGGGGAATATAGTTGGTGAAATAGCAAAATAAAAATACGATAGAACGTAGATAATATTAATCTGTGGTTTTCTAAGTCAATACATGGCCCTAAAGGATCTTTGTATAGGATTTAGTGGCCCCCTATTTCAGGGCAGCTAAGTGGACAGTGGGTAGAGTGCCAGGTCTGGAACTGGGAAGACTCATCTTCCTGAGTTCAAATCTGGCTGTGTGACCCTGTGCAAGACACCCTGTTTGCCTCAGTTTCCTCATTTGTAAAATGACCTAGAGAAGAAAATGGCAAACCACTACTGTATCCCTGCCAAGAAAACCCCAAATGGAGATCATGAAGAGTCAAACACAACTGAACAACAAATTTCTATTTGAGTTGTGCCACCACTCAGATTACCTCTGAGGTTTGTTCTAGCTCTGTTTCTGTGATTTTATAAACCTCACTACAGAGATACACATATTGACGCTTGAAAACTGTGGGGTTGAGGGTGGGAAGGATGAAGGATAGAAGCAGATGTGAAGACCCTGGGAAACTTGATGAATACTCTGCTTGATGCAAATTCTTACAGGCTTGAAGCTGTCCTGATCAGAGAGACAGCCAAATGTCTATCCCTCACTTTCTTAGGTCTCCAGCCACCTTTGAACTCCCATAATATCAGTCTTATTGGGAGTAGTGGGGGCTTCTGATACCCCAAGATTGACTTGTACCCCAGTGTAACACTGGCTGCATTCTTCTCATTAAATTGCTTGGTGTAATGAGTTAAACAGGGCTTACATGGAAAGATTTTGTGGAGGAGGTGAGATTTTAACAGAATGGAAGGGCATTAAAGGAAGTTCGCGATGAAGAAGAGGTGGGAGGGGTGTTTCAGTGATAGGGAATGGCATTTGTGGTAATTCAGAGGCATGAAAGGGTAAAATGTGGGTGTGTGAAAGCAAAGTTTCATTGCTTGAAGTTGAGATTAGGTGATAGACTTGGAGCAGAAAAGTATAATTAGGAGAGAATCATTTTAGGGCTGGGAGGATTATTAGAGACAGCTTCTTATGCTTTATTTTATAGATGAAGAAACTGAGGTGTTTAATATCACCCGACAAGTAGGAGATGCTGACTGATGAATCCCAAGCTGGTAATCTTTTCCATGTACCATATAACCTTCTCAATTGGTGCTGACTTTTTTTAGATCCTGTGATTGGAAAGTGTGATGTAGTTTTAGAAGAAGCTTCCTTGGAGTAAAGATGTTTGCTACATTCTAGCATTTGGCCTCAGAAGAAGCTGAGCAAATCTCTCAAAAGGCCTAACTCTTCTTTTGCTGTTTTTCCATTCCCTCATGTGTTTTTTAAGTGGAGTGGTATATAAGATTTCAATTGAGTTCAGTTCAGCATGCAACTACAATGGTCCTCTTACGTGCCAGGGACCTCATTAGACTCTGGGAGTACAAAACCAAAAGTGAAACAGTCTCTGCTCTCAAGGAACTAATATTACATTGTCCTACCTTACCTGCTCAGTGGAGACCTGAATGATAAGCCAGAGAGCTCCAAAGAGGGCCGCTGTGAGCTGTCAGGCACTGAAGTGTTTGAAATTTGTTTTCCTTTTCAATTTTTGCTGAAGGCTTAAAAAAATGTGTTGAAACATTTAGTTAACACACACACACAACCCCCCCCCCCATTTTAAAATAGGGAAACTAGAGTGGTAGGAATATTTTATTGTATTTGCTTTACATAGCATGTCAGGGGGTTGTAACCTGGTGTCCATGAACTTTAAAAAAATATTTTGAGAACTGTATTTCAGTATAGTTGGAATCTTTTTTAATTCTATGCATTTTATCTCCTGCAATTAACACATTCAGAAGCAGTGTCCTTGATTGCTTAAGGACGTCCATGACACATACACAGAAAATATTAAAACCCCTTGACTTGGTCATAGAAATCATAGATTTAAATCTAGAAGATATCTAGTCCAATAAAGAAAAAGACTCCCAGAGAGGTTCCAACCAAAACCCCAGTCAGTAAGTCACATTCGAATCCAGGTCCTCTGTCTTCTGATCTTTCCATTATTATGCTCTGCTTCGAGTGTAGAGTCTTACTGCATTAGAATGAGAAGGAATCTTACAGCTCACGTAGCTCAGTCTTTTCCTTTTACAGATGAACAAAATGAAGGACACAGAGATTGCATGACTTGCCTAGAGTCACCCAGCCAATAAGGAATAGGGTCAGGATGAGAATCTGGTTTTCCTGTCCTGTTTCCCAGGCTAGTGGTAATGGTTTACCATGCTCACTATTTTGCCCTGTTATTATTCATACTAACATAGATCGTGATCTATAAAAGACCTTGTAGGTAGATCATTGACCCTAACAGTCTCCGAATGGATCTAAAGTTCATGAATTTGGTGACCCTGCTATTACTTTTTCCCTGGCTCTGGGTCAAAATGAGCAGCTGCAATTGCAGTTAAGTTTGGTCTGAGCATGAAGTCTAATGCCATTAGATAGAGGTTCTAGTTTTTGCTCAGCCACAAACCAGCTGTGACCTAAATTTTCTCTATATCTTAGTTTATCCTTTTTAAAAATGGGGATGACCTTAATTTATGCTATGTACCCTAGGGTTATTTTTAAGAACAAAAAATAAAATAGAAGTGGTAGCTGAAAGTACCGCATAAATGTAAAGCAGATTAATGAAGTTACTACCCCCCAATCTCTGGCCTTTCAGGATGGGAAGGGGCCTCAATGACTGTCATCTTACTCATAAGTAACTAGGTGATATAGTGGTTAGAGGGCTGGACCTGGAGTCAGGAGGACCTGCGTTTAAACTTGCCCTTAGATGTTTACTAGCTCTGTGTGACCCCGAGTTAAGTTACTTCACCTCTATTTGCCTCAGTTTCTTCATCTATGACATGGGGATAATACTAGCACCACACTCCTAGGGTTGTTGTAAGGATCAAATGAAATAATATTTGTAAAGTGCTTTGCAAACTTTAAGGCATTATATAAATGCTAGGTATTTGTTGTTTTGGTCTTGTCTAACTCTCCGTGAACCCATTTGTGGTTAACTGATTAAAAACCCCCTCTACAGTGTTTTTGACAAGTAGTGTTCTAGTCTTTACTTAAAAAAGTCCAAGGGCAGCTAGGTGGTGCAGTGAGTAGAGCACTGGCCCTGGAGTCAGGAGGACCTTAGTTCAAATCTGGCCTCAGACATGTGACACATGTACTAGCTGTGTGACCTTGGGTAAGTCACTTAATCCCAGTTGTCCTGCCAAAAAAAAAGTCTAGTGAAGCGAAACCCACTGTCTCCCCCGAGGTGGTCGCTTCCACTTCAAGATACCTTTAATTGCTAAAAGTTTTACCTGATATCGAACCTAAGTCTGCCCTTCATTGCTCCAAATTTCCCCTCACATGGAATGACAGATCTTTGATATTTGATTATGACCGTCATGGCCAGTTCCTGCAGCCTGTCCTCACAGGATGTCACCACAAGGCTCTTCACCATGGTGGTTGTCCTCCTTTGGATGTTCTCTCACACAGCAATGAATCATTAAAGGAAACAAAGCCTGCCTTGAGGGAACTTAGATTCTAGGGAAAGTACGCATATGCAAAATACTATATAAGGTCATTTAAGGGGGAGAGACTGCTGGGGAGATCATGAAAAGTTTCATGTAAGAGGAGGGTAAATTCATTGAGCTTTAAATGAAACTAGGAATTCTGAGACATGGAGGTGAGGTGAGGGTGCCTTCCAGGAAAGGGGGAAAACTTGTAACAAAGGCACAGATAGGACATAGAATGTCCGGATGGAGATGAGGAGCAGCGGGTTGGCCAAGATGATCATCTTCGAAGAGGCAGGTTAGATCCAGGTTGTAAAAGATTTTAACTGTCAAAAGGTATATACTTTTAAAAGTTACAGAGATGAAATCAGGAGGTAGAGCCAAGATAGGGGAGTAGCAGGAAGAAGTCTAGCAAGTTCCCCACAACTCCTTCAAAAAGATCTAGAAAATTCATCAAACCAAATCTTGATTGGAAAATCCAAGAAAAAAAAATCACAGTGAGTCATTTTTCCAGCATAGGTCACCATAAGATAGAGAGGTCTATGGACATGGGAGATAGATTCTGTCTAGGAGCTTGCCTTTTCCCACAGGAAGAGACTGTGCACCAGGGCAAGAAAAGGGTCCAAATCCAACTAAGAAAGGCCTAAACTCATGTAGGGTGCAGGAACAGGTACCAATTGGCAGCTCTGTCCCTCGCTACTCAGTTGTGGATCACAGATTCCAGGTGGACTGAGGAAGGGGTCTGTGCCTAAAAATGGCAGCCCAGAGTGAGGAGCAGTCTCAGACTCCAGACTATGTACTGAGCAAGGTGCAAGTTCAAAAAGAAAGCAGCAGCTGTGTGGCTCTGACCTCCCAGGAGCAGAGCAGAGTCTCTATCCCAGTTTTTAGCTCTCTGACTCCTATACAGGAATAACCAGGGCAAAAATTCCAGACCAAAGGGAAGCCCACAGTTCTGTTACTCAGAACCAGGGGTTTTTGAGGTGGCTGATATTAACTGAGTCCAGCAGCAGTCTGCTGAAGCTCCAGACAACACAGTGTCACAAACCTGTTGCTTACCTCCAAATTTGGATCAGGAGCTTGCGGAGCTCAGACCAGGGAAGCCACAATCAGTTTTTGACCTTGACCAGACCATTTTGAGAATGCTGAAAATTTGAAACTTCCCAGCCTAAATGGTCCCTTAGAGCCTGTAATAATACAACATTTAATGCCCCAAGAAAACAGCAGTAGGACCAGCCTAGACACTCCCTGCAGAAGCACATATAGCCTGACCTTACCATAAAGTCCAAAGTCAGGAAGAGTAATGGAAGAATGAGTAATCAAAAAAAAATATCCTACCATAAAAAGATATGGTGATCAGTATGTTCAGGACACAAACTCAGGAGACAATGACTCCAAAATAGCCATGAGCAAAGCCTCAAAGAAAAACATAAAGCACAAATTCAACTAGATTTCCTGGAAGAGATGAAATGAGAATTCAAATAAGTTTTAAAATATTTTTTTATAAATGAAAATGAGAGCACTAGAGAATAAAAATTGGAAAAGAAATAAGAACTGTGGAAGACAGAATTGGGAAGGGAATTAACAGCTTGGCAAAAGAGGTACAAAACCTTGCCCAAGCAACAAACTCCTAGAAAATTAGAAAAGACCAAATAAAAGCCAGTGACTCCATAAGGTAGCAGAATTATTAAAACAAAGTCAAAAGACTAAAAAGAGAAGAAAATGTAAGGTCTCTCACAGAAAAAAAAAATAATTGACCCAGAAAACAGATCAAGAAGGAAAAAAAAATTAAGAATAATTGGACTATCTGAATACCATGACCCCTCCCCAAGAGAGCCTAGACATTCTGTTTAAAGAAATCTTAAAATAAAACTGCCAAGATCTCTTAGAAACAGAAGACAAAATATAAATAGAATCCCCTACTCACCTCCTGAAAGAAATGTCCAAATGAAAACTCCAGGAATGTCATAGCCAAAACCAGAGCAAGTCTTTTTCCAAAAAAAATTTAATTTAATTTAAAAATACCACAAGCAGCCAGAAAGAAAGCATTCAAGCACCACAGTCATAGTGAGAATCACATGTGATTTAGCAACCACCAATATGCAAAGGATGTTTTTGTTTCTTATTGTAGAGTTGTTTTCAGTCATATCTGAATAGAAGGTTAAGGGAGAGGTTATTCCTAAGCAAAACAGATTTGATGTACAAAAATATTTATAGCCTTTTTATGGTAGCAAAAAACTGGAAACTGAATGGGTGCCCATCATTTGAGGAATGACTAAACGAGTTATGGGGCATAAATATGATGGAATACCATTGTGCGGTAAGAAATAATGAAGGGGGTGGTTTCAAAAAAACCTGGGACAACTGGTAGGTACTGATGTAAAGTAAAGTGAGCAGAACTAGGAGAATAATTTATATAATGATCACAATATTGTAAAGATAAACAACTTTAAAAGGATTAGGAAATCTGAGCAGAATAATGACCAAAGGTGACTCTGGAGAGATTAAGGATTCAAAGTGAGCACTGTGTGTGTGTGTGTTCGACATGAACAATATAGAAATTAGTTTTACTTGACTTTATGTGTTTATAACAGGTTTTTAAAATTTTTCTTTCTTTTGCAGTTGGCTGGGGCGGAGTGGGTAAAGTAAAAGGGAGAAAAGGTGTATTTTTGCTGAATTAAAAAATTAATTTTTTAAAAAAATATTGCATAAAAATCTGGCTGAATGTTAAAATATATATATATATGAGACAGCCACCAGAATTTATTGAGCTAAGGGAGTGGCTTGGTTAGAAATGTGCTTTGGGGAGGGGAGCCAAGATGGCGGCTGGAAAGCAGGGACTAGCGTGAGCTCCCCACCAGGTCCCTCCAAAAACCTGTAAAAAATGGCTTTGAACCAATTCTAGAACTGCAGAATCCACAGGATAGCATAGGGAAGCAGGGCTCTAGCCCAGGACAGCTTGGATGGTCTCTGCGTTAGGTCTATCCCGCACAGAGCTGGGAACAGAGCACAGCTGAGCAGAGCAGAGCCCAGTGTGGGCGGCATGGACCAATGAGACCAGGAGTTGGGCAGAACATGCCCTACCGCCCTGAATCAGTGAGCTGCAGCAGTTACCAGACTTCTTAACCCACAAACACCAAAGACAACAGAGTAGGTTAGTGGGAAAAGCTGCTGGGGACTGGGATAGAGTTTGCTGTTTGGCCACCACCCAGGGGGCAGTGGAGGTGGGGCAGCTACAGAACTACAGCTGCAGTTGCTTCT
>CM053627.1:171276306-171333083 GCA_028646595.1 Phalanger gymnotis
TATAGGCCCCACCTAACAGCAGGCCTACTGTCCTACCTAGCCACTCACCCCCCCCATTCAGTATGCTAACTTCTTCATATATGTCTCACTGCTCACTAGAACAGGTATGTCCGTGAATTCACATTTCTGACAGAAGCAGCAGGCATGTCCATTTGATGGGATCCCAGCCACTGCCTCTAACTAGCCACTGCCCCCAGACCTATATTTCCCACAGAAACAGCAGGTGTGTCTGTGCACTCAACCACAGTCACATCTATCTAATCTCAGACAGGACCACAGTAGTCACCCAATCAGAAAGCAGCACCACCAGAATGCCCAAGCAGGATGTGGACCCCAAAACAATAGAAGGGGCTTTCCTTAAGTAGGCACCTGTGCAGTGATAGTAAAGAACTGACCTAGAGTAAACTTATGATGTAGAGACGCTTATTACAGTATCATCATCATACATGCATAGCCCCCAAAATGGATTTTTCTGTATGCATCATGGGTAATCGCATGTACAGTTTCACTGTGGCGGAGACCCTTTCTCTATTACCTAATCTCTTAACAAACCCCTCCTGCCTTTTTAATATTCATAATTTCTGTTATGTAATTGCATCTTTACCCTATAAAAATCTATCTTGCTTTCTCTGAAGTTGCCGGTTCCTCTTGAAACTTCGTGAGAGGTGTCAATCTCAATAAATGCCTACTCTTGGATTAGAGGTAGTCTGACTCTGTGAAGATGGCTCCACCACAACACATCATGCAACCACAACAATTTTTGGCATCCCTGGGTGGGCAGAGGTGAAACCACAACAGATTTTCGCATCCCTGTGCAAAGCCTAAACCCCAATAATTTTTGGCGTCCCTGGGTGATAGAATTTCATGTGTCAGAAATAGCAAGAAAATCAGTGTGGCTGGAAGGATATTTTTATTGTGCATTTTTACTGGTTAATCCTGCCCCCCACTATGCTTGGAATTCTCTCCTTCCTCTTCTCCATCTCTTAGCTTCTCTGTCTTTCTTCAGTTCTCAGCTAAAATCCCACCTTCTGCACGAAGCCTTTCATGGTCCTTCTTAATGGTAGTGCCTTCCTCTTGACATTTTTTCCAATTTAATGTCTACATATCTTGGTTTTACGTAGTTATTTGCATGTCTTCTCCACCAAGAAATTTCTGCCTTTCTTTGTATCCCCAGTGTTTAACACAGTGCCTAGAGCATAAACTACTTGAGGACAAGCATACCATCTTCTTACTCTTTACGTATTCCCTAGATCCAACTACAGTGCCTTGTAATCAAACTATAAGCATTTATTAAATGTCTCCTATATACTTGGCGCTGTGGTAGGTGCTGGAAATATAGAGACAAACATAGTTTCTACCCACGAGAAGCTTACATCAGGCTGAGCACATGGTAGATAATAAATACTTGCTGAAAGGATGAATGTTAGATAAGCCTTTTCTTATACGTGTTCTTTTCTCTCTACTCAAAAAGCTACCTTCCACCTTCACCCAATACAGGCCCTCATCACCCCTGGATTACTGCTGCAGCTTTCTAAGTGATCTCCTAGCGTTGTCTCTTCCTCATCCCTATGTCTGCCTCAGTTTCCTCAGTTGTTAAATGAGAATAATAATAGCGCCTACCTCCCAGGGTTGTTGTAAGGCTCCAGTGAGATGATATTTGTAAAGTGATCAGCACAGTGCCTGGCACATATAGGCTTTATTATTATTAATAATAATAAATAATATAATTTACTCCCATCCACACACACTAAAATACAGCTTCACTGGCCTACCTCCTGGTTCCTTGAACATGACATTCCCTCTTTTGACCTTGCACTGGAGTATCTGGTATATTCTGCCCTCTCACCAAGGTCTCTTAACTCCCCTGGCTTCCTATAAAACTTCCATTCAAATCTCTCTTCCTTCAGTTGGTCTTCTCGGTTTCTGCTCTATCCCCCATCCCCTTTCGTCCCCCGTACCTTCCTTCTGAGATTATCTTCCATAGATCTGTACATAGTTATTTATGTGTTGTCCCCATCATTACAATGTGACTTTGAGACTAGTATGTTTTTGCATTTCTTTATATCCTCATAGCTTTGCCTAGCACATTACAAGCACTTAATATATGCTTATCGATAGGCTGAAACATCAATAAAGGGCCTGAAGGCAGTCTTGGCCCTCTCCCTAGCATTTTACAACTTCTCCTTTATTTATATGGCTGTGAGATAGCTGCATTGGTTTGTAAATACTTTTTTTGATTCGGGCATATGCCCAGTTATGCAAGGCAGTTACATACTCTCAAGTGAAACAGCTTAGACCAGTATTTTAATTTGGTTTGAAATGCGGAGCAATTATGTTGGCACGTCATATTTTGAACCTTGTCACTTCTATGGAATGGTTGCTTACAAGTTTGAAATTTGTAATAATAGCATCTGATGGAGATCTGAATTCAGAACTTGTGGTGAAAGGATGTTTTGAATTACGTGAAGTTTCTGTGTTTACCTCCTTAAAAAAATCATTTTCTTCGTGGGTGAGCTATCTCTCACATTTCATTCAGAAAAGGAGGCAGCCTGTCCTGTAGGCCTTCTCCATTGCATCCTGATAATACGGCAATGACCCTGAGTTCTTAAAAGCTGGGTCAGTGGGCCCCAAACTCCATCTGATGTTCCTAAGCCACAATGGACTTGCAGGCTTGGCACTGAGCATGTGTGTCTTTTGTTCAGCCTAGATAAGTTCTAAAACATTCATCAAAATAAAATGAGCCACCGGGTGATTAATACTTTTCGACCATGGTTAACTCTTAAAATAATCTACTAAATGAGAAAGAGATATCTTAGGATAATAGAATTATAGCTTTAGAGCTTAAAAGGATATTAGAAGTAATACAGAACAACCTCATTTTAAAGATGTGAAAACTGAGGTTCACGGGGGTTAAGTGACTTGCCCAAGGTGAAGGATCAAATGAAGAAAGATTTATTTATAAAGTGCTCACTTTGTACTAAGCACTGTGCTAATATGTGGCAGAGCTGCAGTTCCCTACTCCATGTCTTCTGAATCTAGATATCCACTGATTGTTCCCTGCATCAGGAGAGAGAAAATTTAATCCAGTGAAATCTCAGATATTTGGAAAAATCCAAAAAAAGCGTCAGGGGAGGGGAGGTGCAGCAGCATGGAATGAAAGAACCCAAGTGGGAATAGGAAACCTTGATACTGGGTCTGGTTCTGGCACTAACTATCATTCATTCTATAAATGTGGTCCACTCTCTTAATCCTTATAAGGCCTTCATTTCCTTATCTGTAAAACAGGTGTGAGAAGGTAGAGAAACAAAGCTCTAAAACTATGGTTCTGAAATTATTAAAACTTTATAATAGTTACATGAATGAATGTGACTGTGAAAAATGTGGAAGCATTTCTAGTCTGTATTTTGTACACATTGTGACTATAATTTTTTTTTAAAAGATGGTTAATTTTTTTTTTCTCTTTTATATCCTGGGATGCTGCTGTTTATGTTTTTTCATTCTGAACCTAACAAACACTAAATGAGACAAGCATTTCTATAATCAAAATAGAACACAAAAAAGAGAATTTGTATATGTTAATGTGAAACTGCACAACATATAGCTTGCTTCTCCCAAGATACAACAAATTCTGCATATTATTTTTATGCTTTTCCTACTTCTCTGCATTTCTTACTGACTTCTGTACGTTTTTGAAAATGCTTCAATGACTTGTTTTTCCAAGTTTTTTTTTAGTGTCATTTTGGCAACTCTATTGCTACTCTCCCTTTCCCATAAAACTTCCCTGCCCCCCCCCCCAAATTTTTGAAAGAAATAAAAATAAATCCCTTGTATTAAATATGCATAACCAGGAAAAATAAATCCTGACATGAGCCATGCCTGAAAATGTCTCATTTTACATTTGACTTTATCACTTTGCTGTCAGGAGATGGGCAGCTTGATTCATTGATGGTCCTCTGGAATTGTGGCTGGTCGTTACATTGATTAGTTATTTTAGGTTGTTTTTACTATGTCAATTGTTCTTTGGATTCTGCTCACTTCACTCCGAGTCAGTTGATGCATATCTTCCCAGGTTTCCCTGAAGCCATCTTTTCTATCATTTCTTATAGCACAGTAATGTTACATTATATCACATGCCATCATTTGTTCGGTCATTCCCCAGTTGGTAGAAACTACCATCAGACTCTAGTCCTAGTACAAAAAGAGATGCTATTAGTATTTTTGTTTATATGGATGCTTTTCCTTTTTTTGATCTCTTTGAGGACTACATCCTTGAATCAAAGAGTATTCTCAGTTTAGGGACTTTTGGACGTAATTCTGAATTGCTTTCCAGATGTCTAGACGAATCTATACCTCTGCTGATAGTAAATTAATGTGCATCTTTTTTATAGCCTTTGCAACATTTACCATTTCCCTTTTTGGTAACTTTTGCCAATTTGAGGGGTATGCAATAGAATTGAGATAGGTAGAATCTGAAATAACTGAGGAAACAAAGGTTTGAGCTTCTGAGCATATCCATGTATTAAGCAATACACACTAGTTGCATAACAAAGCAGGACCATGTCTCTTCTACTTGGCACTAGACCCCAAATACAGGGGTAGACAGATTTTTATGCATTAATAGAAAACAGCAGGACATAAACCAGGATACAAGATTAGGTAAGATTAGGGACTTTCCAAGTTGGGAGGGAGAGAGCCAACAGGTGCAATTCCCTGAAATAAAACAAGAGGTGTTACTTCTGCCCCCAAATGTCTGTGTTCAATCAAAGGAACAAGGAAACAGTAACTGATAGGCCACTACGTGGCTAGTTTTCGGTGAAGACAAGTTGCTTGAGATATATGACTGCGAAAACTCCTTGCATCAGTCTTTGGATCTGACTAGATTTCTGCCCAGCATAACCTAGGTCCTTAATTAAGGGTCTCTGAGCAACAAGTAGAGGTGATCTAGCTTCCCAGCCATACAGAACTAGGTTCAAACAATGCGATAAAGTTTTCTCCCAGTTCGCATAATTGAATAAAGTTTTCTCACATGATGCAAATTTTACTGGACCCACAAATGAACAGAAAGGGAACTGAGCTTGATCCAGAATTGAGTCATAAGATGGAGTCAGTGTAGTTCACTCAATTCCCACAGTTCTCTCAGATTCTGGAGTTGTCTTAATTTGCACTTCACTATTAGTGGTGTGTTTTTTCTTGTGGGTATTGATAGCTTATGTTTGTCTTCCTTTGAGATCTGCCTCTTTATATCTCTTGAATGTTGGTTGTCTTTCAGCTCCTTATATATCTTGGATATCAGATCTTTATCAGAGAAAAATCCTGCAAAATTTTTTCCCAGTGAACTATTTCCTTTCTAATTTTAACTATATTCTGTACGCATGAAAATGTTTCAAGTCTTGTATAATGAAAATTGTCTGCTTTTTTTTTTTCTGTACTCTACCCTGTGCCTTGCTTGGTCCTGAACTCTTCCCCTATCCATGTTTGCAATAAGTATTTCCTTCGTTGCTCTTCTAACATTCATGATGTGATCTTTTATGTCTGAGTCACGTATCTATTTGTAACTTATCTTGGTATATGGTATGAGATGTTGGTCTATTCAGATTGCTTTGCAGTTTTCTACAGAATTATTTTTAAATAGTGAGTCCTTGCCCCAGTAGTCAGGGTTTTGGGTTTAATTGAACTCGGTGGCCCTATATTTGTTTACTTTTGTATGTTGTATCCCTATTCATTTCCACTGATTGACTTATCTATTCCTTAATAAGTGTCAGATAGTTCTGGCACTTACTACTTTGTAGCATAGTTTGAGATGTAGTACTATTAGGCCTTTTTCATATCTACTTTTAAAAAAAATTTCCTATTGATTCTATTGATTTATTATCTAAAATAGAAAAGTCTGAAGCAAAAACTTCCAAGCATAATGATTTATTTGCAAGGCTAGCAGTTGACACCAAATCAGGTCCTCTGCCTCCTCAATATAGACAAATGACAGATTTACAGAGCTCATTTTTATAATAGAGAAAGAGGAATTACAAGTCACAGAAAACTTATTTTAAACATAACTCCATTGGACAAGGCAGGTCACGTGACTTGTGGTTAGGCCAGGTACATATTGAAGCAAATTGAGTGTATTTTGGTACTTTTGCCAACTTTTGAAGTATGAGCATGTCAGGGGCATAACAAGGTATTTCTAGAGTGTGACAGCTATTAAATCTAGTATTCTGTTGGATTAGGACCTACATCTGTCATCTTGCTTTTCAAAGCAAGATTGCCTTAGAAATCGTGTTTTATAGCCAGACTTTTGTGGTTATGAATGCTGTTTTCATGATACCTGTGGTAGCTGCTAGAAAGAGGATCTTAGCTCAGGGAGCTAAAGAAAAGAAGATTTCCTTATCCACTTAAACTGAAAAAAGAACTTAACCTCTGGAAAAAGCATTAACTTAATGCAGGACTATTCCTACAGAGATATATGTGTATTCCAAATTATTCACGAATAAGTAGTAATTGCTAATAAAACCTTATTAATCTATTAATTTCTTCAGTTCCCTCCTTTGATCTTTAAGGAAGTCAGTTTGCTTATGGATCAATTCTTGGCCGTTTGTTTCTCTAGATCAATAATATAATATTTTGATAGGATGATTTCTATGACACTGAAAAAGTAAATTAACTTGGATAGTATTGTCATGTTTTTATGTTGATTTGACCTAGCTCAACCAATAGCAATTGGCATCTCTCCAATTTTTCAGGTTTCTGTCTTTATTTCTATAAGGAATGTTTTGTAGTTGTATTCTTCTATTTCATGTATGTGACTTGGTAGGTGGTCTCTCAATTATTTTATATATTCTCTAATTATTTTATAGGGAATTTCTTTTTTTTCAGTCTCTTACTGCATGATTTTATATACCCAGAAAGGCTGGTGATTTTCATGGTTTTTTTTTAAATATATCTACTCCTTTGCTAAAGTTATTGTTTCAGTTAATTTTTAGTTGACTCTCTAGGATTCTTTAAGCAAACCATCATATTATCTTTAAAAAGTGATCTTTTTGTTTTCTCTTTGCCTATATTTAATCTATCACTTTTTTCTTTTTACTATAATTAATATTTCTAGCATTTTATCGAATAATAGTGCTAACAATAAATATCCTTGCTACTGTGAAGACCTCTGGTTCTTCCCCATTCATTACACATAGTGCTAGCTCTTGGTTTGAAATAGGTATTATTTGCCATATTCAAGAATAGTAATAGTCCATTGTTACTAAGCTTTTTAATGTTTTTATCAGAAATTAGTATTATTAGTATAGACATTAGAATAGAAATTAGCATTACTATAGTGTCAAAAAGGCTTTTCTGTTTCTTTTAATATTATATATGATTTTTTGTTATTAATATGTTCTATTATATTTATAGTTCTGATATGTAACCTTGTTACACTCCTGGGATAAATCCAACCTGGTCATAATACAAATAATCTTTCTGATATACTGCTATATATTCTTGCTAAAATTTTACTTAACAATTTTAGTGATAACTTGCTTTCTCTCTATTATCTATCCCTGCTTTGTGTATCATAACAATGTTTGCATCATAGAAGGAATGTGATAGAATCTCTTCCTTTCCTGTTTTTGCAAAGAGTTTATATTGGAATTTATTATTCTTTAGATATTTATTACAATCAGCTTATAAATCCATCTCGTTTGGTTTGTTTTTTTTTTCTTTTTGGGAATACATTTATGGCTTATTCCTTTTTTTCTGAGAATGAGCTCTTTGAATTCTCTATTTCTTATACTGATAGTCTGAGTATTTTATGTGTGTATAAACATTAAACCTTTTCATTTCAACTGTTAGTTTTATTGTCACATAATTGAGCAAAATAGTTTCTGTAATTTCCCTTATGTCTTTCAATTGTTTTGAATTCTCCTTTTTTCATTTTTGATACTGGCAGTTTCGTTTTCCTCTTCAAAAACCAGACGAAGTAATGATTTATTTATTTAATACATTTTTGCCCAAAAAACCCCCTAGCTCCTAGTTTTATTTATAAATTCCATGGTTTTTTGCTTTCATTTTTGTTAATCTTTTCATTTTCTGTGCTCAGTGATTCATACTTGAGGCAGTCCACTTTCATTGTCCCTCCTCTCTTCTATACTATTTTATTAAAGATCCACTTTTTTTTCAATATAAAATTATACTTATTTTTTCCAGGTATGTTATTCTTGGTTGTAGGCGTTAATCTTTTTTCTTTTGAAATATCCTATTGCAAGTTCTCTTCTCCTTTATAGGGATATCTACCAAGTGCTGCCCTTTGCGGCTTGTAGTTTTTATTTGGGGATTTCTTTTAAGAGGCGACAGGTGGATTTCTTTCCACTTTGTTATAGTTCTAATAGATCTGAGCATTTTTTCATTCCTGATTTCTTGAAATATGGTATTCAGGTGCTATTTTTGGTAATGATTTTCAGAAAGTTTGGTGATAGTTAGATATTTTTTTCCCTTTTTAACATCCTTTCCAGTTCACTTGTTTTGATATGAGATACTTTATGTTTTCTGCTTTTTTTAATCTTTTGATTTTGTTCTAGCATTTTTTATTGTCTCATAGTCATTGGTTTTTATTTGTTCCATTCTGATTTTTAAGCACTCTTTTATTTGCATGTCTGCTTCTGTCTTTCCTCTAGAGCTCCCTTTTCTAGTTCTTTCCGCTAGATCCTGTTTCATTTACAATATCATTTTAAACTCTTGCTTCACTTCTTCTAGAAATTCTGCCTAACCTTATGTCTAAACTGTGCTTTTTTTCTTTTCTTTTACTTTCTTTTCTTCCTTCCCTCCTCCCTTTTTTGTTGAGGTTTTGGTTGTTTTTCAGAGTTATTCTCATCTACTGGGTTTGTGGTTTTAATCCTTAATTTTTTTTGTTGTTGGTATTTTCTTTGATTATTCATTTTCCAAGTCATACTTCCTAAATTGGGTCTTAGGGTCAGAGGCAATCAATCCATCAGTAAACATTAAGTGCCTTCTATGTGCCTGGCACTATGCCAAGCATTGGGGATATAAAAAGAGGCAAAGGATAGTCCCCGTCCTCATATAAATTTATGCCTTACATAAATGAATGAATGAATGAATGAATATATCTGCAGAGCTTGGCGGCTGTCAGAGCCTGAAGTATTGAACCCACAACTGAGATAGTCAGAGTGACACAACAGCAAGCTTACCGCAGTCTGTCTTCTCCAATACACAGCTTCTGGCCCCAGCCTTATTTTGAGGCTAGACAACTTCTCTGAGGGCCTTCTTACCTTGACCCTGGCCCCCTCTCCATTGCCCATAGTCCTCTGGTTGTCTCATGTGCCCATGTGGCTGGAAAAGGAACCCAATGTAGCTTTTCCTTTAATTCCCCAATCAGCACTTGGTCAGGCGCTTTTCCTCTGTCCTTGCTGGCATAGTTGTATGAGCAAGTTGGGTTCTTCCTCCTCTGACTGCACCTTCTTTTCACTATACCATCTTTGTTGGTTCTACTGTATAATCATAAATCCTTTATAAGAGTGCAAATAAAGTGAGATCTGAATAATTGAGTCCTACTAGGAGAAGGCCAACCTGAATTTGTGAAGTCTAAATAATGAAATCTTTTTAGAAAAGTAATTTATTATATGAGAAGCAGCATTGCATAGTAAATAGAAAATCTCCCCCAGAGTCAGGGAGAATTGGATTTAAGTCTAGCTTCTGACACATGCTAGCTGTGTGATTCTGAGCAAGACATTTAACCTGTCACTATCCCCATGCCGCTTTCTAAGATCGTACATTGCAAAGAAGGTGCCACTCTGCATTGATAACCACTTCTAAACAGGGCATCCTAAAAGTCTTTAAGTTTTAAGCTTTAATAGCTTACAGCTACACTAAGACTTTTGGAACAATCTGTATTATCCTTAACTCTTCGCTCCTCCCATTGAGTTGCTATACCTTGCTACTTTGGGCTTAATCTGACCCCTTCTCTCCACTTACACAGGCTAAACCTTAGTTTAGATCTTCATCACCTTAAGCCTCAATTATTACAAGTCTTCTGGTTGGTTTCCCTGCCTTAAGTCTTTCACTGTTCCAGTACTTTCTATACACTGCTGCCAAAATAATTTTTTTTAGTTGCAGATCTTACCATGTGACTCCCCACATCAGTCAGTTCCCAATGTTTCCTAGTACCTATAGGATAAAATATAAACTCTGTTTACCTACCAAATTCATTTATAACCTAGCATCAACCTGTCCAGATGCAC
The DNA here is from genome assembly GCA_028646595.1 of Phalanger gymnotis. NCBI lineage: Eukaryota > Metazoa > Chordata > Mammalia > Diprotodontia > Phalangeridae > Phalanger > Phalanger gymnotis. The sequence goes on from CM053627.1 coordinate 171,286,545, forward strand.
TGGACATTATCCCTTATGCCACTGCAATCCAGACACACTGGCCTCTTCTCCATTCCTTAACGTGTGTTAAATGTATGTAAAATTTGTGTAATGTAGCATACATATACATAAACATGTGGTTAAAATGTAATGTGATGTTATGTTTCCCATCCTGTTGCCTTTGTGTTAGCATTCCACCATTCCTGGAACATACTCCCCCCTTACCTCATAGAGTCTCTTCTTTTAAAATGCAGCTTAGGTTTCTGAATGAAACCTTTCTTCATCTCTCCCAATTACTAGTGCCTTCCCTCACAGACTACCTTGTATTTACTTACTTTGCATACATTTGTATTTATTCACTTTATATTTATGTTATGTGTATATATTTGTCTCCTCCATTAGAATGCATGTTACCCTGTGAATAGGAAATGTTTAATTCTTTGCATTTCTATCTCTTGGGCCTAGCACGTAGTAGGTGCTTCATAAATATTTCTTGATTGTTAGAGGAAATTCTTCAGTAGGAGCTCCCTACACTAATGAAATCAAAGGTCTAGTAAAGAAAAAAAAATACTTCTGGAAAGTTTTTAATCCCCTGACTTCTGTGACACTGCTTTCTCATAGTTTGCTTCCTGTCCATCTGATCAGTCCTTCCCATTTGCCTTTTCTAGTTCTTTGTTTTCCTCCCAATTTTCTGTATGTGTATCCTTCAATCCCATTTCCTAGACCTTCTTTTCTTTTCCCTCCGTAGTATCTTCCTTGGTGATCCCATTAACTTCCATGGGTTTAGTTAAAACCTCCTTGCAGATGACTTCTAAAATCTATATATCTAGCCATAAAATCACCATGAACTTTAGTGTAACAACTCCAGTTGCTTTTTAGACAACTCCATGTGGATATTCCACCAGCCTCTCAAACTCATCATGTCCCAAATTACTCTTTATCTACCCCACCCCAACCCAAAACCACTTTCTACCAACTTTCTTATTTTTTTTAATGGTCCCAGTATTCTGCTAGTCTACTGGGGTCAAAACCTTGACCTTTTGTTTGACTCTTGCTTTCCCTCACTCTCCCACCTCATCAGTTGCCAAATCCTCCACGAAGTCTCTTGTATATGCATCTCTTTTTCTTTGTGTGTACTACTTCATCCCTTGATTAACTTCTTAAAGAGGCCTATTCACTGAATGGGCGTTACCTGCTCAAAGTGAGAACCTGGAAAGACTTTAGCCTGAAAGGGCCAGGTCCTCCCATTGCATCCTGGGTCATCCCCAGTCATCCTGGTGAATATCAGGCCAGTGGACCCAGATGGCTCTGGAGGAGAAAGTGAGGTTGGTAACCTTGCACAGCCCTCACTCAAATCAAAGTCAATTGCAAGTCATGTCATCCTCTCCCTGGTGTCATGGTCCTCTTCAACAACAAAGAACAAACACAACAACAACTACTTCTGTCCTAGTTCAGTGGTAGCTGAGGAGCTCTTCTCACCAAGACTATTGCAGTAGTTTTCTTGATTTTCTCTCTATAGTAATCATTTAGGTTAAGCCTGCTTGGCTTGACCATCAGTCAGGACCAGAGTCTTACCATTTGCTCCACTATTTTTCCTTCTCCAAGCCAGGATCAATGACTCACACATCCTAAATAGATTATCTCCCAGGAGAGGAGCTCACCATTAGAGTGAGCCCTCTGGGCAGAACTAGTTTATTTGAGGGTTGGAGGGTGTATACCTCAAACATGCCTGCAATCTTCTAAAACCGGCCAGGCCTTTGGACCCCACTGTTACTACCCTTAACCAGCAGGTAAAACTGAAAACTCATAATCTTCATATTCCATCCAGCTGTTTACCCGGGCCATTTTGCTATCTGCCCAGTTTCTCCCCACCCAGAACAGTACCTCAAGTCTATGCTGACCAAGGAATAATCCCAGATTAACTGAGAAGCCTAATCCACTCAGTTTTGGAACTTCTGCTTGAGGTTGAGCTATCTTGATTTGTGAATGCATGAGTGCAAACTCAATTGGCTCACTATATCTAGCCAACTTCAAACCATGCACCCTGTCCCACCCTATGACATCATCCTCGCTATCTGGTCTCTACTCCTCAGCCAGGCTTTCAAACTCCTGTTTTGAATTTGGTAATCAAATTGATAGTACCATACTTCCATGGTACTAGAGAAGGGTAGGGAGTAGGGAGAGTAGGGGAGAAGAAGGAGGCCATGTATACATAACCATCCCTCCTCCCCTTTCAGGCTCTCAGATTTTTATGTGCACTTTCCTCTGTTGGGTAATTTTGTAGGTCTGAGAAAGGACAAGGAGATCTAGAGGGTAAATGATACTTAATGGCAGAGTAAAGTATTTATAAACAATTCACCTGTCTAGTTTCAATGCTCTTGCTTTCTGTCTGACGGCAGTCAGTCAGTCAATGAACAAGTAATTTAGTGCCTACAGGCTCTTTGTTGTATACTGGGGATGTAAAGAGAAAAATAAAACATTCCTGGTCCTCTAGGTGCTTATCTTCAGGCAAATGGTAATCAAGAGCTTTCGCTATAGCTTGTGATCCATGGTCTGTTTTCTAGGGATCCTCTCCATGGGAATGGACCAGAGAACGCACTTGTATAGAATTAAATATGTAACTAGAAAGTGAAACCTTGTTTCTCTTAACTGTCTCTAAGCAAGTGAAATGACTTGGTTATACAGGGCCCTTCTTTGTAGTAGATCAGTGGTTCTTAGGATCATAGATTGAGAGCTGGACAAGACTTTATACCTCATCTAGTCCAGTCACTTCATTTTATAGGTAAGGAGATTGAGATCTGGAGAGCCAAAGGGAGTTGCTCAAGGCCAGACATACAGTGCATGGCAGGGATTTGAGAGTAGTTCATCTGACTCAATGTGGGATGGGAAGGTGTTAGGTGAGTGCACTAGGAGCAGTAATCTAACCCCAGCCCTCATCCAAGTTCTGCTAGTTTTTCTTTAAAAGATACTGAAACTCTCCCAGAAACTTGGTTAGCTCAGGAGAGTAAAGGGTCAAGCTGTTAGTGCCTTCCCTCTGTTGATTATTTTCAATTTCTCTCTCATGGTTTATTTACGTGTCTTCTCCATTAGACTGTGAGTTCCTTGAGAGCAAGCACTGTCACTTGCCTTTCTCAGCACTTAGCAAAGTGCCTGACCTACATAGTAAGTGCTTAATAAATATTTATTGACTGACGACTGACTATGAAAGGAGACTCTTAAGTACAAAAAATCCATGAAGAACTACAGCCATTTTCTTTGATACTTGGCGATCCACAATGAGCGACTTAGGCAAGGGAGATTTGCCTGATTCAACTCAAGGGGTCCTTAATACTTGTCCTTGCTGAAACCTCTCCTTCTATTGTATATAAGTGTATTTCATTTTGTTAACTATTTGATAATCTATGAATGGCTCATTTTATTTCAATATCAAACCTAAACTATGAGGAGACTCACCTGGGTCAGGCATGACCAAGAACAGTGAGTCATGGATCTAAAGTATATACGGTGTATAAAATGATTGAGCATGTAGGAGAAGTGGCTCTAGAGGTTTGAGGATAGAAGCATCACTTGTAACTGGAGAAATCAGAGAAAGTTGCATTGTAGAAATAATACCTGACTTAGGTAGGGGTGAAGGGGGGAGGGAGAGAAAGAGAGAGGGAGAGGGAGGGGGAGGGAGGGAAGGAGGAAAAGAAGGGAGAGAGAGAGAACACAAGAACATTTATCAAGTACTTATGTGCGAGACATAGCACTAAGCACCAGTGATACAAATACAAGCCCCCCCCCCCCAGTGGTCGTTACCCTCAAGGTGCCTCCATTCTTTTTGTTTGTTTGTTTTTTTGGCAGGGCAATTGGGATTAAGTGACTTGCCCTAGGTCACACAGCGAGTACAGGTGTCAAGTGTCTGAGCTCGGATTTGGATTCAGGTCCTCCTGACTCCAGGGCCGGTGCTCTACTCACTGCACCACCTAGCTGCCCCAAGATGCCTCCATTCTAATGGGAAAACACAACACATAAAAGGAAGTTGGAAAGTGGAGTTGGTGGGATGGAGAATATTCATGAAGAGAAAAATGGAAAAGTCAGGAGTAGAGCTGGGAAAAGAGCATGAAAGAGTGGTGCCAGGCAGAAACTCATCAATCTGAGGAGGGGTCAAAGGAGTAAAGGCATCTTCTGAGTGAGAAGGCTGTTGGTGCAGAGGTAGAAGAGGCCAGAGAGTCAAGAGCAGAGCCAGTAAAGAAATCAAGAAGACAGTCTCACAAGGGTGAAATAAAGAAGGTGATTTGTAAATGATAAAGCACTTACCTTTAATAGCGAAAAGCTGAAAATAACTTTGTGTCCAATGTGTTTTTGCCTGTGTTAATTTTGTTTTCCAGCAGACTCTTTCTTATAGGAAACACAGACAGAAAATAGGAGACAGTAGTGTATGTAATAGAGAGCTAGCCTCCAAGTCTAGAAGACATTAGTTAAAGTCTTCTCTCTGACCGTACTAGGTGTGTGAGCCTGGGGAAATCATTTAACCTTTAATGTTCTAGGAAACTTTCTAAGGCTATGTTTATTGTTGTTGTTTTGGAGGCAGCTGGGGTTAGGTGACTTGCCCAGGGTCAGTTAAACTTACCAGCTGTCTGAGGCCGGACTTAACTCAGGTTCTCCTGACTTCAGGCCCAGTGCTCCATCCATTGTGTCACCTAGCTGCCCCAAGACTATAAGTTTCAAAGAAGATGCCAAATTGAATAGGTAGGGGAAATTTCCTCACCTAAGAATTCACCATGCCAATGAAATCACAGGTCCAGTCCCCCAGCCCCTAATACAGACCTAAATAGTAGCTTAAATCAAATAACCACAAATCCCATATTAGTCAAAATAAAGGAAGTTTTGCCTGGTAGATATAAATAGCATAAGAAAGGAGATGGAAGAGAAAATAATCTTTCTACCATTTTAGTGCCATGAATAATCTAAGTAAGCTGTTTTTGGTACCTGAATGTCAGGGACCATTTTGCATGAGTAAGATAGAGATGTTAAGTGTCCACAGTAGAATAAATTGATGTGCCTCAGAGCCCCATTTCCTGTCCTTTAGTGCAGGGTTTAGGGACTGACTTGAGACTTTGTCCTCAGGCCAGTGCAATGTGACTGTCACAGAAGTGATATGTAGCCTCTCTGGGAGAGCCCTGCGGCTCTGGCTTAGAGAGAATTTTGTCTTGACAATTTACAGAACTGCAGAGGTAGAAATTTTACTTGCAATAGGAAGGGGGACCTGTCCATTTGATGCTCCTTTAGAATGAACTGATCCATTCCAGAATTGAAAAATTTTGTTTCATTTTGTTTTCAACAGAAATTGTTGGTCTGGTAGACACCCTCTGTGGCTTATAAAATTTCAGTTTCTCCATTCACATTGACTGCTAATGATATTATTAGTAGGAAGAGTAGTAATGATTACTGGTATTTTTATGATACTTTTATAGTTTGCAGAGCACTTTTCTAAGACAGGCAACACTAGCACACAGGAGGGCTGCTAGCACAAGTTCACTCTTGATCTGATCAGACAGGAAGGACACTGAGACAGCTTAAGGACACTAAGACAGAGGGGTTCTTGAGCTTGCTTTATTCTAGTCTAGTCTTCTCAATGCAAGTTGATGATAATGAGAGCACCAACTCCTACAGCATTCCCTAATCACCTTTCTCACAGGGGCTGGCAAGAAGTGGGGGCAACTACCCCTACATCTTGACGGAGTCAGTTGAGACAGGCATGGCTTGTGTATCCCCCTAAATCCCCTCAAGCCTCAATGGGGGGCCAGTTGAGGCAAACACAGATACTCCCCAAGCCTTGATGGGGGCCAGTCAAGGCACACAGCATTCCAGCTTGTGCATTCAACCCTAAAGGTTCCCCCCCTCACTGACCACTGATTTATAGGGCAACAGACAAAGAAGGCATGTTGCCTCGCAAGTTTACATTGTTTCCCTGTTTTATCTCACTGCACAGCCGTAGCAGATATTTACAACTTAAGCACAAATGTTTACATTATCTATTATTATATAATGCTGCGCAAGCATGGTGGAGATGTTTTGAACTGTAATCGTCAGAACTCATCAGTACCTGGGAACAAGAGATTGTTATGGCTATGAATCCTGGGAAACTAAACTCTAAGAAAGAAGAACAAGAATCCACTTTACACACACTAAAATCTACCTTACTCACAACTTTACATATGTTTTCTCATTTGAGCCTCATGATAACTCTGTGAGGTAGGTACTATGAGTATTATTATTTTATTATTATTATCTTACTGAAAACTGAGGCCCAGAGTGGTAAAGAAATTTCCCCAGGGTCCTATAGCTAGAAAGTATCAGAGGAAAGATCTGAGTCCGTATTATCTGACTCCAAGTCCAATGTTATAGCTACTAGTCCCCTTAATGCCATCTTGGGTGTGGAGTCAGAAGACCTGATTTCAAAATCCTGGCTCAGCTGTTTGCCTCTGGTATGACCTTGGACAAGTCATTTCCCCTCAGTGGGCCTCAGTTTCCTTGTCAGTAAAATGAAGATTTGGGGCTAGAGGAGCTCAAAAATCCCTTCCAGCTCTGGACTATATGCTGCAGCTAAACTCTTTTCAGAGTGTGAACAGGGAGAGATGGGTGTAGCCAAGAGGAATGCTCATAACACAAACAGAAAATATTCTTTAGATGTTGATTCATACTGAACTAGAAATAGAATCACGCTATGTTCCAATGAACATATTTTGTAACAGTCACATAACTTATTTCATTGATTTTTTTTTGGATAGAAATAGCCACTCATTTCCCAATCCAATGTGGTATAGCTATAATAGATAGATTACTAGATTTAGAATTAGGAAGACCTGAGTTCATATCCTGCTTCAGATACTTTTACTAGCTGTGTGACTCTGGATCAATCACTTAACCTCTCTGGGCCTCACTTTCCTCATCTTTAAAATGAGAGGGTTGGATTTAATGACCCCTGTGGTCCCTTCTAGCTCTAAATCTATGATCCTATGAATCACTTGTATCTATAGACAGGTACAAATTTTCTCCACAGAAATTCATAAAAATGCCAGTTATAAATTTCTCTTAGGCCCACCTGCAACGTGGTTTCCATTTGTATAAATGTTCATGTTTATAGCTATTTAGTCTCATGTTAGGAAACCTTGGCCCTTGATTCAGATAAACTCCCACAAAATGGCTTTATCCTTTTATTTTTTTGATTTTTGTTGTTTTGTCTTTATATCGCTTTATCTCTTGTACCTTCCCAGAAAGTCAACCCTTATGAAAAGCAAATAGAGGGGGGAAAAATCACTTTAGCAAAGCTAACGCATTTATCAACCAACTTACGTATTACATGTAGTATTCCATACCCAGAATCTCTCACCTCTGCAAAGAAGGGAAGGAAATGCATTGTCATCTCTCTTCTTTGGGGTCAGGCATAGCCATTATAATTTTATAGCTTTCTATGTTGACTTTTTTGTTTCCATCCATTCTACTTACATTTTCATAGTCATTGTGTATGTAGTTTTCCTGATTCTGCTTTTCACTTTGCCTCAGTTCATAAAAGTCTTCTGATGCTTCTCTGTATTCTTCATACTCATTGTCTGGTAAAGTACAGGAATATTCCATTACATGTCGCACATCACAGTTAATTTAGCCATTCTCTAATTGATGGGGGTATGTGCTTTTTCCAGGTCTTTTTTTGCTACAAAAAGACCTGCTGCCATTTTTAAAGGAAGGACGTGAAAAAGTAAAGAAATCATAGTTAAAAGAAATACTCGTTTGGAAGCAGGATATGCTCATTCTTGCATTACTTGGCTAAGTAGAAAAAATAAATAAAAGCTGTATTTGCTCTCAAAGGAAATTGCCATTTATAATATGTTCATTTACAAGGTTTTTGGTTTTTTTTGTAGCATTAGTTAAACTTCCCACTTCAGCTGGTAACTAAATCAGTGTGACAGGGCTCTCTCCATGAGAATAAGCAAACATTGTTCTCCATTGTATAAGACTGACAAAATCACATATTGTAGGATTCAGAGGAATGACTTTGTATATCTTGCTCAGTAAATAGAAAAGATAAAATTTTCTTTGTTACATGCTTGATTTTGCTCCAAAAGGACTGAGAGACTTTGCAGGCTTTAATTTTGATTTTGGAATAAGGAAGGAGACGAGAATAAGCATTTATTAAGCACCTATAAGTGCCAGGAACTGTGCTAAGCAGTTTACAAATATTATCTCATTTGATCCTCTAACAACTGTGGGAGGTAGATGCTCTTATCCTCCCTACACTTAAGGAAACTAAGGCAAGCAGAGGTTAAATGACTTGCCCAAGGTCACATAGCTAGTAATTGTCTGCGGCTAGATTTGAACTCAGGGTTTCCTGACTTCGGCCCCAATCCATAGTCTGCACTATCCAAAATACCAACTCTAAGTGTGTGATTCAGTAGCAGAATCATAGTGCAGTAGATAGGGGACTAGATTTAGAATAAGGAAGGCCTGGGTTCAATTCCCACTTCTGATAATAGCTATATGGTGTTCAACAAGTCACTTAACCTGCCTTGAGCAGCCAACTCCCTAGGACTTGTCTGTTAAATCATAGAATTTCCCCCACCCTGACAAAACTCCACGTTCAGTATGAGTACACAAGATTGTCTCTCCATTTGCCTCTTAATTTCCAGCAATGCTGGCATACGTATCATAGAATTTAAAACTAGAGGGGACCTTAGGACATATCTGCTCTAGCGTCTCCATTTTTATTTTTTTAAGTGGTTTTGGTACTTTTTTAAAAATTTCACTTTTTTTTCAATCAGCAAAAATCAACCTTTTTCCCCCCTCTCAACCTTTCCCCATTCAAGAATCAAAGAAAAACAAAAGCCCTGTTAGAAACACGTGTATTCAAGAGAAACAAATTTCTGCATTGGACATGTCCACAAACACGTCTCATCCTGCACACTCTGTCAGAAAGTGAGTGGTTGTGACCTGCTCATTTGAGAGTAGGGTTCAAATGTCAGCCACTCCCCCCATTTCCTCCTCCTTTTTGTGTAGATATGTGCTGGTGTATCCAGATTATGTGAGATAATTTTCCCAAACCTTCCTTACCCTTTCCTACCTAATACATTTCTCTGTCCCTCTCTTCCCATTCTTCTCTTAAGGTCATCAAGACATAACAGAACCATTCCCAAAACTTGCTATTACTTCTAATTAGACTCTCTGTTCCCTGATGATAAGGTTCAGTGAAGAAACATATATGGTCTCCTTGTTTAGTCCTATGTCGTTGTTTGTGTTTACCTTTTGTATTTCTCTTAACTCCTGTGTTTGAACTTCAGACTTGCTACTTGGCTCTGGTCTTTTCATTAAGAATTCTTGGAAGTTCTACATTTCAGTTGTCCCATTTTTTCCCCCCTGTTGGATTATTCTGTTTCTCTGGGTAAGTTATTCTTGACTGTAAGCCTATATATCTTTGCCTTCTGGAATGTGATATTCTAATTTCTAGGCTCCTTTATAGTGGTGGCTGCTAAATAGTGTGTGATTCTGGCTGTGACTTTTCAGTATTGAATTCTTTCTTTCTGACTGCTTTTTCTTTGATTTAAAAGCTCTGGTTTTTGTCTGGTGTGATCCTAGGGGTTTTCATTTGGAGGTTTCTTTAAGGAAGTAACTGGCGGGCTCTTGCTATTTCCCCTTTGTCCTCTGGTTCTAAGATATCTGAGTAATTTTGTGTTAAGATTTCTTGAAATGTGATGTTTAGGTTCTTCTTTTGGTGATTCTATTCAAGTAATCCATTAATTCTTAATTTTTTTCTCCTCAGCCTATATTTCCAGGTCATTTGTTTTTTACAACCTTACAAGATGCCTTACAAAAGATGCCTCTTACACTGAGATACATTTTGTCTTTTTACTTTGTTTTAGTTTTTTTTTTTTTGTATCATTGTGTCATCTTTGGTCCATTCTAATTTTCAGGAAACACGTTGCTTGCGCGAGGTTTTGTAGGTCTTGTGCCAAGCTGTTAATTCCCTTTATAATTCTCTGTCTCATAGTTCTTGTTTCTTTTCCTCCGTAGGCTTCAGATTGGGATAGAAGCTGGGAATGAGCCTCTGCTCTGCCTCTGGGGTTTGACCATATCACTACTGCTTGTTTCTGAACTTAATCCTCTCTTGGTATAGAGCCCAGGGCTTTTCTAGGGGGTAGAATGGGGCACAGATCCACACTGGATCTGTGACCCAGAACTGAATAGTGAGTGAGAAAGCTGCCAGCTGGCACCTATCTTTTTTGAGTTACCCCGGTATGAGTCTGGGGGTGCCCCATATTGGTCTGAGACGCCTCCCCTCTCCCCACTTGCACCATCCTTCTCTTTGCTGGGATGCTCTCTGAGTGGTGCTCTTGCTCAGACCCCCATCTCCAGTGTCCACAGACCTCTCTGTCTTTCTTTGCAAACCTGGGCTAGAAAATTGTCTCACTGATTGCCTCTTGGGTTTCCATGTGAGGATTTGGCCTGGTGTATTTACTAGATCTGTTAGGAGGAATTTTGAGGGGGAACTTACTGTATTGCTCTCTGCTACTCCACTATCTTGGCTCTTTCTCTGTACTTTTTGTTTTTTTATATCACAGTCATTTCTTAATACACTCCCCACCTCCCGCCACTTCCATTCTGCTGCCAGTAAAGCTTCCCCTGTAACAAAGAAAAATATGAAACCAACAAGCTCTTGGACCATATCAAACTGTGTGTGTCACTGTACACTCTAGTCCCCCTACCCTCTGCATTCAAAAGATTGGGTTACATGTGCTCATTTCTTCTACAGGGCCAAGATTAACCACTATATCACACAACATTCACTTCACTTTATTATTCCTTTTGTTTATATTGTTAAAGTTGTATATCATTGTTTTCTTGGTTCTGCTTACTTCAGCCTGTCAGTTCATACAAATCTCCATGTGTTTCACTGAATTTCTCATTTTTGTTCTTTCTTATGGCACAATAATATTTCATTATGTTCATGCACCACAGCACCTTTCACCTATTAACCAACCCATGAGCGTCCTCATTCTTTCAATTTCTTTGCTACCACGAAAAGCACTCCTATGAATATTATGGTATATATGGGACTTTTCTTTCTGTCTTTGACTTTTCGAGGTATATACCCAGCAGTGGGACCTCAGGATCAAATAGTTGAGCAGTCTGCTGTTTTTTCTTACATGATCCCAGACTGCTTTCCAGAATGGTTAACCAATCGTCAACTCTAACAGCACTCTTTGTGTGCTTGTATTCCTGTAGCCCTCCTAACTTGATTATTTCTCTTATCATCATTAGCAATTTGCCAGGTATGAGGTGAAACCTCAGAGCTGTTTCATTTGTATTGCCCTTATTTTAGTGATTTGGGACAATTTGTAACATGTCTGTCTTGAAAAAACTTTTCAATTTTGCATAATTGAAATTATCTATTTTATCTCTTATAATCGCCTCCGTTCCCTATTTGGTTAAGGATTTCCCCCCTTGCTATAGTTCTGAAAAGTTCCTTTTATTTTCTTCCCACCTTTTTTTTTTTTTTAACTAGGTCCTCAACATTTACTAAGACCTTTTTTTTATGTTGGGTTGGATATCCATTTGGAAATTATTGTGGTGTATGGCGTAAGATGCTGGTTTGGCTTCATTGCTTTTCAGTTTCCCCAGCAATTCTTGTCAAGTAGGAAGCCTTTCTTTAAGCCCCTTATCTTACAGAGGAAGAAACTGAGGTGAGGCCTAGGGGCATGAAGTGACTTCCTTGAGATCACACAGGTAGTGAGGAAGAGAGGCAGCTGGCTACTACTTCCCATACCCTCAAATGTGAAATACACACAACACAACAGTGCTGCTTACTACCTGTGTGAATTTAGGCAGGTCTTTTGGCCTCTTTTAGGGACACAGTTTTCTCAATTGTAAATGAGGGTGTGAGACTAAAAATGTGCTTTCATCCATAGGTCTGTGATCCAGTGATTCTATGACTTTGGCACTGGTCTTCATATAAAGATGGCAGACTCCTGCTCTAACCTGTTAAAGAGAGAAAATGAGAAGTGAATTACCATTTGGACAAGATTTTTAAAACATTTTTCTTCCCTCTACTTTTTAGAAGTGCATGAAATATGAACAAGGTCTCATTCATTTCATTGTAACAATGAGCTGCCTGGGAACAGACTTTGACTGCCTCATGAAGTAGTTTAGTGTTTCCCAGAATTGTTCAAATAGTCAGGGATATGATAGAAGTGATATTTCTTCACTAACTAGGTTCAGACTACCTTACACTCTTAAGATTCTATGATCATTCCAAAATCTACTTTTCTTTGTTATGCTAAAGCCCTACCAATACACACTTGAGTAAACACTATTGTCAGTTTCCTGAATGATAATAGGTCAATTAGCTAGCCACATGCCTCCTGGATCACTAGGATTTCAAGTGGCTTGGTGGGAGGATTGTAGAGCTTTATAAACAGGCACCTCTAATTTCCTCCCCCTCCCCCCCACACCTGTAAACATAGAGCACCCCAACATGGGTGCTCCTCAAAAGGGTAAACTCTTCATTAAAAAAAATTAGGGCCCAGAAAGTATCTTTATATCCCATCTGGAAGTGTGTGACCTTGAGCAAGTCACTTAATCTCTCAGTGACGTAGGCAACTTTCTAAGACTCTAAACTGTATAAGTTATGTATTGATACCAGTACTGGTGGAGGAAACTTCCTCATCAGGGATTTCCCTGTATCAAGGAAATCATAGGTCCCTTCCCCACATCCATCCCATCTCTTACTCCTCCTAGAGGTGTAGCACAATGTTTGCAGTTGTGTTTAATGGTGGTTTTTAAATATGTGTGATAAACTAGCATTTATCTGGAATAGTTGAGAAATGAGAATGTTATACTTAATTAAATATTGTGGTTAACTAAGATTTGGATTATATTCTATATACCTAGCTACCAGTTTTCAAAGACATGAATAGAGAAAAATCCAGGTATTCCTCATTTCAAGACTAGCATTTTAGTCAATACGCAACTCTGATTTGCTAATCTCTGTATAGTCAAAAGGTTTACATTTCAGGTAAATGAGAGTTTACTGTGTTAAGAAAATCCAGAGTTTTTGCTTGTATGATGTGATATTTAAACCTTCAGTTATTCTAAATTTTTTTTTTGCCATTAGTAACATTTTATAAGTTAATTAAACTGTAACTTCATCAAAAATCTTTGAACTTTTCTATTCTTTTGTACTATGCTAAAACCAACTTAAAAATTGATTCATACAAAATTCTAATGCAACTAACACATAATTTTGAGTGTGATAAGTATACATGTAAATGTAGATTTACAAGCTTCTAAATTACATGAAAATATCCTCAATTTCCTTGTCAAAAAATGATAATAAAGAAGTTGGCCTAGATTTCTGTGGGCCTTTCCAGTTCTAAACAATTCGTGGTTAATTCTCTGAATTTCTCCAACTTAGTAAAAGTCACTTGAAAACTCATATGCCATAGCCATAGTGCCCATACCTTCTCCCACGTAGGCTTTATTGACTAGTAACAGCGAAATACCTGAATTTCCTTACTTTCAGGATTCTCACTCTTTTATTTTTAAAAGTTTTGGTTAGTGAATTAACCACAAACGGCTCCCAGCAGGAAACTGGGGTGTTTTTAAACTGGCTGACTAGGAATTGACCCATATAACATATGAACCTTAAGTTAGGGCTGATAAGTGTGGCTTCTAATCATGAAATAAAGGTTAGATTCCAAAACAGTCTTATTAATTTTGGAAAAGGAAGGACCCAGCCAACCCTGACAGATTCATGTCCAATCCGTAGAAAAGCACCTTCTTTTTCACTGATGGTAGTGAATAAATAGCATTTTTGTATATATGCAGTTTTTAACTATACACACATTTTGGCCCATAAGAATGGTACTGAAAATTGTAATGGTCTGTGTGTCCAGATATCTTGCTCATAAGGTATGAATGCTTGCTAGCTTGGGCTGGTTCCATTCACATCTCAGCCACCTGCTCCTGTGCTTACTTACCTCTGGGAAGAGTCCTTTATCCTAGCTACGAGCATGCATTCTAACACGCAGGCTCTGAAATGGTGCTTATAGCTAGCAAAGGTGAATTATGATCTGTAGAGGAGAGAAAAGAACAGCTACTTGGCGCACTTTGTATCTCCAAATTGCTAACCTTCGACTTGAATCTAGTAGCCCTAATGCTCCCACCTCCCCATGTGAATGTCATCAGCCTCTTAGATGGATGGTTGTGATAGAGAGCGTGCAAAAAGTGCTTTCTTGGCTGCCAGTTCAGAGTTTACTTGCTCCACCCTTTCCTCCTTCAGCCCCACCCCCCATAACTGTACACACGCAGTTCTGGAGTGTAACCATTGCTTTCATGTCTACGTAGTTCAGATCTGAGCTGGGATCAGTTTTAGCTACAGCATCTTTATTGAACATACATCATACTGTAAAGTGCCTTGGAAGCTGTGTAAAATGGGTGGTGTGGGTGGAAAGTATGATCAAAGGAACAAGTAAAGGTTGTTTAAAATAGACTTCTGAAGTGTAACTATGTTATACAGAGGGAATGCTTTAATTTTACATGAAGAAGCTTGCAACTCTGCTGAAGGAGGAAGTAGGAGAATGAATGGAAAGACTGACACTTAACTTCAGTGACCTGATGAGGAGCAGGCAGAGAAGTGGTGGACTGCAGATGCAAAATGTGGCATACATCATCACTGTATGGCAAGTGCATTGGTTTGTTTTTCTTAGTTGTATTACGTGATAATACGAAAGGGCCTTATATTTGAGGGCCTTATATTCCTCCATTTGGAAGTGACATTGATATAGGGCAAAAAGCATCAATAAAATATTTGGTTAAAACAGGGACTCTACCTTTTTGTCTCAGAATATCCATTTTGGTAGTCTAGTGAATTAATAAGTGAAGAAAATGCTAAATTTCAATTTGCAGTTAGTGAAAATGAAGATATAATATTTCCTATCAAAATTCACTGACCTCCCCCCGCGGCCCCCGGAAATCTATCCACAGACCTCTTCAGGGTGTGTGGATCCCATTTTAAGAATTTTGGGGTTAAAAAAAGGTTGTCTCAACAACAAAAAGAGAGGGAGAGAAAGAAGGGCAGACCAACCAAATTTGTCCTCTACTGAGAATGTATTCTTCTAGACTTTTGCTAAAGAGTTAAAGGGTTTTATAACCACCATTAGTATGTATTTAGTGTTTAAGCTGGTGAAGGACTAAAGGCTATGACATACTGTAACATTTTAATAACAATAAGATGTGAAATCCATGTCTTGTGATCTAACATTTAAAATCAGAGAAGACTTCAGATTTTTAGCATCTTTGCAACTGAACTATAAAAATGTATGCTTCAAAAGTAGCATGGGGAAAGAACACTGGATCAAGGTGAGCTCTGGGTTCTAGTATTCCATCTGCAATTCACTTTCCGTGTGATCTTGGCCAAGACTCTTAACCACTCTCAGCCTCGTCTATAAAATGGAGGTAATGATACCTCCTTTGCATCTCAACAGAATCACTGTGAAAATCAAAATCAAACCTGTGTGAACAGTTTTTGCACAAACAAAGCCAATGCAACCAAGATTAGAAGGGAAGCAGAAAGCCAGGAAACAATTTTTACAGCCAGTGCCTCTGATAAAGGCCTCATTTCTAAAAATTATATATAGAGAACTGAGTCAAATTTATAAGAATACAAATCATTCCCCAATTGATAAATGGTCAAAGGATATGAACAGGAAGTTTTCAGAGTAAGAAATTAAAGCTAACCATAGTCATGAAAAAATGTGCTAGATCACTGTTGAGATTAGAGAAATGCTAATCAAAACAACTCTAAGGTACCACATCACACCTATCAGATTGGCTAACATTGACAAAACAAGAAAATTATAAATGTTGGAGAAGATGTAGGAAAATTGAAACACTAATGCGTTGTTTTAGTTTTGAACTGATCCAACTGTTTTGGAGAGCAATTTGGAACTATGTCCAAAAGGCTATAAAACTGTGCATACCCTTTGACCCAGCAAATATCACTTCTAGGTCTGTATCCCAAAGAGGTCAAAAAATGGGAGAAGGACCCACACGTACAAAAATATTTACAGCAGCTCTTTTTGTGGTGGCAAAGAATTGGAAGTTACGGGGATGCCCATTGATTGGAGAATGGCCGAACAAGCTGTGGTGTATGAATGTAATGGAATACTATTGTTCTATAAGAAATGATGAGAAGGTGGACTTCAGAAAAACCTGGAAAGACTTATATGAACTGATGCTGAGTGAAATGAGCAGAACCAGGAGAACATTGTACACAGGAACAGCCACATTATGTGATGACTGACTTGGATAGACTTAGCTCTTCTCAGCAATACAAGGACCTAAGACAACTCCAAAAGACTCATGATGAAAAATGCTATCCACTTCTCGAGAAAAAACTTTGGAGTCTGAATGTGGTTGGAAGCATCATACTATTTGTTCTCCTCTTCTTTTGTTGTTTTGTTTTGTTTCTCTCTCTCCTGGTTCCTCTTGTTAGTTCTGATTCTTCTTTACATCATGACTAATATGAAAATATGTTTAATATGAGTATACAATTTGAGTCTATATCAGATTGCGTACTGTCTCAGAGAGGGGGGAGGGGAGGAAAGGAGAAAATTTAAAACTCAAAATCTTATGGAAGTGAATGTTGAAAGCTAAAAATAAATAAATTATAAAAAAAGAAAAAGAAAAAGCTTCAAAAACTAGAAAGCCCCAACTAAAGCTTGGAATTTTCTGTAGTTATTTTTGGATACGCTTCACTAGTTGGTATGTCCAATTTATGACAGCATATAGGTGTAATAGGACCCTAGAGGAGGGGAAACTGTATAGTCTGTGGTAAGGGAGGGTATGAACCTGACTCCCCTAGACTGCTATTGGGAATATCTTCTTAGAGATGGAAGAAAGCACTTAGAATTCCACACATTGGACACCCAACGGGCATCTTCCTGTAGCTCATGCACTGGCGCAATGTAAGCTGACTAGATGGCTTTCTTCCTTTTTTCAAAGCAATTGCTTTGATTCGAAGAGGCAGCTGAGCTCCCTGTCGCTAGTCTTCCCCTCCGCACCCCCCCCCCAAAAAACTCCAGGGATATTTTTAGTGGCTCGGTTAATTAAGCCTCTTTAATTTATCTTTCGTTTCCAAGATCGACTTTTCTCTCTCTGTCAGTACTGTAATTGTTTCCATAGAAGATTTAGCCTTCTATGACAACTGGTTGTTTTCAGGGAAGGGATTTAAATGAATTTGTCACAGGTTAAGTAGAAAATACTTAGAAATGCACTTTCCTTTCATTTCCCAAAGAACCACGGTTGCTAAATGGACTTTAAGACAGTTCTTCAAATTAGACAGTGACAGGACAGCGGAACAGTATCTGGTAGTAAAGGATCGAAATCTCAGTCAATAGCCCTGTGCACAAAGGTGAGCTAATTTGTTTAAGGATCGGAGAGGCCTGTTTGCTGGTTGGCCATTTTAGAGGATAAAATGTGTTACCTATTTCTAACTGCCTCCGTGGGGGAAAATGATAAAAAGAAGCACCCAATTTAGATTGGTGTGGTTCCACTTGAAGCTTTATCGTCCTGTGTTCCTGTAGTCACCTCACCCAGAAAGAGGTCTTCATTGCAGCAGTGAACACTCACTGTGACACACAGTGTCACAGCCCAGAGTGATGATGCTCCAGATTTCTCCAGACTAATGACGTTCTATGGATATGAGGAAAGAAGGGTCATTCGGCAATGAATGTCACTTTGTAACTCTCCAAATTTCTAGTGCTTGACCTGAGTCTAACAAGCAGTAATACTGGAAGAATGTGATGCTCTGGTTACTTTCCCAAATAGATAGTTTTGGGAAACTAGTGAAACAAAGCACTTTTCCCCAGACTGATAGGTCCCTTGCATCC
The DNA here is from genome assembly GCA_028646595.1 of Phalanger gymnotis. Classification (NCBI taxonomy): domain Eukaryota; kingdom Metazoa; phylum Chordata; class Mammalia; order Diprotodontia; family Phalangeridae; genus Phalanger; species Phalanger gymnotis. The sequence continues at coordinate 171,304,448 of CM053627.1, forward strand.
CCTATGGGCCACAGGACTCCTACAACCATCCCTTCTGGGTGCCTGACACCAAAACCCTGGGAGTTTGTGGGTGTTGGGGGAGGGAAGCAGGTAGAGGTGAAATACACACCCACCCACACACACACACACACACACCCACCCTAGGACTTCAAGTCTCACCTCTGATCCCTTGCAAGTCACTGAACTTCTCCATATACCAGACTTTAAGTTGCAGAACAGGGACTGTTCCACCACTCCTGGTCCCACTCTGAGCTCTGACGGGAGAGCTGTCACCTTATCTTACCCGGACCCAGCCTTCTAAGTGACTTTCCAGTTATGGGTTGAAACTGTCCCTTCTCACCTTCTGCTTTCCAGCTCCCTCTCCCATTAGAATGTAGACTCCTTCCATGCTTGTAGGTGGGCTGCATAAATTGCACTCCAAGGCCACATTTTGGACTGCCCTGACTTGACAAGTTCTTTGTCTCTCTTTTGTTAGAGGGAGTTTGTTAGGGATTTCCCAGTAGGGATGAAATCACCGGATTATAACATTTCCCCTCTACTTTCTAAAAAAAATCTACGGTCAATTCCAGGAGACACCCAAGTTTTTCCCTTAAAGTGGAACTCGGTTATAATGAGCATGTTGAAATTATACTCCTAGTTTGGAGGAGTGGCAGACAGACTTAGCAAGTAACAGTAAGTTCTATAAATCCCTTAAAAGAGTGTAGGTGTCCTCAAGATTCCCACTCACATCACTTTCATCTATGAGTTCTGAGATGTGTGTGTGTGTGTGAGTGACTTTCTAGATGGGTAGAGAAAAGGGTATATAATTACTCATTAGCAAAGTAATAAAATTCACTCACCCCAGCTTTCCAAAGGTACTTCCATAATGAATTGGAAGGGGCCTTGGAGGCTGTGAGATCATAGCTATAATAGAAGCATTTATATATATCCTTAAAGGTTTCCAAAGCACTTTAGATAGATAAAGCATTTATTATTTACTGTGTGATAGGCACAATGCTAAGCAATACAAAACTCAGAAAGCAAGACAGTTCTTCCTCTCAAACAGTCTACATTTTAATAAGGGAAGGCAAAGCTTAATGTTGGGGAAGAAGGAAAAGAGGGTGAGGCAGTAGTAAATGGAGGTGGAAAGTGAGCAGCGTGACTGGACCTTCTCATGATACAGAGTGGTTTCAGTTCAGGGACTTACCATTACTGAATCAGCCTTAGGATGAGGTTGTTCCCAAGGGAACAGGCCCCTGTGGCTTGATGTGTGCTGTTTAGAAGTGTAAGGAATCTCAGGAGGTCATCAAGGTCAAACCTTCCATTTTAGAGTTGAAGGAACTGAGGCTCAGCAAGATATAATAACTTACCCAAGGTAATTAGTAGCAAGTAATAAAAAGCATTTATTAAATGCTTACCATGTACCAGGCGTTATGCTAAGTGCTAGGGGTACAAATACAAAAAGCAAGATAGTTTCTGCCCTCAAGGAATGATTTTCTAATAAGAATGGGGGCCAGAGAGAAGAGTGTTTTGGTTGGAGAAGTCACAGGGATGGTAAGTGGAGTTAATAGGGCAATTGAATATCCTCTCTGGGAATGGTAATGTTGATTTGATTAATGTGCCTAGGGCTAGAGATAGAAAGTTGGAAGAGGTAACAGAGTACATGCCATTCATCATGGCATGAGGATGGCCAGGGAGAAGTGTGGTGGGTCTAGGTCAGTCTTGATATGGTAAATTATCACCAAAGTCCCGGACCCCAGGGAAGGGAGATGGAATGAATGCCAGGTCAGAGGTGGAAGAGGGAGCAAAGGAACATTAAAGGCTTTGAATCCAGGTCCTCTGACCTCAAATTCAATGTTGTTTGCCTCCAGGACCTTAGTTTTAGTGAGTAATTATTCTGTATAGAGACCAGCAAGAACATTTGGTAGAATACTGTCTGTCTTATATTCAGGTTATAAAGGTATCATTACCACAGGCTACTTTGGGACATAAAATGTATATATAAATATATTAAAATATCCATAATAAAAATTATTCTAATGAATAGGATTTACTTTTTAAAAAAGGCAGTGTGTAATGGAAGGTAAGAGAGAAATGTCTATTGCCAGCCCTGGGAAGGCAGATGTGGATGTGTATTAAACTACTTGGAATAGATGTTGTTGGCTAAAGGAGAGTGGGAAGGAAGCTTCTGTACCAGTTTTCTTGGTGGGTCCCTCAGTGGGGAGCCATACAGTGACCCCTTTGCTCTGGTGACCTTTCCCCTAAGCAGTGGGATACCATAATGAAGTCAAGAAATACAACCTATAGACAGCATGCTGGAATGGAAAAAGAACTGCATTCAGAATCAGACTTGAGTAGGCTCTGCCACTTGATATTTAGCCTATCTGGGCCTTAGTTTCCTCATTTTAAAATGCAGAGTTTGGAATTGTGATCTTACAATTATTTCATGTTTTCTACAACTGCTTAAAGCAGTGAATCTGAGCCTGTATCTCCAGACCCACCAAAGGTTATTGTAAAATTTCTGGACCCTTCGCTCCAAAATAGTTTGTTTTAATTCACACTTTAAAAAAAATACAGCATTTGGGGATAAGAAATTGTCATTTATGTCACTCAAAAAATAGTTGTTTAAGAAGTACGTCAACCATCAACGTCCAATCAGCTAAGAACCTAGGCCTCATTTTTTGAAAGAAAGCAGAGAAATGCTTAGGCTATTGACTCTGCAGGCTGGCACCGTAAATCACAGGATGCCAGGAGAAGCATCTGAGGGCTTGGCCTAATTAGCCATAGCTGGCTCTTGACAGGCAGCATTGCACTGCTTCCTTTAAAGATCTTGTTCAGAGTGAGACAAAAATGACTGAGATAGATGCTCCGAAAGCATGCCTTATTTACTTTTGATTAGAAAATGGATAAAATCGGGTGAAGATTTATGAGGGTAACAGGATTTTTTTTTCCCTGGCTAACCTTGCTACCCATGGACCCATTTAATGGCAGATTCTTCTCTTCCTCTAGCAAATGATGTCCAAGAATACTTCACAGCTAAAGGAATGACTTTGTCTTCAGTCTCTCAAACTCCTTAAATTGCACAACCAGCATGGACCTCTGTCTTAACAGTTGGGAGAACTTCCCTTTGAGGACTTTTGAAGAAAAAGAAAGGAAAACATTCCAAACTATCTTAGCAGGAAATCTTAAGAGAGAATGAGGGGAACTTGATGAAGATGGCCACATATCACTTTGAAACTAACCTCCAAACAAACTGGGGTTCTATTTTTTTCATGAAATGGCTTGAAGCCAACATGAAAAGCACAGACATAGCCTGTCGAATGTCATTCATTGGTTCTGACAAAACATGACTAAGGAAAACAACGTGGCGGAGGATTGTCAGTTCCATAGCAATAATGTTATAAATTGGAGATGCCTCCAGGGTAGTCAAATTTGGACTATCAAAGCTTCAAAATTGTCTTTTTTGTGAAGACCTTAAGTTTTAATAAGAAATCCTGAGAGTGGGCTGGGCTGGTTGTGTATGCTGTGTAACACGCTTTTTGGAAGCCCAAACCATGGGGCTTCCTGATGTCTGCAATCGGTGAGCGTCCACTGGACACCTGGGCATGAGGGAGAGGAGTGTGGAAATCAGCCAACTAGAGGCTTCTTTGATGTGAATGGTCTGCTCCTGATGAAAATATTGCCCTTTCTCTGAACTTTTGTTATGAAGTGTTTATGTGATTAGGGGTAACTTAAATTGTGAATCTCAGTTTCTTCATCTGTAAAATGGAGATAAAAGTTGTAGTACTTATCACAGGGTCTTTGTGAGGAATAAATGAGACGTGTGTAAACGCACTATGTAAATTATTATAACTAAGTAGTTAGCATTCATAGTGTTTTAGTACTTGCAAAGCACTTTACAGATATCTCATTTTAGCCTTACAACTCCGTGAGGTAGATGCTAGTATTATCATTTTACAGATGAGCAAAGTAAAGGCAGACAGAGGTTAAGTGATTTGCCTAGTAAGTGTCCAAGGCTCAGGTCTGAACGGAGGTTTTCTTGACTCTAGGGCAACTAAATGGCCCAGTAGACAGAGCGCTGGGCCTAAAGTCAGGAAGACTCATCTTCCTGAGTTCAAATCTGGCCTCAGACACTTATTAGCTGTGTGACCCTGAGTCACGTGTTTGCCTCAGTTTTTCAACTCTAAAATGAGCTGGAGAAGGAAATGGCAAACCGCTCCAGTGTCTTTTCCAAGAAAACCCCAAATGGGTAACAGAGTCGGACACAACTGGAACAACTGAACAACTTCCCACTTCTAGACCCAGCCCTCTACTCACTGTGCCAGTTAGGATTAACCAGTGAGGAACATAGACTTAATGTGGGCATATGTTCTGTTCTGTGGTTTGGACCAAGGGCATTACCACATCTACTTGAAGCCTGTTTATTGTGTATTTGTACTGTTATTGCAAAATGATATTAATCTAGCAAATCTGATGTGTGGTATGGCTATATACTATCATCCTCATTAAAAAGCAGAACGACTGTTGACAAGCAGATAGAGCATCCCTTGGTTGCTGTGGAGTAGGCCTGCACAACCTGCAGCCCACCAAAGGATTTCCTCTACAAAGGGTGTTTTCCTCTACATTTGTTACAGGCTGCCGGGCTGCACGTTGTGCAGGCTTGCTCTAGAGTCTCAGCCAGTGGGCTAGGGTCTAGTAAGAGGTGGGGAAACCTGCGGCCTCAAAGCCACATGTGGCCCTCTAGGTCCTCAAGGGCAGCCCTTTGACTGACTTCACAGAACTAATCTCCTTCATAAAAGGGTTTTGTTAAACTTGGACTCAGTCAAAAGGCCACACCCAAGGACCTAGAAAGCTGCAGGTTCCCACCCCTGGCTCTAGACCATTGGCTGGTGATTGGCTGGGACTATAGCTTTGTATTCTTGAGAGCTGCACCAACCATCTGCCACCCACAATGCTTAGAGCAAGTCCAAGTGGTTATACCAGGACGTGTATTGTACTCAAAGTGAGAATGCTCCAGTTCCGGTCTAAGCTATATCACTAATTTAGCCCTGTGACCTTGGGGAAGTCACAGTGCTAGCTGCCCACCTAACACAAAGGGCTCTCATAAAGGCAAGTGAGAAAGTGCTTTGTAAAATGTCGAGTTTGACAAACATTGATAAAATGTGCTGTGTGCAAGGTATTGTGTTCTCGATGCTCCTAGAGATATATTAAGATATCTTTCCATAAAGGATTTCCCCAAAACACTAGAGATCTTCCTCTGGTTCGTTGATAGTGATGAAACACATATTCCACGTTAGCCTGACCTGACCAATCCGCCTCTTCCTGGCAAGTCATGGACGATGTCTTTTATTCCGTACCTTGGGGTGTGAGTCGTACCTGCTTATAGCCAGCACACATCTTTCCATTCATTGCCTTTTGGGCCTTCTGAAATTTTTTTTCTTTTGTATTGTGACCATCTAGGTGATGCAGTAGAGAATGTTGGACTTCCAAGTCAGGAAGACCTGGGTTCAGGTCCTGACTCTGACAGTTACTAGATATGTCCACGGGCAAATTTACTCCTTTCAGCCTCAGTTTTCTTATCCGCAAAATGAGAATAGTAATGGCACTTCACAGGGTTGTGGTGAAGATCTCAGGTAACACGTAAAGTGTTTTGTAACACTATATAAACATTTTTAGACTGTGGTGTTCATGAGGGAATTTATAAAAATGAAAAAATGACCCTCAAGCAGCTTAGAATCTAGTTGTGGTACTTATTACAGAAGAATCTGGAGCTGTATTATTCTTGGGTTAGTCATCTGCTTCGGGTTTTCTATTAGTAAAAGTGACTAATACTGCCTCACCCCCAGGCTGGAGGAATCTTTATTTTCTTAAATCAGATTTTTGGGGTGGGGGGGAGCAGTATTTAACAGGGTGGGAGGGTGGACTAGATCTTTCAAGTCTCTTCTAATTTTATGAGTCTGATGTAATCAGAATGGCAAAGTAAGAACACTAGCCAGAAAACTTCTATTTATACACACAGTCTTGTAGGATAAAATATTAATTGGTTCTCAACTAACAGGGGCTCCTCTCTTTCTCTTTTCCAACATTCCCAAGTTATGGCTATCTTGGTACACCTCTCTGAGTGGTGGGATTATAGGCGAGCTGCCGAAACATTCTAAGCTTCGGTTTCCACGTCAGCAAAACAGGGATCATGTTTGCACTATTTCACAGACTTTGTGAGGAAAGCGCTTTATAAACGTTAAGCTCTTGAAATAAGTTGTCATTACTATTCTAGAGTTACGCTGTTGTACAGAATTGCTGTTTACAATAATAGCCTTAATCTTCAAAGAAAGTTTTATGTAGATTTTACTCTACTGAGGCAATAAAGTGGACAGATGTTTTTTTTAGAGTCTCCAACAGGAGGATCTTCCTCTGATACCTCAGTTAACAAAAATCACCTGGTATCCCTCCCTCAACCATTGCATGTAGATATGACAATGACTGTGGGTAGAAGGGTCATCACTACCAAAGCTAAATTCAGTTAGGGTACTGGCTCGCTCCCTATGGTATAGACCATACCATACTTGGAGAGGTGGAATAGACCAGTTTGCTTATTCTAGACTTAAGGAGGTGACATCCACCAAACCCATTCAATTGTGTTTGTCCTAAGGCCCCAGGTGTGATTCTCTTCACTCTTTTATTTTGTATTCCCTAAGCATTTGCTTGCTCTCATTCACTTGTGTAACATTGATGATACAGATGTTGCTTTAGAAGTGTCTTCACGTCTTTTATTCACAAGTTTTTGTCCCTTCCAAATAAATTGAAATCTTGACATTCTAAAACAGCGATCGGGATAATTACTTGAACGTAAATGTTAGGTGCTTGCTCTCATTGTAACTGTTCTTTTAAAGGCTGTCAAATATATAAGCCACACACTTCTCCTGAACCCCTTATTTTACAGATGAGAAAACTGAGACCCAGAGAAGTCAAGTGATTTTCCTTGCCTGCCTGGCACAAATGGGTAATAATGGGTGCTAAAGAGAAAGAGCAGAGATACAGGCTAGGCAGTTATGAGAGTAGATCATTCTCACTGTATGTTTTCTCATCTCCCATCTTCTGTTCTGAGTGTATTTTTGTACTGCTTGCTGACTGCTCCAGTGTGGACAAGGCAGAAAAAGGCTCATTAAATTACTGTAGGTGACTAATGTGGAAATACATTTTATATGATTGTATATGTATAACCTGTATCGGATTGCTTGCTGTCTTGGGGAGGGGAAAGGGAGAAAAAAATTTGGAACTCAAAATCTTATAAAAGTGGGTGCTGAAAACTATCTTTACATGTAATTGGAAAAAATAAAGTGGGAGAGGGGGGAAGTCGGTATAGGTACATTTTCCAGAAAGTAGGTCAAGAAGGTCAAGTTACTCAGTGTTACTCAGTAGATATCACAAAAGTTATCCATTTTCTGATTGTTAAATAGTTTTACCTCTCAGCGTATGCCTTTTCCCCCTTTTCGATTTCATGTTGAACCAGATAGCATGAAAGAGAAGGGAAGCATGGAATCTCTAACAGTGCTGACTAATTTCCAATTGTTTAAGTACTTGGTAGGATGCATTATAAAGCACTTGAATCAGTGGGCCTTCAAAATGTTCCATTTTTGTTTGAATTACACTGATTCATTTGGATTGGAGATGGCACTGCACAGTAAGTATTAATGGATTCTTTGAGAACTCTGGTTTTCATTGTATAATTGTTCCGCTGTGTGATAAATTACAGTGTAATGTTATTCAAAAATGGTGGAAAAAAAACTCATCTTGACATTTCCTTCCAGCTCTAAAATTCTTTGACTAGAAACAAGCATGAACTTGTATGATCTTTCCATTTTACATTAAACTTTTCTCAGAGTTCAGGCTAGTTAGGCAGAAATCTATATGGACATGAACTTAATACTATTTTAATATTTGGCTTATTTTTTTCCTTTTAGCGCAGTAGTTCTTTGGTTTTTAACCAAACAAGGTAAGTACTAATTTTGATGCAGTGTACACAATGAAATGTCACTAGTTGTTCCCATGGCCTGGCCATGCAAATCATGAATCTAGAACTGAAAGGAAACCTTGAGAACATCCAGAGTGACTTTGCCCAAGGCTACACAGCTATGAAATGCTACGTGTGGGATCTGAACCCAGGTCTTCCTGACTCTGTCTCTCAGATAATATCAGCCAGTTTTTTTTTAAATCGAGATGCCCTCACCTCTTCTGGAAGCTGAGGTCATGGTAGAACTTTTCGGGCTATTACTGGTTTTTATTTATTTTCAGAGAGTTTTGGGAACCCAGAATGGATTTGGATTCTTGTTTATATCCTGTACTTTAAGAGATGGGTCCAGAAAGATTTCTTAAAGTGAAAAAGAACTATGAAAATTCTGTGTGCGTATGGAGGAATATGAAACCGAGATATAGGATTACACTCTGGATGAATCTTTGAGTTAGTGTCTTTCTGTGGCTAAGTTCACAGAGAAAAGGCTAGGAATTGGGTTCTGGACTGAGTGGTGGTAAAAACGGATTTTTTTAACCAAGTTGGATGGATAAAAATCCAAGTACTCCAATTTTTTACTTTAAAACCTTTTCCCTTTTCACAAAGGGTTTGCTGTGAGCCTTCAAGTGATCTTGTCCAATCCAAAAGCTGTATTTAAGCGCCGTGGGTCCCAGCCAGGGATGCAAGAATCTGATTTTCTGAAACAGATAACAACAGTTGAGGAACTGGAACCAAAAGCAAACAACTGCACCAAGGTATTCATTCATTTTACCAGTGTTTGTTGCTTAACTTTGGATCTAATTGCAATTAGGGGCACTACCCTAAATCACTTTTTTCTTCTCCCTTAGGTTCTGGTATGGCACACTCGGACAGAAAAGGTCAATCTAGCTAATGAGCCAAAGCACCACCTAGACACTGTTAAAATTGAAGTCTAACCTGAAGAGGGAAGCAGGGCTTGCATGACCAGGATGGACAGATGGCGGGGGCAGAGGATGCCTCCTGAAGCTTGGGCTACGAAAGCATTCAGGTACTGCTCACTCTGCTACAGTGCAACAGCCCCGATTTTCATCTGATGGACATCTGTGTAAACAAATCAGAGGGTGTAAAAATGGATGTTTTGTCTTCCTTCAGTTTGCATGTTTCCCCTCACCATTTCAGTTACATACATTCACCTGAAACATCTATATATCATGGAGAGAAAATGCTGCAAGCAAGGGAACATTTCCAACTACTTGCTTTTTATGTAGTTTTTTTCCCTTGCTTTTCTTCCTCCCCACCCCAAACATCTTAATTGGTAAAACTGAACAGGTTTTTAGGCACAAATGAGTGATAGTGCTACTTCTGACCTCTCAGCACTGATTCCTTCAAGATCAGTGGCAAAATGGAGCTAAGGAAATAAAATCCACAAGAAAGGTTGATGGATTCATCTGTTTAATATAGGGAAATAACATTTTGTCAATACTAGGCACCATAAAATGTAAACACAATTACTGTCATAAACCTGGATATACCTTCAAGGGTTAAAAGTACTATTTTGTAGATACCCTGTATGCATCTAGTGCAAGGAGTGCTCCGCAGCTGTGCACTATGTACACAAGAAGTGATCCCAATTACAGAAGACTCAGAGACAAGACTCGGGATTTCTGTATTCTTTGAACAGATTAAATTTTGTGGTAACATCCAGGTTTATCTTTCTTTTACTAACCGTGTTCCCTGTTAAGCACACCATAACAACATCACAGTGAAATGAATGATGAAATAAAAGAACTTTGATACACTAGAAAACAGTGCTCAGTGATACATTTACATTCTATTTATATGATTAAACATCTGTTCATATAGTACCTTTCTACAGGATTACTGGCTAATTTGGGGGCAGGGTTTATACTGTTAGAGGTATTACTAACATGATAACTACTTCCCTTATATGCAAACAGTAGACCTATAATCTTATTGAGAATAAAACTGATTATGGAAATTGACTAAGCAGCTTCTCCAAGAATATGGTTTATGAAATCATGGGTAGCGTGAAAAAAGCTGCCAGTGACGTCAATATGGATTCTCAACCTGCTTTTTACCACATCAAATTTAATCAATAGAGACCAACACGGTCAGTTGCTTAATTCTTAATATGAACAACTGGGGGAGAAAAAGAATCTGTACATGAATAAACAGGGGAACTAGATGCATTATCAAGGAATGTCAGGTGGTGATAATTCTGGATGAAACTCCTATTGCAGTTTTCATTTCCACAGCTGTGTGCTGAGAGTCTGACCCGATGAGCTTCCAGACCAGCCTGCTGTTGTATTGGGGGGTTGGCCAAAACCCACAGCACTGCTAGCACTGGTGATGTTCATTCCAGCCATTTGCTGATTCATCTGTGAAATACACAAGTGGTTTTGGTAATTAAGGAGAAAGGAAATATCAAGTACACATTCCCTGGCAATTTATGTGTTACATTGTCATAATTTGTGTTATGCTTTCCCCCCAAATTTGTTGAGTGTAGCCTAGAGTAAGTTTTAAGGATGTGGTTTTATTTTTCCTTAAAAAAGAACAACAGTTTTACAGGGGTAACCAATATTCAGGCCAATGAAAAGTGTAAAATAATCATATGTAAGGAGTATGTGCTAATGTTGGTCTGAGAGGTTTTGACTGCCAATAACAGACACTGAAAAGTCTTAGCCTCAGATTAAATATGAAAAATAAAGCCTACTTAGTTTCAAGAAAATCAAAGGTGGGAAGGAAGGCAAATGTGTTTTAAATGTATTCACATCATACAATCTTCTAAAGAGTTTTAGACTAGCTACAAATGGGGAAAGTCACCAAAAAAGATTCATTAAGAAACAAGACCTCTTTAGTGTAAGAGTCCTAATAAAACCAAATCTAACACTTGAGAAGTTTTACATGGCTAGAAGAGAATGGTTTAAGCTGCTGCTTTGGGATGGGAAATAAATAAGCAAATAAATAAAAGTTAGCAGTCTGGCTATTCCCATTTCCTTACTAGACAGGAAATATGCAAATACTCAGATTTGGGTAAAGGCAGTTCCAAACTCTATTACAGATTAAATTTGTACATATTGGCCTATATCAACTTTTACACCAACATGAGCAATTAATGGCAATGCTTTTTACTTACATGTGGCTAAAACCAACTCAGTAAATATGTATTCTTCTGCAATAATACCCAAGCCAATTTAGCTATGATGAGTTCTATGGACATGGTTCTTTTGGATATTTTGTGTTTTAGGGGCTGCTTCTCTTGAGCTTTTGGATCCAATTTCTGATGATAAACAATGTAACATATTTTTTAAAATTTCAGAGATGAAATAAGGGTTAAATGTTTTAGAAATTCAAACATTTAGAAAGTCAGATGCTCCTAAATTATGCCCATTATACTGAAACTGCATGGCACAGGTATTACATAGCTCCCTTCCAAAACTTCTGCCAGTAATTAACTGTTAAGTGACTTTTTCAAGGACTAAAAAAGGGTATCTGCACATATCCTCCAAAACAAAGATTTGATCATAAAAGATATCTTTCTGAATTGTCTGACAAAGTCCTAATGAAAAAGAAAGACTTTTAGATTTGCCTGACATTTACTTGCCTATCTCATATATATGTATGTCATGGTATATATGATTCTTGAAGATTTAGACAAATCTTGCCCAAACTGGTGTGTGTGAAGTAGGTAGAACCGTTACTTCCCACAGTACTCCAACTATTACTAACAGCAGTAAAGATTCCCCCAAACCTCATGCCTGATGGCAATAGTCAGTGGAGGGTATCTCTGCCATCTGTCAGGAGTACAGAGTGGTGTATGCGTGAAAGCAAAGGCTCAGCAGTTGGGAAGAAATGAGCTTTTTTGGGATCCTAGTTTGAAGCCTGCATTTTTATACAGAAAATTTCAAGTCAACCTTATACACTTGGCTGGATTATATCCTGGAGCGTTATATCCTGGAGCACATCTCAAAATTGACAAGCAATAATGCTAGCCCATATCCTATAAAGCAGGTCAAACAGTTAACGAGAGCAATCCATTCCCCTCTTCTTCAGTGAAGGGATAGGGGTTATAAAACTGTTTATATGCATCTTCTACTAACGGCAGTTCTGAGCACCTCACCCTCCCCTCTCAAGATAGATGGCAAGTGGGGCAACTCAGATTTAATCAAGAAAGATTATAAGTAGCACTAAAGTGCTACTTATAATTACTGTCCTTGTGTACCAGTAAGAGTAAGACTAAGTTATTTGGCCAAAAATGCAGCATCTAATCCTCACTGAAGAGACTATCTGCCCTGATTGATACATTTGTCTATCTGGTTGTGGTTTCTTGAGATTCCTTGAAGACAGGGTTTTATCTCATGTACGTATTTCAAAAACATTAAGTTAAAAAAATTATATCCTTGAATCTCCTAACTAGCAAACTGATAAATTTGGGTTTATGCTCACTTCTCATATTTATGAAATCTTTAAAGATTAATGTTCACCAAGCATACTTAGAATGGTAGTAAAATGTAAATAAATACAATGCAAACACAACTTTCTGGGTCTTATTGCTTTCATGCCCCCTTTTCTCCTCTCTGGCTAGAATTGGAAGCTCTCACATGCATCCCTTAAGAAGGGCCCCAAGAGGAGATCCTGGCAGCTGTAGACTGGTGAGTCTCCTGTCCAACCCAGCAAAGTTGATGTAACCTATTAACCAAGTTAAAGGTCATGAAATACATAAACTTCGGGGGTGGGCCAGAAAACTAGACCCCAGTGATGGAGGCTTTAACAAGTCTCCTAACAAGGTTTCACACCAAAAGCTGCTCAAATAAACAGAAAATTAGGCAGCAAGCTACCAAGGAATTGAGAGTTGAATTTTGTCATCAGCAGAGTTAGCTTTTTAAAAAACAAGGAAATAAATGAGAACTTCTTTGGATGGAAACATTTACAGTGGATATTATTCCTCGAGGAATTGGTGTTGAAACCAGGCTTATGTAACATTTTCACAAATCATCTAGAAAGGAGAATGAGTGTACAATATATCATTTTCAAAGTTTGCAGATGACAAGTAAGACTTAGCAGGTAGAAAAATCTCATATGATTATATGAAAAGGGGAAGATGAACTTTAATGCATGAAATACAAAGTTACTTAAGGGGAAAAATAGGATGGATGAGGACTTTAAACAGTTAATTGTGGCCTAGGAAAAAGGAAATTGCCATATACAGTGTTCCTTATATACTGCTGAGACAAACCAATAAAAAACCCAACCCCCAATTTTGGACAATACCAGGAAGAATATTAGGAAAAGAAAAACAACATCCTACTTTTGTAAGAATTTGTGGTGTGTCTATACCTGGAATACAGCATTCTGGCTAGTCACATTTGAAAAATAACAAAATAGAGCTAGAGAACATTTAGAAATGGGCAAAAGAGAGGCTTTTTTCATACGAGGCTGCAGTGAAAAAGTTTTAGTCTAAAAAGTATGGACTTAGATGTAAAAATCTTTTTGGTATAACTATAGAATGGACGTGAGATTGTTCACCCAATACTAGAACTAGAGAACACTCTGTATAATAGTTTTAATACAAGAGGAAATGCTGTTTGAGGTACTTTTGGAATTGGTTATCCAATGTGGTGGAGTAAGTGGAAAATTCATGAATGAATGATCTATCATCATTTACACATTGAAGAAAAATTTTTGTTTAGGTTCATAACATTCCATGCAGAACACCAGACCTAACCTAGTATGACTTTTCAGATGTTTGTGATTTGACCCTAATCATGTTTCCCTAATATCTGAACATTTAAAAATAGATTTTAAAAAATCAATTAGGGAAAAAGCTCAAGAGTTTGTTTAAACTTCTGTTCCCATGGTATAAAAGCCAAGAAAAGTGGTTTCTTTTGTATAACAAATCCAAATCCTGCCCTTGGACACTACAATAGGTCATACTAAACATTAAGGCATGTATCATATGCCTATAGTTCAGGTACTATGCTAGAAATAGGGCAATAGATACTTCCTATTGTACACTGTGTCACCGGGCTGATTTTTTGAAATCTACAGTCATCAGATTACTGAATCCATGTTGACAACATGTTAACACCTCAGATAGGTTTCTAAACTCACTTGCTTTGTGAGCACTCATATTAAAACATCATCCGTGGCTAAACAGCATCTCTTTCATAGCAGTGCATTTAACTAAGAATTAAACTAAAATATTGGAAAAAGGGCTGAAAAACCAAAGCCTCGTACCTGAGAGAGGTTCCACTGGGGCTGCTGAGCTTGCTGGATACCAAACTTATTCTGTGCTGCTCCCATTTGTCCGACCATTCCTCCTTGGGACCCGACCACATTTTGAGGAAGTGGCATCACGCCAGTTTGTGCATTACCCACAAACCCATTGGGCATAGTCATGCCAACCATCATGCTTGCATTTTGTCCCATGACGGGTACTGATTGTCCCATCATATTTCCCATGATTCCAGTGGCTGCAGGCACAGGTACTCCCATGGATGGAAAGGCTTGAAACTGAGTTGGTGCTGGTGAGGTAAATGGCATAGTTGAAGGGCCCATAAACATACCTACATTATAGGCAAAAAAAAAAGAAAGGAATCTAAACACTCTGCTTCCATTTTTACAACACCAGTCATTATCCTTCTGTGGACTGCGTACACCTGTTTTGTTCACCTCTAACAGGAAAAATTGTAATGCCAATCTAGTTTGATTTTACTAGTTATCCCAGCACACTTCTCCCTACCAGTTTACATAAACTGAATCAGCATTACCATGAGCAAAACCCCAAGCATAGAATCCATTCGCTAACCCCCAAATGATTTGGAATTACCTGCTATTTAAGATTACTCGTAGCACTGCTCCTCTTCAGCTGTATAAATAAGTAAGAGCGGACTATAGTTTTGGCTTTGATGGATAGCTTTTAGAGGCAAGTTTCCCAGTACAATTTCCACTTAAATAGGGCATAAGTTCCTGTTTTAGAGGAAATTGCCTGAAATACACTCAAGTTTGTATACAATAAAATTTATAGTTCTGGTTTCATTACAATGATGATGACTTTAAAATGTTCAAGCAGTCTTGGAACATGTATGAAATTCAGCTTGTCTTTTGTTTACATGAAGAGACTATTCCATCTTGTACACAGTCATAACCTTCATGCAAATCAAACTTTATCAATCCAAGATAATTCATCTTCTAGAAGCTTGTGAAACTGTATTAAGTGATATGTGAACAGCCTGTTAATTCTAAATGAATAAAATTTTTGAATCCTATACTTGCCCTTTAATTTAATGCTGTTTTCATTTCAGTTTCTTAGCTGTGCAAATTGCAAGAGTAAACACATCCATCTCACATCTAAATAACAGAGGACATACACAATTGATATTACACTAATGAATTTCTAAGTACTCATATCTAAAACCTGCATCGAGTACATTGTGCATATATGGGATTGAAACCTTTGGAAAACAGCTTTTAAAATTAACAACCTGGAGCACTTGGTTGCTGCATAGTCCCTGTCCCATACAGGGATAGGATGGAGTCTTTGGACAGTTGCTTCTTTGCTGATTCTTCCGATTTTGTAGTTGGCTCAGTGAACAGATCCAGATCTGCAGATCCGGCAGTTAAAGTGGTAGCTGCTTGTACCGTGGGGGGCCCCTGAAAACACAAACATCAAAATAGGCAGCTGAAAAAACTTAAGAGTAGTTTTACAAATTAAACCACTACTCACTGCAGTTTAATGGTGGCTCAAAATCCACACATAAACAAGTTATAAAATTATTTAGAAAGGAAATAACTGAGGAGAATTCACAAACCCACACAAATAAAAGTTAAGAGTTTCAGGATTTCTTAATTACAGTTGTGCTGTCAGGCTATCTTACCTAATCGCTAGAATATAGTCTTCTGAGTCTCTAGTGTGTGTCCACTACGCAAATTGTCTAGTAGTGTTTGCTATCTGTACCAGAAAAGGGCATGTGCTAGAGCAGGGAATCGGGTGTTTGGTGTTTCCCATTCCACCTTGACCGGCACTTTTAAGATGTTCTATCCCTTGGTTTAAAGGAGATCTCTAAAACTAGAGTATAGTACTGTAATTGGTTCAATACATGAGCAAGCAGTCCTCTATTTTCTTCACGATCTACATAAAATCTTAAACCTAAATTTAGATTCACCTTTTCCCACGATATTATGTTATCTATAAACTGCTTCCAATGTATTCAGGAACTGCAATAAGCCTAATTACTCTTTGTAAATTTTGTACAATTTTTATGAGAAAGACAAATGGCAAGTCAATATGATACAAATTTAGTCCCTATAATATAGTGTAGTCCATGAGGGCAGGGGTGATTTCATTTTTGTTATTCTGTCTACAATACTTTGAACACTGCAGGTGCTTAACAGATGTTTGCTCAATTAAACTGAACAACTTTTAGGGTATACCCTGGGGTTACCCAATTCCACATCTATATCATGTCAAAAATAAGTGATATGATTAAGAAAGATGGTCCCCATAGCATGGCACAATCTCCAATTATCAAAGATTCAATTACATTTGGTATGCTCTTGACTACTAAGGAAGGAGAATAGATTAATACACTTTAGAACTAAAAAAAAAAAGGTGAAATGGACATGGATACAATGATTACTGTGACTAACCAAAATAATGCCCCAAACATTATGGTTGATCAAGGTTTTAATTAACTTAATTGAAAAATATTTTCTGAAATTTGCTAAAAACTTCCTAATACTACAAGGTACATCAACAGTATGATTTTTATTTGTTGTCCCATACTGTTTAAAAATATTTAGTCCTTTCTTCAAAATGTGAAATTTTTAAATTAACATTTTATATATAAAAACTTTAACAATTTAAGCAGTGGCACAGAGGGCTGGCCTCAGTCAACCTGAGACCAGGAATCACATACTATGACCCTGGGCAAGTCATCTGACCTTTTAGTACCACCAGGTACTAATTCTTAAGCTGCATTTTTGTATTGGTAAAGGGAACTCAGTGAGAGTTCCTTACATTAATGAAATCATAGGTCCAAACCAAAAGACAATTACTAGTATCCCAGCTGTACAAAAAACAAATATTAGTTCCATCAAAGTCCTACTGATGTTTCACTGTGGTGTACAAGTGGCTCTAAATCTTAGGGGCCACAGCTCAGTAGCACCAAGCTCTGGAGGAAAAGGCCAGTGACAGAGGCAGTTGCATGTGGAGACTAAGGATCACATAGGTCAGAGTAACCCATATGGGCAGTTTTCTAAATTATAGAATGGTTCTGATCTGTATCTACACCAATAAAAAAAACGCAGATTGCTGAAATTTTTAAGTATAAAAGCAAGCTAAAGTCTTTGATACTTTGTGAAAATGTAGTCCCTTCCCATAAATGTCAATTTTTCTGAGTATTTTTTCTCCCCACACAATGACTGAAATCTTACTACTATTCAATCCATCAAAAAGTATTAAATGCCTACTATGTGCCAGGTCATGTAGAAGGCAATGGAGACATAAATATAATGAATGAAGGGCAGGTATACGCTACAGAAATGCATTCAACCCATCACCTGTTCTGTGCTTTTTTTCAGAGAAACCCTAGAGATACTACTATACAGACCTCTGAGTTCCTGTGGAGAAAAATGTGAAAGTAATTATTGGTTAAAATTTTGTAGCAGAAAAATTGTCCCCTTTTCCAATAGGCTGAAAGGTTCAGAATTATTTCTTTCAAACAGTGGCTAAACTCAGTCATTTTCCCAAGGAAATAATTAACTAATACACACACAGCACTTCCATTAGCTGGGAGAAACTAAAGGGGTATGAAAAATAAACGGAGTGTGCTTTGTTCCCTCTCCCCCCTACATCTGCTAGCTTTTTTATTCTGGTGAAAATGTTGTAAAAAGTAATTTAAGTTGCTAAGATTCTTCTACAAGTTAAAAAAATGAGGAAGGGATAGAAGCTAAGTATTATATCTACAACATCTCTATAACTGAAAAATCCAAAAACTTTATACCCATGACATGAAAGAGGGCATGACAACCAGGGCAGTCCAGAGATTTTTATAAAGTAATTCAAACAGTAAGACTTTTTAAAGGCTATTTTTTATTCCCCTTACAGGCTGATAATTATCTTTAAAATTTTTTAAATAAGACGTAAGTAATTCTTGGTTCTCTTTGGGTTAGCTGAGTTTTATCGTTTATTTTAATACATGAACAGCAGAAATTTGCTTGTGACACCAGAGTCTCCATGTTTTTTCAAGTTGTGTTAACTAGATAGAAAATCATGTCAAAACTCTGGCATGAGTAGGGGATTAATTACTCTAGAGCTCTCACTGGAACACTTCTCATTTCAATAATGTATGTTTTCTCTGCTGACAAATGAGTAGTAGCCTCCTTCACATGGACAGAACCTTAACATGGCTAAATCAAACAGCATGCTTCAGTGAGCACTCAAATACCCAAATCCTTTTTTGACGACCTATTCGTCATGTCAGAAAGTGCCAAACAAAGAAGTGTCCTTGATGAGTCTACCACGTGTGTGCTTGGGGCGGCAATGCTTCTCTTACCAAAAGGGTTCCTTCTAGGTTCTAGTGGCTGAGAAAACAAGCTTAGGGCACTGTGTCCATTCTAGCCTGTGGGGTTCGTGGGGGGTCAGGGGAAGACTGTTTCCAGTTTCTACCACCCAATGGTTTGGACATAAGTAGTTCTAGAATTACCAATATTAAGGTGCTATAGCTCCCTAATAGTTTCTCCCAACATGTACTTAACCAGTCACACGCTGGGAGCTCCCTGAGGACACCAAATTGTAAGGTAAGCAAACCAGATACTTCCCTGGCTGGAGGCAGAGAAATCTTATACTTTGTTCTAACTAATAGGAGAGTGCAACAAAGGGACTTGAATCATGGAAGGCCTTTGTGGTTTGTGTCAAAGAAATCTATGATGATTGGATTCTATATAATAGGCAGCCAGAGCACATTTTAATATTTTTTTATAAATGTATACATTTTAAGGTCCCACTGCATACAGCAAGCAATTATATAATGCAACAAATCACTTGTGTTACAGTCAAGGTCAAAGCATCCAGTGTGGAGTAACACAAAGGGTGTAAAATTTCCAAACATTGTCCTGGATCTAAGTGGGATCTCTGTGCTAAAAGTAGCATAAGCTCAAGCTCTAAAATATAAACTCAGAAAAGCTTATAAATGAATCTCAGTAGGTGCAAGGCAAGTCATTTGAACTGACCAATCCCAAAGGTTTCAGAGGTTCAAGTGTCATCATAAATTTCATTTAGAAGGCACTATTTTAATACCTTAATGAGTTATACTTTGAATCTATGTTTGACTGTCATTTAATCAAGATTATAAGCCTTGAAAATTGCTGGAATATTTACTCAGAATTTTATATTGTGCTAGCACTCCCCAAAATATAAGTATAAGCTATATATACTTTAGATTGAAAAACAATTTGTAACAAAAGAAAAGCAGACCAATTAAAAGTGTTTTCTGTCTAGTATATTGAGGGTCATTAGATCGACTATATTAAAGATATTTTCTTAAGCAATGCTGAAAAGAATGTTCCTCTGCCCAAAGCCCCCTTTCACAAGTTTCAGTCTTGATAGTTTAATTATTGCTTTAGATACTAAGCAGACACTGCACATAGCACACTGGAGGCTAACAGAGGAGGTAATTCTTAGAGCTGCTGCAAAGCAACTGGAGCACCCCAAAGGAATCCAAAGAAGCCTGGCAAATAGCCTCAGCAGAATGCCAGAGCAAATAAATTGCTTTTCATGCTCAGATTGTCAAACATCCCAAATCTCTCTTTGGAAAGCCATAATACTGGAGTGGTATCAATTTTTTATTGTTTCATGCACACTCATTTCTGCACTAACAAATCAAAAGGTAAATGACTTAGCAGTCATCATCAATTAAACTACAGAACTGCAAAGTTTTTAAATATTTCATAAGTTTTAAAGGGACATAGACAAAATCAAAAGGTACCTTTCCACAAAACACAGATGCTTCCAAAGCAAAAAAATGCTGACAAATTATGAGTTTTAATCATTATTTCAGATAACTCTCTTTTCAAATATACTAGCACCTCTGCTTCTAATGAGAATGACTTATTTTTCTTATAATGCAGTACAAAATTGAGATGGTTTTCTTAAGTTTTTTTGGTCCAAATAAATCAAATTTAGCACAGAATTGCATCTATTCAAAAAGAAATCACTAATGGTCACATGACACGGTGAATACAGATTTGTAATCAGAACCGAAGTAAAACCCTGCCTCTGCCACTTGTTATCTGTATGATCTTAAGCAAGTCATTTAACTTCTGTGGGACTCAGTTTATCTCTTCTATAAAATAAGTTAGTTGGACTAGATGGTCTCTAACACCTGTCTCTTCTAGCCTGAAATCTATATTCTATGAATATATGTAACACACACATTTTAGTGAAAATATTTTGTTGCCTATTTTGGAGGAAATAAAGAGCTTAAAATGAAACTCAAAATGACTCGAATGGTGTGTTTTTCTTTATGGCAGAACAGATCTTTAAAATGTGCATATTTCAGAAATTCCATTAAGGTGATTTTAAAATCCTATGTTACCAAAACCAAATTACTCCACCATTAATATAAATGTCTCCATATAAAATAATTTGACACAGGTACTAAAAAAAATTAGCAAGATTAGTATAATAGAAATGAAATTTGTTATGTAAGTTGAGATGGCATTCCCTTAAGGAGGCTGTCCTTGGAATCAGGGCCGGCACCATGGCTTTCCTGTTCAATGAGGCATAAAAAGGCACAGCCTGCTACTTCCCTGCAGTGGGGTTTCCACTAAACTGGCCCCAGCTCTGCTATGTCCCTGGTGCCTATGGAGGCAGAGATGGGCAGGATCTTAGAGAGTTATAGTATCCTTTTAAAATTTCTAATTGCAAATAAATTTATTTTGTATTGATTTTAATGGTCAGTGAACATTAACTTTCATTTTGTTCCAATCCTGGGCCTGAATCATAAAACATCCCCCCCGCCACTCCCCCAAACCCCAATCACACCCACTTTCTTAATAAGGGGGTGGGGGCTGGGGAGGTTCTGTGGACCTGCAGGATGGGAGGAAAGATGAAGATACGTTTTCTCAAAGATGTGATTAGCCTCTTTTTTGTCATTTGTGTGCATGAATGTGTTTGTTAATGATTATTAAATTAATAATTTTTTAAATGAATTTTTAAAATTAAAAACAAACAGGATATGACACTCAGAATAACACCAGATACCATTTCAAGGAAAGTCCATAAATCTACTTAAGAGAAACTTCAGGCTTTGTACTTTGCTTAAAGGACTAGAATTTTTCAGCTAGTGAGTTTTTTTCAGAAGGACTGGGGAAAAACGAGCAATGACAATTCATAACTATATCCCTCTAACATACCTGGGCTGGGGGTATGACTGTTGCTGGTAAAGGATTAGAGATCATTGGGCCAAAGATATCCAGGTCATCATTCAGGGTAGTGGTGATGGTAGTAGTACTGCCATTTGTCACAGGAGCTTCAGGAGGGCCATCTAAAAAAAAAAAAAAGGTACAGATTCTCATTTTAAAGTTAAAAAAAAATCTTTAAAATTACAAATTACTGAAATTTACATTGCCTACAAAAATAATCTCGGGGCAGCTAGGTGGCACGGTGAGTAGAGCACCTGAGTTCAAATCCGGCCTCAGACACTTGACACACTTACTAGCTGTGTGACCTTGGGCAAGTCACTTAATCCCAATTGCCCTGCCTTCCCCCCTCCAAAAAAAAAATAATAATGTCAATATTTTAAAAAAATATCCAGAACATTTAAAGTTCTAAGTATTAAAGCACCTATGTCCCAGTTTGTATGTTCTCTGGTAATAAAACTAAACAGATTTGAAAACAAACAAAAACAACTTAACACAAGTACTTCCTTTGTAAGCTTTCTGAAAATTCTCAGAGAAAACACTTGTTTTGTTTTTCAGCACAGCTGCTTCTGGTGAATGAAGTACTGGTAAAGAAGCAAATTTCTAATGAGGGACTACTTTTCAGGGTACTTAGCACTACACTAGCGGGCTTCAAACTTTGTGATTTCAATTTTCCTGTGTCATTTCTCAATCTGCCCTCTTCTTCTAAAACTGGACTACCCCAGCCTTTATATCCCCTCTGAAATCACAACAGCACGGTGGGCTAGGGAGGCTGAATAGGCAGGAAGGATCCAGGAACACAGCAAGGTCACAGCACAGAGGTTAGGTACTACACAGAACAGCTGTTGGTAGGGCTTTGGAGTTCCAATTTCTACCATCTACTTGGAACTCTCTCACAGTGCCCTGATTGAGATGCCTGCTCTAAACTAATAGAGATTCTGTTTTTCCAAGTATAACTGAAATCTGGCATCCTTTTATTTCCCATTCATTTCACACATTTGCAATTCGCAATGGCCCTTCACTATTACAAATGAATGAGGCTTCACAATAAAATAATTTAATATACAATTTGCAAAATATAGCCTGGTAGACCTCAATTAAGTTAATTGGAAAGATTACCCATCTGCACTTATTTCCAAATCATTTTTCTGTACTACCACATTACCAAAATTATAATTTCACAAAAATAAAAGAACTTAATACATGTAGTTACCATATATCTATCAAGAGTTATAGGCTATTTAGAGGTAAAGCAATCAAAGAAAATTTCTCTGGAATTATTACTAATTTCAGAAGTTATACACCATGCAGGATTTAACTGAGAATGAAGCCTTTCAATTAACAATTAAAATAATCAGAATACAAGACTTATACATGAAATGAATGCAAATTTCTTTTTAAACCAGTATCTGGAAAATACATCAAAAGCCAAAATGAAAAACCTAATTTTTATCTACATCGAATCCCTTTCAAATGACAATAATAATCTGGATATCAGAACTCTATTAATACATATTTTACATAATAAGAGCTAGCATTTATACAGTGCTTTAAGGTTTGCAAAATGCTTTACATACATGATTTCATTTGATCCTCACAATACCCCTGAAGTAGATGCTATTATCCTATTTTACAAATGGAGAAACTGAGGCAAAGATTAAAACGGTTTGCTTATAGTAATAAGTGTCTGAACCTGAATTCCACACCCAGCTATGCAGTGGCTAGAGTGCTAGACTTTAAGCCAGAAAGACTTCAGTTCAGATTCTCCCTTAGACATTTACTAGCTGTGTGCCCCCTTGTCACTTAACTACTGTGAACCTTGGTTTATTCAAATGGGGCTCATAATAATAGTACCTACCTCATAGGAGATAGTATATGTAAGGTGCTTTGCAAAGCTTAAAGTGGGATTTAAAATTTTTGCCTCTTTTCTATTCTGCAAATCATATAAGGTTAAACCAAGAAAAAACACTAAAACAGCTTATTCACGAACAGCTGATTGACATCATATTTAGCAATAAAGAATCTCAATAATTCAAAAGTTTAGTCTATCTTGGGGTAGATTATCTCTCCTTAGAACTTCAATTTGACTTCTGCAAATAGTCTAACTACCAGAAATATAAAAAGTCTGTATTAAAGAGTAGACTCTGTTCTATCTCAGAACATAACTGAATGTACAGTATACCAATTCATAATATCATGTCCATTACCTTGCACAGCATCTGGGAGTATTCCTATCCTGTCTACGACTTTGCATCCTTTACATGTGGGAAAATAAGTGTAAAAAGGATGAGCCAAACCTTTCGAATTCTATTCCCATTTCTTATCCTTAATTATATGACCGTAAGCTAGTTGTGATTCCTATTTGCAAGACAGCTTCTCAATTTCTATGCTATTTGGCTTGATATTTGTTTATAATGTCACGAGTGTTTCTCGGGGAGAAAATCAGGGAGAAATAAAGCAAGATATGTGGTCTTTCTGGCATGTGTAAGCTGTATATATGCTAACAAAGCCAGGACAGGATAATAGGCCATTCAAAGCATCTGTTCAAAGCTCTCATATGGCCCATATGACACCCTCAAAACAGCACTACATAGAGATAAGAGCAGTGCACTAGGATTCAAATCCTTGGATTTTGCCACTAACTACATGTTTATAACTTAGGTAAGCTACACAAGCTTTCTGTACCTCAGTTTTCTCAATTGTGAAGTTCAATACAACAAATTAAGCACTGACTAATGTACAAGATGTTCTGGGTGGCCAGAATACAATGAGAAAAGCCACTGGCCTTGCTGTAATCCTGCTTACTTACATAGCTATTTCAAAGATCAAATGAAATAATGCATTTAAAAGTCTTTGTCAATGTTCAAGCTCTTTACATGCAAGATAATAGTGCAGAGTTAAAAGAGGTATTTGATGGTGATGTAGAGAGTATACTTTAAAATCTTATCTCACAAATCTTCAAATCTTATTTCAACCTCACAAGGAATGAGGGGGTACAGGAGAAGATAATACTTTCGTTTGGCAAATGAGAGAGCATCTTGTATCTTTCTCATTTCATATATTTAAATACTGAGAGCAAATAAGGATAGGGAATCAAAATAGAGAAAGGGGCAGGAGGGAAAAGATGGAACAATTCTTGGTTTACTATTCAGACCTTGCCCTTAAATGCACTGACAAATCATGTTACTGGACAAAGATATGTAAGCTTACAGATAAGCAAAAGATGGCTCTGTAGCAGAAAGAGCTGCTGCTTTTTACTGACAGCACTTAACATTATAGCAGGCCTACAAGGATCTGAAAAACTTATCCATGATAGAGAATGGATCAGGGATCATCAAGGTCTTAAGTTCTAACTGGATGTTACTAAGATTTGTTTTGTGACTGTTCTTGACAGTCAGCCCATGCAAGAGACAAAGAAATGCTGGCCGGCACATTCACAAGAGTGAAATACCTGCTAAATGAAAATTAAATTCTAATAAGTGTTTTTTTTTAAACAGCCACTTGATATTTAAAAATATAAACGTTCTTGGGAAAAAGGAAATGCCCTTGCTGTTCATTAAAATTCTTTGAACTCTTTGATTCTGAACACACATAAAAATTAAGCCAGGTTCCATATACAATATTCTCATATCTAATCTGGATATTCCATGGGGGTAATGATTACTTATTTGCATAGGACCCTATAAAATCAGATAACTGGATATGGCTATTTAGGATAAGGCAGCCAATGGCCCAGAAGATATCTAAAGCAAACCTGATCAATTTTGAGTGGGTTGAAGTAGGTTCTCCTGCTTGGTACTTACCTAATAAAGTACTTAGGACTCTGCCCTTTTATCTCAAAGCTCTATGAATGTTATCTCTCTTACCGCCACTCCCCCTCCCCCAAACTGCTCTTCATACTGCCTCTGTTCGTACTACACATTTCTGGTCACCCTTTCAATTACTCCCCTTTCCAAATGGGATTATTCTGATATTCTCAGACAAACCCTACCCTCATTGCCAATATCATTTTGACAATCATAAATCCTAATTCTGCCACCATTAGCTTTCCTTGTTCTTGTAAAGCAGATGGTCTATGGAGAAAAACTAAGTACCAGACCACTTTATGTCTTTAAATACATTTTTCTCCTTCAGAACTCTTCCTTTCTCATATTGACTTTGTCTCACCATATAGTATTATATTGAACTTGAAATCTCAGCCTGTGCTAAGTTAAATAGAAGCATTCTCTGCCTGGGACAAATATACAGAAAACTCTACAAATAATCATTAAGGGACAAGCATTTAGGGACATTCAAAACTTTTGGGATGTAAGCTTTGAGTTCAGATAAGAAGGATAGATAAGCTCATGCCCAAGTAGAAACCATTTTTTTTTTCCTGTATTTTTTGGCCTAACTCAGCCAAGTTTTCAAATGAAGTAAGCAAGTCAACGAGCATTTATTAAACACTTATTATATGCCAGGCACTGTGCCCAAAGTCTCACAAGTATTTTTAAATAGGTTTCAATTGTCATTTTGTTGTGTTTATCACAAGCAAAACTACTTCACACGTACAAGGCTAACAGCTTTATTACAAAGTGTGTAGATATCTAATTTGGTTTTGAATTGCCCTTCATCTTTTCCGTATTATATATTTTGGCAGGGCTGAATGGAAGAGGGTAGAAATGGGGAAGGCGTTCCTATTATTTATGTAAAATACATGATATGTGTATGTACGTATATATAATAATAAATTGATTATAGCTATGCATAATTACACAGAAAGGAATAATTCAGCAATGTATTATTGATTATTAGTCTATTCACTAAAGGGAGCAGAAGCAGGGATAATAAAAAAAAAATTGTGTCAAGTCATTCATAATCTCTCTGTGCCTAACCCAATCAATATCTACCTAGCTCAAGTGTGGAGGATAAGAAAGGTCACCCAGTATCCTTGGGTGACAGTAAAGAAACTGCTGAGATGCAAATCTGGGAAAAAGCTAGATTACCTCGGGTAGTTTAGAGGTGTCCCCACATCACATGAATGGCACATGTACTGATCATTAGAAATTCATTGTACCCTTCCATCATGCTTAATATAAACAAAGGACTGAATACTCAATCTAAACAATCAAAATGGATTTAAAACATTTTTTTTCCTCTTTTTTCACATGTTGAAATGAAGGGCTTATTAAAATCAAAAGCCCCAAGCTTCATGCCATTTCTATGGCTCTCCATAATTCGAGCAAACTATTCATTTAGTAGCAGGATAGATTATTACCCAATGTTCAAAAGAAATACATCTGCATCACAATAATTTTCAATATCCAGACCAATATAAATCTCTTTTCTAAGATGAAAAGCGCCCCAGAATCACACATAGCCAAGCATGCTTCTACAATATAAAGTGTATCTCCATGTCAGTAGCTAATCAGCATTCACCAGAGACGGGCTCACACATTTTACTTTTTACTCTTCTACAGAGCAGAGGATGGTAACAGAAAGAGGTAGGCCCCTATAATCAGTATGCAGAGGCAGTGGTAGCCAATAAAAATAATGGGATATCCAAAGTACAAAAAAAGCCTAGGGCAAATGGAAGAAATTTAGCAAGGGACAACTTCCTAAAGAAAAAATGAAGCACAAAGGACCCCTTGAAAAGGCACTGAGTAAATAGAAGAAATCAGGACAATGCAGTTTAAAAAAAGGGTGATTGGGGAAGAATAGGGGAAAACTTTAGTCTCAAAGGCAGGCAACAAACCAAAAAAATTAAAAAGCTTTCAGTTTGCAAAAGTTCTTACCTTTAAGATTTCTGCAAGGACATTTAAAAACTAGGAACTGAATATATAAGTAAATTTTTTCTTGGGCTCAAAATTAACATTTGAGACTCTCCAAATGGCCAGTGTGCACCTAAGGGAAAATGCAAGGACGAATTTGTTTCCCACAGTACACAAGTGTTATCTTTTCAAAAATATTAAAATGTTTTGAGCTTAAAAAAAAAGATTGTTTTAATTAGTGCTGTATCTATTAAGAATACAGAGTATGTGCCAAATATGACTTTATTGTAGCACATTCATATGACACTGGCAATTTTTTAAGTTAACATCTGAAATATGACACAGTTCTTAAGGCTAGTCTTTATTATACAGAAATCATTTCTGTTACTTAGATCATAAACTCCCAGAGGGGAAAGATGATGTCTAGTCAATTTTGTGTATTCCTCCATGATTTGTACATAGTGAACTTACATTAACTACGTGTTTAATATGCTGAACCTACTCCTTCATTTACATTATTCGTGTAAAATTTATTTGACTCAAGTGAATAAAACAATCCCCCTTGTACAGCACCTTTCCCCAAGACAACAAAAAGAAAATATCTATAGTTTATCTCTAATTATGAACTAGATGACAATTTTCACAATCCATCTATACTTAATGATTTTGAATAGTCCTAGTTCTTAACCTTGAGAGAAACAAAAAACTGTAAGTGATACTGACAGATCTTATGGCACAGTGCAATATGGACACACTAGGTTAGTTTGTTTTCTTTTTCAACTGTCTACAAAGGGAATCAATAATCCAATATAATTTGCCTAAAATAAATAAAAAGAACAACTGTAATGTATAAAAATATAACATCACATCCCAAACCTAAAACTTCTCTGCAGTCCATTTAATTTTGCATAAATTACAAATATTTGATCCTCCTCAGACTTCAAATCAGAGCTGTGGAGGAAAATAAAAACTTAGAAATTCAGTGCTATAATCTCCTCTCCTACCTTATCTATGCCTTCTTCTTTCATTCAGAAAGCTTAGTCTCCCCATTGTCTATTTACTGACTGAATCCCACTCTCACTATGCTGTACACACAGAACTACATTTTCTAGTCCCTAACATTAACCAAATGCATCCTGTTTTGTCATTAGCTGCTTAAACAATAATAATTTTTTAAAAAATAAAAAAGCAGTGAGGGGGCTTTAGTGAATACTACTCTAGGACAGTTATGTATGGGATGCCATGTTCTTCCTTACTATTTTTGAATAACCACAACATGCTGCCTTGAGTATACCCTTGATGCAATAAAAACTGCCAAGTCAAATACTTCCCTGGGAACTACTGAAGCATTCTTCCTCTTGCCCATCCCCACAAAAAGGAATAAATTTAAAGTGGTCAGAACATTGACTCAAGTGGTTTCTCTGTGATCCAGTGATGCTCACCTCAGTATAAACACATTTAAGTTATCATTGTTAAT